>JAOWBL010000001.1:9587826-9634685 GCA_028564865.1 Zenarchopterus dispar
TATATACTGTATGTATATATGTAAAACAGATTATCTGGTCTTTTGGTCTTAAAAATGGATAAATACAACCTCAAACAAGCAACAACATGTAAAAAAAAATACATATTTTTTATTTATAAAGCCTAAGCAAAGATAGAGGACGAGTGTGTGAAAAATAAGGCATGCCTCATGATATTTTTTTTGTAGAACCACTTTAGCAACAATAACTTGAAGAAATTGTTGGAGAAATGACTTTATCAGTCCATCACTTTATTGTGAATGAACTTCATTTCAACGACGCATTTGTTTATGTGGTTTGCATTTCAAACTGGGTTAAGGTATGCTCTTTGACTGATCCACTGTAACACCTCAATTCTTTTCTTTTAGAGCTGCTCGGTTTCAGAATTATTAGCATGTTTTGGATCGTTGTGTTGTTGCGTGGACCAGTCTTGGTCAAGCTTTAGTCGGACCGATGGCCTCATGTTTGACTCTAGGATACGTTTGTATGCGGAGGTGTATGCAGTTGATTAAATAACTGCAAGTTATCAAGGCTTCTGCAAAACAAGTCCACATCATCATGCCTCTACCACCATGCTTTACAGCTGATGTGAGTATTGATGTGTTTGCTTTCCCCCCAGAGTGAAGGTTCATTTTATTGTCAAACTCTCCACATTGGTCTTTTCTGCCCAAAGGACATTGTTTCAGAAGTCTTGTGGTTTTAGTTAGATGTAGTTTTGCACACCTAAACTGTTCTACTCGGGTCTAAAGGAGGCAAAATCTTTCAAAAAAAGTCCTACTTGTGCAGAAAAGAAGTCTATGTACTGTCAAGAACCTCAACACAGCCCTCTCACTGAGGTCTGCAGGATCTGAGTGGTAGTGCCTCACTTACTTCTTTTTTTCCCCTGCAATTTCTCTGATCATTACACAGTCTGACCCCAGGGTGAACACAAGGGGACATCCATTACTGGGAAGACTGAAGCTGTCTTCTATGTTTTCTGAATAATCTTTCTCACTGTAGAATGATGGACCCTAAATTTTTTTTGAAAATGGCTCCATAACCCTTCCCAGACGGATGGACAGGACCAGTTGCTTCTCGCTTTCACCAAAACATAACCAACCTGTCCTGGTGCAGCCTGTCCAACGCCATGGTGTAATATGAGATGTATGGTTATACATCTGAGGTCATATCTAACTAGTTTTAAGACATATTAAGAGCAGATTTTTTTTTAAAAATTGTCATGACATGTAAAATCTGATTTAAAAAAAAAAAGAGTGTGTGCTTTCTCACAACTGGACATGGTCTTCAGCCTGCATTCATGTTTTTTTTCCTGACAGAGAAAAAGCATTTTCTCTCTCACTGGTGAGAGACAGTCTTATTATACCTGTCACTTTGTGTGAGAGAATAAATGTCATTTTGATGTGAGTGTAGAAGAAATTACAACCTTTCTCTCTGCCTCCTACCTTCTTCCTAAAATCAGATTTAGGGAAAGTGAATTTCAAAATCCAAAAAATGAAATAAAAATGGACCTGTCCAGGGTGAACCCTGCCTCCGACCCAGTTACAGCTGTTAAATATCAATGTAAAAGAAAAAAAGGAAAAAAGAGAAAAGGTCAGCAAATGCCATGACCAAAACTGAAATGACAATTATTACCCAACCCAAATGAATTGCTTCAACTAGCAAGTAATAATATTCAAATGAATTCAGTCCAACCAATGTAAGTTATCAGGTTTTGCTTGTTATCATGTTTTACATTAACTTAATTATTTTTGCATGTAACTAATTGAAACAATTCATTGAATGCCCTATTTGCACAGGCTGATGCTGCATTTCGATTGCACTCAGAGGTGGGAACTCAGGATGTGAGTCGACGTCATATCCATTAAAAACTAGTCAAAACCCAGTTGGCTGCACTTGATTTGCCACTACATGAATAAATTGGGAAAAGAAAATGGATGCATCCAGGAAGACTAGCCTGCAGTTTTTTTATTCATAACAACACTGTGGAAAGTTTTTGGGCCAAAGGGAAAAAAAGAAAGAAAAATATTAACTCACAGCTTTTACTTACAGTTAAAGCTTTACAAATCTGAGTTTTTCTGAGCTGAAAACGTAGAATTATGATGTTCCTATTGTCACGTCTGGTTTCATATCTGGGAAAACAACTCATTCACCAATGAATACAAATGCTTCCTCTGACTCAGAATAAAATAATTGTTGCTTGGAGACCCATGTGCAGTCGAGAGAAAGAACAAAGTTCTGAGTGCAGACGAAACACCGATCTACTATACCTGAGGACCTGAAGGAACAAAAAACGACCCCTAAATATCTGTCTCCTGCGTGTGTGCTCAGGCTAAACAAAGACAGTATTTTAGTTCAATTTAGTGATGTTAATTCCTAGATGTTGTGATAATATATTGAAAGTATCTAATCATACATCGCAGAGTTGACTTCAGTGAAAACAAGCCACATTTTAACAGCTGAAAATCTGAAAATGATAAAATGATCATGTGTGTGCTAAAGAGGTAATGATAACAGAACGGTAATTCTAGTTTAAGTAAAAGTTTTGGGCTGTCAGAGTTTATTTAGCTTGATGAAAGCTGGAAAACATTTTCTTTACAAAACTCTGCTGTGGATGGCATCTTCTCAGTGTTTCTCTTTCTTTCTGTTAATTTCTCCATACATGGTTAAATGTTCACAGCTTTATGAACACTGAATTTTCTGTCAAAATATAATCAATCATTACATTTATTGCAGCCACTATAATTTCATTGGTGAAGAGGTACGAAAGCCAGGCATAGCAAACAAATCGCTGAATTACTGACGTCTGCATTCGCAAGGGATTAAAATCGTCCTGTAACCTCTATGTTTGCTGAAATATGCAAAGTAAATTTTCCAAGGAAATTTTAACTTTACAGATTAACGGCATGGTGCAGTTGCACCTGACTGATAACAGAGATATCATCTGCAGTTATTACAAATGACCTCAGGTCCACAGATAAAACTAGTCCTGCGGAAATAGAGCATAAATTTGTAAATCATTTTTTCAGACATCTACAACTTCATGTAAAAAAAAGCTTTCCATAGTAGTATCAATCAAGTTTGAGAAGTATAATATTTTTGTAGTTTACTGGTGGGAACTTCAAACCAGCAGAGTACTGTCAGTCCATCAGACAAGGACCATCAGTTCATAGAAGTTAAAATATGACAGATTTTAATGTAGTTAAATACACTTCCATGACTTTTAGTTAGAGGACCAAACACGTGCGGTTCGTATTGACCAGATTCATCCCATTAAAGTCTGAGCACAATTATGTGGCACCCTGACTTGATTGTTGACCAGAAGCGTCAACCTGACTGGCACTGACTCTGACTCACGGGGCGGAGGGCCCCGATATAAATCAGGAAAATACTGCAACCACACGATTTACTGACCTTTAAATGTTTTCAAAGACTGCATCAATTTAGGTATTGTAGGCAACTTCATAAAGTGCATTTGCTGTGTTAACGAACATTTTTTTCATGAAAATCTGATGAGGCATTGATTTTAATGCACCACCCCAACCCCCTCAAAAAAAAAAACAGACATCAGCCCCAGGCCACTTACATAACTATTGACCCACAGATCACTCCAAAGTAAACCCCGAAGTTAAATGTGCTTTTCTGTGTCATTGCCCCACAACAAATGTCCACACACTGTCAATGAGCATCTCATTCTCCTTGTGGCAAAAACAGAACTGTTGAAAAAACCCAAACTGTTGTGTTGATAGACTTCATTCTGATGCATCACCACATGGACGCCGCCACTTCTACATACCTGCCACACGCATTACGTCTTATTGCAGCTATGTCAGAGTTGTCTTTATTAGAACAACTCATCTAAGCTTTCAAAGCGTATTAAAGACGTTAAGTAATCAAAGTCAAAACCAAGAGTCAAGGAAAACAAGCTGCAATTTCATTGTCACAAAATAATGAATTCTCTGAGGAAAAAGCTGTTTTCTTTTCTTCACAAATGTGCATCTGTTTTGGGTCATTCTCATGCTGCAGAATGAGTTCGGGGCTCGCAAGTGAAAAGAAGAGAGAAAAGAACCCTCTAATTCGTTTAAATGAAGCACTTCTGTCCGTACAATGGGAGCACTAATTACAGGGCTTCAGTAGAAATGTTGAGCCACACCTCTGTTCCCCTCGCTGGCAGTGCAAACTCACAGTTGTCAGCAGCCTCGCGCATGTGCACCTACCCACAGCCAGATGAATCAGGAGATTTATTCATGGCTAGTGACCTGTTATGTTGATACGTTCGAACCTTCCTGACATAAATAAGAAGTGACATAAAGGTGAGTGCACCATCCAGGGATGCAGCATCAAAGACAGAGGATGCTACTTTGAGTCCTTTTTACAATTCTCCAACAATGCAGACTGTTTCCACTCTTTCCATTATTCCTTCTTTGCTGTCTTTCTTTGCCTTTGAAATGAGAAATGGCATAAAGGTGAATGCACTGTACCTGTAGGCCTCTTCTGCCATTTGTGTTTTCATGACTGACAAACAAGGAAAAGCAACAGAAAAAACAGACTCAAGAGTACAACATTTTGGTTGAAACGCTGGAATGGCCGTGACAGACGTGGGCATAACCAGCTCCCCTGTCATGGTTGGTATTGCTACTGGGTGCAAAGGTGAAGCAGGGACTTTAACCTTGACCATATAATCCCAGATGTCTCATATTTTATATATGAGTTACTGAAAGTTTTGTACCACCCTATAATCAAAAAAGGGGAAAATAGTTTTATACAAACCAAAAAATTATTTAAAAAAAAAAAACACTAGATAAAAATAGTGTTCCAACTTACCTAATGTATTCATAATGACAAGAAAAATAATTATCCAATTTTGTATTCAACAACTTTTAATATGATTTTTATTTTAATATATAATTAACACTTCAAATAGGAAAATATAGTTTTTTGTGAGTTATTTGATATGTCAAGCATTAAAGGTTAAGACTGTGTGTGAATGAATTCAGAATATTATTTTGGTCATTTCCACTGTGGTGGATAAGACAGATGGCTGTAAAGAACTGTGCCAGGCACTTCAATTTTTTTCTTTTTCTTTTTTTTTTTAAATGTACAAATTTTGTTTGTTGAGGGCATTGCATCAGTGCACAGTTGAGCAGGCAGACTTTGGCCGGTGGGGCGAAAACATCAGAACTCCAGGGTTAATGGCTCCTTCACACTTCACATCTCAGCCTCACCTTCTGCTTTTTTCTCTTTCTCATAATCAGTAAGTTTCCATCTATCCATCATCTATACCTGCTTCCTCCCATTCAGGGTCGCTGGATCTTAATCCAGCTGCCTTCAGGTGAAAGCTGGGGTACACCCTGGATATGTTGCCAGTCCATTGCACTCACAAACAGTTAAAAAAAAATAAAAAATTGTAAAAAAAAATAAAAAAAAGAAAGAAAAAAAATACTTGGACAAATGGTTACAGATTCTTCTTTTAGGCACCATCTCATCTAAAGTCATGCATTCAGCTGTCTGACTAAACTATGTTTTCTAACCCTTTCTGGAACATTATCCTCCAAACAAAGTCGATCACCTGACCTTTTATACCCTCCAATGCGGTCATGAGTTGGGTGCAGAAACGCACAAATGAAATGATTTTGAACTGGCTTCTGCCTTTTGGGAAATAAATGAGGGTGAAACTGAAAGGGCAGAGGTGAAGCAGTGGAGAGTGGAGGTAAAAACCCGAGGCGCTCTGCCTCTCGATTCTGAACTGGGAGCGTGACACGATTACTGGCTCAAAAAGAGGATGAGAGGGTTTCAAGAGCAGGCCAGCCAGGACATAACTGTGGGATTATGTAATGTATGAAAACATTGTTTAGACTACAATATGTTAGCTTTATGGTATCTTATATTTTTAATGATTGATGTTGATAAGTTGAGAATTATTAACCTGGTCAATATTAAATAATAGTAATTAATTTCTGATGTAGGAGGAAACTTTCTGATGACACTTTAGTGGTGTGATGAGTACTTTGGGAGGGATTTTGTTTTCTATTATTGCATTACAACCATCAAGGCACCAACATGAACCTTTGATTTTTAATTTTAATTTTATTTTTTTAGATGTATATGTTATGTGGTCCATTCATTACACCTCAGTTTGGGCTGCAAAAAGCCAAAATAGCGACAGCTGACCAAACAGCCTGTGACTTATGAGGAACTGGATGACATAACTGTGGCTATGCCCATCTAGTACATTGTTGCCAAGAAAGTTGGGATAAGACATTTTTGTATCTCTTCTCATGAAATGTTTATAAATGAAAAGAGGAATGTTTCTCAGAGCAAA
This sequence comes from Zenarchopterus dispar, assembly GCA_028564865.1. Lineage (NCBI taxonomy): Eukaryota > Metazoa > Chordata > Actinopteri > Beloniformes > Zenarchopteridae > Zenarchopterus > Zenarchopterus dispar. Next base: position 9,594,144 of record JAOWBL010000001.1, read on the forward strand.
TGTATTCCAACTTTATGAGCCCAGTGTGTATGCAGTCTATAGGAAAGATATATTTTAATGAGCTGCAGTACTTCAGTGCTCAGGGCCGCCTGAAACAAAAAAGGATCTGCCATTGAGGAATGTAACCTCAAAGACAGACCACATTACTTGAGTGCTTTTTTTTTTAACAATTCTCCAAACGCATCACCCTCCCTTTACTCTCTCCATTATTTGTTGACTTCAGTTTTCTGTGCTGGTTCAAGAACACACAAGACCTGAGGTCATTGTGTTTGTGCAGACATCAGCTGATTTTGTGCTTTGCTTTGCAGAGTGAAGAGTCAGAGGAGATAGAAAGACGCAGAGAAAAGAGAAACAGCAAGTGCAGAGAGAGAGAGAACAAACTCGTCCACCTAAAACTCTAAACTGGCTCAGAACGCGAATGCTTCCTTCGATCTGCCGTCTTTAAGTGGATGTCCTCCCCTTCCCCCGCCCGTCCTCTTTGTCGTATCTGTCAGGATCTTTCTGGGATTTGACTGGGAAGAAGTGTGTTTGATGCTGGATCACAACAGTACATCAACCCCTCTCTCCAACTGTCCTCATGAGTTACCCTCTCTCTCTCTCTTGGCCTCATTCAGAGCTGAGTCTGCAGACGTAACAATCGTTCTCAGGAAGTTATAGATGGATAGACTCTAATTGGACTCCTGCCTACTCTTTCAAACCGCATTATATCAAGTTACTGTAACTATGGGATTATGTCAACTCACTGTATCTTTACAGACGTGTGTAAAAAGAGTTAGATGAGAAGATCAAGCCACTCTCAGTTTCTGCCCACCACTGTTCAGCCAAAAAGAACAAGGAGAAAGAACAAATCCTTCTTTGACGTCACCCACAGCTTTTCTGAAAAGTTACTTTGAAGGTATATTTTATGAGCTCTGGGCTCCACTTTACCCGTGCAACTGGTTGGGACCATAGACTGTTGAAACCGTCTGAACAGCTCATCTGTGATGTCCTCCAAACATTTTCTGGAGAGTGTTTCCCCTCCCTTGTCTGCACACATATTAAGAGTTAATACCAAATTTGGCAAAACCTGAAGGCATATATATATATATATATATATATATATGTATGTTTATATATATATATATATGTATGTTTATATATATATATATATATATATATATATATATATATATATATATATATATATATATACATACAAGACTGCATTTTTTTCTAGTCAAACACATTTTAAAAGAAACTCCAATTTTCATGAGAAAATGTAAGTCTGACTATTATTCTCTGATGTTGTGCAAACTCTGCTAAAAATGATAAAACAGATTACAGTCTAGTAAATGAGACAATTCAAGTAACCTACATGTACTACATCAGTGTACAAGTTCACTTCTAATAAGTCACTTTACTGTGCTCTTTTACCACATTTCGCAAAGAAAAGTTATGTTTTTCATTCCACAGTTGTTTGAATTGTGTTTTAATGTAAGATCTAATACAATATCCAGTTTAACATAATGCAACGATAGCCCTGAGGTAGACATGCCTGAACTATCTTGCACCAGTGTTCTTCTTCGACAGAAAGTTTTGCTACACGCATGCAGATGTCAGTAGAGTCTCTCAATCTGTCACTTTAGAGGTGGAGTGCCTTTAGTGGACAAAGGGGAAATCTGGACTCCACAGCTGTGACTTTATCACAATTCATTTGAACCAACTTCCGAAGTATTCATCACCCGGCAGCGTGGAGTTGTCCACCGTTTGGGAGTCCTACCTGTTAGCCATTCCTGGCTTTTATTTGAACAGCACCGTTATTCCCGTGTTAGAAGTTACCACGCTGCACGCCGCTAGCTGCTGCTACTTCAAGTAGCTATGTTTTGCCAGCTTCACTGGAAACCTCCGGCTAAAACGGCGGTAATTTAATTCTGACCTCGTTTGTTTTTAAGCTACAAAGTAAGTGTCATTTGGCAAGTTTTCCGTCGTTTAACACGAAGCTATCTAACTGCTGAGAGAGATGGGACTACACCCGCTGGAGTTCAGTGAATGCTATCTGGACAGCCCCATTTTCAGGGAGAAAATAAAGGCACACGAAGCAGAGTTGGACAAAACCAACAGGTTTATCAAAGAGCTGTACAAAGATGGAAAGAACCTCATCAATGCGACAAAACGTAAGTTTGCTGGCATGGTATAAGACGAAAAAAGTGTATAGTTCTTAAAAGTTTAAGAAAAAGGCAATAAGGTGGGTCTGTCAGGTTCTGAGCTGTCATTCTCCCCTGATCAGATCCTAGAGGCGTTGTCTTTTCTATCACTGTCAATATTTACTCTGTAATACGAGGGCAGTTTTGAGATTGACAATGGAATAAGAAGTCTGACCAACACCTTATCCTATTTTCGCACATTACACACACACGCCTCACTTGGCTTCAAATGATATATATATTTTTTAATCTGTCAGCTTTAGATCTTGTTTTGAAGCAGACTGCTGTTTGGAAATCTTGTTGTGTCTTTGCGTAACCTTTTGCTAAATTAAATCAAATTGACTTCAGAAATCATCCAACACTTGTAATATAACTAATTTATGGACATTTTCATACAAAAGCTGTTGTAAACAACTTTAGTCTTGCATAAATGGCAATTTGTTTGCTGTCAAACTGGCTTGCACATGGTTTTCTTTTCTAAAACCTACACTTAGGGTTGCAGTTGTGTGTTTTATGTTGCTAGTTAATCTCAGGTAAATGGTATGACTTTTATTTGGCCTCAAGGAGAGCCTGCATTCTTTGAAGGTACAGATTCAGCTTGGGGCTATTAAATTCCCACCCAGACCCTGAGCTGATTGTCAGACTGAAGCAATTCTCTCATGATCTTCAGGGAAATATTTAAGGTTAACACTGTTCTTTTATGTCGGACCAGTAGATATGATTGTATTGTGGCATATGCATTGCATTGTCCCTTAAAATTTGATCTCCTAAAAATGTGCTTAAGATGGTTAAATCACGTACTGGAGCACCTTTTACAACTCTGGCAGGATATCCAGCTTACTACTTTAGATTGAAGTTCCCTAAACTTTTAGCTTGTTATTGTTGTGCAAGAGAAGCATGGCCTTCTTCACAATAGTAAAGGGAGAGTATAATATACCTTGGCTCAATTGTCTGTATTAAAATTTAATAATGAAATTTAATTTAATAATGAAAATTTAAAAAAGTCACAATGTACAAGGGTAGGTTTTTGAGGTAAAACAGACAAATGATTTTATTTTTCTGACCATTCAGAATTTGCTGTGAGTTTAGTAATGTTGTGGAATTTGCATTGGTCTGCAGAGGAACATTTAATTTGGTTTCATCTCTGTTTTATAGCAAATGATCAAAGATTGTCTTCCCAAAATACTTGACTTTAGTTTTGCAAACTTTTCGTAATAAATGAGTCATATCCAGTTCCTTTTTATTCACAGTGCAATCTAAAGTGTTTTACAAATGGTTTAATTCACTAAAACAGGACAAAATTTCTTAATAGCTTTCAAAGCGGACTTTAAAAATTCTCTGTGCATCAGCAGTCTTAGAAACCCGCGGTTACTCAACAGTTGCTGGCTAACTTCAGCAGTAACAAAGAGGCGTTTTTGTATTTCCACAGCAACATAAAGTCACTGTGTAGTAGGGCACATAGATCCACTGTATTGACAAAAAAGCCAGCGACAGTACTGTGCTAATCGGTGGCGACGGTCCGGCAGTTCATCTTGTAATACCACTTTGCTCCAATAGAGGTGCAGTTTGTTGTTTGGAACAAAAACCCAGCTTGGCCTAAAGCTGCTGTTACTCACTCAGGCTCCAACTATTCTCCAGTAATAATGCAAATAATTGTTGCGTTGAGCTGGTGTTTGTTTGCATGCTGTTTGCCTACTTGTGGACGTCTCCCTTACTTCTCTCTCCTTGATAAATATTCTTTAAATAAAAATTAAGTTATGTATTGCATGCACTCAGAATTTTGTGCTGTGTACAGAATATCTTTGGACATCAGTTGTGTTAACGACACTTTATCATCCTGTGTATTTAGAACTGTATAAACGCCTGTCTTTTAACAAACGTTTCTACTTTATAAACAGTTATTTATCATCCAGACATTGTTTTATTTGGCAGCCATGGCTTTATGTAGGGATATTACATTACATCCTCACTAATGCAGTCATATGTTTTACCAGGAGAACCTTCAGGGATGGTTATGTTGAACTCAGGTATTCAGTCACTAGCACACGTATTCCTATTGATGCGCAGCTGTGTTGATGTCAACAGACTGTCCTGTTTCAGGAGGATCAGTAGGAAATGTGATGTCTTGTATTTCATGCCCTATGTGACTCTGGCTGGAGCATGGGCCACCTTTTTTTTTTTTTTTTTTGATGCAAAGTGAATCCAACAAAGTGGCATTAAATGTTGCTAGTGTAAGATTATACATCAGGGGATTGGAAACCCTGGTCATGTCCTCCCACTGGGGATATTGCAAAACCAGTTAAAGTTTCAGGAAGGAACTGATGAACATGTTCGTATGTGCTGACATAAAGTTATCTCTGCCTAATTCACATGACTGAAACTTCCTTAGCTCTTGTTGAAATTTCTCTGATGTGTTTTGGTCAAAATACTACAAAATTTCAGCTCTCTTCTCAACCATGTCCTGACATCTCTGTTTGTAGTTGCCAGTTTTGGAGAGGTTAAGTGAAACGCTTATCTCCACTCCATCCCCCTCTTCTGTTGCCTCTTGAGATCAGTTCTTCAGCTTTTTGCTTTTTATGGAATCATTCTATGAAAGAGCATGTAGTACTCAGTCTTACAAGTGAACATTATCACACATCTACATGACTGGCAGTTTTATTTACAGTATAATGTCAATGAGATAACATCCCCAAAAAAACTGAAAATAACAAAAGGCTTCAGTCAGATAATAAAGGGGCTGAGATATGTCAGAAAAAGAAAAATAAGAACTAACTTAGGCAAATCAAAACAACACAGACAAGTCCATGACCTTGTGCTGTTGTTGGTTGTCATGGGTCTAGCTTTTTTTGTTTCACTTTTAAAGTGATGTCATTGTTTTGTGACTAAATACATCCTTCCGCCTCCTCAGAAGACATTAGTTATGCAGGTAGCACTTCAGTGTGGCCCTGTGAAGTGTTGTTTTTACCCAGACCATCTCCAAATGTGGTTTCAGTGACAGGATCCTGTTGAGTTCTCAAATGCGTCTTGGGTACATTTACGCTTGTACTTAAAATTGGCCAATGAAGCCATCAGGGAAGACCAGGTGTAAACAGGGTCACTGATGCTATATGTAATAACAGATAGGAACACTGAACTTCCCACTTATGGCAGGGAAAACTCAAACAAGATACTATCAAGAAAACATACTTCCAGCTGAGGAAATAAAGCATTGAAATACTAATCAAGCTTTATCAGTGGAATTTGAACTGTTATCTGAATGACATTTTCAAACTTCAGCAAACCCTAATTAACAGGATTTTGTCATATTGGAGTTTTTTTGTATCAGAGTGATGTAAGAAAAGTAGACGCCCTTTTAATTCTGGATGTTTATCCAAGACAAAATGTAGAAGCAGCAAATGAAAACCTAATTATGCCTTTTTGGCTATTAATACGGTAAGTTGCAGTCAGGAGCTTCTAATCAAATAGGTCAAGTTAACTGATCATCAGCTTTAATAGATCACATCTATCAAAGCAGAAGTTTTGAAAGTGTTTTGCCACTCTGGAGCATTCACAGTGCCAAGAAGGAATGACATCAGCAGTGACCTTTAAAGGTGCAATTGTGGCTGCTCATCAACCTGGGAAGGATTTTTGGGTATTCCCAAAGAATTTGGAGTTCATTATTCTACGATGACAAAGATTTTTCACCACTGGAAAACATTCAAGACAGTAGCTAACCTTTGTGGGTGTGCAAATCCAATCTAGTTCAATCCAAGTTTAGATCTTGACATGTACAAAGAAACCCCAAGTGCTACATTTCAGACTTTGCAGACCTCAGTTGATATGTTACAAGTTGAAGACATTACAACTAAAAAAGTGTTGTAAGCATGGCTTTGTTTGGAACAGTTGTACAACTTCTTGATTAAGAGATCATGGCTGTAAAGTTGTATCTAATCAAATTATATGTTGTATAACAAATTAAGATTTTTGTAACAATGTCCTTGTATACTGATTTTGACCTAAGATGGTCAAATTCAAGAGTAGATTTTTGCCAGTGAAGCTAAATGAAATAAATAATTAAGAAAAAAGGGCAACATATCAGTAGAAGCATCTTGTACCATCGATCATGTATGGTTGAGGATTAGTGATTATTTAGCTTTTTCTTTTTTGTTCATTAACAAAAGAACTTGGGCACAGTGAGAGTTGAGCATTTACCACTGTTCTTATAAGTCAAATATGAGGCAATATCTGATAGTTAACATTGATCAGGAGTTGAGTGGCATAGGGTGGTCATCCTAAATGTATGAGCAAATTTACATCAGAATAACTGAAACCATTTTAGTTGGTCAAAATAAAGGCTGCAGTGTCACTGAAATGTTGTGGTGGGGCACTAAGATAGTTGTGAAAGCAAATAAATAGTTGTAAACCTCAATGAACTGAAGCAACAAAAAGAAGGAGTCAAAATTCCTTCCCAGTGATGTGAGAGATTGGTAAAAACAATTACTTTAAGTTATTACTGTGAAAGTTAGTTCACGGTCAAGATCTTGAATAATGGAGTGATATTTTTTGTTGCAAGGCTTAGTTTTTGTTAAATTAATGAAATATGTAACGTGTGTAGTTGTTCATATGAGCTTGTATTTGTCTTATTTTAAGATCTGGTGAAGACAAGATGATATGTAAAGCCTTAAAATAATAGGAGGGTGTATTTTCTTTTTCACATAACTGTATGACCCCCTTTAAATAGCACCAGTAGAGTAATTTAAACATCATCCATCTGCTGCAGCAAATGCTCACAAAATGAATGGTTCCCAGGGCTATTTTAAACATTATCTAAACTTAATACAACACGCTGATATGTGAGCAGAGCTGTTCTTTATTTTGATCATTAATTTGCTTTGGCCAATTATTCATACTTGGGTAGAGTAGATGTCTTGAAATGATGACAAAGAAGTAACTTGTTAAGCCTGAAATAATAGATTATCGCTGAAAACACTTTTGGTAATTAATGAACTGCTAAGACTGTGCTGATTCTACTCTGTTCATCTAGAAAGATCTAAACAGGTTTCTTTTCTGTTGAGTCTAGCTAGTTCTTCTTAAAGTCATACACGTAATCAGCTGAATGAACACATCTGGGGTAACGGGGGATGCATCAGTGCCTTGCCCAAGAGCACTTCAACATGTGGACTGTGAGGCCAGAAATTGCACCACCAGTTTTCAGAGTGGCAGATGACAGCTAAACCTCCTGAGGAGGACAGTGCTCTCCTTCAACTGTCTCAAAAGAGCATGTTTGTGAACATGTTTGTTTTTCCTCTTAACATCATACATAACATAAAATATTAGCAATTTTCTTCCCCTAATTCTGCTTGCTTGTAGTTTGCATCTTTGAAGATAAAAGGGTAGAAATTCTTTGGTAGGAAAACTTGTGTTCTTGGACAGATGTCTTTGATGGGTAGACTTGAATTTGGAGAGCTAATCTGTGTGTCTGCTGGATATGACAGTCCACATGAACGTAAATATGAGAGATAACTCCTTGACAGAACTTAGTCACGCTAATTCAATTATCCCAATTGACTAGTAGACTAGGTTGTTTGATTAAAAAGGATTTACTTTTGATTTGACCTCAGCATGGTCTTATGTTTGGGCAACTTGAAGTGCAGTTGTATTCCATCCTCAGCCTGTCCTTAACTCCCTCTGCTGCTACAGCTGGGAGGATGTCCCACTATGGAACGTCCTTGGTTGTAAGAGGAAACTTGGAAGCGGGGCCCTGAGCCAGAGAGCCATGACATGGAAGTGCCCGCTAGTGCATCAACAGACAGCTGTGCTTCTGTTTCAGAGGGTTTCCTCAACAGGAACTGTGTCCTGTCTATACCCTCTCAAGTGCACGTCATTACTGTCTTCAGCAAACATTAATTAGTTCATTTCCCACCCTGGAAGTTTGCATACTCCATCTCGGTATAGCTTGTTGTTTGTAAGCAATATTGTCTCTTTTATTGGTTTGATTGAGTTACTGGCTTATTCTGCTATTGCTGCTGCAATCTCAAATGGGCCAATCATAGTTATGACTGGATGCTTTCCAGTAAATCGATCATAAAACAACTTGGAAAATAATCCTTTAATTTTTTCCCTCATTGTTTTTTTTGTCTTTTCACTTTAAAAACCCCATCTATGGGATGGCCTCTTTCTCTTTGGCAGACGGGTTCGGGCAGAGCTGCTTGCCATAGTGCGCTTTGGCTCAATTCAGAGGTCTGTAATCACATAGCTACATTGCTCTGCCAAAACGCCACATCACATTCTTTTATTAAAATCGCATTAGCACAAGATATTAACTCATGTGGGAGGAACGCTTTTCATCCCTCTCTCTCTGGATAGAGGGCTACTTTGAAAGTGTGTTTTTATATGGCATTCATCTAGAGCTCCTTTTGTGGTGCACCTTTTACTACAATTTGAATTCTAGGACAGTAGATGTCCACTAAGACAATATCCAGATACTACAAAGTCTCTGTGGTAAACGGGTTAGTTATGATTGACCGGAAGCTGTTCAGTGCAGAGGCAGCCTCACCCTGTACTCTTGTTACAAGGATCAGGAAGTCGTGATTGAAGTAATGCATGTTTTGTGGGCAGGGAGCTGGGGGCAGGGACGTGGTGGGAGTGGTTGGCTGTGCCGGCTCTGCTAGGGGCAAAGGTTGGAGGCAAGTGGAGCAGAAAAAAATCAGCCTGGAAAAGACGCAGAGTAAAACAGGAAGTACTGTGGAAAGACACAGCATGGAAACACTGAGGACCTGGACCAGGCAAGCTCCTGACCTGAGAGGCACATCTGCAATAATCATAACAAACGGCTCACCCAACATACGCCAATAAATACACTATGGACTTCTTCGGCAGTTACCCTTTGACATACGCTTAGATTTTATGATTTGTTTCAGGAAAAACTTTGCTGCCACATCCAGAACATGTGATGGTGGTTAGCTTCCGACTTTAAAATGCACAGTTAGTGAAAATAAGCTCAGGTAATTAAAGGCTATTGTCTTAAGTGTGCAGGGTTTTTTTAAAATGTTGAAATATCTTTCTTTATTCCTATTCAAAAATATGATGCTACTAATGTAGCATGTGCTTCGGTATGTTTTCTTTTAGCTGCCGTATCACTCATCTTTTTTATTTAGTGGTTTTTTTTTTTTCTTTCTTAAAAAAATTTCTTCTTAAATGTTTCCTTCATCATTTTTGCTGGAAGTGCTGCTTAAGTGTGATTCAGGCATTAAAGATGTCACCAACCTTAGACTTGACAAAAACTTGTGGTTTTCAAATGGGTTGAATTTTGTATAGTTAGTCATCTACGATACCTGGACATTCATTTTCTGCACATGAAAAAAGCCTTTCAGATACAACGCTATATGATCTGCACTTCCTGTTGGGGTTAGGACACAGCACAGGTGAGAAGGGGCCACCCATGTAGAATGCCGGTTGGTTGGTGACCAAAAAGTCATTCCAGGAAGTTATCAGACATTATTATTTTTCATATTTCTTTGACATATTTCTTTTTTTTTTTCCAGTTGAGGATTTTGATGCATGTTGCATTGTTCTGCCTGTCCAAAACGCTCTGTTTTTATGCTTGTAATGCTCTGCATGATTTGGGGCTGTTGTAGATGGAATGACTGTCTCAAACAATAGGTGTGAAATTGGTGGTCCTGCGTCAGCAGTTAAGCAGTGGGCATCTCAAAGATCTTGCAACTAATCCTGATATGATTTTTCAACAGTGTTAGAAATCCTGCAACTTCGTCTGTCAACCAGTCCACTAAAATGTAACATGAAACAGCATTTTTAATTAATGCGGCACTCCTTTCTCCCTAACCTTGACCATCACCACATTCTCTTACTGTGCCTCCTTTTATTTCAAGTATTTTCAGCACACATACAGACGTGGACAAATTTGTTGGTACCCTTCCATAAAAGGCAGAGAAATCCGCAAACCCGACAAAAGAAATTATAACTAATAAGTTCAAAAATCAGACTTTGCTTTTGAGTTGTGGTTCAAGTGAATCATTTAAAAAACAAAACCAGAAAAAAAATGAAGAAACCTTAACTCCCAATAAGATTTGTGCACCTGTAGACTCCTCATGAGCAAACTGCTCCAGTTTTCTCAGGTTTGGAGGTCGCCTTCTTTAGTCTCAGCTCTTTTGACAGATGTTCATTAGGATTTAGATCAGGGCTTATAGAAGTTCACTTCAGAATAGTCCTGTGTTTTTGTTTCTGACCATTCTTGGCTGTTTTTTAGTTGTGTGTTTCTGATCATCATTCTGTTGGAGAACCTTCAACCAATCTTTTTGAAACGTATTCTTGGCTTTTTGGTTACTATATTATATTATTTTGTTTTATATATTGTTATTATATTATCCAACTCTTTGTTTCATCACCAGTTTTCTTGTGGCCACATCCAGGGAGGCTACAGTCCTCTGAACCTAAACCTCTGAATGAAATTTACAATTGTAGTCACAGACATGTCTAGCTATTTGGAGATGGTCTCATAGCCTTTGTTTTTAACATGTCTACCAAACATTTTCTTTCTGATCTCCTGAGACAACTCTCTCCTTTGCTTTCTCTGGTCCATGTTTCGTTTGGTGAACACCATAGGCCAGTTACCACTGACCGCTGTTACGGTTGGGTTTGTGTGTTTCCATTATAAAAGGGTTCCATACAATGCAACCAAACCGCACCATTTCTGGACCCCTTCAGTTATAGGTCCATAGAAAAATGGTATGGTATGGCTAGGACAGAGCTACTAGCGTCACACGATACAGTCTGTTGATTGATGGACAGAAAAATGTCACTGCCCACGACAAAAGCAAGCATGAAACAAACGTGAAGTTGCCGTTCACTCGACATTGGAAAGACGATAGATAATACGATTTTCTTCTGTTTTCGGCTGTGTTTCCCTTCACAGACCGCAACCTTGCCTCGTACAGTGTGGCATGTTTTGTACATACAAAGAATGAAAAGCCAAGCAATACAAAAACAACCTACTGGATGACCTCCATTTTTGTTTGTAGTGTTATGTTTGTTGTCATCACACTAGTATGGCCTCAGGCTAGGCATTTGGTCTAAACCCTGCATGCCAGTTGCAGTTTGACTAAAAGTGGGAACGCTCACCTGAATTGGCTGGACCATTTTAACCCGTCAGAGGTGTACCAGCCCAGACAGAACTGCTTAATGGAAACTGGGCTTACGATACCAAAGAGCAGTGACAACGTTTCACCCTTGAACTAGGCAGACTGACTGGTTGGAAGACTGAAGACACATGTAATGCTAATTACAGGACACACCTTTAATTTTCAAGGCCAGTTTCATTAGTTTTAATTTCACCAGGAGTGTTTAGGCCTTTTGATGAAGAGAAGATGAGTTGCAGCAAAAAAGAAAAGAGTACACATCCATGATATCCTCCAACATAGATGAGAGTTTAGATCAGCTCATCACTCAAAAAGCAAATTTTGCTGTGAACTTTTTACTGAAAAGTACTTTATTTTATTTTAAGATTTTTTTCCCCCCACTGCTTTTTAAATGCATTTGTTAGCCCCAAGCTGTTGGAGACTTCTTTCCACACCAAAGCTTATCTCTTCATTTCAAAGTATGTCTTTAAACTCCTATTGAGCTGCACAGGAAAGTGGGGCATTACCAAAATTAACTTCCTCTGTGCTGTCTTTGTGGTCTGTCAGATTCTCTGCAATTGGACAGATTGAGGTGTTTTCACAGAGCGCTGCGCTTAAGTTGAACAGTTTTTAACTTTAGTGGAAGGTGCTGCAATGGTGGGCATGTCATTGCGCTGGGCTCAGCATGGTGCAGCACAGAGAAATTCTTCTGTATTGCAACAAATAAATATGAATGTATCTCAAGTAGAGTGCAGCTATCACTGCGTCCTATCTTAAAAGCCTTTTAAAGCCAAATAATTTTTTCCCACAAGGCCTGTCTGGATTTCCTTATTTCCAATAGTCCATAAGTGTCAACCCAGTCCCTCTGTGGCTGACTGTGTGCAGCCCAAAGATTTGTAACTGCATGCTCTAACTATGCACGTGCATGACTCAAGCTCTTATTTAGAAAAAAAAAAGGAAAGGAAAATAAAATGAGAAAAATATGTTTATCTTGGGAAGAAACTTTGTAAATAAATGTCGTTTCCACGCCTCTGAAGTGTACTGGAGAAGGATGACATGCCCATGCATGCAGTTTCATTGCAGTTGACCGAAAACGTACTATGAATAGGGGCGAGTGTGTGTCTGTACACATTTTGAGTTAAGGGTATTTTCTCACTAGCCTTACATGAGGGTTTTCTTTGTTGTATGTTTTTAATGTTATTGTTACATACTACATGTGGGGTAACTACAATAGCTAGGGTGCTGTGTTTCTGCACTCACATCATTCATGCTGATTTTCTTGTCTTTGTTTGTCCTGTTGTAGAGCAGCCTCACTTGTAATGTCAGATAGATGTAAGGTAGGGTCTGTATGACTCATGCTTCGAAGCCAGTGCACTGGGGCCTCTGGTATTCTGCAGTGAAACTAGCCAAGTTTGACAGTTCCCAGGTTTGCTCTGAAATGCCTTGCTTTAAAAGGCAAAAATGAGGCGAAGCCTTTGCCTTGAACTCTTACGTGTCTTGGTTTGTGTGTGGTATTCCTATCTTATGATAGTTCTCTTGGAAAGCAGCTATCATTTCAATCTGTTATGTAGCTCTGTTTAATATCCACTTCTTAGGTTTACTTTATCTATGCTTTTAAGGCTTCATTGACTCTGTAAAGAGAGAGGCTACGGTCACATGTTTTTCTTGTCTCTGTATGTTGCTCCATGTTGACTATTGCTAGAATATCATGGGACAATACTTTCATTCCTAATGTTTTACGTAATGAAGTCCCCAGCTTGGCATGAGGGAATCTTGTATTAACGGTCCGCTCTGCAATCATTTAAACATGCATGTGGTCAGATGGTTGATTGGGGTGATTCATGCACCAGGCGCATATGGCTCTAATAAAGAGCTTGCCTATCTCTTCATTCACATCAGTGTTCTTGGAGTTCACATTTATTATCCCCAGCCATTTGCGTCTGCTTTTAATAAACAATATTAGGTGTAGCAATAAAGTACTGTAATAAAATGCCAAAAGACCTTTCTTTTTACACTTTCTCACATCAATTAATACTAATGAAAATAAAAAGTTCTGTAAAAGGTTGTACAAGAGATCACACCTGAAATCAACGTCTCATTGTCACATATCTGAATTGTCATAAGTGGGACATTGGACAAAATGGGACACTGGACACTGCCCTCATCTTACATCAAACACAACAAAGCGTGTCGAGACTTTGTTGCGGTGTGTCAGTTCTTCTTGTGATATTGTCACAACAAGCTTTTACTACGTTGAGCAGCTGCTGTATTTTTCACTTAACATTTAGTTTTGTTTTGAGATAACTTGGGTTCTACAGTTCACCAGCAAGAGTCTTTCATCCCCGAGTTCACAGCTCCACGAGCACTTCAGCATTACACATCACTAAAAAAACTTCAAGCACTATCTCCAAAGAAGATAAAAACAATATTTACAGCACGCCATTTCATTTGTAACAAAGTGACATCTTATGATAGCATAATCTAGAAGTGAAAATGTCTGGCTTTTACTGAAGCCACTCAAAGCACAAAGCTTATAAAAATGAGACGAAACGGCACAACATTAGAATGAAATGCAAAGTTGAACTGTTTTGGTATAAGAGATGTTTGATTTACAAAGTGTTCTCAGTTTCCCTGTGATCCTCTGGCAGACTTCTTCTGGGATGAAGAGGCTTTTTCTGCAGAGACTTTCAAGTTTAGATTATTGAGGAGCAAGTACTCTTAGTTACAGCAATTATGTCAAATGAAAGACAGCTCGGATCAAGTAAGAAGAAAAGCCTCAGAGAAGTGCGTCAGCAAAAGTGGGGAAAAAATGAAACAAAAAATAGGCAAGATTATCATCCATCTAGGGAACCTCATTATGATTTGTTACAGTTAAATTTTGCTTTTGCTTAGGCTAGTCTGGTTTTGATGGAGATTATTTGAAAAAGATTTTCTCAAAAACACTTTTAGAAGAAATTGTATAACTGATGCAAAAATAAAAGCCACTAAACATTTGTATATTCCTCTGTAGATGGTGTGACAGTGCAACAATAGATTGAAGAAACAATGATTAAAAAAAACTAAACTGAAAATGAAATGTGGAGATGGATATCTTTTGGCAAACAAGTAGTGGGGAATTCCAAGGAGGCGAAAAAAGTAAAACAAATATAGGGATTGGGTAGATAATTTGAAAAAAAATGTTTGAGAAATGTTGAATCAAGAGGTAAATCTAAAAATTAATTAACAGAATTAAATCAGTATTTGTACACAATTAAATGAATGTGGTTTAAAAAATAATAAAAAAAACAATGCATAAATATTGTCCAAATTCATATTCTTCCAATTTTTGTTACATTTATTTGCTATACTGATGAATGTATTTTTATATTATTCTCATATGTCAAAAAAGTTTTATGCAATGTTAATTCATTTTAATCAGATAACCTCTTATTTGTCTCAATCCATTACATTGTCGCATTTCAGTTTATGTAAAATATCAAAAAATGTTCATAACAATTTCTGCAATTGTTTATTTTATTTAATCTCTCTTTATTTTTTGTATTTACTGTGATTTAAGTTTTATCATCCTGAAATGTTAAATTAATTTGCTTTTTCTTTAAAAGTGTGTTGAAAACTCAAAGGAAAAGATGTCAAATTAGACCCATTTATGGTTCCTGCAGTTTGTAAGTATATTTACTTTTACTGCAAATCAGTGATGAGACTGATGAGACTCACCTTTTGTAGACTCATACACCCTGCTCTGGATTTTTCTCTGTGTCATTTAAATTGTTCCTACAGTTAGAATTTTGTCAAAAATCATCTACATTTAGGATTTAACTCTTTCTCAGATTATTTTGGACTAGGCTTGTATTTGCCTTCCCATTTTGTTTTAAAAGTAATGCTATCACCTCCACTTAAAAACTGCTTCATAAGGTTGCTTACTTCTTATAAAGACACCTCTGTAACAGGACTATTTGCGTATTAAGTTAAACGTTTTACTGTAATTGTAAAACAGGAAGAATATAAGCTTTAAAAAAGTACTTAGTGCACATTTTGCTGAGATATTGTAACCATATCTTATTTCATCTTGTGTAGTATGCTACTTCTGTTTATTATGTGTATGAGACTTGAAGGATAAAGACTCAGATTCATTTCTTGATTATTTAAAACATGCATGAGCAAAATGCAGTACAGATACCAGAAACAGCCCCTGAAGAATTTAAACCTGGTACTCCTTAAATGAAAATAAAATAACACAAATAGTTACATTTACTATTAATACAAATCCAAATTAGTCTTGAGGACTGGAACAGTGTCAACACAATATGCTGACACTTAACTTGATTCTGCTTGTAGAAATGAGCAGTTTTGATGTGAAAAGCTGATTGGAAATAAATGTTTCAAGAAGAGAAATGAGAAATGTTGACTCAAAGTTTTTGGAACTTCAACCACGTTATGTCTAAAGTATTGATTTTCTGCTAGTACATTGGATGTGTCAGAGTGTCAAGATGTTCAAGTACATCAAGATTGTTTCTGACCAAACATGGTACAAACTTTTCATTGATGTGAAAAAAAGGAAAATCCCTCAAAATGGCTTTGAACCTAAATTTCTTAAGAACTTTTTTTTTCTTTTTTTTCTTTAAAGAAGCCAATTACCCATGAATGGACAACAGGGGTTAGCTACAGTACATTCTGTCATACAAGCTTGCGAAACAGAGCAAGAGTTCCTCTGATGGTTAATATTTGAAAGACAGAATAATACAGCCAGTTAGTAAACTGTCCTGGTGTTTTTCACTTGTGGCCCTTTGACTGCTTTAACCATGTGAATATTACCCTATGAAGGAAATAAAAGGATGGCTTACCACTCTTCTAAGGTTATTCTGTGGTGTGTGTTGTATTCATTGTAAAATTTGCACTTAGCTGTTAATTATGATTTTTAGTTTTGACGATCATCTTTAGTTACTTTTAATTACTATCTCTGTTTATAGTTTAGTTTGATTACTATCCATTGATCTAATCTATCACCTATTTTATCTAATCCATCTGTAATCTGTTTTTTCCCCTGGTAAAAAATGCAATCTTGTGCTTGAGCTCTTGCATTTCACATGTCTTTCACATGGTTTTCTTTGACTGTTGTGACATCTTCAGTTCCCACACACAAACGTGCACACACAAAACACAGCACAGCACATTTCCTCCAAGTTCTATTTGAAGACCTTTTTAAAGAATAGACACTTGTAAATACTACCATACGCAAACCGGCCCATTGTGTGGGACAGTTTCCTTACTTCCTGTAGTTCCATGATAGACGTTTTTGTGTCCTTTTAAGATTTTAAGGTTTTAAATTGTGTTGAAAAGTGAGCAGAAGTCAACTTTAGACTTTTTGTTTAAAACGAACATTTGAGGCAAAAGCTATGCCCTTTGCCTTGGGCTCGGCCAGACATTTTTCAACACCTCTCACATGTTTGGGCTTTAACGCAGATTTTAATCCACTGCATGTGTTCACACACTGCAACTGATCAATTCTGGATCGTTTTGACATTTTACTGCTCTGCACTGTTTCCTCAGAGCTAGAAGGTTCCCTGTTTGACTCCTGGAAGTGTGTTTTCTTGTTGTGCTCGCCAGAGTTTGCTCTGCCTTCTTTCTACAATCTAAAAAAAAAAATATGATAGGTTAGTTGGCAGCTCCAAATTGTTTGTAGGACCAGGTGTGAGTGTGTGCATGTTTGACTCTCTGTGGTCCTGTGATGGCCCGGTGGACATAAGTTCTTGTTCATTGAGATCTGGGGAAAATGCTTTAGATCAAACCCAGTCATTTTAGCTTTGTGTGCAGAGAAGATTATTCAATGTTGCATCCTGATAATTGAGGTGAAAAAGATGACTAAACTGGATATCCAAAAATAACTGTTTTTGATTTTGTTTTTAATCCATATTATTGAATAATTCTGTCCATCTGCTTCCTCTTCTTTCTTGGGATATCCAGAATATAGCATACATACTGTCTCTACACAACACTTTTTTTTTTTTTTTTTTTTTAACTCCAGTAGTTTGATGTTATGTGAACTCAACTGCAGAATATAGGTTGCTCTCTTTTAGTGCACGTCAGTCTGCAAGATCAGTGGCCACAAGTGACGCTCAACAGGATATATCACTCTGTTGGCAGGCAGTATGCTTGACGTGTGGTTAAATGAAAAATGTGTACAACCTACCTTTCAAGACAGCTTTTGATATCTCTTAAACTTTATTCTTTTACATGTTGTCTTTTATTATTAAGTTTATGTTGAATAAAAATGTGACAGGCTCAAATGCTTTCTATTTTACCAAAACTTGCAGATCATTTAACTGTGGTTATGACTTTATTGCATATTCTGCTGGCTTTGAGCACAGTTCATTTAATCCTTTTTTTATGTGTGTTTTTAAAATTTTCTTCTAGAGCTTGGGATGGCACAGCGAAAATTCGCCCAGTGTCTTGGGGAGTTTCAGTTTGAGTACATTGGAGATGCAAAGACTGACGATGAAAGATGCATTGGTAAGTGTGGGTTTTTTTTCTCACATGATGAAAAGCTAATAACTGGTTTTGTTACCACCACATAGACATGCACTCCAAATGTTTGTTTATAGTTCTTTCTCCACCAGAAAATTTTGAACACTCATTGGTTTGCGCTCATTCCTTATAATCACAGTGTTTTAAACTGCATTTGGGTGAGAGGCAGAGAAAAGAAAAAAGAAAAAGAATTACTTCATTGTTGACATTAAAGTGTGTGTGTGTGTTTCTGCTTGTTTTTTTCCCAGATGAGTCTTTGCAAGAGTTCTCCTTATTCCTCAAAAACTTAGAGGACCAAAGAGAGCTGATGGTGAGAACAACCAGCTGAAATTTCTTTTCAAACCATGAAAAAAAAGTGTACATGCAGGTGAAATGCACTCGCATAAAACTGCAGTTACTTCCTAAGTACCCCACATGTGGTTTGAGTTGTGCAAGACCTGCTATAAGTTTACGAGACAAAGTTTGGTGGTAAATTCAGATCTTTTCTTCTGCTCATTTAACAGGGCATTTGTTGTTGCTATTTTGCTCAGGGGTCTCCAAACATGTTAAATTCCTTATAATAACTAGTAATTAATCTGCATTGTGACAAAATGTTAAAAGGAGCTTCAAAGTTGGTTGTTGTGTACAGGTGTTGGTAAGAATCCATGCAAATGTTGTGCACTTTTCTTTTTTTTTCCTCCTTCAGACACGACTCACTGATTCACAGTTTACGAGCTACAGTTCACTCACTTATTTCCTAAGAGCCATTGGGTATAAATTCATCAGCCGTTAGATAGTTTGCAATAGTTTGATTTATGTCATATATGTTTACTGATGTCAGAAAAAACGTTTCTGGCATGCAGATGCAGGAGTCAGTAAAATTGCATAAATATGCATCTACAGGGCACCTATAGAGTAACACGTGGAACATGTAGATATATAGGACATGAGAGTGATTAACTGGAAATAATAATGATATACTGTAGATGTACACACATTCATCTTTGTCTTGGTGCCCCAGTCTTTCACTGTGTGAATGCCTGTAGTGTTTACAATTTCAAAAGCCTTACACCCATTACTGCCTGTATTTGGTATGAGCATCTCTGACTGTTGTACACAAACCCAGATAAGCAACCTTAATATATTTATGTCCAAATTTCTGTGCAACCACAGCACTCGGTCGACATGGCAAACCAGTTCTTTAGCGAGTGTACTAGTAATGAATGTGTTTGGACAGTTCTTCATCTCGTGCCTGTCTAAGGGTCACTACAACCTGCTTGGGAAGATGGGAGTGCATAATGACATTATTACAATCTAGCTTTAAATACCAAGACACATGTCACAAGAGCAGTTTGTAACAAGTCCACTGCAATCAGCTCTGTTGTCATAAAACTAGCTTCTGACTCAGGCAAGCTGTTAAAAGCTGTTTAATTTAAGCTACAAAGGACAAGCACTCAAGTGGAAGGGTATTGAACAGCTAAACTGATTTTTTTTTTTGAATAATAATAAGATTCATGACCAGTGATACTCCTCTGGGTAGAAATGCACAGTTTACAGTGTACTTAATCCTTTAATATTACCTAAGTGTAGTTTCTGAAGGATAGGGTGAGAACCTGTCATCATCCACTGACTGAGATGACTGTTGTACCACGCTCAGACCACAGCAGTGATCACCAAGGAGTGACGATATCATCTGCAAAGTAAGGAAAAGGGAGTGCGGGCCCAGACATGCCCTGCCGTCAGCACAGCAGAAACAGCAGAGCAACTTTACTCCGATGTTACAACATAGTTTATGGATTGTATTTAAAATTTGTGTTTCACTATGAAAGATTTTTGATACAGAATAGCACCAAAATGGCAATGTCTCACTTTTTAGGCGCACACTGAGGAATTGTCCGTCTTTTAAGGAAATGCAGTTGTCAGCATTTGAAGTGAATCAAACATGCACTTGCATGTAATGGCTGTAATGTAGCTCTCTGTGAGCAAACCGACTGAGGGCTTAGTGCATCATTTACCGTGACTGCCACATGATGACCTATAGACTGACTTGTATATATGAGCAGAGATGTTGAAAGCTCTAGCAAAAAGTGCAGAGATCCTGATTAAAAAGTGTTGTTAAAAAAAATCCCACATTAAATAAAACCCCAGCTAACAGTTAAACCTAGGAATATTCTTCAATTGTTGAACAACAGAGTAACCTGAATCAAAAAAAGTCTGATCTATCACCAGCCCAAAAAGCAATACCCTAGATGCCAGAAAGTTATAAATGGAAGCCCTTCTTCACTTGAGATAATAACGATAATAAAAGGGATTTTTCTTTCTTTCTTTCTTTCCTTAGATGAGAAACATCACAGAAACTTTAATGAAACCTCTAGAGAAGTTTAGGAAAGAGCAGCTCGGAGTATTAAGGGTAATGTATAACAGTTCATTAGTTTTTTTTCTTCAGTATGTTTTGTTGTTCTTTGTACATCTGGTTAACCATAATGATTAGCAGCACATGAACGCTAAAGCACACTTCAATCTAGATTGTATTTGTTCCCTCGACCCCAATAACAAAAAAGTGTTTTCCTATTCTTTTAATTGTTCTTTTTTTAACTTAAGGCCGAAAGGAAAAGGTATGAAAAAGAAACGGAGAAGTACTACAGTTCTCTGGAAAAGCTTCTGAATATGTCCGCAAAGAAGAAAGAGCCACAGCTACAAGAGGTATTTACCTTTGCCTGAACTTTCTAATAGTTATAGCATTCTGACTTGTTAATCATTATGACCAAAAGTTGGATTTAAACAGAAGTTTTTTTTTTAGCTTGTTTTTGTCTCTGTTGTGAAGGAGAGCTTTGCTACGCAGCTTGGTGGACCTTGTGAGTTTCCACTGACATGCCTTGCAGCAGCAGTTTGCCTCAGTTGCTTGAAAATAAACAGTGTTCTTTTGTTCTCTACCAGTGAGACCAGTCGTGGCTTCCTACAGATTGTGGAGCAATTACCTTTACACCAAAATAACAATTTACACTTGGACTTCATCACCGTCTTTAAGAAGCAATGCTTCTTTTTGTTCCATGTTGATGACGTGTAAGGCTTATCCAAAAGTGACAACAGCTCAATCTATGAAAGTCCCCTACATAAGCTGGACTTCTTTTCTTTGACTTTTATTACGCAAGAGTTGACGGTACCAGCATCACTGTACACATGCATAGACCCAGTGATTCATTCACAGGATATCATGAACTGTATTAGCACTTCATCCGCTGTTACGTCACCTCACTGAACAGTGAATAAATTGTGGGACCCATTGTGTCAACTTGGGGATTACTTGTTAAACAGAGGATTAATTAGACCTCTGTTAACTTCACTTGATCTTAAGTATATGCTGTTTATACAGTTTTGCTGTCATACAATTATATGGTAAAAGCATAACTCGGATAAAAAAATTAAACTGTCAGCCGTTGGTTCCACATTGCTTCATACAGTTGTACATTTTCATTTTGGAAAAAATGAACCCACGCAGGAAGAAACTAGCCCCAGCCAAGCAAAGTCTCAGAAGACTGTGACCCACAGCTACCCTGCCACACCTCTACAGCCTCACCCTGCTTTTCAGTCATGGATCTAAACAGCCCCATCATCATATTCCCACACATCAGGAAATACTAAAGCCCTGTCTGGCTCTTCCTCCCACCTGTCTGTCTCCAGCAGTCAGGTGAAGAGGAAGCTGAAGAGACTAAACTGGAACAAGGCTGCAGGTCCAGATGGTGTCAACCCCAGAGATCTGAAGGTCTCCACGTACCAGCTATGGGAGGCTCCACAGCACCACTTATGTCTTAGTCTGAATCAGGACAAGGTTCTGGTACTGTGGAAGACATCCTATCTTTTTTTGGTATCTTAAAAGAAAAAAAATCTCATTCTTCAGTCATCAAGAACTGTAGACTTCTAAATAAGAAAACAAGCACCTTTCAGGGCTCACTTATCATGAGAGATGAATATATCATTTTTATACTACAGTTAGCCTGAATTGCTGTGTCTGAGTGGTCATAGAAAAGAAAGTGAAAGCTGTACATTATTTCCATCTTTTGGAGAATAAGCAAAGACACATTTCATGCAGATATGAGGATGCTTTTCTACAAATTTGACTGGAAATGCAACACTCATGCTAATAATGAGTAGGGACAAGCTCCACGTCTTTAGGGTTTTGAGAACCTTCAGCGTTTGCAGCAAAATGTTGCAAATCTTATAAGTCTGTTGTTGAGTGCAGTTTTTTTTATTTGCAGTTATTTGTTGGAGGAGCATCAGAGCAGGCAACTCAGAGAAACTGGAAAAAACAGACGGGAAGGTTGTCTCTCTGGAGTCTTATTACAGAAATGATGTCGCGCAAGTGTCACAACACAATGTGCAATGCTGCACACCCTCTACACAACATGCTGGTTTTTTTATATATATATATATATATATATATATATATAAATAACATATGTTTCCAGCTGTTAACTTTCTCAACACTTCTGGTGCAGGATATATTTTTTCATCATAACAGCCCTACATATCAGCTCTCTGTTCTAATATATTCTTTAACAATATCATTTTAATTCAGAAATTAAAGAAGTATAGTTTATTTCAATTCAAAAACGCATCTGCTGATTAGATGTTTTATGTGAGGGAACTCTAAGAAAAGACAGGTTAGATGATAATCTTCAGTGAATTTTATCATGACTTTGAATATATATTTAGCATTTATTCTGATTTTTTTTTTTTTTTTTTTTTGCGAGTGTCAGCTGTGAAAGGCCCCTGCTTTCTTTTGTTCTTGCGAAGCACAGGCAGGTAAAATGGATGCACTGATCTGTTATTAATACCTGATTAATATCGGATATCATCCAAATAGCTGGATTTGGTGTCAGATCCATGAGGTCAATATGTTCTCTTCAATTCTACACTATGTGTTCAAGACTTGCTCCATCCCATGTAAGCTACACACACCAGCAGCAGTAGCAAGGAAGTTAGACCTTTAAAAACAACAAATTTTCTACGCTGGTATAACAAAATGTAATCTGATCTTTATCAAGGTTTTCACTCATGATTTCTTGTGTCAATTCTGCTACCGCTGTGAATGTTATAATGTATGAATTTAGTAAAGCCATAATGAATTATAATTGTTAGGGCATTATAAGCTTAACCATATTGTGATGACATTCAGATCACATTTTATGGAAGATTGAGGGAAAAAAAAAAGGTGGCAACACATTTGTATCGGTATGATAGTGTGGGACAAGTTAGAGAAATAACATCTAAACCAATCCTAATACCTTCAGTCTCTTCCACACTGTCGCTGGTATCAGTTTGATGTCTGCTGACATGTAACGGCCTGCGCTTGGTATAAAATAGGTAAAATAATAGTTGCATCCCCAGATGCATACTTAGATTTACGAGTTATAATCCTATTATTTGACTTGACCTAGTGTGTCTCATTACTTCATTCACTGGCACGCTGACCTGAGAGGAACACGGTTTCTTTCTGCCGTGAATTATTGTTTTATGGCCAGGATGACACTCAAGTTCACTTTGACTTTGACTGCTACCGGTTCTTCCTGTCCTTGATGAGGGATCATCTCCGTTTGCACTTCCTTAGGATTTCTCTGCTTTTTTTCTATGAATCATTTATGTGCATGTGGTGCCCTTTCTTCACCCGAATCGAGAGTCAAAGGATAATGTTGTATAATTTATACGCAATGCAGCTGAAGGTCTGTTCTTTAAGAATGTTTTGTTATATTCACTTCAATATCTGAAATTAATCTATACACTGCAGATACCTCTGGTTTCCTAAACTGAAGTGCAACAGAATATTTCTTCTGCGCTTCCCTGCATGAGTCTGTAGCTGTAATTATTATGTTGTGCTCTCCACCTTTCCAGGCAGACGTCCAGGTGGAAACCATGAGACAGCATTTTCAGGAGGAGTCACTGGATTATGTGTGCAGACTACAAGAGATCCAAGAAAGAAAAAAGTTTGAGTGCGTGGAACCTGTGAGTAAATGACTGGAGAGGCGTGGAAGCGCTGCCTTTAAATAAAAGACTCCAAGTCTGTGTTGAATCTGTGTTGACGTGCTTATATGTTAATAGCTTTAACAACTAAATCCAGTTGTTGTCTTTCAAAGTATATACTTAGAGTATATAGTTGTGCATCCACTGCAGATGAGTAACGAACTTTTTTCAGACATGGCAAAAAGAATGTATTTGTATTAAATGGATTTTAACTTTGGAAGTTTCTGACTCAGTTTAGTTTAGTGAGTCTGCTCAAACTTATGGAGCAGAGGAAAAAAAACTTAAGAGCGAATGAAGGCTTTGTTTCTTGTTTCTTTGAGTGCAGTGATGCTTCAGGGAAGAGGTGTTTACAACTGATCTTGTAAATACTGGTTTCAGTCTTACATGAAAATGATATAATGTTTCAGTCATATTGTATCATAATGTGGGGATGGTGTTTTAAGTTGTTTTTTTTTTTTTTTTCCCCCCCTGCTGGTCCTTTAGAATTACATCTCTCATTTTTCTCTTTTAGATGCTGGCCTTTTTTCAGACAGTCTTCACCTTTTATCACCAGGGCTTTGAGCTTGCCAAGGACTTTGATCATTATAAAAGGGCACTGCAAATCAATATTCAAAATGTAAGGAATGTTTTCTCAAGTTTCTCATCGTATTTGTAATTTAGATGAAGATTGATCCTGTTTTCATGCTCTTACAAAAGTAAAAGAAAATCTTCTGAAACTTTAAAAAAAAAAAAGCAGCCTTGTGCCACTGACTCCACTTCTGACTGTTAGTTGAAGGTCTAACAGTGGGTTGGTTTTGGTTTTACTGGCTGCTTGTCTGAAAAAAAAAAAATCTTCAGGAGTTTCAGTTTCATTTGTACTTTTAAATTAATGCATCCTATTTATCAAATGTCCCTGGATTTAAGGGACTTTCTGAGGAAGTATTTAAATTTTCATTTTCAAGGTAATCAAACTGAGCATGAGGAAGTCAGTTCTTTGAGTATGTTTTTGCTTCCCCTTCCTTTTAGACCAGGAGTCGATTTGAGGGCACCCGATCAGAAGTGTTCGAGCTGATGAAGAGGATCAGAGAGGCACCCCAAGACTACAGACAGACGAGCTCCATCAGTTGTGAAGGCTACCTCTATGTACAAGAAAAACGTAAGACATTATCTGACTCTGTTAGATATACACTCAAGCACCAACTCAAGGCAAGCATGTAAGCAAAGCCTACAACTGAGCTCCACTCTAATCAGAGTAAGGGGGCGTTTTTAGTTCCATTTTCATTTAGCTTTGTAAACATCTAAAATACACCCGATAAACTGTTCATATGATAAAGTCTGCCTTTTACAATAGGGGCCCTGTTTTATTTAAACAATTCGCCTTTCACTCATTAAATTGTGTGTTCTTGTTCCTCTGGCATTGAAATATTAGAGCGCTGTTACTCACAAATGCCAAGAAAAACTGATTGTAGAGTTAGATTGTGTTAAACCTTTTTCCTGTGCTGTTTCTTTAGGGCCACCTCCTTTTGGTTCAAGTTGGGTCAAGCGCTACTGTACGTTTGTCAAAGAGCAGAAAATCCTGCATATGGTGACTTTTGACCATAGATCGGGTGGAAAGATTGTAAGTAATCATCCAATGTTTTGGTTTTATTGGCTGCTTATCTGAAAAAAAAAAAGTCTTCAGGAGTTTCAGTTGCATTCCTAAGTTTAGATTAATGCATCCTATTCATCAAATGTCCCTGGATTTAAGGGACTTTCTGAGGAAGTATTTACATTTTCATTTTCAAGGTAATCAAACTGAGCATGAGGAAGTCAGTTCTTTGAGTATATTTTTGCTTCCCCTTCCTTTCAGACCTGGAGTCGATTTGAGGGCACCCAATCAGAAGTGTTATTTGGCGTTTAATCCACATGTTTGAAGAGTCTCAATCACTTTGTCTTTTTTTGTTCCTTCATCAAGAAGATTCTAAATGTGAAAGTGAAATCTTTTTTCAGGGTGAGACGGAGTCCGTCACGCTCAAGTCATGTGTCCGCAAAATGACAGACATGTTGGACAGGAGGTTCTGTTTAGACTTGGACATAACAGATCGGTACGTTCACAGTGTGACACAGTTGCTTTGATTTGAAACTTTACTCACTGACTGTTGCATGAACACGGAGCTGAATATTTAGCAGTAGCTCTTCCCCGGTATCTACAGAGCTAACAGATCAACCACCGTTACTTTATGGCACTTGCTCAAGATTTCATCTCAACTCAGTTGTTTATTTCTCAGTTTTGGATTGCAGAGGGCCTTAACGGGGCCTGACACGATCTGCAGTAATACACACCCCATTCTGTCACACAGCTTAACTATGCTGCCCCTTTCCTGTAGTATTTATAGAAGAGCAACCCCCGATTTAGAATGGGGAATTTGAGTGTCAACATCCATTTTTACTGGGATAAGTAATTTGATATCCCTCTGGCCCTTCATGATTGTATGTGTCATAGACTAGCTGGTAAGACTAATAGGGTTCATATTTGAACTTGAAACAAATCCAAGGTGCATGTGCCCTTGGCGGGGAATGCTTTTTTTGTTTACAAGAATACTAAGCACGTTGGACATTTTATATTGACAGTGGTATGCCTCAGTGTCTTGCTGTACTGTTCCTCCGAAGGCTTTCCTAATGCTAATGTGTAATGGCTCTGTCCCAGGCCAGGGACAGTGCTTACAGTGCAAGCCCTGTCAGAGGATGACCACAAGTTTTGGATGCATGCCATGGGTGGGAAGGAACCTGTGAGTCAGCCTCCACGGTGTCATCATCTACCACACACAGGCCTCATTTAGCTTTACTGTGCACTGCTTGAATGCATTCTTATAGAACATTTAACTTTTAGGATGATATATTTGCACAAATATATATATTACTAAATATATGCAGGGTTTGGAATATTAGTAAGCTAATACCATTTCTTTTTTTTCTTTTTTTTGGTATTTTGTCAGCTCGGATGCTATCTTGGGAGGACTCTTTCCAAAGAACGAGGAAGTAAGTATCCTCTGAATCTGCTATGGTGTTTGTAACAAAAAATTTAAAAAGAAATTCAAAGATGTTTTATTTTATTTATTTTTTTGTTTCTTTTATGTATAGTTGATGCCCAGTTGGATGATGTGGGTTTAAGTTTTGTGAAGAATTCCATCAGTGCGATAGAAACAAGAGGTGAGCTTATTTTATAACTATTTATGTAAAAGTGAGAAGAATGTTTACATAAAATTAATGTTTTTATTTAAAAAAATGTTAAAGATTAAAGCCACTACTGATGTAAGTACCATATGTGCAGTGTCTTTACTTGTACACAAGGGGGCAGACTTTTTCCAATATTGAAGTAAAAATGTGACTAGCAGGCACTTCAGGCAGAGTGTACTATACATATAGAATTTCTTTTAACTTTAAAGCACTCATATTCTAAAT
Organism: Zenarchopterus dispar; assembly: GCA_028564865.1. Lineage (NCBI taxonomy): Eukaryota > Metazoa > Chordata > Actinopteri > Beloniformes > Zenarchopteridae > Zenarchopterus > Zenarchopterus dispar. The sequence continues at coordinate 9,621,379 of JAOWBL010000001.1, forward strand.
GATTTGCTTGCATGGAATTAAATGATTTTTGACCTAGTTCATCATATTTCTTCATGCAAACATTTAACTATTACACCAAAAATACAACATATTTACACATACGTGACAAACAGAGATGTCTGTTGTTTTGTTATTTTTGCAGCTTATTGACTGTTGTTATAATCATTACTTATTAGGTATTAATGACCAAGGCCTGTACAGAGTTGGGGGCGTAAGCTCAAAGGTCCAGAAGCTCTTGTCATTGATGATTGGTGAGTTAATCTGCATTCTTCTTCATTTCTCTTCTCTGTAAAATGATTTGTTGCAGAAAGTTACATTTTTTCCCATCTGGTTGAGATGAAGTTTTCCCAGGAAGTTGTGCTTATACAATGGATGTCTTTGTTCGGCGCAATATTCATAAGATCGTGACTGACAGTTATTGCGTGACTCAACTTATATTTACCAAGTCTTTCTGAAGTGCAACAAGCGCCAGTGTGAATCCCAGCTTCACTTTTATTCAGATTTACATCCCCCACACAACCAGACAGGGTCGTCCTATTTGTATGCAGGAGCTTTTGGGGGGTTTATTTTTCATCAACACACCACTAAAAAAGGCTCTCCTGTGCTTGTGGCAAGCTCATTCTGTCAGTTGCCTTTCTCAATTTCCTTTATGCCTCTCACTTGTCTTGATTCCCTTTCACTCAACTCTTTTCCTGCAGAGCTTGTCCTCTGTCCTTTCTATAGCTCCGTGTCTGCTCTGTGGTTTCCTGCTGTCTCCAGCAGACACCAGCTCACTTTCAGCTCTGTGTTCAGAATGACAACGAACTCGGGCAGCCGCCAGACTGTCTCAGTTCCTCTCTCAAACCTTCGAGTCCTCCCCAACCTGCTGTCTCATGCTGTACACTTCATCAACGCTGCACTGTTCAATTTTAAGTTGTTTTTTTTCCCTACAGTCTAAAAATTTATAAAATGTTTTATCTGTAGTCCTGATTGTTGTGAATGAAGGTGAAAAAAAACATCCCGCCTTACATCTGCACTAAAGTGTTTGCAAATAATTGGTCTGTGAAATAACTTGTATGCGTAAGTGTTGCATTTGTTCTACACGGAAACATTCACAAACGTTGCATGTAGTTCACAGTAAGTGGGCATAACAAGCTTTAAACTCATCCCACTCCTCCTTCTCTTCTCTTGCCCACTAAATGGCCACAGTCCAATCAACAAAGACAGACCGATTAAACAAAAAACAAGGAAAAAAAACTCCCATCATATTACAGTACAAACAAAGAAGAACCCATTGAATGACAAAAATATCAGAGGCAGAAAACTGTAAGAGTGAGCTGCTCTTTATCTCTTTGATCCAGTCAGAGCACCTGGGATGCTCGTTTGGATTTGCTTGAAAAAGTTTTTGAAATTTTAGTATGATGTAATATAGAAATAATTCTATAGAAAGTGAGCCAATTTAATGATATTTCATATCTCAGTTTATGTCACTACATAGTAGTTTTTGGCCAAGCATGTGTTAAACACTGGGAAATGTGTCCATATGTGAAAACGTATTAATGTAAGACACGTCGGACTTCTAGAGCAGTATCTCAAAGCAGTTTTTGATAACTTTAAAGGATTGGCAAACTTAAATTAAAGGAAAACCGTTCCTCAGCTGTGGGATCTTTCATTGTTTCTGGCCTCGGAGGCCATCTGTTAATATGTTTTATGTGCTTAAACTGGCCTCTAGGCTGATGTTTTCCTGGTAGGGGTATACTCAGGCAAAATGTTCAAATATTGGAAGTATGATTTATTTATTTATTTGACAAGTGTCATTTAGTTCTGGCATGTGATAGTGAGGAGGGTTTTCTTGTTCAAATTTGTTTTTCTCTCTTTAGAGAGCTAAATTCAATTAACTTGGTTAAAAGTGAAAACTATAATGCCCCTAGCCTGTCCTGTCCTGCGTTGCAGTTACAATGAACGTCACAGAGCTGGAAAGACCTGAGACCATCTGTGATATCCACGTGGTTTTACACAAGTGGTCATTGCTGAGGTTCCACATCCTCAAATTTTCATAATCGACATGATTGAATATGTTGACTGATTACTGAAGTCATGGTGGTTTCATGATAACCCCATCTAACCTCAGAAAGTTATTTGTAGTTTCTGTTAACCACGTGTCAAGTGGCTGTGAGGAAGAAAACTGACTGATAAAGGGGTGACAAAATGTTTGAAATGTCAAGTTGGTTGTAACTTGAATACAAAGGAAGCAGAGCCAGTGACATGGTTTTATTGGAAGTTTTTAAAAACAAAGTTGGGAGTCATTGCTGCTTTCTATCTTCATTGCCTTTTCTCAACCCTTTGTCCTTTTGGCTTTCACTGTAAAACACAATTTTAGCTTGTTTGATTTCTAAATGTTATGTCCACTTTTTCTTTTCATTTGACTTAAGTTCAGCACATCATATTTAGCACCCCCCTTAACAAAGCTTTAATGCCATCCATAGCCACTTGTTGCTGTTTAGGGTCACGAGGGTCAGCTGGAGCCTCAGGCAAAAAGAAGGGGTAAACCCTTGACAGGTTGCTAGTCCACTGCAGACAAGCAACCACACACCGTCTTAGTCACTCCTATGAGCAACGTAGAATCACTAACTAACCTGACATACACATTTTTGGTCTGTGGGAGGAAGCCCGAGTACCCAGAGAAAACCCACACAAGTGCCGGAAACATTCAAACTTCACATAAACAAGATTCTGCCAAGATTTAAACCAGGAAGCAACAGTACTAACCAACAAGCATCTATCACGCCATATCATCTCAAAGCCCTTGTTAAATCACTGATGTTCCCCTTTGGTTATTCATACAGTCTGAACAGAGGGTGCACAGTTTCTTATTACTGTAAATTTATAGATGACAAGCTGGTGTTTCACAATTAGCTGAAGGACAACAGTGTTTTAAAAGTGGGGTGCTGCATTGTAGTGCCTTGTCACTCCCCCTGTATTTACAAGCAGGAAGCTGATGAACAACAAATGTACACTAGTCTCTCCTTGAAAAGGTAGCATGAGAAGAGCATCTCATGATCTGTATTTCCAATTTAAGTCACCTTGTTCCCCCAGTTCCCCCCTTGTTCCCCAATAGTAAATTTAAGTAATAAAAATTATATTTTAATAATTAAGGGATAAAATAATTAGAGAAAATCACACTTCTTTCTTGCCCATGACACAGATATTTACTTTCATAAGCTGACATTGGGAAGCTGACATTTGGATGGTGCAGACAGGTAAATTAGAATCCTTTCGCCTGCAGTTCATAGATGAAATAAGGAAAATAATAACATACACCAATGAAGTTGATGTCAGTGTGGTGACACAAGTCCTGTGCACAGTCCTGCACATTCATCTCACTCAGCACACATTACTTACATATCCTTTGGTGTTCATTAGAGGTTACTTAAGGTGTAACTAAAGACCCTAAATTTTCAGCATAACGCACGCCTGGAGTCCCCTTGGAGGAGTGAAATAGTGAGGGATTAATTAAACTTCTAATGAGTATAGAACCAACAGCTCTCCATTAAAAACTGTAACTTCCCTCCACATCTACTGGGACTACACTCTCCAACCCCCACCCCTGAGGCTAGTAGCAGGCTTTTATCCTCATATGGCTAATTACAAATTACATATTTATATTAGATATTTGGTCTTTCTATGGCTTCCACAAAATAATACACAATTGTTAGCCATACATAATATGAATATATGGCCTTAGTGTTAATTATTGTGTGTTAAATTTTGTAATGTTGATTTATTGAATGATTTCTTTAGATGAGAAGAGCAACGAAGTGGATCTGTCAGCCAGTGAGGACTGGGACGTGAAGACAATAACAAGTGCTCTAAAGCTTTATCTGAGGTAAGGATCCAGAGCTATAGTCACAAGTTGGGCATATGTGTGAGCCATTTGCTCCGCACTGCAATCATTAGCATAGATAATACTATCAATAGCATTATTTATTTGCTGTTGAGTGATTATTTCAAATGCTATTTAATCCATGTGTTTTAATTTTAAGTTGAATATCTACATTTGTAATGTCTGTATCCACTGGAATCTGGAGGTTTTTTTTGTTTTTTGTTTTTGTTTTTTGTTTTTTTGCACTTGGAGTGTCCTTTACCTCATTTTAATACTATTATCTAGCGTTTCAGTGACAGCTAGCTTCAGTGACTCCTCCACCGTTATTGTCAGGCTTTAGATTAAGTCCTGTCTATATCCTTATTCTTCTTGGTCAGGAAGAGAAAACTGGGACGCCGTTTCAAAAGATGAAGGATTATTTACGCAGCAGGAAGGAGAAGTTGTATGCTTAGAGACTTTCTGTACTGAGCACATTTAGCTAGCAATGAACTTCATAAAGATTTGTATGAAAAATAGACAACGGTACCAAATAAATGATTGCTCATGGGACTATAAATGGGAACTCTGTCATTATCAACACTGTATTTAGTTTACGTCTAGACGAGTATTTACTGCTGTGTACATAAATGAAACCCTCTTGGGTTCAAAGTTGAACTCTGTAAGACCTGATGAATTCTCTGATGACAGAGTCAGTGTTGAAGATTCTGTACAGTTGGACAATGAAATAATCCCTGGATAAATAACTAAAGACCCTACTTTAATAGAAGTTTTGTCATGTAATGACGTAGTAACAGACTCACAACTCTGTGTGTAGTTGCACTTTACTTGTAGTTAAGGTTGAGATACTGCTTTAACTATCAAAGGTGTTATGTTACTGACCTGTTGCTAATGTTCTTTTGAGTCAGTAAAGCAGTTGTCTCGAGTCTAAAAAGCTTTGCAGGCAGACTTGTTTCCTCATTGGAACTTGGTCTGAAATTAGTAAGGGAATTGATAAACATTTGATTCTTTGTTGATAAAGGCAGTAGCAATAATGGCAAGTGAAACTGGCTCTCTTACTTTGGGAAAAGGACTTCTAATATCTTTTAATGTGGGTATTGTTTTTCCCTTGAAATACAGCAAATTATGACTAATATTATAGTAATAACTTGCCCCCCAGATAATCTGATACACATGCAAACCTTGGGAACCGATGGCTCGGCACCTGTGCAAAGCTGAGTTTGAACACAGAAGCCACTGAATTTCTGGAAATATCCTCCAAAATTCTCTGACCTCACTCTCTTCCACATTTGCTTCCAAGTGACAGGCAGGGATGTGTATTTTCTCAAACCTTTAAACCCATTAATCAAAATAGTTTGGATGTTGTAGTCAGTGACGCAAGAACAATATGGTGAGTAAAGACATTTAGAAGCTAAATTAAAGCACTAGTAAAACTATTACATGTTAAATTATATTTAAATGTTACTCGGAATATATTGCTACTCATTAGGGCTTGTACACTACGCATCAGAATAAGACTATTTCATTTCTTTTTCAATTCAAAAGTATTACTCAAGTACACTACCATTATTTTACAATCCCAAAGTAATTAAGCTTTTTTTTGTCCTCTTGCAAATCATCAAACTATTATTTAAAGTTGTTTGGTATTTAAACAAATTCTGTTCCTGGCTTAAGACAGTTTGGCAGCAAGAAGTTAAGACGGATATGATTTAAACACCAAATGGTTTACATACATATTAAAGTGCAAGTGAATTACTTTGATTCTGAACATAGAATCAGATTTATGTCAGAAATGTTTGTAGGTTTCTGTCAAATCAAAAACTTCCCAAGTGACTAGAACGTTACGGGGAACAAATATCACTCAGATGTCATAATTGAGCCACCTGATGTTCTGTGGGCAGTTTTAAAGTCAACCCCTGACTAGGGTTACTACTCAGTAGTAACTTGGCAGGCAATATTTATGTGACAATTGCTACTATGTAAACCTTGTTTAAGGTGTCAACATATCCATATTGCGTCACTTGTTTGATACGCTCGAAATAAAGCTGGTTCACATGAGGTCATATCCTTGAGCCCACAGTCCAGCTGCAGTTTGAAAATACCTTCTGGTGAACTTCGTTATCTCCACATACGCACCTTCTAATTCCACTGCCCCCACCCCATCCTGGTCACATTAATCAATGCTGCAAGCAGGCGCTATAAAACAGGGTTCAAATTATTCCTGTCAACCTGGCTCACTTCAAATCTCCCTCTTCATCCCTACCCCTCTACCCCCTTCTCTTATTCTGACTGCCTCTGTGAAGGAGCCTTCCTGAGCCGTTGATGACCTACGGACTTTACAAAGAGTTCATCAGCCCTGCAAGTAAGTTTCACCACCTCGCATAGAAACTCTTCACCATGAGGCAGGCTGTGAGCAAAATAAAGCAAGTTGTACTTTATACAGTGTTTATACATTTCTTTCTGTTATTTGAAAGTGATCTGGACATTATTGAAATATTTAAAAAAAAAATTCAAATGAACACTTTACCAATCTTTTTTTAAACATTGTTCTAATCTTATTTTGGAAAGAAGCGAATGGTGCCCAGTCTTAAGTATCGCACAGTCTGGCAACAAAGTTTGTGTTTTTTTAATAATCTGACTAGCTGCTAATTCAATTTTAGAAATAGGTTATTTTCAAAAGTTAATATATTTCCACTTAATCACAGAGCCATGCGACTTTAAGTCATTGTTGAAGTCTGACTATTTTATAACATTGTATTGCTGGCACTAAACACTGTAGAAGTTTGTGTACACTTATGTCTATTTTTCTGCAGAACCGTTTAACATTTCACTAATTGTAGAGCAAAATAAGTCATTGCGGATATGGAATCAAAATTATCAGTAACCTTCAACAACAAAAAGGCATAGTTTTTTTTTCCACCCACGTAACATAATTTCTGTTTGAATTTTATTTGATTTTTTTTTTCTTAAAGCCAGATGAACTTGAACCTTATTACAACAAGTGCTATAATTGGATCAGGTTGACATTTTTATCAGGAGTGCGCAATGCCCTCATAACGAGGGGGAAAAAATGGATTAGCAATGGATATGTTTTTTTTTTTGATGGATGACAGCATCCATAAGAAGCTTTTTCCATGTTTGAATCCTTGTCGTTCCCATAGTAATGATATTTTGTGTGCCTGTGTGTTTTGTTGCTGTGTGGGCGGTCAGATGCTCGTGTGTGAGGAAATGTTTAAAGGTTGATCTTGGCGGTTTCAGCACAACCCTTTTACACGACAGAGACTGTAACGTAAAGCTATCTCCCCTACCAGCATAGTGGTTCCTTCTGCCAAATTCAGAGTGTTCAATGCACACATTACCTTCACACCTCTTATTCATTTGTTTGAACAGGAATTTATCTTCCTTTAATGCTTAATCCCTTACACCTCTAAGGGTGATAGCTTGTCATAATGGTGTACTTAAAGTCTTGGATGACTTTTGCTTATTTTTTAACTTATAAGATTACTTGAAATACATTTTTGGAGACTTTTAAAGTATGTCTTTGGTATATCTTGACCTCAAAATCTCACTTGCTACCAGCTTGGATCAAAGGTGTATGCAGCATTGCTTTAGCAGTTTAAATTTGTAATAAAGCGTAACCTTGTATTTCAGTAGTGTTTGCTTTTTGGCATCCCAAGAGCACAGAGAAACCCTTCTACAATAGTTTTAAATGAACACGTGGCTGTTTGTGTGTTTAAACAGAGGGTGATAGTCCTGAGTCCCGCATCCAAGCTGTCCACTGCCTGGTCCACAAACTACCAGAGAAGAATCGACAAGTCCTCGGGCTGCTTATGAAGCATCTGGCCAAGTGAGTGGTCATAGTTCACTCATTCTCCACCTCCCATCTCTCGGTTCTCTCTTTCCTCTCTCCATGTCTGTCTCCTCATTCTCACTCCGCATGCTTTTTCTCTCAATTTCCCTCACTCCCACTCTCTTCACTCCCCCTTCCCTGCTGTCACTCCATCTCTTCTCTGTCTACTCAGTGACTGCTGGGTAAGAAAATTTATGCCACTTGTGCCTCAAACTTTTCTTGCATCATTTTTGTGTATATTCCTAACATGTTTAGTGAGAATAACGAGAAGGTATGTTACCGGCATCATTATCATGTTTTGCTGCCCACCTGCAAGGTGAAATACGACAAACCACTCAAATAAGTTTTCCCTTGACAGTAGTGTATGCGGGCATGGATGAACCGCGATTATGAGTCACTGCAGTTGTGAGGTTGGATAGGAAGAAATAATGTTAGCTAACATTACAAGGTTTTACCTCAGCAAGCTTTTTATAAACTAAATATGAGCAAATTGAAGATAAGTAAATAATCCCTCATCCCTGAGGCAGTTAAAGTCTGGTGGATCTTATTTCATAGAAACCCGCTGCAGAATCAGGCTTTGGTAAAAAGGCAGTGCTATTGAAATTGAATTTGGATTATCCAGCGTGAAATTCTCCAGACTGGAGACCCGAATATTTTTCTGAAGTTGGCATGTGTGCATGTCCTGCAGGGGAAGGAAGCAAAGCCAGAATTTCACACTTCTATCTGAAATGGTTTCGGAGATGTTATAAATGTGAGTTGTCACCGATGTTTTTTGTCTTCAAAGGCATCCTTTGAAGCTATTTAAACTATCTCTGTGCAGTTGTGTCACATATCATCATATTTTTACTGTGAAATATCTCCATGTGTCCTGGAAACTTCAAATAAAGGTATTCCCCACCTTTTGGACCACCTAGGATAAAATGTCATCATCTTAAAATGCCCCAGTTTTGAGGTGGATGTAAGAGATATCCATCTGTCCAGATGGTGGTACCTCACACTTAAACATCAAAACTGATGGAAGAAAACTATTGAGGAACCTGCTGGCCTAGATTAACAAAAGTTTTGAAGTTCAGTGTTTAGCCAAAGGACAGATGGGGAAATGCTCTGTCATTAGTGAAAGTACTGCAGTAAGTTGATGCTAAGGCCAGATCAATATTTCAATTTTATGAAGCAATAATTAACATTCAGGGACGATCCAAGTCCATTTATTTGATAATTATGTGAATGTGACCATAGTTAATGCCTTCACTCACTCTTTTTTAAAAAAAATTTTCATGTATTTATTTTTTGACGATTTTGGTCTTGCGTGGCCTCTTTTCTTGTCGTTCTCGCTTGCGTTTGTGAAGTTGAACTAAAATGTTTATATTGAATTGTTGTATTTCCTCAGTGTGGCAGCGCACAGCAAACAGAATCTGATGACTGTGGCCAACCTCGGTGTGGTGTTTGGACCTACCTTAATGAGGCCACAGGAGGAGACTGTCGCTGCCATCATGGATCTCAAGTTCCAGAACATTGTGGTGGAAATCCTCATTGAGCACCATGAAAAGGTAACTCTCAAAAATGGGATTCAACAATCACATTGGCTTGCACAAATTATACATAACAAAGTAAAAGATTTTAAGAAAAAAAAATGTAACAGTGAGTTGCTAGGCATTCTTAATGTCTTGATCTGATCTATTCTGCGAGTATTTCATTTTGCTTACAATTGTTGTCACTTGCCTTCCAGACCTGTATTTATTTAAACTAGATATCCTGGACAACACAAGGTAGAATGATGGGACTAAAGAAATCTGAAATGTCATACTATCAGTATCCTGCATACAACACCTTTATACTTACAAACCTGGGTGGCACATAATTGCTTGATGCTGAAGGATGATGAATTTGAAGGCAAAGTTAAAATCTGTCTGCAAGCTTCCTTATCATGAAACACTTTTTAGACATTAGGTTAAAAAGTATTTCAGGCTCTATGTTTTGCTCCTAGATTATGATTTTGACTTTTTCTGTTGGCAGTAAGATGTACAAACTATGCAGCACCTGAATTTGTATGATCAAGGTCTGTGATTTAGACCTAATTTTCATTAAAAAAGATGTTCTTATCTGCCTTAAAGCTTGCTGCTTTGAACTGATGTTCTAGCAGTGAATATGGATCATATCAGTTAATAAGTAATTAGTGGTCTGCTTGGATATGCTTATAATGCACTTACTTCCTTCGCAACAACATGTTGATGAAAATCAAAGCTTTAAAATAGTAATGTTTCACTTTTAACTTGACTTTTGTATTTAATTTAAATGTGCTCTTCAGCCAGTTACCAGTATACAAAGAAGCTTGACAATAGTTAATTTTTTTAAAATCCAGCCTATAGGGGGAGCCCTAACTACTTATACTTGGTTTATGTACACTATATCCCTTTAATTATCAGAAATATGATTATTCTGTGTACATTTTGTAGGTTCTTTCCTTGTCTGGTTGTTCGTGGAATCGTATTATCTTCTCAGAATGTCATTAGTCATTTTCAATCCTCATAGGGGTCTAATTCTTCGTGCCAAAAAAGTAAAAGGTCTGAGATTAGATTTCTAATCTGTTTGGAAAAGCCCTTTACTTTGCATAGATCATATGAGACCAGGAGCTTTAAGTGTTTTCTTTCCTCCCACCTTCATTAAACTGAAGATGATATGTTTTGTGAATAATTCCACGCAGGTTCACAAATCTAAAATGAGCTGTGAGAAAAAGCAGAGGCTGAATGAAAATCAGTGGGGTATACAAAGAGCTAAAACAACAGCAGCAGTCCAAGTATGCTGCTAGCCTCTGAGCCTACTCTGAGGTATCCGGCATCGGCCGGGTGATAAAGGATGTAGTGTTAGAATGCAGCAAGAGCATTTTGAAAAGTACAGCATGTTAGAGCAGGGGAAAAGTAGAGCAGACAGACAGACGGACGGGCATTAACTTTCCTCACATCTGGACTGTTGATACCCCCAGATACCAACAGTAGACTCTGTTTTACATTCACCTCCATCTGCAGAGCGCGGCAGCAGAAACTCTGAGCCATATCTGATTTCTCACTTTTTCTATCTGCCTCTCTCCCTCAAACTTTCTCTCACATGCTCCCCCTCCTCTGCGTCTGCCTCTCCCGTTCACACACACTCTCTCACTTTCTCTGCCACTTTCTCTCTCTTCTCCCTTCCCTACCTCCCTCCTCTCCTTGTCTGTGATCCTTTCTGAGGCTCTGCTGAGACTTCCTCTCCTCTGTACCCCTATTCTCTTTCAACTCCACATCTAAAGTTTATATGTAAACATGGCCCAGTGTAAACAGGCTGAACCAGTTGGGCAGCCCCTCTCAAGTCCAGATCCTGTTTATTTTACTTTCCACTCTTTGAGAGTGGGTCAGCTTCTCAGAGGATAGAAATGTCACCTTAGGTTAGACTCATATTTTTCATTGGGATTTGATTGTGTTCTATTTGTGGCTGTTTATTTATTTTTACAAACAAATTCTTTCCAAATGCAGTTTTTAGGATACAGTTTTTAACTTTTCCCTGAAAGCATAAATTACAGCTACTACCTTTACATAAAGACTTAGAGTCTCAAAACATGTGAATTCACTTGAGGATTTGCTCTTACTCTAGAAGTTTCTACACCATGCTTGTTGTGTTATGCCAGAGATTGACTCACATGTGCTTTCAGATCTTTACAGATGCTCCTGAGGTGTGCCCTCTTTCACCTGCTGCTCCAGTATTATCTGCTCCTACAAGGCAGTCAAAGAAACTGAGTCGACAGAACCGACCATTAGCTGTCTACAATCCACAAGTCCTTGACATTCCGAATGGTAAGAGATGTGTGAATTTGTTGCTGCACCTCTTTTTTACATTTGCTGGGTTGTTCCAGCAATGATGGAAAAACACTACATTGATACACTTAGATATTTATTCATTTACAGAGGCTGAGAGGTATCGTAAACAACTTATAAGTAGTGTAAGCCTCAAATTAATACTTGATGAATCGGCTGTAAAAGAAAGAGCTTATGCCTCTGTGTGTGTGTGTGTGTGTGTGTGTGTGTGTGTGTGTGTGTGTGGATGTGTGTGTGTGGATGTGCTTGTGTGTGTCTGTACTTTGCTTTTCTGGACAGCCGCTCTGTTCTACTTCACGCTACTTCACACTTAGCGAGTGTATTGCTGGGCACCAAAGGAAGTGCGGTGTGGAGTGTGAAGTCATTTGGATGAGTGGTTTTCATACTTAACCTAAAAGGAATTTGCTGTTGCTCTTTGACAATGCTGTGTTTTCAGTGACGTCCACGGTGGGCTTTCATCATAGATGGTGCTTAGACACATGCACACACACGTTATGTTTAGTGACTATATCCTAATTCCTGGATTATGTGTGTGTGTGCGTTAGTGCTGCACCTGAGGGTCACTTTTTTCTTGTTTATTAATATATGTACATGTATGCAATATTGACAATAAGATTAACCTCTGATTTCATTTCACCTTATTCATGCTGATATCAGGAAGATGACTATCAGTTATCCATCTAGAAGTTTAAATAGATACGGAAATGAATGAGTGGGAAGTGCAGCATCCCCGCAGAGATGAGAGGAATCAGTGGATGTGAGAATTGTCATCTTTTTAAGTTGATTTGCAAGAACCTGTAAAGTAATAAATATGTTGTCCGTTCTTGTTTGGAAGTTACGGTGTAAAGCTAACCAAGTTTCTATCTTGCTGGTATGGAATAAAGCTAAAATTGTGTTAATGGGTTCACTATAGTCTCTTTTGTTGTTCTTGCAATAGGAAGTTTTTTTGAAATCACTTAAAATAGGGGCATTTTTAATAGGTAGGCGTCATTTGTATCAGTGAGTTAAGGATTTTTAACTGGGCTTCATTCAGTGCACCCGTTTTACAAACTTCTCAAAACTGATGAGAAAGTTTAATCAGCATCTCTTCAACAGTGTTTAAACTAAAACTTAACATTGTAAGTGTGATAGAGAAAAGCGGTAATGCCAAAATCTTCTGCGACTACATAACCTAAAGTTTGATATCCCAAACAAACTGGTTACTGAAGACCACCATGAAGCATTACAGCATCAAACTGTCAATTTGTGCCCATATTTTCTTGCGTTTATTCATACATTTGACGAAGAATGAGAAGGTCCTACTATGATGCATCGAGAGAGCAGATCAGCTGACCTGCTGACTCAAAGTCTATCTCCAGCGATTTATGATGCACGGCCAGTTAAATCCCTTCACTCTACGGGACCAAAGGAAAATAAATCTGCTTACCAGATTGCCTCTCTTTCTATCCTTTGCACCAGCTTTTACTGTAGTGTATTTTAACATAAGGGGATAAAAGGCAAAAGTCCTTTTTAACCTTTGTCTCTGTTATATGGGTTTCACATGACGTTAGAGTGAGAGTGTTTTAAAATAAATTGATTAACTTTTTAGTAATATCTATCCATCCATCCATCCATCCATCTTGCCCCACTTATCCTATTTATTTATTTATGTTCCTCTCTCTCTCTCTCTCTCTCTCTCTATCTCTCTCTCTCTCTCTCTCTCTCTCTCTATATATATATATATATATATATATATATATATATATATATATAT
>JAOWBL010000001.1:9638478-9652429 GCA_028564865.1 Zenarchopterus dispar
TATATATATATATATATATATATATATTATACAAGCATGTATAGCTATATTTTCTCTGTAGTTTATAAAGTTCAGATAGCAATGAGTCCATGTTATCCAAACATTTTTCACCAGCATTAAAGATTAAATTAGCTTAAAAATGTGTGGTTATGTCAGACCTTTAAATTAATGGGTTACATCCTATCATGGTACAAATCACAGTGTAAAGGGTAAGATATTGTAAACAAAAGCAAATTTAAACACTAATTCAGTTGAGTTTAAATTTAGCATGAGCTTTTGGTGTTAGAACTTTGATTATGTCTTAGATGGGCAAAAAAAAAATCAAAGTAATGTTTTTTTTATTATTAAGAAATCCTTCTGTGCTTGATCTTAACAATAAAACTGAATACGAGAACTTAGATCTCCGAAGTATCTCTTAAGTTGCTGTCTACGGCTCTATTACTAAGAAGAATATGAATTTGGCTGTTAAGTCTAGCTTGTTTTGACAGGAGTTTGATTTATAAAGTCCCCTGTTATTGCAGCATAGCCTTGTATTAATGAATTATTCAGCAGTTTTATCAAGCAAGCTATCGTCAGTGGTCTTGAATAGTCTTGTGTTTGAGTCTTTTACACTGGAATACAAATACAATGATCTAAATAACATTTAGCGGTGGGTTGCTATTTAAAGTGATTATTTATTCGTCCCAATTTTTCTTTGTGTGTGTGTGTGTTAGCAGTGGGAGATGGTTCCAACCTGGCTGCAGATGAGACATCAATGGGCAGCAATGAGTCCGTATCTTCGCAGTCATCATCAGCCTCAGCCTCAGAGATGCCTTCAGAGAGGACTGACCATGCAACACTTGGCACCAGCCTCAGCTCTGACAGCAACTCCCGGTGAGCACTTGTCTGTGCTGAAGTCTCAAATCAATGCGTGACTGTTTAGTCAATCAAAATGAAGGTGTGTGTTTGTAGATCTCCAGTAATCAAGTCACAAATGAGACACATGAGGTTTACACTGAAATGTTAATCCCTCATGGTACAACTGGTGTAGGATAATATAACGTTTGAAAGGAACTAATTAGATCATGGAATCACTTTCTTTGAAAGGCAACTAGTTACATAAAAGCTTTTGCTTTAATAAATATGAACAAATCTTTGCAATTTTTTGAATACTTTGTTTATAATGTCAGAGTGGGGCTGCAATCGAAGACATTGATTAAGAAATTCATTCAGTGCACAGGGTTAGCATTTAGCAACGTCATATAGTTCCAACTAAATGACACAAATAATCTCATGGTTCCATCTTGATAGTAAATGTCAGTTTGACTTGGAAACGGGGAGAATACAAATAATAAAAATGATAACTAGAATAATATAAAAGTGGAGAACTTTCAGACTATGGGAACATTTGCAGAAAACAAACCAGCTAATCAAAAACCTTATCAAGAGATTAATCAATAAACAATCAGCATTTGCAGCCCTAAGTCAGAGTGAAGATAGACTCCCAACTATGTTACCTAGTTTGAGGTTTACAATCTGAAACTGCAGACTAATAACATGAATGACAGATGCTGTTATCTGTTAGTTTTTCAAACTGAGTGCATTTGATTATTAGGGCAACTAATCTAATAGCTCACAGGGATTTTAGGGGACCTTAGAGAGATAGGAACTACAGTAAGTTATTGGTATCATTTTATCCATTGTTTTGTTATCCCTATGATCAGAAGTCATTGCTTCCATTGATTTTGTAGACTACCTGATGGGGGAGGTAGTAGCATTGGCGTTATGGAGTCATGCTTAGTCTGCGGGTGCATCTTCAAACATCAACCACTGTTTTTTTTTTTTTTTTTTTTATTTATTTATTTATTTTTTTTTGGGGGGGGGTTGTTTTATTTTGTTTTTGTTTGTTTCTGACAGACAGCTGTCAATGCAGATACTTTTGTTCTCCTTATTGCTGTCTTTGTGGCTGAGTTAGCAACCTACAGATATGAAATGAATTCAGAAACTAATGCATTGTGTGACAAGAAAAAAATAAATTGAAGACTGCACTACAAAGTAACACGTTGCCCTCAACACTTGATACAATATTTTCCATCCTCTAGTCTTCATGTATTTAGGTCTGAGTTTAAGATCTCAATCAAATTGGCTTGTGTTCCAGAATCACATTGCCAATGGGAGAGTCCAGTTCTGCAGATGTCATCCCAAGAGTGTCTTACTTTTTCCCACAGGTTCAGATACAGAAACTTGTTACAACTTTTACTTCCTCTAGATAGTCAAGTTTGATGATCTTATTGATGCTCCGCCAGATCTGTGAATGACTGCAGCTGGATCAATCCAAGGACCTCACTAAACTATCCTTATCTTATCCTACTTGACCTTTCAGCTGCCTCTGACACAATTAACAACAATATCCTGCTATTTGTATTCTTGAATATGGGCATTTCAGGCAAAGCATACTCATCATTTGAATATTATCTCACATGGTACTTCTTCATTGTGTTATGGCAGGGGCAAAAGTCCATACCTCATTACCTCTCCATAAGAGTACCCCAAGGCTCTGTGCTTGGGACTCTTCTCTTTGCTATATACACATCATGCCTTGGCCTGCTCATTACTTTGCATGATTTTTCTTGTCACTGCCATGCAGACGATAGCCAGATATCATCTCTGCATAATAACCCCATGGTCTCAGTACAAGTCAGCTTGAATCACAGATGTGTCAGCAGGAGGGAACACCACTTGTACTCTTGTATGTCGTTAGAGTTTTTGTCATCAGCAAATGCTCCTTATGGATAGCAAACTCAATATGGTAGTGTCTTTTATTAACTAAAGTAATTGTAAACCACATGTCCAAATTCATTCCATTAATTGGACACCAGTTGTGCAAATCACTGGCTCCAAAAGATTTCGTGGTTCCAAAATGTACTGGCGATTTTCAAGTTAATTTACTTTTTTCCGCCAGCACAGTGAATGTTTAATGGATTTGTTCAGTGAACAACTAAAAATTTTAAACTAGTGTCTGTGTTATCAAACCTAATGGATTTAGGTTTGTATTTCATTGCGACATAGATGAAGATTAGATCACATTTAAGTGATGCAGAAAACAAGTTCATTCGAAGTCATTCGCATATGTTTTCTTTCCACTGTAAATTTCTCACGTGAATCATTTGTGGTAGTCTAAAAAAATTAAGCTAAGAGATCAATCAAGTTGAGAAGAAATAATTTTTGACCCATTGCTTGTGCCATTTTTCTCTTACACTGTATGAAAAATGCATCACTAGTTTGATGCTATGCCATCCTTCTCTCTGGCCTTTCTTTTCTGTCCTCACTCTCTCAAAGCCCTTGCTACTTTTGTGTTGTTTCCAGCCCATGGCTTGTCTGGAATGCTGATGTGAGAGATGAGTTATTGGGTTATACTGCAGATGTTAGACTCTCCGCTGTGTCATGTCTACAGATTCACCTTGAAATATACTTTCTTTCATTCACTGTCCCTGTCTCCTTCACCGTATGCTTAAAAAAACGCTGTAATATAAATACAAATCCACTTCACAACTTGACAGAGGACAATGTTATTCCTCTTTTTCTGTGACCTCTGTGGGTGTATGTCTGCCTGTGTGTAGGCATGCTTTTATTTATTTTTTTCTTTCCCAGTTGCAGGCGTAGACAGACAAGACTTTATATGTCTTATGTAACCAACTCCGTTTTTTTTCCTGCCTTTTTTTGTGCTTTCCTACATATGTGGCATCATTCTGGAGGACGGAAGCGGCAACCAGGAGGAGGCCGTAAATCTCAGCCCTTATTTGCTTGGAGGACAGGTGGCCGTGCGTTGGCCGTGTAAATCGTATTGACATTGGAGAGATATTCATCTTGTTTACCCTTAAAGCCACAGCCCCTGTCCCTTTATGAAGACTTGTGCCATATGTCACAGGGTGTCACCCTGGCTTTGTTCACTCATAAATCTTAGCATGTGAGATGGTAGAGACGTGTTAGCACAGCACCTCTCTGGCGTCGAACCAAGGGATTCAGCTCCGCTCCTTGCCAAAATGAGCAGGAATTGCAATTGGTAGATTACTTCCTGCCAGTCAATGTGTTGTCTGCATTCTGCTGTGCTCTGAAGCGCACCTGGAAAACAGTATACTTGAGTAAGTTACTTGGAAAATCTGCCTAGTCATACACAAATGCACCCTAAATTCTTATATCTTGCAAAAACCTTTTGTGGACAGTGGCACAATTTATGATCTCTGTCATTCTCAGTGACTTGCCTCATTTCTCCCCGTCTTCTTAAATTCAGTCTCAGCTTCTCCCAGTAGCTCTGTTGCCTCAAGTCCTCCCAATTTTCATTTTCTCACTTTTTTTTTTTTTCCTTTCCTGTACTGATCTAGTCCCAGTTCTCCACCTCTCATAGGCAGGCAGCTGTGGATCATAAGATTGGGGATGTGCGCTTATTTCCTGCCCACCCAAACTGGCGGCGGCTGTGTGAGCAGCTTGGCTGTAGGTTTGATCCCACTTTTTTTTTCCCTTGAAAATCCCACTGCTGAACGTCTTCTTTTAGTAGAAAGAGAGTTGATAGCCCTGCTCATCCCCATGTTAGCTCCTTGCCAGGATAAACAAGGTTTGTATGCTGCAGGGTGAAATTACTGGTGTAATGAGAAGCAGCCGTTCACTTTAATGAATTCTTCATTCTGATAACCCGGCCATGAGTGATCATTTTGGACAACTCTGATAATAAAATAATGAACCTGAATACCTGCATTTTGACATAAATGTCTACACGATATGCATGTCTTAAAATTTCATCAAAATCTTAATTTAAAAAAGTTCCGAAAACAACCAATAAATAGCACCAACATATGGAATGGAAATTTTACTCTGGCCTTAAATACGACGCAATTTCAATTTCCCTTCCACTGTATTAAATCATATTTGTAGAAAAAGTTAGCCACAATTCTCCTGGAAATAACAAGAACAATTTAAAGCTTGGTGCTATTTTTGTTGAGGACAAGTGATTTCTCTCGGTTTGGCTAAGCTGTAATTGTGAAAGTGATTTTGGGATGAATCCACATAGTTGCAGAGGAACTTTGGCCCACTCTTCCTTACAATGTTGCTTCAGTTCTTTGAGGATTTCAGGCCTTCGCTCATGCTCTGCTCTTTCAAAGTGGGTTAAGATCTGGACTTTGGGCCATTGCAACAACTTAATTCTTTTGTTTACTTGGGATCATTGTCCTGTTGCCTGACCCAGTTTTAGCCAGGCTCGAGTTGTCAGACAGTTGGCCTCACATTTGATTATAGAACAGCATTTCCACTGATTCTTAAAAAGTCCTAATTTGTGTTAGAAAATGTTTTACAAATGCCACAAACAATAAAAAATATGTTTTAAATTTTTTATAATGAGCAGAATTAACAACAATCCTTTTCTGTTTTTGGAGAATCTTCATTGCAGCATAATGACCAAATGATTTCATGCATGCTTGCAGCTATCGCTGGGTACGTTTAACAGCTACTGCAGTTACTAATTAGTCATGGGGAAGTGCAAATTTAATGAACAATGGCTGTAAAACCCTAAATTTGTGTCTTGATTGAAACTGGTTCAAGGCAATAAAAACAAGGGTCACTGTGCTCTGTGTAATAAGTTCTTCAAACTGGGTATAGTGGGAATCAGGGACCTGGAATCCCAAATGGAATATGAAAAACACAGAGCAGCAGTGAAAAGGAAACAACAAACGCCTGGCATATTGCCGTTCGTTCCACGCTTCAGTCTTGCTTCCACAGAAACCTGTTTCATCACCCATGCAACTGAAGGCAGTAATGACTACAACAATAGATCTCGTAACATTTGGCTCCAAAGCTACACCAAAAGTGGGTGCACTGTGAATGACAAAAATGATCCTTAAAATAGAATAATTGATATTGCTACATTTCTTAAGCAATTTGTGTTACTTGTGTTTGGTTGCTTTTTCATTTCACTAATGAGTGTTATTAAGAAAAGTCTTTAAAACCCTTGAGTCTGGCTTGCCTTAACCTGCAGAAACTCTGTAGAATACTTAGATATTCGACAATGCTTGACTTCAATGTTTTTGTTGTTTGAATTATTTTTTTCACTACATAATGGTTGACTCCAATTTGATGAGGATGACTATACACCTTTTAAGATTAACAGGCCCCAAGAGTTGCTTCTCTAAGATCACTGCTGATGTCTTTCCTCCTTCACATTGTGTTCACTCACACCTGAATTCTCCAGACCAACAAACTACCAAAACAAAATTGCTTATTTAGACACGCTCACACTTGTGGATCATTAGTTAATCAAGCTGTGGTGGAAATTTCTGTTAACAAAGACACACGGTGAGACATCGAGCATGCAGTTGCAAAGATTTATTAATTTGTGCACAAAGGAGAGAACCAGTCGGGTCAATAGCTGTCACCTTTGACATTTCTACTTTGGTGGGGAATTCAGCTTTTGATGGCATTAGTAAGAGTGTTAATACCAGTCACAAAGCCTGCATTATATTTGTGAGTTCAGTCCAATTACAGAAGCAACCACTTTCTTGAGATCGCTGACCTTCAATTTTCTGACCAAATGTCATCAAATCCCTGCGCTGGTCAGGCGTAATCCTTTGCAGAAAGTGGTGAACTGGTCAGCAAATCTGTCACTAGAGTGGGTGGGGTTTGTTGCGTCTTTCACACCTGCAGCTGACCATTGATGATGAAACGGAAAGCGTCCAGTTAGCCCTGCGACCTCAACCATGGGGGAAATTTCAGTAAGTCCCAAATCATCCTTCTCATCAAGTGGTTCACCTCCAACTGGATCCCCACTATTGGTGGCGCTGTCAGTGGTACTGCTGTCTGGAGATTCAGGATGACATGATGGAGCCAGTACAGCAGGTGGAACCGGTCACGCTGCTTGTTGAGGTTGCTGTGGTGGTGGATGTGGGCAGGAGTCCAAATCAGGATTCAGTCTCAGCGCTTGGAGTTCACCAGAGTATAAAAGCCTTTTCTCTGCCATTCTGAAACTTCACTGAAATTATATAAGCAGAACAGGAACGACCCTAGTCAGGGAGGAATTCAAATTATCTGTTGGAAGTCGATAAACTGAAAACTAGATCAACAGAAGTGGCTGGGTGCTGTTGCTGTTACGAAGAAAAAAAGCTACTTAGTTTCTTAAAATTGCACTTCAGAAAAACAGGTGGCCACCTCCTAGTATTCTAACAGTCGCCTCACTGTAAGTCCGACATCAGATAATGAGTGCTTCAGGCTGATTTACAACTTAGAAGAGGCTCGCAGTAAGTTTCCATTACTATGCACAGTTCATTAGCACCAGGCTGATATTTACTATCTTGATTCACACTTCTGCATTTTGGTTTTGTTTTTGCTTAATAATAATGATAATAATCATAATAATAATCACACTGTGTTTTCACTTACACAGTGTGATATTTTATGTGTTCAGAGCATTCAGAGGTTGTATTCACCAATTTATTTATTTTTATATATATATAAAATGTCTGATTTAGGCTCTACAAAGCACTCTACAATGTTGCATTTTGGAGGGCAGTCTGGGGTTTACTGTTCTGCCCAAGCATGCTTTGACACTTAGACTGGAGATCGATATTTCCACCTTCCAGTTAGAGGACAACCCACTCTAGTCACTGAACCAGATCGTCATGAAATTTTATGAACATGAAAGGTGATTAAAGTGCCCAGGCCCAACTCCCATTTTTAGCCAAGGATGGACGTAGATACTCCCGTTAGTAATTGGTAGATTAAAAAAAAAAGAATATGACCTGTATCATATCTAAAAAGATATCAGATTAAAAGTAACAGAAAAGATGAAGCATAGTTTTACGTTTATTCCACTTGTCAGTGAAAGTAAAGACCAATAAATCAGTTTTAATTCTGGAATTGCAAACATAAAATAAACTGAAAACAAACAAATTGGCAGGGGGAAAAAATCTCATCTCTACATTCATAGAGGAAATATTTAAATAGAAAAGGACAGACCATTGATGAATGAATAGGCTGTAGAACTGCTTCTACAGATTTGCATGGAGAACGGCAGAACTGACTCATGTATTTACAAATGGAGCACAGCATGTTGGCTGCTTTCTTAAAGAGTCCTTGGAAACCCAAAGTGGTGCATGAACCAGCTATTGTACACTGCCACAAAATGAGATTGACCTCTAAACATTCATTGTCTTCTTAAAGTCTCATTAAAAAGGTTATCCAGCAATGACAGAGCAGTTATTTTTGGCACACAGCTGTTGCTATTCATAGTGTCCACAGTCATATAAGAATCATGTTATTTATTTTCTTAAAAATCAACTCAAAGGAAACAAATCACTTAGTAATTGTTATATTGTCCTAGTCAAATTGTTTCTGCTCTAAATATGGTTGCTTTTCTCTGAGTTCTATTAAGTCTGTTTTAAAACGGTGCTTTCGCATGAGCGAACGATACATGTGTTGCTTGGATACTCACTTCATAAATTCATAAATGCCAAAACACAAATGTTTTTTGTGTATGCACTTCTTATGCATGTGGATTTCGTTTTTCTTTCTCAATCTATGTATTGATATATAAAGTTATAGACTTGAAAGAGGGTGTATTGTCCTTTTTAGATGATTTCAGTTCTCCTGTGGGTGGATCAAGTGGTGTTGCTCCTCTTGTACTCTTTTTGGCTTCGGCCCAGGCAGACGGTGGTTGCGCTTGGACCCAGCGTAATGAGTGGATTTGCTGCACTGCAGCGCACTGTCCCCCCATGCTGATGTGGAGCAGCTGAGCACCACAGTGGCCTCACACTGCTGCAGAGCTATAAATCACCCACAGTCAGTCCAGGCTCCGATAGCCACCGCTGGGGATGGACAAGTGCGCTGAGAGAGAGAGGCGGAGGGAAGAAACGAAGGGAGCAATTCAAAATGGGGAATGGAGGCTGGAGCCTAGTTCTGTACGTTCACCTTCACCTATGTCCAGAATAAATCCCATACAATGTTTTCCCTAACACCATCTCTCTCTCTCCTCGACCAGCGCCAGTATAACCCCAATTCACAACATCTTATCAACCTTTCAGCCCCTCCCCAGCTGCTACCTCTAATTGCCTTTATTAACGTCTCTATGGGAGCGGCAGCTAGAAGCAATTTGCTCATTATGTGCTGTATTAGCACTGGCCCCAGGGCAGGCATGGAGCACAGGGGGATGCCTGGCTGAGAGTCCCGCTCCCCTCTGCTGTACTCTGCCTTTAACAGGACCCCCTACCTCCATCCTGTAGGTCAGTCATAGACATGGTGGTTCCAACAACAACCGGCGTGAAGGACAACCACGAATGTACTCTGAGCTTTGCTCACAGCATTGTTTGACCTTTAACATGCACAAGTTGTAGACGTTACTCCAGGGTGTGAATTTAAACGTGGGCCAAATAAGTGGAAATTTTTATATAAAGAATGTAAATTCTCTGTCAAGACCAGACTAACTGATTCACATCTTTGTTACTCACAGTCAAACTATGTCCCAAACTATGCGCTGCGCCTTTGGGCCATGCATGCTCCAACTTTAATTTATGTGCAGTGTGACAGCTGAATCAGGATTTACAGGTACAGTTAAATCCTGTTGGATTAACAAGGAGAATTAGCTATTAGCCTGGTCTCTCACGATAGACAAGTTAATAAAACAGAGTAAAGAATGTGCACAGGCAACATTTTAGTGAAATAATGTAATTTTATGTGTGGGCTTGAATTATTTAGCCACAGAGGTTTAAAAAGTTTAATACTGATACAGTGTTTCTTTGTATCAAGTATAAATTTTAAATAAATGTATCAAATTTGCTCTTAATTTACCTTTTAGGTAATATGTACACCAGGTCATTTTGAAGATTTTTTTTTTCTTTTTTTTTGACAAATTAAACCGAAAAAAAAATAGATTATATAGTTCATGAAAGCCTATGGTCTTTTTCACCATGGCAACTGTGCAACCTGATGCACAGAGGAATTACATAAAATGGAAAACTGTCTTTTGTCACTGAATTATTACATTACTAATTACAGTGTAAAATGTATGATGGTGTTTCCTCAGTATTTTACTCCAGCTTACATTTTGTTCTTACTACTGATTTTGCTGTGGTTACAGTCAGAGATTAATGTCTTAGTCGTAAGTGTAGCATAGACTAATAAATCAAATAAACACGCTGTTTTTGCTGCTGTCGTTTTAATGGACGTTTTTGAGAATAGTGTACATAAAGGTCCCATACAGCATGTTTGCAGCCAATCAACAACATCCTGTCTGCTCTGACCAACCTGCCTGCTTGTCATCTGCAGATCCGTTACAGGAGGGGTTTCAGCGTCTACTCCTGGAGCTTCATGTGAGAGTCAACCTGCAGCCACCACAGCTGCTTTAGAAAAGGAAAAGCCAGAGGAGAGGTAATACGCAGTCCTTTTTTTTTTTTTTTTCCTGATGGCTTGTTATAAAAACTGTTGACCCCTCTCTTTTTTTTTTGTTTGAAATTTTTATATCTGTACTTCTGTCTTGAACATATTCTGACGTCACGTGCATTCATGACAGTGACTGAAATCACCATCTTAAGTTTTCAACCAAATTTTCAATCTTTTTGGTTTGCTGCTCCTTTTTTTTTATCTATGATAGCAGGAGCTTAGTTTTGTTAAACGTTAAAATATCATCTTGGGTATGTGCCAGCCACTATATAAAATTTAATAAAATGCCAGAAAGATCCGCAAAAGAG
Organism: Zenarchopterus dispar; assembly: GCA_028564865.1. NCBI lineage: Eukaryota > Metazoa > Chordata > Actinopteri > Beloniformes > Zenarchopteridae > Zenarchopterus > Zenarchopterus dispar. The sequence goes on from JAOWBL010000001.1 coordinate 9,649,182, forward strand.
AATATAAATACAAAGGTAAGTTTCTGGCAGATTCCACAATAATCTGGAGTTAAACTCATAAACAGAAACACAATGAAGATTTGCTGGACTGGAAAAACTAAAACTGTTACAAACTTGATAAACTAAAGTAGTTATAAACTATCACCTGATTCTCATTGTAGTTATAATAACAGACAAACACAATGTTCATAAACTGATAACACACAAATGATCACGGAGGAGGAAGTAGGTGAACCCAAAAGCTAATAACTTCAATTAAAGCTAATTGTAGTCATTAGTTTGCACATCTGGAGTCCATTTAATTAAATGAGTTGGAAAGTGTGCTGTAGCGCTACTCTGAACCAGTAAATCTTTGAATTGGTCGGATGTCCATTGAAAAAATACCATGGAGGAATCTGTAATGTAAAAAACCTAAAGAGTAGCCTGTTAATTTATAAAAACACTGAAAAAAATGTTTTGTTGACTGATTTAAAAAGAAAAAAGTATTCAGGAAGAATACTCAGCACTGCCTGGTGGAAAAAAGGGCACAGCTTACCAACATCAAAACATAATCCAAACAGTGAAATATGGTGCTTTGAAAATCATGATTTGGGCTTGCTTTGCTGCCTCAAGGCCCGACCCACTTACTGCCATTAGGGTTTACTAAAATATCCTGCACGGTGGTTGTCCGCCAACTGAGGCTAGAAAGAGGCTGAATAGATGCAACAATAACTTTATACATGGAAGTTAATCCATCATAAAATCCACATCTTCATGTGGCCTAGTCAGGACCTGCTCCTTAAGTGGAATGACGTGAAGAGAGTCATTCACACCGGATATCCAAGAAACGAGTCTAAAGAAAGAAACGAAAATAAAGTTCTGTAAATGGGAATGATCAAAAAAATCCTCCTTAACTTTCTGCAGGTCTGATTTCAGAGCAGTCGAAAGCACTTGCTTAAAATTCACACACTTTTTCCGTTATTATTGCTGAGAAGAAGATTAAGATCACATTGTCTGGCAAATTCATTTTCCAGTGGGGGCTTATACTTTTTCTTGCTGGTATATTTTCCTCAGCTCAGATTAAACAATGTTGTTCTTCCTACCACTGCGTATAGTTTTTGTGAGATGAGACATCCAGTCATCTGCGTGTACAGAATGTCAGACCTTCATAAGGAATGAGTAAAGCTCTTAAAAACACGTCTTATAACGGTGAAACAATTACACAACGAAGGCTAGAAAGAGACAAAGAGATCCTGATTAAATAGTTTGAAGAAATGAGAGACAGTTTTACTCCTGTGCTGGATTCAGAGTGTGATAAACACCTCACGTCTATTCCTAAAGACACACTGTTAGGCTCTAATAAAGAAAGAGGAGAGATCTGTGTGTCAAGGTGAGCGTTACCCTCGGCATTCGTCCTCGAGAAAATGTTCTGTTTATTGTTCTCCAAACACTTTGGTTTTCGCGAGTCATTCTTGTACTTGTCTGGTTAGATTTTTAAAAACTCAAATCCCTCTGCTCTCTCAGTTTTTACTTGCTCGCTTCTCTTATCTTCCGTTTTCACTCGGTAGTATCAACAGCTCTCATTTGTCTAAAGACCATTTGAAATCGTGGACTTAAACATTTTCCATTCCTTCACCTTTCCTGTAATTTGGTTACCTTTGGGGAATTGAATACGACACAACTGTTGGCAGCCGCTCGAGCGGAGCCTTCATCCTCGTCAAACCGTAAATGGTATCTGAGTGAACCAAAGGCGGCTGCGTAAAAAAGTTTGCCCGTCGCACAAAACTTGCTCTGCTTGCATCAGAATAAAGCATGAATTCATTTTAAATGGCCGGAGGAATATTCAAAGAGCCGGCCAATCTATTAACGTTATTTTCATGTAAATAGAAGTCGTCCTTCTTCCAGACGCCGCTCTAAGGGAGGGAATTCTTCCAAAACTCTAAATATGAGAGTTGGGATGTGCATTGTTGTGTTGACAACTCTGTGGCCACATTTTTTTTTTTTTCCAGTTTGTGCATCTTCTTTTTACTTTCTCATCTGACATTGTTGCTGCTCTGCACAGAATAATATGAAATATTTATCAGGGCATCGTGAATTGAAGGCACAATTTCTACATAATGTCGCTGGTATTTGAGATAACGTTTTGCTGTGGTGTGCAAAACGACTTTACCGTGGAAACAGTTTGCATTTCTCATCTAGAGAAATGGCAATAAAGACCTTATTCTTCTTGTAACACATCTTTGCAGAGCAATGAGTGTATTTTCTTTGATGGCTCTCTTTTTTTTTTTTTTTTTTTTTTACGTAAAGCTGACTTTTTTAAAAGGCAGTTTCAAAATCTCTCGGATGTGACTTTAAAAGCTGGAGCACCGTGGAGGGACGTGTCTGTTCTTTTTGTCGTCGTGTGCAGATCTGCTTTAGAATTCCCCCAGTGCTATTTAATTATCTCGCCATAAATGGCTGTCTGCTGTGTTGACCTGGTGCGTACCTGCCTTTTCAGCTGTGTAAAACTTGGTACAAGCACATCTTGTTTTTGTGCGTGCATGCTTCCACGTGTGCATGTAGGTGTGTTTTGACTCGCTCACCAGTCTGTTATAGAGACATAGGGCAGGTTAAGACGAGAGTATTGTGGCTGACGTCCTCTTTTTGTGGTAATTTTCCAGCCTGGCCCTACTTTTTAATTTTTTTACATTTTTTTTTTTATTTTATTTTGCTGTTTCAAGCTTGTGAACGAGCAAACCCCAGGCCCAGATTGAACTGTGCGGTAATCCTCCCCAAAGCTCCGCCAGCTCACTGATTGCCTTCATTTTTCAGTGTCACCAGCAGGAAAGCCAAAGCAGTGTACCCATGTGAGGCAGAGCACGACTCTGAGCTCTCCTTCCAGGTCGGCGCAATATTCAACGCTGGTAAGTGTTATCGCCTACACCAGTCGTTCACTCGGAACCAGCCCTCGCATATTGGATTTGGAGGGAAACTGAACACCCAATCTGATCTTGAGTTGAGGAGGGAGAATTAGATGAGGAGAGGAAGAACGGTGAGGGGTTGAGCTGAGGAAATAGACTTGCTCTTTGGTATCTCTGGGAAGAGGCTCAACTGAGCTTTAATCACTCTCAAAGAAAATAAGGAATTTTTTTTAAGTTCCTTTTTTTTTCTCTTTGTTGAGCCCTGTTTTATTGGAAACAGAATGTTTTTCTTTTTTTCTTTTCTTTAAATAGAAATACACGGTGACATTTTTGATGAGATCCCACTTTGCAGTGCAGTTTATTGGTCCT
>JAOWBL010000001.1:9656654-9676241 GCA_028564865.1 Zenarchopterus dispar
ATGAGTGTGTTTTGATTTTTTCTTTCCCTCATATTAAAATGTCGGGATCGATGTCTGTTGACGGACATCGATCCTGACAATGATACTTCCAGGAAGTATCTTAAAGCTAAAAACTGAGAGAAGAAGAAGAAATACTATAATGAAACCGATATAAGCTTCACTCATAAAGGTGGATCTTCTAAGCAAAAAAATAATAATAATTGCAAAACTTGCTTAAAACATAAAGTAGTGGCAATATTTTATTTCACTGTTCCCTTTGTCCCCCCCTCTGTCAAAAATAGTATCAAGTATCATTTTCTGGGGTATCTGCTTCAAGATTTATATTTTTGAATTGTTGATATCCGGTCAGCTACATACTGTAACAAAAAGCTTCCTTTTTCATGAACATATCTGACTAAAGGCTGTTTCCAAGATAAATATCCAGAAGATGATTAAAAATTAGATGATAATCTTGCCTCGAGAAAACATACTAGTCCACGCTGTCCTTTGACATCTATTAAAGTCTCAGTTTCATGTTAACTCTTCTACATCTTCTACATCTGGAGTAATTAACACAACCAGCATCTCCACCTTTGTTCCATAATCACCAGAAGTTCACCGCAAGTGTTAAGTGCACTAAGAAGGTGGTGCATAGTTAACCTGCATAAACCAGCAGTCTTATCATGTCAAGGAATACATTAAATAATAAGGTTGAGGTTGAGGTTGTGTCCACTAGCTCCCTGAAGAAACTGTAGATTTGATGATAACTTCATGTAATGAGGTAGAGCTAATGAGATGGGCAAAATATTCCTCCACACACCGCCCACCCCCGGGGCTCAGAATCCTGCTGAATCATAGAGGCATCCAGTCTTGCTTACACTCTCCTGTTTTGGACCAACTGTCAGAAAGCTTTCCATGTTCCTATGTCTGCCTTCATTTGTCCTTATTTCTCGGCCCACCTGTCTGTCTCTCAGTTGTATTTAAAACTCTTCTCTGTACTTTGTCTCTGCTCCCTTTCTTCTTCTTTCTCAGTGCTTACTTTTTCTGCTGACCTGGTAGAAATTTTAAAGCAAAATCAGATACGTTATGCAGTATATGCTCATATTGATCGTGCACCATAATAGAGATGTTTTACTTTGATCTTCATTAAAAAGCTGCTAGGTCATACAGCTGGAAACCTCTCTTTTCTGTGTGCTCCTGTGAGCATCTTATTTGGTCTCCCCCCTCCCACAGCTCCCCGCTCACTCTGCTCTTATTGGTTACTTTTCTAAACCAATTAGACACGTTGCTGTCAATCACGTGCCACGGCAACAGAGCTGATTGGAGGATGTTTCATTTTCAACTGAATCAAGGAGGGCTGACTTCACATGGGTGTTGATCTGCCCTTGAAGTTTAAAGCCTGGATTTGGATATGCAAATTGAGCAAAATTTGTTTTATTTAAAAGAAATAATGTGAAATCTCCCAGTCTCCCTGCTCTTTCAGGACTTTTATTTACTGCTGTATTGATTGTGTACCTCTTAAAATAACAGCTACAAACCCTGAGAACTAAGTATATTACAATTAGTCAATTTTGAACCTTTGAATGTCAGAAGAAAAGAATATTGTCACCTCTTTAACCCTGTAATTCGTATTTGATACATGAGACCTTTGTGCAACCCCATCATCCAAAAAACATTTTTTTAATACAAAGATAAATGAACTTAGCTGGTATAATCATAATAAGAAAAATATATTTAGAAATTGTTAAGTACAAAATTTGAAGTGTTTCTAACTTCATTATGTAATTACCACTTTGCATTAAAATTTTATTTTTGGTGGTTATTTCATATATCAGGCATTAAAGGGTTAAGTCATATTTTTCTCAAGTTTTTCATAAAACAAAAAAACTAAACTAAATATGTGGTTCAGTTGTTCTTTTTTGAAAAGTTCAAGCAAAGCTGGACTTAGTAGGAGGATGACAATATGGGACCTTTTAAAGAGAGTTTGATGGAAATGTGGACCAGCAGAATATTTTTAAGCCTTTGAAATGCTACCAATCACTTGAGGTTACCATTCTTACCTTTCTTTAGACGAGATTATTAATCAGTGGTTCTGTGTTGATTTTGCCCAACATGGATGTGTTTAGAGTAAAAATCCATGCAGACTTAGCTGTCCTCTGCCTCCTATGATGCAGTGTCCTTCAGCCTAAAAATACACCACACCATGACTCAGCTAAAATAAAAACTCTGGAGTGCTTTACCTGCTAATGTGAGAAACTGATGCAACCGAATCCCCCCAATGTGTCTGAATTTGCCAGACGTTACACTAACTTAACACTTTTCTGGTGTCTTTATGCGGTTCTTTCAAAGAGCAAAGCACAAATATAATCATAGTAAGACTTGATGTATTATTGAGGCTGAAAACTCAGTGGGAATTTGGAGAAAAGTGAATTTCATATATAAAGGAGAGAGTGCGGAAAGGAAAAAAAAAAAAGCCTCGGCTCAGAAAGTGGGCCACAGAAGCTGCCATGTGCGCGGGTGCAGCCGTGAAATCAGCCTGATCCAATAGATTCTGTTTATCTGGCACGACTACAAGTGAAAGCAATTGGAAATCTGGGGGAGATTTGGAGAGGGCTGTTATTCGGGGAGGAGGGGAGAAATGAGCAAAAAAGTAATACTGTCTGCTCTACAGTCTGGCAAAGCAGGCACTTGCTCAGATCAGCCTTCAACCAGGTTAATGGTGATTTTTTTTTTTTTTTCCCTCCACAGGCAGAGTCTCATTATGAAAGTCTCATGGCTTTCTTTCCATTTCCCTTTCTTCTTCCTCATCCCTCCTCCTTGCGACTGCTGTCCAAGTGCTATTTCTCATCATTTCCACTTTTCGGTGCTAACACTGTTTTAGAGGCTCATTATCTTCCCCAGCCACCAAAATGCAGCTGTTAACAATCCATTCACATCTGCTTGTTTCAACAGGGCACCACTTCTATTAGCTTCTGACTCAGCATATAATCTCAACAACATGCCACATAAAAAAAAGAACATAACACCACATTGAATGATGTTTAATGATTTTATTAGAATCTTGCAATAGTTGTGCAAACACAAATATGGCAATATCTGCATCAAGATATACAGTAGTGACAGGTTTCAAAAACGCTTTATTGGTTTATGGTGAAAGAGGTTTTACTGTATGTTTGCTAAGAAACTTTGTACTAAGTAAAAAGTCATTTTTGGAACTGGAGAAAAAAAAAGCATTTGTTTATATTACTAATTAATGCACTGCCATGGCTGTGGAGATATGGCTTAGTATCTCTGCACCCGATTTTGCGACTCGGAAAAGTGAACGGCAATGACGTGATTCCACACACACAGTGACAAAGCGTGTCTGTCAGAAACAGCAGTTAGACAAATTCTGAAACAAATGAGCCGAGATGGAAACTAAATTTAGAGAAACAGCTTTGAAGATAACATAACTCCTTTGAGTATGAGAGTTGGCAGTTGGTGGATTGATGACAGTTAAATAAACTATACATTAATCATGTTCCACCTAAGAATTGGTTTGACACTTTGGGAAGAACTCCTATTTGCTCTTTTTTTTTTTTTTTTTTGGCAAAGAGTTAGATAAAAATGTCAATACCACTCACAGGTCATTCTGTTAACAGAGCTGCTCCAAATTAGACTTTAATTTCTCTCACTTTCGTTGCAGTTATAATGATCAGACTTCAGTTTATTCACAATGCAGCAGAAGTACAGATATTTAGATGGAGAGCTGCAGATGTTCGAGAGGTTCGCTTCTGTCCAACGCTCCATCTGAGCCTATTTACTTTCCCAATTCAATGCAATCCTGTCACATTAATCCCCCCGTCACGTTCAGGTCTCATTTAGACTATTCCAAATGAAGATTTTAAAATATCCCACAAACGTTGTTGACAAAAAAGCTGGGAAGTTTTCTAAAACACAACAAAAAGCAATTCTGTTATTTAATCATTTGTTTTCACCATCAATTAACAGACACAAATAGAAAGAAAATGTTTTCATTGTCTTCACTGACAAATCCGAATCCATTTAAAAAATGTAAACAAACATTTTGCCATCGGTTCAAAAAGTTGTTATAGAGGAAAAGAGAGACATAAACTTTATTAAAGCATACAACACCGCTCTGGGAGATTGTGCAGTGAGCAGATTAAGTATCGCCGGGGGAGGGCGTCTGGATTGGATGTAAAAGAAGCGTCCACCGGAGGCTTACTGTGGGTGTCCACTATATGTGGCAAATCTGTTGTGTGGCATGGATGCCTTTTATTTTCAATGGAAAGCAAAGAGGCGTGATCGACGTCTGTGCAAAGCATCTTGGGAAAGTTGCAACTTTGTGCAAATGAATGTCTAACTTGACAGGATTATCCATTCAAAATACAAATTATTCTGATCACTGCATTAAAGTGGTGTCTGTGTGTAAAATGGCCTGTTGTACTGTGGACACATGACCTTTCCAAGCAAGGATGGTTGTAGCCCATCACCGTGTGCCAAACTCTATCAAAGAACCATTAACCAGATAAACATGTTTTTTTTTGTTTGTTTGTTTTGTTTTTTGTTTTGTTTTTTACCCATCCATCATCTATACCCTCCTCCTCCTGTTCAGGATCATGGAGTGTCCTGCAGCCCAGCCCACTTGTATTCAGGCAAAAGACAGGGTTGCTATTCCATTGTTTTTTGTTTGTTTGTTTGTTTTGACTCTGTCAGAAAACTGGAGTACCTGCAGAAAACTAATGCAAAAACAGGAAGAATGGGCAACCTCAAAAAAAATATATTTCTATTGGTGTTTAAAGGCAAAGGATGGAAACCACTTGGAAGAGCATGACCTTCAAGTCCTCAGGCAACCCTGCATGACAAACCCTCATGTCACCTTGACTGAAACGGCCACATAGGGTCAAGACTATTTTAAAACCATTGTAATTTGAGGTATCCCACCAGCTTGCTTTTGGGGGGAAAAAAAATAAACTAAATGGACATCTGGCTCCATGTGATGATGGAAATCATCAAGGCTGTTGTCAGTGAAACATGCAACATCTGGGGGTACATCTGTGCCTAAGACATGGGTGACTTGCATCCATTGAGGCAGAGGGATGTATGTGAATACTTGGGCAGACATATGCTGCCTTTCATGCAACTTATTTTCCCAGTGGGTCCGTGGCTATTTTCAGCAGGACAATGTCAGACCTCATTGTGCATTGCTTACAACAGTTTGGCTTCATAAACACGGAGTACTTGGCTGGCCTGCCAGCCGTCCAAATCTAGCTGGAGTAAATGTGTGTTATATAACGAAGAGGAGGTTTTAGAATACTTCCCAACAGTTTTTTTTTTTTTTTTTAAAAGAGCCTGGTGTTATTATTGAGATTAAAATTCAAAAAAGCTCTGTCAACACAACAAATAATTATAATTTCAATTTAGCCTGTGTAACGCCAATCCCTTTGACTAATTCCCACAATACTCCTTGATATATAAAGCCAACACAGAGCTGGAGAACATGTTTTTCACGTTCCCATTATATCCTATGCGGATCCGGGAAATGCAGGACCATTTGCCGTTTTTCTTATGATGTTGTCACATAAATCTGAGAAACAAGAATAAACTCCATCATACCGCCAAATATTTTTCACTTTCAAAACTGTAGTTCTCATTCCCAGGCAACACCGCCTCAAGTGATGCTGAGGTAATTTATCAGAGTTGGAGCAGCTCCCAGCTTTTGTTTCCAGTCCTGGTCTTAAGCTTCGGCAAGCCGTCTCTGGTTGCAGGGTTTATATTTAGTGGTATCAAGCTTCTCATCCAACTTTCAGAAAGGAAGTGAATGAGTTCATTTTCAAAAATGTCACTCCATGTTCGACCAAAGTCCCACCTAGCCATCCAGAAAAAAAGAGGGGTCATGTTGGCAATATGAGGACATTATCCTTTTTCTGAGTGATATAATTTGTGTCTGTTGTTTAAGATTGTTTTGGCAGTTAGTGCAAAATATCCAGTTAATAACTGGTAGAGGGCGATCAGAAGCTGAAACGCCAAGATTAAAGTGCCCTACAGTCACTGGGCCAAAAAAAATAACATCATGATCTTTTGTGTATGGGTACTAATTAGTATATTTGAGCTAAAAAGTCAAGAACTTTCTTTCACGTATCCAAGTTTGAATAGTTTGTGACTTATTGATTTTTATTACGGTGCTTATTGACAATACCACCATGGGTTAGGAAATCGTTTGAACAGCAACAAGGATCCATTACTTAACACATCTCTTTACAAAATAAGAAATGCTTTTTTGATTTTTTTTTTCTTTTCCTTGAATCATGTGAACAATGATGCAAAAAAAAAAAGGTGAATTAAAAAAAGAAGAAAAACAACTGAAAAAACCAAACTCTTTACTTAAAAAGAAGATCATAAATGTACTCTCTCTAACATTCAGGTAGTAAGTTCCATAAGTTTTTCTCACAATGTATGATACATTCATTTCTCTGTTTGGCCCTTCTGGGGCCAAAACCTCGCTGCAAATTCTTCTCTGTGACCCAACACACAGAACATAGCGAATGGGAAACACACTTATTTTTTTTTCTTTTCAATATTTCAACAAGATGGTTAAAGTATAAATGTTTTATACTGTACTCAACATAAAGACTCGCTGTATTATTTACAATATATACTGTAAAACTGTAAATCAGGTGAGATAAAAAGGCACAAGTTTCCCTTTTTTAAATACAATGTAAACATCTCATCAAAAAGCATGCAATAATATTTCATTTTACAAAAAGGATATCATTTTTAGACAAAGTACTTAAATATTGTTTTCCAGCAAAATATAATTCTCTCAAAAATACTTTCCCACTCATCCTATGAACCGTTAAGACAGTTTTTGCTCTCTCTCTCTTTTTTTAGTTCTTAAGAAGGGCAAAATTAAGAATGAGAAATTAGCAGGAAGTGTGACAAAAACGCATTGTAAAATGAGGCCTTTCTGATCAGGTACTGTCCCAAAATTATTGCAGCGGGAATTAATATTAATGAATAACTCGAAAATAATGTTCATACCAGGCATAATCAGACTGAATATGTCGCCGAAAGAGCTGCTCATTATTTAAGCAATGAGCGAGTAAAAGACGAGAGATTGCTGAAACGAGCCCAGATGCAAGCAGAGCTTTATTCCCAAACCGAATGGGGTTAAAAAAAAAAAAATTGGAATAACAAAGAGTTAACCAATTCTCATCTGCTCTCCCAATATAGACTGCCCTTTTTCTGATCCCTACCACTCTCCAAAATAGTTTAGTACATTTAGAATGACGCTGTGAGTGTGACATTTCTATCTCTTTGCATGCCAGTTTTCAACTACGACCACAAGGAGATGTCATTGTAGTGCTGCTATGATATCATGAGAACTCAGGCCACAAATATAGTATACGAACTCCCTGCTGTGCTACTAATGTCATGTTGTCTAACTTTAGGCTGGATGAACATGCAGAAAGTCCTCCCCCTAACCCCCTTCTTATCACAGTTGCTTAAAGAAACAGACAATTCCTGCTAGCTGCACTAATGCCTCATTTCACATTGTATCTCCTCTGTGCAAATCTAAATGTAGGGACAGGGTATGGCTGAATCTATAGCGTCTATGCATAATACCCACACTAAAAAGAGCAGATAAACTATTCACATGCTTGCCAGGAAAAAAAACAAAAAAAAACAAAGACACATACACGCAGTGTGAAGCCATACTTACTCCATACACGCTTGTAAATACACATTTACAGGGCATAGTAACTGGACAGCAATCGCACACCTCCCCACACACTAGTTTTCTTCCCCAGCAACTCTGTCCCTTTTCAGTAGCATCATAGTAGTGTTCCACAACCATTCAGAGACTGGTGGGGTGTGAGATACGTTAATGGTCCAGAAGACTGAGCTTGCCATACACAATTTACTAGAACTTGGCCCAAAATAAGAACAAAAGAGAGCAAGTGAATTAGGAAAGATGATCATATTAACACCATGGTCTGTTCTTCATCTAGCGTTCATCAGCACGTACCTCAAAACATCTTCTGTACAATAGTTGAGTAGAATGTGTTTAAGAAGTTATTATCTGTACACGTTTGCCTGGTATTGATGCTTTTAGCTGTAAGCACTGCAGTGTAATGCTCCATTTTGGATAATATCATCTTTACAGAGTACGTGGGTTTAAACTGGTGTCCACATAGTGTATTGTGTGGACGGTCTACAAGTTACTGTACACGTTATGTCTTGCCTGGCTTTGTAGAAATGAAGCACCTTAATGTAAAATGACTGGCTTGTCAAAAACTAAACCATTACAATGCAGCTTTATAAAATGCTTTTTATTATTTCTGGGAAGAGTAGATAAGTGTTCACAAAGGGCTGGTTTTGCTTCATTATGAGTACAAACAGACATTTGGACAGCTGCTCTGGAGATAACACAAATGACAGCTATTACCATGGATGCACCTCAGTCAAACCCATTACCAGCCAACTATTACTGAAATTGTTTCTGCAAATGCATTATTTCATCCTGAAGCAATTCTGACCTTTTTTATTTTTATTTTTTAATTTTTGCAGAAAGGTAAAATCTTGCATCAATATTGTCTTAATTTGAAACCAAAATATCTCCAAAACAATGACTGTGACATGGGAGTTTTGACGTGTGAGCTTTTGAACACCGAAGAGACGGATTCATTTCAAAACAGCATAAGCTTTGCATATAAGTTTTGATTGTTTTACTACATGTTTCAAACTTCAAAAAGAACTCAGTATGTCAATGTCAAGGATGGGTGTTATGACTCAGACTGAGATTCAAACTTGGACTTTTTAGGAATATTATAATTATTTAGCTTATGACGATTCTTGTATAGCCCTTGGGATATCTTCAAATAGGCCTTTAACTGTACAGTTTAAAATGTTTTTACCTCCTCACAAAGACCATTGCCTTATAAATGTGTTGCTATGCTGCAAAGCTAATCTTAAATTGGCATATTTTTTTTTCTCCAAGTGCTATTATTTGTGAAAGTCGGCATAAGCCAGAGTTAATATTTGCAAAAAACAGTTCTATTAGATTTGTAAGGGAATCTCATTTTAGTGCGTGCATCTTTGTGTTGTATGAAGTCATGTGCACAAAGGTGTATTGATTTCTTTCTACTCTGTGTGTATGTGATGAATGTACCTAATGCATTCTAAGAAATGTATGGCTTTATCTCCGTAGGAAATACTGTTATCTTGATCTTTGGGGCAGGGATGCATGAGCGTACTTCGGGATGTTTTGTCACATTAGTCTTTCTCATCATGTCATGCTCGACTTCTCAAACTATTCACAGCTCTGAAACCCTCCACTGATTGCAGGGCGAAATCCTCCTTCCTCTTTTATGAGTTTTTTTTCCCTTTCTCCTGTCACCTCATCACTTAGCTTTGCTATTCAAGAGGAGCACGCTGGCTCACTAGGCGACAGGATGCGGGCCGGCGGCCGAGGCCTTTCTTGCACGTTTTCTCGTCCCTGAACTTCGTTCTCTTCTTTTCCAGTTCTTAATGCCGCTTCTGTCCCAGCTGTTTAGCGAGTCACTTCTTGTGGAAGTATATTGTGTGAGTGAGGCCCGACTCCACCTTTGGTATCTGGTCACTGATGATCTCCACCAACATCTCGGGGAACTCCACCTTTAGGGCCTGCGACTCGCGAAAGGTGTAGAAACAGAAGTCCAACAAGTTCCCCACCAGCTGTATGTCACAAACATATAATGCCATGAAAAACTTACTTTTGTAATGTATATGTAAAGCGTGGAAAATCTTCAGGTTACATTAAATCCATATTTGCATTCATGCACCCTAACTGAACCATGTTGACATTTTGTTTCAGTTATGGATCCCTTGTCAGCTCGACTTGGCTGGCCACTTGGGGGCACTACTGATTGCTTTATTCTCCCTGCAGAGCCCGTCTTTAAAGAAAAGGTCATCCATTTAGCACTAACCCCATTCACTCAAACATAAGAGTCAATGAATTCTGGCCAGTTATCTCTGTGACCTCTCACTCGCTGATTCTCACCGCGAGGCTTTGCATATGCTGTTCTCCAATGCACCACATGACCCCGGCACAGAAACATAACTGTGATTTAGCATATTCCCCACAGTGACCACTCTGTACACACATGCAGCATACTGAAAGCTGGTATTGATTGCCTCCTTTTCGATTCACCAATACAACCCAGTCCCCGCCTCTTCCAAAATAAACTCCCCCTCAGGGATAAAGTGGGATGCGATAATACTCATTCGAAACCCAACAGCTCCATTTAACCGTTAAGTGAAGCATTGTTCAATCCTGTTCTAATCACTCAACATTTACATTGAGAAAACACTCCCAAAGTGCTAGTGGGAGTGGACTGCTCCAGACACGAGGCTGCTATGGGAAGGGTGTCCAGTGCTGGATGCAAGTGGCACATGAACGGGAAAGCGGCCAAGGATACTTACATCATGCATGGCATCCAGCAGCTTGGTGAGCTGGAAGAAGCGTTGCCAGGTTTGACCGGAGTTGTTGGTTGCTTTTCCCACTGACCGCCGGAGCTCCTTGATGTAATTAACCCTCATCTCTTCAAATGCTGCTTGGTTCTTCAAACCCTCTTTGGGAACTGGAAACAGACAAATCCCTTTGTCATCATCTGAATTTAGTGAAAAAAACAACAACTGCTGTATCTACCCCATTAAAAAGAATTAACATAAATACATAAATTACAGATGATTATTTTAAAAATATTATTGAAATTATTCAAATTGATTATTGTACTCAGGTATTGTTACCCCGCCCCCAAATACTTTTAGGCACTTTATCTTGACAGCTTTGTTGGGGTGAACTGCAGGTTGACCCCAACAGGAATCTTAACATTTTTGTCACAATGAATACTTGAAAGAGGCTATCACATGATTTAACTAATTAATGATCAATCTATCAATCACTGATTATTTTGACTTTACGGCAATGTAGTTATTACTTCTGAACATGTTTGGATCTCTTAAAAGTTAACAGACGATGCTATCAATAGGTTGCAATCCATTTAGTTTTTCAAAACAGATTTTTATGTTTTCTGTATCAGTCATCAGTATTGAAAAAAAAATCACTATTTTTCATATCAGTAAAATATATTTATGTGATTTCAGAATCACTGGGTGGCCAAACGGAAGTCTGATCTTTGTAGTTGCCATTTTTATTTTTAAGTGGACACATTTTGCATAAAGTATGCTATTTGGTATAGGTTTGCAACAACAACAACAACAAAAAAAATACATCTAATTGAGACTTTAACAAACACCGCTCCGAAAGAAATTCTTCATTGTCTCCAGTGATCAACTGTGATGTATTTAAGAAATATAAATATGAATTTAAAGTCAGCAACAATCTTGAAAATATGAAGAAAAACCTTTTCTGTGCGAGGTGCTCTGGGAGTATGGGATCATTCAGTTCCTATGCAAATGAACCAAGAGATTGGTCTACACTGTTGGCAGTAAGTCAGATTCGTTCTGAGTGGGAGCTGAACTTTGCCAGTAGGCTGCCCTTTGTCACTGATTCAGGTCATGATTTTTATGGACAAAGTATCTCAGCACAACAGAGGAGTGGAAGGGGTATGGCTTGGTGGCTACTGGATTACATCTATGCTTTTTGCAGATGATGCCGTCTTGTTGACGCCATCAAGCTGCAGTCTGCAACTCCTGCAATCAACTTCAAACACACGGTCTGCAGCTGAGTGTGAAGTGGCAGGAATGAGAGTACGCAGCGTCAAGTTTAAAATCACATTTCACTAATATTTTTTATTCAGTGTATTGATGAATTACATGCGAAGGCATCAGGATTCAGTAAAAAAGAAGAATCCAGCAAAGAGTTTATTTTCTCCAGGTGTGGATGGTCTGTGGTTCTCCACTCTGTGCCAGTCTTCATTAGCACTTTATAGCTGAAGCTTATCCTGGTTGTAATCAAACAAGAGGTGGGGTATGTCACAGAGCCAAACCATCAGGTATGATGACAGTGACTCCTATGGATAAATTAGATTACCCTATAATTCCAGTATGCCTTTTTTTTTTTTGGGAAAGTGGGAGGAAGTGTCTAGAGAAAACAAATACAGACTCAGACGCAGCAAAAATACTCACAGAAAGGCTCCGGCTGGGATTCAAACAGGAACCTTCTCGCTGTGAGGCAGCAGCATTAATCACCACATCACCATGCATATAATGAGGAGAGGGGTGAGACAATGGCAACCACCAAGTGTTGATCAGACAAAATCTTTTTAGTTGGTGTTATGACCCTCTCCAGCCAAGAAAAGGACGGATAATAAAGCAGATGGAATTGATTTTTTACTATTCACTGAAAAAAAAAAACAACGAAAAAAGAAAGCTCTGCAGCACTGAACAAAACAATGAAAACTAAATAAACTGCATTACAGTCTAACAAACTTAAATTAACACCTCAGCTCCTGGTACAGCACACTCTCAGCATCAGCTGACCACAAAATCTAGACAGCCACAGACAAGTTGAAATCTTTTTATGTTGCAAGACTTGACAGAGATTACTCTTAATATTACTCTGTATCCACAATTCCCAGTCAATGAAATGAAGGAAGGCTGATGTAACAAAATGGTAAACATGCCAAACTTTTTTTCTGTGGTCATTGTTTACATTCTCTTTATACAGTGGAGATACCTCTAAAAAGTATTTAATTTATTAGCCAGCCTAGAGGAAATTCTAACTATACCATCAATATGATCAAAATTTAGGCAAATGCGAAGAATAAGGTCCTGCAACTATTATCGGTTTTTATTGAAATATGAACATTATCTTTTTGTGCAAGAGACAAAAGTCACAGATATGGAAGACTACAAAACACCTTTAAAACCTATCATTGGTTAGCAGATTATCAAACACCTCATCTTTCAACAAAGCAACAATGAAATCAGCCTGACATAACATTTTACCAAGTTACCCCAACCCTACAATCAAGACCTTCGTAGTTATTCCTTAGTGTTTTTCTTTTAAAAAATCTCAAAATAATTGATTTTTAATTTTTTTTTCATTTTAACCCCATTTCAGTGTTTAGAATAGATGATATGTAGAGATGTCTCATCAGTTTCAAGTATTTTATATATATATCCATACTTGCTTTCAAAACAAACAATAAATTCAAATTAAAAAAAAAACACTTTTTCCACTTGGTGATTCTTCCATTCTTTCTTTAGTAAATATTATTATTATTAAATATTCATAATTAAATAATATGAAAACATTCTGACAGTGTGGACACCAGAAAATTAACTTTTTGAGGCAGTATTTTGTACCATTTTTTTTTCTACAAATACATTTTAAAGTTGTGCGGGAGTCAGTGATGGTTTTTTGTTGTTGTTGTTCACAAATTCTTTACACATTTACATCTTTTAAATGTCTTTCCTTTCTTATGACATTTCCACCTGCACCAAAAAGGACATAAAGAAAAGAAATATGTGATGTTTTCTTTTCAGCATATACACTACCACCATACGTGCATGATGTAATATAAAAAAAATAGATACAATTAAGTAATCTTTTGTGTCAAGTAGCCCAGGGCAAGAACAGAAATTCAATAGATATGCAGTAGTATTTATACATTCCCCTGATTACTGATACTATGTGGAGGGGAAAAATAAACATAAGCCACAGTCACATCTAACATCACTCACAGAGGAATCTGTCATGGTTAAACACGTTGTGATGAGGCACTGGTATCTGTGAATCATACATTTAGAAAATTTAACCTTTTACGATCAATGCGCTTATTTTCTACCATACGGTTTAGTAGTCTGAAGGTCTCCAATCTAAGCCACTTGTAGGAATGCTAGCAAAAACCTGACATGACCTTTTGGAATTATGTAGCACAGACAGACACAGACAAAGGCCCGTCCATTCTCTGATAGGACTGCAGGAGGACAGATCATTGATGGTCAATAACTCTGAGGACGTGTGTTTGTGAGTGTTCGACCATCTCCTTTTCATACTCTCTTTTTATCTCTGACTGTGTAATCCTTTTCACCGTACACTGGTGCACAAACACCTCTGGCCAGAACGTACATGAAGCTGAGGAAAGCAGATACGAAAACAAATTGTACCCTGGTGGAGAGGCTGTGATGTCTGTGCTATATTTCATGGTTCACATGATGAGAATGTGCTAAAACCCAGTGCAGCGTTTGGACCTTTTGTTTTTCTCCCAGTGACCCACATTTGACGTGATTAGAAACTGACCCAGCATTCAGGGGTGTCTCCATGCGTGGCCCCAAAATAGAGTATTTATACCTCTATAATTGGTGTCAAATTGATTTTCTCTGTTAGTACTGCACTTTTTCAACTAGGCAATATTCCTCAGTGAGTGTAGTTGCATTATAATGTATACCACAGGGTAACCAAGAGGATCTTTTTATTATATGTAAAAACATTAAAAAACACACGAGTTTAGTCTGAAGGTGCTAGTTTCATGCATGTTGTTGAAGGAGATGCAGCTTCCTGCTTCTGGTTACTGGTACATACCTGACTATCCAGATAGCTTTCAGTTCGGATTTATTACCTGATATTATTCTTTAGAAAGGTTTATGACAAGCCCCAATCAGTCACAAGAAAGTTGAGGGGTTGTCCAACGAAACATTCTTATGGAAATGTGATGCAAAAAGACTAATGACTGGTTCGCAGAGAAATAACCACATCAGTAAGCTGGTGCACTCAAACAAAATACCTGACCCATCTGCAATAAGGTTCATCAGATGGTTTGGACAGAAGCAAAAAGACGGTTTAGGAACAGAGGAAAAGAAGGAAATGTTTTCTGGAATACATGCTATATGTGTTTGTGTAGAGGCAAAGAGTCTAACTGGTTTGAACAGGCCACTGCTCTTGTACCAAATCCAAATAGGGTCATGAGACACCGCAGGCTCAGTGAAACCTTAGCCAAGGTCAGAGAGGAATAACAGCCCTTGTCTCTTTTCTATTTTTCCTGCCTTTCCTCTTTGTGTTTCACTCGTTCACCCTATGTGGCATACAAAGAAACTTTTACAAGCCAGCCCAAAGGCACACACACACATACACACAAACTCTGGAGTACTTGCTCAGTTGACAGGTTCTGACACCTTCTCTGTAAACATTTGTATTGCTTCTCCTTCCAAAAGGTCCAACAATAATATCTGAATGACTGCAACTAAAAGAGCTTCCTGCAGTGCTGCAGAAATCCTGCAGCAGACTGCTTTGAAAAAAAAAAGGAAGAAAAGAAAAAAAATCATAAGTGCTTTGCCAACCTCTATATAGTCACTTCATCTTGTGGTATTTGGAACAGACATGACAAAATGAAGCACGGTATGATTATTTTCTTCCTCTCCATCTCTCACATTTTACAGTTATATTTTGACTAAATCCAATAACCACAGCAGATTGAATTAACTGTGGAGCACCTCGAATCCCCTGTTTTGATTCTACATCCCCGCTTCTTTTATCTACACCCTTTCTTTCAAAATTCCAGCCCGGGTTTCAAGGAAGTGCAGAAAAATAGCGAGTCTTGGAGCCCTGCCTGGTGCTTGACTGGCCTTTATTAAGTACAGCAGGGCTCTCTGGAAAATCTCCAGAGGACCAGTGAGGAGAGGAGAGGGAGGCCAGAGCAACAGAAGGAGCAGCTCTGCCATCCCACCACTCCCTTTGTCTTCCCTTTCTCCCTATAGCTGTGCACCTGTTTCTTTCTCTAAGTCACCAGCTCCTGCTCTCAGTTTTTCACATTTCCTTCTTTAAATTTACCTTTTTTCCCTCTGGTTTCTTATTTTTGCTGTTTTCTCCCCTTTTTTAAAAAAAATTTCCATCTATTAAATTTTACATATTCCAGTTGGAGCTCTATAATTTTAGAGTTAATATCAAAGAAATGCTTTCACACCGACTCTCCTACACGTCCCATTTATGACGCTAAAGCCATCATTATAACAATAAAGTGACTAAATGACTTCCCCTCCTTTATTTGTCCCATTACATCCATTCATGGACTGTAGGAACCGAGTCAGTGCAGAGGCTTCAGAGACGGACATGAATGCAGCCCTCTGCAATGATGAGATGCAGTTTGCTCCTTACTTTAGTTTCTATCTCTTATTGTCATGCTAGAATCAAAGAAATGCTGCCACAACTGTATCTGAACCATCTCTCTTGATCTGTACTGTGATCCTGATCTGCGTTTGAAGCTGCGCGCTGCACGACTGCTGCATGTGCACCTCTGCTGTGCAGCAACAATGTGCACTCTGTCACATGCAAAGCTCCACAGACCTACACAGCTTGATGCTCACTTGTGATTGTAGTTGGAGTCAAATTGAACTGTTTGACTTTGTGAATTTGAAAAAAAAAATAAAGAAAAAAAAATTTCTTTTCCCAGTTCCAGCGCCTCAGAACCAGCTTGTTAAAACTTCTCTGTTTCACCTTTCTGGTCAGATGGTTTCCTCAGCTGGATCAGAGCTAGTGCCTAACTTACAAGCAAATCTTTCTATTTTAATCTGTTAAACACTGGCTCCACCATGAAAACAACTGTTACCGTGGCACCACCTCTTCGCTGGTTCAGACCCATTTACATCATGAGCTGGGGTTTATTAAAAATATAAAATTATGGAGACCAACCAGACCAGCTAACATTTTGCAGTTGCTGTGTTTGAAAAGTCAATGATATATTTAATCTGAATAATGACTGAAAAGGGGTATGCAAAAATTGACTGGAGCAGGGCTAATCAATTTAAGGTTCCGGTGAAAAAGGTCCACCAGTGCTGGCTGGGAGGGTGTTTTCTAGCCAAAAATAGGCTAGCATACTGAGTAGTTGGTTATGAGACATGATTTAGAAGTATTACTTTTTTTGTCCTTAGGAATATTCCGCTTAGTGTGCCTTTAGCATGAAAAAAGGTGCATGAGAAAAAAATAAAAACAGGATAAACCTGAAGAAGCAGATTTAAAAAAATAAAGGACATAAAAGGTTCAAGCAAAAGTCCAAAATAGAAGGATGAAGTCTTGCAATACCTGTGCTTTGGCTTCTGTAACTTGGCTTTCACAGTGTATATTTTCAACTGATTTGTCCTTCATCCCAAACGCTCTAACTGGAAGAGTGCTGATGAATACAATGTTCCCAAAAGCCCTGGAGGCTCCTCAAAAAGTCATGCATGGGTTTCAAACCATAAAAGGTTGCTTATTGTTCAGAAAATGAGGAGTGGAAAGTGTAGTGACAACTCCCTAAAAGGTAATTTTTTTAAAAACTATGTTTTAATGATTATTATTATTATTTATTAAATTCTGCTACAACACAATGGGCTTTTGTCGTGTAATAATTACTTCGGTCTTGAGCACTATCCATGGTCCTGAACAGTGGAAAATATTAAGTATTTTAAATGTCAGTAAGCTAAAAGTCTTATGACAAGTACCTGTATGTGAAAGTACATGCTTATCTAATGATGCAGGGAGAGAAACACTCTCAGCTCAAAATTTTCCCAATACCTGAACAAGTTGGAAGCAAGGTCACCCTCACTGAAAGCCTTTTATGTTTGTTAAATTACATGCGACAAAAGCCTGCCTGTGTCGTTAGCGTGGTACCCACGGCAGATTATCTTTAGGACTGCATATTTATGACCCCCACACCTATTTTTTGCTGCTATTTGTAAATTGCTTTGGTTATTATTGAAATGAGCTGGCAGCGTTGGAGTTCATAAATCAGTGCACTGTTGGTACATCTCTCGGAGAAGCATTCATTTCCATCTGCTTTTTTTTCTTTTCTTTTTATTTATTTATTTATTTATTTTTGAATTACAGCCTCCAGCTCCTGCCTTAAGTGTTCTGATCTCAGTCAGCAGTGGCAGGTGGTCTTCTTCCTCCTTCTTGTCCGACACACACACAGGTTTATGACAAGAGGCCCTCTGGCTGCTCCCATGTTCGGGAAGTACCACAGATTCCACTGGGTTAAATGACAAGAGCTCATGCTAGGATTTTGTTTTCCTTTATATAAATAAAGATATCCTTTATCATAAATCCATACCAACAGCCAGAAATACATTCTTTGCATGAAATTCCTAAATTTCCCTCCCAAATGTGTCCTCTCCAAATGTTCAAAGAAAACTTACATCCACAATTAGGAAACGTTTGGTGTCCCAGTTTATATTTAACCACTGTGGTTACTTTTTTCAAAACTACTGATGTCAAACTTGACACTGAAGTCTTGCAATATATTTAACTCTTGCGATTGAACTGACAGCAGCTTCCCATACTGTGACAAAGTGGGGGGGGGGGCACCGTATCCAGTTCCCAACTAAAAAACATAGTCTAAGATATCTTACCTGGGAGGCCGCAGTGCCTATGGGTCCATTCTGTCAACGACTGACAGGACCTTCTTTAGCAATATGGATATTTTGTTTACTTTGAGTAATTAAAAATGAAGTACAAACCTTTCACTTTGCGTCTTCTACATGTTGCTGCTTCAGCCAATGCATGCAACATCAAACCTGTTTTCACAGTTGTGATATATGCTAAGGGATTATCAAGAATGAGATTAAAGCGTGATCTATCATACTTTGCAAAGGCTTTCTCGTGGGTGCTGGGAGGGCAGCTCTTGCCAACACTATCTCAAAGGTGTGTGCTGGAATAGAACTTGAGACCCCTTATCAGCACATTTCGTATGTGAAAAGCAGCATTTTGATTAAGGAAGGTGGGAGATACTGGAGTTTCAATCCAACAACCCAAGACTGGAGTATAACCATATTCACACAAAAAACAACATGGAAATGACATACGGAACTTTTTGCTCCAAATTTCTGAAAATAAAAATTTTTCCATAATTTTATGATAAAAAAAACCTTTTAAATGAACAATGCAAGTAAATATTTAACATTTCTGCTGTGTACCTGAAACACATCTTGATAAAGTGGAAAAGACTGTAAAAGCACGTACGATGACATGGGAAATTTATTTTTAACAGATACGAAAGCCCAGTGAACCAGAAAAAAAACTACCTGCAGTCCAAATTTACTTGTGGGTATATCAGTGTAACTCAGATGGCACAAAACCAGAATAAGAGAAAAATATTTTCATTTAACTGGAAATGTTGTTAATGATATGACAATAAAGATCCTTTGAACACAAATCAATAGATTCATTCCATGTGAACACTTGTAAATGACTGAAAATAGTATTTAATCCATCAGTCCTGAAAAAACTGTTAGAAATGGGGTCAGACGGAGGATTATGGTTCCCATTTCAAGCCCATCATATAAAAATGAATCAGTTACAATGGCTAACTTTTCTTTTTCCTTTTAATTGTCTAGCCCATTTTTTTTGGGAGGGGGGGGGGGGCTTTGTAGAGGCCCAGGAACTAGTATTTTTGTATTAGTGTTTTTTGATTTCAAAATGAAAGTTTTCTGCGTTTTCCTTGAAATACAGAAGAATTTCAGCTGTTCAACCTTTGGTTGCTTTTGTTTTTCTCATAGTATTTTTCTTTGTTCAGGTCTGGTGAAATAAGCAAACCCTTCTATGGAGAAGACGGCATCTTAATGGCCAAATACAAATACAAATATATATATATATATATATATATATATATATATATATATATATATATA
>JAOWBL010000001.1:9689629-9707786 GCA_028564865.1 Zenarchopterus dispar
ATATATATATATATATATATATATATATATATATATATATATATATATATATATATATATATTTCACATCTTATGACAGCAGTTATTTTATTTATTGGTATTTTTGATGTGCAAATTGTAAAATATAATCACATTTTTAAATTTTTTTATCTGAAGACATCTAATAATGCCAAACAAGAAATCCCTGAGACACTGAAAAAAAAACGTTGGACCTTCATAGGAACTGTGCTAGAGCAATACATAGTAGCGTAATTGTACACGGAAACACCAGGAGTTCTTTACAGGAGTTCCCTCACATCTACTTTTAGCCAATGATCTCACAGTCTGGCAACAACCTGTTGAGTGATCTCTATTGTCCGTCAGCCCCGGCATACATCAGCTACGAGAACATTCATCTAGAAAAAGGAAATACCATTTCCCATGGAGACCCCACTTTAACAAGAGTTGTCTGGACTGCAGCCCTTCGGTCACTGGGACAGATACAATATATCTGCTTTCAAAAATAACAAGAGATCCTTAACCTGACATGTGTAAACAGCCACTGGAACAAATAGTCAGACGTTCGTTCGTGAAGACTCTCAAATGCAGAAGCTGACCTGCAACAATAACTCTGACTGGCATTTGGCAGTGGGTGAAATGCCCTTACTGTCGTTACAAGCTGGCAGCGCTGACATGAGATAGCATATATCTAAGAGATGTGATCATGAACTATTGTCCAGTAGCATTTGAAAAATAACGTCATCATCAACGTAGTTCAGAAGGATGCAAATCTGCTCCTTCAGTTCTTTAGATAACACAAACTGCTTTGTTGGATGAAGTTCTGGATGATTATGCTTCCCTGTCAGGGTCATCATAAACAGATACTTCAGAAGTTAACATAGAGTGTATATTTGTTTAGCAATGTCTTCTTTTCTATAAATTTGCAAAGATCTTTCCCTCCTCGCTCATTTGCACTGCACCTAATGCCTCGAGTCATCTTTCAAGTGTCGGAGCAATAAGTGAAAATGTGTGATGCACAAATATGGTATATGCAATATTGATTAAAACAAGCTGTCTCGTATACACCTGTGTTAAAAAACCAACACCTTTCATTTATTTATATTTAATAAATCCTAAAGGAAGGACAAGTGTGACCATGTTTCTGCCAATAGTTTCACAAGAGACCTATGCAGATGGTCAAAACAAAAGCAACTGATAGTCAGACTTTGTAACAGATCATAATGTTATGTCATGACATTGTGCTTGTACTGTATCTTTAAAGAAAAAAAACGAAAAAAAAAACAAACCAATCACCGGATAAGACACTGATAAAGCCCATCAGATTGGCACAGCACATTTGGTTAAACACAAGAGGTGTAACCCTTGTTGATGTCAAAGAACAAAGGTATCACCAGGGAGCAGGAAGAGATGGAAATCAGATCATAGCCGCTGGGGAGCCATGCAGGTCAACCCACGCCACAGGAACTGACGCCATAGAGGAAGTAGTGCATGTTATGTCATCACCCGTGCATCAATCATGTGGTGTATGTTTTACAGTTGTAAAAGTTTTAACAGGTAGGGAAAATGCTGGACACTGCAGCGCTACCTCGACAAGTCAACTATTCTGTCATTAAGTAGAAAATTAACTTTAAACGCAACTTTAAAATGAAATGAAAAATGAAAAACATTTCCAGCATGAACTCTTTCTTTTCTAGGGTTAAAATCTTGCACAGTTGGGGCAAAGAAAAAACAAGTTAATCACTTTAACACACGTAAAAGCACAGAAATGTTACAAGGACTTATCTTTTTTTCTTTAAATAACTTTTTCTGTACTTGACAATGGCGAAGCAACAACCAATTCAAAAAGCAAGATAAAACCTGACCTTGTCACTTTTCTTAGGGGCTGCTGACGTCTGAAAACATCTCATCCAGTGAGCAGTTCAGATTTGCAGGGTTCTGTTAGGTCACAGTATCAGCTCAGAAGATAATTAATATCAAACATCAGTCTCTCCATTTTCATTTCCGCCCAATTTCAACTATAAAACATGATGCACTTGACGTAAATCAGAAGTGGGAAATTGAAGCACTTTTGCTCGTTATGTCGCTTTGCAACCAACAACATATTCTTATCAGCAGTTATACAGTTTACTTAACTTTAAAAAAATACAATAATGTGCTAATGATGGTGTCATGTCTTATATATTGACAAGTAAATCTGATTTTTTATTAATTTTATTCTGATTATCTATTTGTTAAGCATGAATCATCAACATATAACAGAAAAAAAACCTGCATTTGTGAAGTGTTGCACATATAAGGAATCATTTTTACCATTAGATTAAAAACTCAAACTGAAGCACATAAAGTAAAAGAAGAAAAAGCAAACAACACCCATTTGTTCCTAACAAAATTCTAGAGGACTGGTCCATCTCCCACAGTTCATACTTCTGCCGTGTTATGGTCCAAGTTAACATGAGTCTTTTTCTTTGCACAGCAACGCTTTAAGAGGCATTCATGAAAGTAGTTTTCCAGTGTTGTCAGAACAGCTGCTGACGAATGGCAGTTCCTAATACGGCTTTGGCTTGCACCTCATATTTGTGAACTAAAAGTCTTCAGATTTTTTGCATTGTTTAATATTATCTACAGTTATTGTGCACATTTGTTGATTCTCTGCCCACTCCACTCATGAAAGACTCGATTTATTGTTACTAGGTTTGTATTAAATCATCAATAAGCCCCTTGTTCAATAGCACATATTTAATGTTCCCTTCACTTAACTGCTCGAATGCCGCCTAAAATGACACCATGAAATGGAAAAATGAATGTGTATTAACAAGTAAAAGGAATCTGATGCGGAAAAATTGTGAAATATCTTGGGTTCATACTGTCTACTAAGAAATAAAACTCAAAGCATGTTAAAGAATCCCTGCTCTTTACTGATTTGCTGTTGTGTTATTTATTGCGTTCAGTTTTTGATCAATATCTGATGTGAGGCAAGTTAGAGCTGGGGACTGAACAACTCTGCGAAATAGCTTGTCTCCATCTGTTGTTACATGAGCCTCTTGCACACACAACCTGAAGCATTTAAGCCCTGGAGGGAGGCTTTTACTTCTCCAATCAAACATATGATTGGACAATAGAGCTGCCAGTCCAAACAGAGACCGTGGAAGACGTGTCCTCAGACGACCTCTTCCACAGAGCCGGGAACAAAGAGGAGGTTTTCAGACTGACACGACTGCCATGGAAACCACGACTCGGTCAGGTTGTAGAACAAAATGAGGCCATGATAGAGTTCACTGTGTTTTAGTTTTTAGTGTAATACGCTTGGTTCAAAGAGAAAACAGTAAAAACTGCTAAAAGCGGGGGTCTACCAGTACTATGAAGAGCAGACATGCCAAGCCACTGATGACATGTGAATAATAAGTTGGTGCTGAACTCCTGAAATGTGCTCCACATGGAGTCGTTTATTAAGTGCAGCTGCCTTGAATCAACAAACTTGTCTTTGGTGGTGTGGATACAGGAGACAGACATATGAATGGATTAAAGATAAATGTTTAAATAAATGGAAACTGATGCATGCTGTATATATACTGCATAGTAGAGCGCTAGTGACCACTCAAAGCAATTGACACTACTTGTTTAGGCTTCATCCTCGAGGATTTTATAAATATTGTCCTTTCTTCATCACACACACATTTACAAACCAATTATACACTGGGGATGCTTAGGAGATCAGCGAGAGTGTAGAGTCGATGTGCAGACCGGAGGAGTCAGTGACTCACCCACCAGCCCCTGGATTAGCGAACTACCTGCTCAATATCCTGATACACAACAGCCCCAAGTACTGAGAAACTCATGGATTTCATTTAATTTGTAGCATGTTTGCGAGAGACAGCTGAGTCAGCTATAGCAATAAAAATTTCCAAACCTGCAAGCATCATGGAAGTTGAAAGCTCTCTTCTTTATTTGTGCACAATGTAACAGTAAACACGAGTTGTTTGGCCTAGTTCAAGAGCGTTAAAAAAATGTATGCCATTTATCATTCCATTTTCAAGGCTTCAAAGGTATTTGGACAACTTGACTGAAAAGAAGTTAACTGGCCACATATGGTCCATTTCCTTCTTGAAGATAAGTGAAGCAGGTTAAAGGCCCGGAGTGGATGTCGGGGGTTGTGTTGGTGTTTAGCTAATATGAAGTCCAAGGGGATTTCAGTGCAAGTGAAGAGGGGCATTATTAAGCTGGGGTGGGTGGGGGGGGGGCCTAACATAAATAGAAGAGAGACAGCAAAAAGTGTGCCCAAATCAACAGTTTGGTAGATTCTCAAAAAGAAAGAAAGAACTAGTGAGCGCAAGACATCTAAGGTTACTAAGTAAGAGAAAAAAAACCCTTGACAGTGTAAACAGAAGTCACAAATACTCTGGAGAAGGTAGGTGTGTCGTTGTAAAAATCCACAATCAAGATGCCTTGATTAATGTAAATACAGAGTTTACAACAAGATGCCAACTACAAGAAGGATTTAAGATCATAAAAAGCCAGATTAGACTGGAAGAAAGTATCTATCTATCTGTCTGTCTGTCTGTCTGTCTGCCTGCCTGCCTGCCTGCGTATGTATGTGTGTATGTGTGTGTGTGTGTGTGTGTGTGTGTGTGTGTGTATGTGTGTATAAAGCCTCCCATGTTCTGAAATCAGATTCTTTAGACAGATGAAACCAAAATAAACTTGTATCAGAATGACAGGAAGAAAAAAGTATAGAGAAGGAAAGGAACAGCTCATGATACAAAGCAGACCACATTATGTGCAAAACATGGGGGAGGCAGCGTGATGGTATGGGTATGTCTAATTTGAACATGTGGAAAGGGATCTGTGGTGTTTATTGATGATGTGAGCAAGATGAATTTTGAGGTGCACAGGGCTCATACTCTTTATTCACGTCCAACCAAAAATGATGCAGCTGATAGGAGAACAAAGGACCCTAGACATACAGCAAAATATGCTCAAGACTTTCTGAAGGCAAAGAGGTAGAATATTCTTGAACAGCCAAATCATGCAGGTTGATCTAAACCCAATACAGTGTGCTTAATTGTATTGAATTTCCTTTTGATGATAAAGAAAATAGAATAGAATAGAATAGAATAGAATAGAATAGAATAGAATAGAATAGAATAGAATAGAATCATTGTCCAAATACTTCTGGATCTAACTGCCTGTATATACATCGTCTGTGTGTGAACGTGTGAAACCACCCTTTGTCTTCAAAACACCATGAATTTTTCTAGGTACACCTGTACACCTGTTTTGAAGGAACTCAGCAGATGTTCAAACATCCTGAATAACTAACCACAACTCTTTAGTGGCTGTAGGTTGCCTCAGAGAATTCCTGACTTTGTCCTATAGTGAACCCAGAACAAACAATGCTGGTTGGAAAGCAAACACCAAATGTGGAAAGCCTTTAATCTTCACATTTGCTTAACACTTTTGTACTCTACCTGCCTATCTAGCTATCTATCCATCTATATATCCACCCATCCATCCACTTCCTGGATGCTGGATCTTCAGCTGGCAGGGCCTTTTGGTCGTGGAATAAAACTAAAGGGAATGAATATATCCTTCCTTTTGAGTGAGTCTGCAAGAGAAAAGATTTGGACAGTAAAAGGCCCTGCTGGCAAATAAATATTCCAAACAGACGGTCTAAATTTAAATAAAAAATGTGGCCTTCAAAGAGCTGTGCCCGGGTCCAGTGATGTGAAAAAGAGAGAACCATCTAGGAGTGACTTGTCTGACTCTGATAAAGGAGAACAAAATCCTCCACAATCAGAGAATTTCATCTGATTTGTTGATGACTGCAGAATGCTAAACAGCTCTGTAGTAAAGGGCCATGAGCCTGTTAATGGTCTAATGAGCTACAGCCGACTGAAAAGTTGTGTCCCCTGAGGCAGGCTCTGCCAAAAGAAATTAAGCTTGGGCTGGATTATTCCCCTTGTACAGATGCCCACTCTCTGCAGTCTTCTATTATACCTTGCATGCCAAGTCTAACTTTTGTAACACTTTGAGAGAAAAGCAGAGGAGAAGGAGGGGCAAATACTGGGGAGGGGAGGAGTAGAACGTCTCCTCACGTCCTAACTTACACCTCTCTGACGCTCGCTGCTGACACATCACTTTCCATCCCTCTCCTTGTTACTTACTCCCTCCCACGGCTCCTCCTCTCTTTATCTCTCTGTCTGTCTGACTTTTTCTTTGTCCTTCCTCCCCTCCTCCCTTGCTGTATCTGTTTTCACTGTCCTCTGCCTTCACTTTGCAAAATCCTTCTTGCACTATTTCCATCCTTTGCCTCACTTCTCCTTTCCTCTCTCTTTCCATCTCAGCAGCAGCTGTGGAGAGGTCAAGTAAGGCAACGCTCACATGCAACACTGTTGACATCGCAGCGCTGCATGGGTTGCTTTTATAGTTTAAACAGTCGCAGTTGTTTGGCAGAGCGGGGTGAAAATCATGTAAAAATTAAAAAAAATTAAGCGGAAGTCGTAAAAGGGGCACTGCATTACACAAAAAGTGAAATGAGTGATTAATTTCCTGCAGAATATTAAGAGAGACAAATGTGGTTTTAGTGCTGCAATTACGCAGACGTGAGTGCTGATTGGCGCCTGACCGGACGAGCACTCTCGCTCAAAGTCAGATCTTCGGCTAGGTCACTGCCAGGCAGGCTTGAAGCAAGAAGAACGACATGACTGATTTGATAACCCCAGACACATAATCTGGTTTCATGTCCCTGCAACGACAATGTGTAAATATCATGAAGTACAGGAAGACTCTGATTGAAATTGAGTGCAATTCCTCGAACGGTCAGGAGGAAACCTCCAGGGCTCAATGGCTGGCTAGCAGTAGTTTTTTTTTTTCTTCCTTGCCTGCAGTGGGTCTTTAAAAGTGTGTTTTGCATTCGAAACACTGATCTAAATGAGTTAGGCCAAGGCCTCAGGCAACGGGCACAACATGAAAAGCACATTATGACGGTGGCTGACTTTCCCCAAGCTAAATATAACATAAAGCGCTGCTGCTGTAGACTTACCTTCTCCTTTTTTTCCTCCCCTCTTTCTGATTATTGTTTCAGACCTCACAATCCATAAAATCTCCTTAATTTTAGTCATTATATTTATCTTTTGGGAATAATTAAATATGTAGATGATCAGTTGAGATTAAACGGTAGTCAGCTGCATGTATGCGACAGTGTGGTGTAAATTAAAATAAAAAGGACATCAAAAATTGCTTAGCGCTTTAAAATCAAAAGAGCTACCAGCTGAGAAAAACAAATGAATTTGGTGGTTGCCACAATATGCTTGGTTGAGAGACCTTCTCAAGTTTAACTAAAGGCCATTGGAGGTAAAATTTAAAGATTGCAAAGTATGGCGAGACGGGGTAAAATTGTGGGGGGAAAAAAAGAGAAAAAGACAATAAAACCAGGTATGGATGTAAAGCACATAAAAAGACATTTCAAAATAAATACAAAATACTTTTCTTCCAAGTGTATCAAAATAAACTACCATGTTTTTGTATTTGGACAAAATGTTTGAAAGGGAAGCAGGGTTGCTGCTTAGTGGTTCGCACTGTTGCCTCAAAGTTAGAAAGTTCTTGGCTTGAATCTTGGCTAGGCCTTTCCTGTGTGGAGTCTGCATGTTCTCATGTTGCGTGTGCTGATTTTTGATCCTAAGCTGGCCCTACGAGTGGCTGCGTCGCCCAGTGACAGCTGGAAGGGGCTCCAGACTCAGCTGGAGAGAAGCTGTAAACTAACATAAACCAAGGCCGTCCATTGTGTCATCTCATAGACATCTCAGGAAGCATTTTAGCATTTTTTTTCAACTGCAAAATAAAAATGCTTTAAGTATTTAGAAACAATTTATCACACATTTTCAAAGCTTAAATACATGTATCGTAAATACTTCTCATTTCTGATTAAACCAATGAATTTACTTGAAAAAAAATCCTACTTTTCTAAAAGAATTTTATTTTCTCTGTTACTACATATGTTTGTGAGGAGGAGCGTCAGTAAGATCAATGATATTGTTTCCTACTGTGGCCAAAACTTCTTTGGTTTGCTGATGATACAAACTTTTCTGAAATTTTTTCCTGCAAATTTTCCTTGATAACATTAAGAACTTAGTCAAGATTGTTCTTGCAAAAGTCTCCGCTTTAATCTCAAAAATGTTGTGGGATGTAATATAGATGAATTGAACTGGAATTGGAGTTTCAGTATTATATTTAAGATAATGGCTTTATACGCAGCTTCTGCTCTTTAGTAATTACTTTTTCATAATTTGTTGAGTTGTTAGAAATGTTATTAGTCTTTTATGTTATTAGTTTTTGTGTAGGACTTGCTTGTTTTCTTTCTTTTTTGTGTGTTTGTCTTTTTTTGGAAACCTACTGTGCTAAACTCTCTGGATTTACCAATAAAGTCCTAACCAGTGGTCTCCTCTAGTGCGTGAAGATGTGAGAACGCTTTACCTTCAACAGCTCTTTTGAAGAAGACTTTGCAGCTTCCACAGGTCACAACCCCATAGTGACACCCTGATGCCTCGTCTCCACAAACCAGACATACCTTGGCCGTTGAGGAAGGTTGTCTCAGCGGTGAGCTGAAAGGACACAGGCACACAATTTCAGATTGGACATAAATCAAGCAGGAATTTTCAAAAAGTCAACAACAAACCCAAGCCCGACAGCCACTTCCCTGACTGATGTACATTGTGAAACTCATTTTTACAATCCACTGACAGTAGCAGCACGATGTGGCGAGTCATAAAGATGTCTTTGAGCAGGGGAGGAGGGCTTTGCAATCCTCTGATTTATAGCTCCACCCGGCTTACAGAGATGACACTGACAGAGTTATAGAGGAGATTATTTAAATTCAATAAGCAGTGAGACAGAAAGCAGGATGTCAAATCGAAGCAGGATGCAAACCACTTGTCCCCTCCTCTAGTATGAAATGTGCGAGGTTTTGGAAAAAGTGTTGAGATGGGGGGACAAAAATAACAAAAAACCCTGACAGAGCAGAAGTCTGTAAAGTTAAAAAGGCGTGAATGGACCCTGACAAGCACTTTGCTGCGAGTTACATGCCATGTTGTTTCTCTCAAATCAACCACAACCAACAGAACTGATGACAGTCTGCTCCATTTTTGTCCGATCCAAGGCTTTGTTTACTTTGGCAACATTGACCTCTTTCGCCACTGAATGATTCCAACAATTACATGGTCATTAAAGCTCAGGATGAACAGCTTGTCCTCACCGATGCACCGCTAAATGGGAGAATTAGTTACAAGTTCCTGCAAATGAGACCTGTGGATCATGGTGATGAGTGTCTAACTTAAGTTAATCTATAATAAAGTAAGGCAGAGAGCCAAAGCACTTTGCTATTGTTCTTAAGGAAATGGAAAAGACTCTTGAAAGGGACATTTTCATCAACAAAGAATAAATCACCTTCTGCTTCACAACACATGCACATACACACACACACACACAAACACACATATACATATTATTAGATACACACACATATATGTGTGTGTGTGTGTGTGTGTGTGTGTGTGTGTGTGTGTGTGTGTGTGTGTGTGTGTGTGTGTGATTTCTAATTTGCAGTTGGATGCCAGAAAGTTGACTGGTGTATGAAACTACAAAACAGGAGCACTTCCAGCACAAACTGTACCAACATCATAAGTGGACATCTATTAATTAGAAGGAGAAGGAAATGGTTGACTGCATATATTGCTCCAGTAATTTTGCATCAATGGTGCCTTCAAGGTTGAGTGAGTTACCTGTGCCACTCCCACTAATGCATATTGATGATATCACAAGTCGAATGATACTTCATTCAGTCTCATTTCCACTAAAAGTGATACTTCAGAACCACAGATGGCTGGCCACTCCCGTCACCTGTCTCTTCATTCTGATTCATTTTCCAAACTGCTCACACAACTGACCAAGTCCTGACTGATAAGGAACTTTCAAAATCAACATTTGTCTAGGGTTTTTTTTTTTTTTTTTTTTTTTTTGCCTAATCCTATCTCTTGCTTGAGTCAAGATAGGCTGAGACAGAATCCTCCAACAGGTCGGCAGCTCGTCTCACAGTCGCTGTGAAACGAGAGTTTTTTTATTTAATAATCATTCAAAATTTGCTTCTGTAGACATCTCCTTTGTACAGCATTTCAACAATTTTACAATACACAATAATAATTACTATTTTTAATTAATGATGAAGGTTTAAACTATTCAAAAATCACTGTCTTCTGTTTTATTTACATTTGCACAATGTCTCTAAGTAAAGATTACAGCAGAAATGTCAATTTGGTTAATCATCAGCCTCATCACTGCAGGAGCTGAATGATAAATCAACAGGTAAATGCAAGAAAATATGTCTAAAAAATACCATATTAACCCTGTTGGAGAACCCAACAACAAAAAATGGTGGTCAAATCTGACCCCGTGGGTTCTCCAGGGTTAAACAAAAAAAATCCTGATATCATTGCGTCTTTAAGACCATGCAGTGTGAACAAAAATCCAATCATAAAATTTAAAATTCACTCTCAAAGACACATGGTTAAGAGTTTAAAAAAAAAAGAAAGAAAGAAAGCCAATACTTGATAAACATTGGCAGCTCTGATTTAAGAGGGAATTTCCAGAAGGAGAACGAAATATATGACATGGTTTATTGGTTTGAATCTCAAGCATGCTCAGTAGATGAGGTCACATGTGAGTAAAACATTATATTAGAGGATGGTGCTTATTTCTGCAACTTAGGAGTAGAGTGCAGTAAATAAAATTTCTCAAAATAATCGTCAAAAGTAATATAATAAAAAAAATTTCTAATGAGCTGATTGTTTCGTGCATTCATCCATACATGTATTGATACAGTGTAATCTTTGATAAAGCATGCCCTGTCATGCTTGCTCACACAACACACACAAAGAGCACAACATCTAGATGGGAACAAAGAGAGAACACCTTGTATCAAAACATTAAAAGTGGCCTCAGCTTCCCCTTCTTTTCTGTGCTAATTACCTCCCTTCCATCTCAATCAATAACACGCAAGGTGATTGTCTGCTTAGCATTCTCCGTACATCCTCCATCAAACCAGCTGCCAAGCTCTCTCTCCTCCTTCTGTCTCCGTCTCCCTCCCCCCTGCACACAGATTTCCTCCAGGGGACTAGCTGGAAAGGGGTACAGCAACAGCACACTCAGATACAATCAGGACCACTGATCTAATTCCCACTTGTCCATCTACACACACATTCAATTTGTTAGACGCTCAGAGGAGTCTCAGGTGAGGTGTTTGTCTGACTCGATCTCCCTGGCACAGGGCCTTGTGGTTTCATCCCGAAGCGGGTGAGAGGATGTGTGCAAATCCAGTCCATGTCAAACGGTGTTTTTCCGCATGTTAATGCCCTGGACACTCTGCGTATATTTGGCCTTTTCACAACATCACAAAGGAGTGTTAAGATGAAGACAACACCAGCCAAGAGAAACAGCCCCGGAAAGTTTTACAGCCAAGAACAACACAACTGCAAATGAGAAGGTCCCTCTAAAAGTACACCTCTAAAAGCGAACCGCTTTAACAGTGGCGCACATTAAAACCTCGCTGCTATGTGCGAGCATGCCTGCCTGCTGGTCAACCAGCAAGGTGACTTCCCCTCCCTCAGAGAAGTATATAGGTCATTCGCTCTGTTTATGAAACCGGAGCAGACAGGCCGGGCTGCAGTGACTGTGCACCAGCAACAGCTGCCCAAAACTCAGCACGAGCGGCCAGCCTTTCCCAAATCAGGCTTTCTCAGCAAGATGAATAAGCTTGTGTGAGTTTTAGCGAATACAGAAAAGAGATTAAACGCAGCACCGGGACATGGCACTTTGACCAACAGGTCTGCCCAAATTCATTTCTCATCATTTCATATCCTGAAGTTAAGTTCCAGTCAAAATGTAAGAACTGGAAGTGATATTTGGTTAAAGCCAGCTGTTCAAACGGATAGATCCTGCAGCCTTGTTTCACTTGTACTCATACTGAAAACACAAAAACCCAGAAAGCTGATGCAAATTAAACAGGAATAATGCTGACTCATTACAGATGTCATTTTGGGAGTTGATTTTACTTTACATACTACGAACATATCTGTAAAATCGTGTCAAACATGATTATGTCCCTAAAAAAAAAAGGAAAAAAGTCCTGCACTTGTGTTTAAGCCACTCCTGTGAAGTGGGTCAGCGACTTCTTTTTTCTTGACCCCTGTCTACTCTATTTCTGCGTACAGTCTCAGACTCACTCAATGGGACTGACTGCACAGATCAAAGGTCTCATTCTTTGCTCCAGTTGCTTTTTTTCTCTTCTTACAGAAACCCCAGGGCAGCAGTTTTATTGTTTTCAGTATCCTTTCATCTTTAAAGATAACACAGTGAGCTAAAAACTGATTTAGTTACTGTTAATTTCCCACAAGGGCATAAATGAGTGTCAGTACATGCGGACTGTTTATCCACCAAAATATATTATATACAGAGGATCTCCTACTAATTTTCTCTGTCCCCTTCATCACTCGTTCACAGAAGGAAGATGTTCATGAAAAAAAAGAAATGTCTCAGTTTAAAGGCAGGCAAATGTGCAAGGACCAAAACACCGGACAGATGTTTGGGCTCAAAGTGGTCTCATGCTTTTCTACAAGTAATTCAGATGTCACACTGGGAGCATTCCTCGAATGGTTTTAATATCTCCACTCTCTCACTCGGCTGCAGGGGGAAATCTCAGCCACTGAGAGCCAACACCGAAGAGTTTCTGTTTGAACTTTTCTTAATATTGGTTTTATAAACTCCACTAAACATCAACCAGTCTGTGTGGGTCACAAGAACAGGGCAACAGTCATCTGAGCGAGGCATAACGAGAACAATTAGTTTCTCTGGAAACTGAGGAGTCGAAAAAACTGACAAACTGGAGATACAAAGGAAGTCCAGTTATTAATGCTTTATGAAGATAACATCATTATGGGTGAATAATTAGGCATGAGATGACTGCATTACGGAAGACCACTAGTCGTCATAGTTAAGCATGGCAGTGACAGTAAACAAGCTGCTGAGCCACAGAGAGAACTTTGTTGTGCAGCAAAACAATGTCCTCATCACGCATGTAGCACTGCCCGACACACACACGCAAACAGATGCACGGTACTTTGTCCACGCTGCTGCGGAGCCAGCCGCCCACTGTAAAGATAAATCTGCATGTGTGCGTTTCGGCAGACACACTGACTTACTCACTGTAGAGGCTGTTATCGCAGGGATAGTTCAGATTAAGTGCCACGGCCTCCCTGAACCTGCCCTTCACAAAAAAGATGCATACTTGACTCTGACAAAAAAATTAATAAATAAAAATACACGCAGCATCCACGGTACAGTACCTCTCTACAGTCTGGCCTGCAGTTTTTATGTAATACACGCTGTGGCACGCTGAAAAACCTTATGCCAGATTGTTTCAAAGACTATTTACGTAACATGCAAACTTGGCATGTTGGAAAGGTAAAGGTATATTAGTTGGAAAGAGGACAAAATAGCTTACATAACCATGAGAAGACAGTATAAACATTAGGCTGACACCCACTCACCGCCTCTTAAAGGGAGAGAGGTCTTATGGGTAGTGCTGGAGAGCCACCAGGGATTTATTTTTCCTAGTGAAGGTGACCCTGGCAATGGTCAGAGTACCTGAGCATACAGAAATATGAGATTTCCTCTTTGCCTGGCTTGTGTTTCACATGTCTTAGAGTTACATTCTTATCTACGCTGGATCACTGTGGCTATAAAAATCATTTCTATCAAGTGTTGCACATGATGTGATTTATGCGCTTCAACATTTACCATGCCTTTTCTTTGTTAAGGTACTATTAATAAGGACTCAAACTGCATGTAAAGTTCACCTGCTTTCCCATTCAGTTTAATATATTTCACACATTTGGGAAATTTGCTCTCTGCGCTGCAGTCACACTCCTGAACTCTGACAGCAGTGTCGTTGTCATCCCTCCAATGCTCACACCTGCAAACTTTACATGACCTTCCTCATAAAAGCAAATCACCCTTCCCCTATATATCCACTGCTTGGACTGTAAACAAAGAAATGAGACAAGTCTCAGAAATGCGCGCAGGCTCAGCCCTCTAGTAAGGGCGGATGTAGACTATCATTCTGATCTATACAGTATTCAGCTTGTGCCCAACATGTCTGAAGCTGTACCCATCTTCAAATTCCATAAACAGCTCTAAACATCAACGTTTAAGCCGATCTTTATTCAGCGCAGCTGCAGCTGAGTAACTCGGTCGCCTCACAGATCTTGTGCCTACCTTTAGGGCAACAGGAGGGCAGCTCATCTGGTTTGAACTAGCCAGGGCTGTTGGCCATTTTGACTTTACTTAAATCACTTACTGTCACACAAGAATTACACTAATCACCTGAAATATTTGGGCCAAGTGTTAAAACACACAGACATGAGTCTTTCTGAGACCTGACAGGGTGTTATTATCGGGTGGGTAGGATTATTATGAATGGAAACTCCCGTCAGTCATGCCTGTCATGGGCACCGATCACATCTGTGCAGAGTAAAGCACGGCACAGGACGCACGTCCAAATCTCCCTGTAGTCTCTGCGTAGCACAGCTGACTTTTGTGCCCCACCTCGTGTTTATGAAAACTACTATGTACAAACTAAACGTGAATGGATCCAAATGTAACTTTTTTATGATGTTGAAACACAGGGACAAAAGGTTTCTAAAGTGTTTATGGGGTCAGCTCCCCCACACATTCAGTGTGACAATATGAGTTAAAAGAGGACACAAATAAATAAAGGCTCGTATTACGTGGAATACACTTAAAATGCTTCTTGCATTTCTTCTTAAAAGTGTGACTTTGTACTTGTTTTTTTAAATTACAGTTTCAAAATCTTTGTGACATTTCTTTAACTTAGACTAAGATGGATTTAGTAGATTAGCTGTTCTTTTTTTGCTTGTTTTTGGTTCAGATTTTGTTTTTGTAATACTGTTACAAACTGCGTGAGGTGTTTTTTGCGTACTTTGACGGTGGAGGGAGAAAAAGCAAAGAAAACAATTCTTTCACAGTGTTGCTTTAAAAAATGCATAAATGCAAGAGTGAACAGTAGCTTTGTTTATGTAAATCTCTCATTCTTTAGCCACGTTATTTCAGTTAGCCAATGTGGATCAAACATCTGTAAAATGAACCGTAATGAAAACAAATAAGTATGACATGACAAATCAGCATAATCACTTTTACTAAACCTCAGCGGTCCACACCAAACAAACCTGCCGTTCACGTATGTAGCTGCTCCTCATCGAGTCCTGCAGCTGGGTTTTGAGTGACTGTGACAAAAAGAGCCTTTGCTGTTTTTCAGAGCCTTGTGTGCTTATCTTTCCGTTTTTAGCACTGAGTCTTGAAGATCGTTTGGGCTGAAAACAGGACCAGCCATGAAACAGCTGGGAACACAGCTGACATGCTGAGAAATACAAAGTCGGGCATCAGGTTGCTTTCCAGACATGGGAAATCGAGAAACAATCCAAACAAGAGGCCTGCAATGAACTCAGAAATGCCGAACACATGAAGGGACATGAAAAACCAGCTCACTGACTTAGATCACAAACCCCTTTTAAATGTAAACGTGTGTGATTACAACAAAAATAAGCACAGTAGTCGGTTTAAAGCTAACTACATACACAGAAGGTCTTTTTTTTCCACTCCAAACACCTTTGTGAATCATGGCTTAAAACAAACCACTTCAAAGCAAGACTTCTGAAACTGGTCTCATTACAGAATCAAATCCTTTGATTTTGGCGGCATGAGCGAACTCCTGACCCGACCTCCCCTGCCGGCGTTCATGTTTCAGCTGTACTTACAGCTTAATTTGCCCCAGCTTCACACAATACCTGGCACGTTACAAATATGCCAATAGGCAGATTTGGGACCTGCTGAACGCAGAGGAAGTGACCTCCACACTCAGCTTAGAGGCCCTTGGACAAATGAGAAAAACAAATCCCAAGACAGGGAGATTATCTTTAAGGGATCAGCGCTGTCCTGAGCCACCTCCACGCCTCACGCTCCCTACCCTTGTTCTCTGCTTTCTAGCAACAGTTAACGTACAGCTGATTCTGATTAATGTGGGCCTCGCTGCCTGCAAGGAAGGGTCTGGTCAATAAGATTAAAATATAGTTTAAAGTTAAAGGTTATCATTTAAATTCTAAACTCTTATAAAATAAATGCTCTGAGATGGCCTTAAGAAATGAAATGTGCCAGAAAAAATTTTATTCAAAAGATGACCTTTCCTTCTCCCCTGTGATTCAAAAGGGCCTCACTCTGAATGTAGGTTAATGTACACTGGCGCTAACACATGTTGCCAGCAACCCTGCGCATTAGCTGTCACATGTGATCATCTTCAACACCCACTAGTCATTTACAATTCTGCTAGGACAAATGTGGAGGGAGAGGACAGAGTCCAGGGAGGTGATGCACACAAAAACCATACAATGAGCTACATACCAAAGTGTGAACGAGCTACGTGGCCGCCACGTGAATCAGCCTGGGATGTTTACAGTACGTGTGCGTAAAAGTGAAGTGGCTTGCTAAAATCACTGAGATATTAGACCATAATTTCAAGAGGCTGGTTGCATACAAGCACCAAAGCCAGCTCTGAGAATGGCTAAGCTCCAGGTGTTTAACACCACAGCACAAATTCTGCATGTCAGCTCCTCCAGCTGCTCTCCAGTTAGCCTTCCTATAGCCGTCTACCTGACAGATTCAACGTCAGCCTTATGCCCAGTTAGAAGCCATGCTCACACTCATCCACTTAGTCAAACTACAGCAGAAAGCAACCACCAGGACCCAGTCAGGTAAAGAACACAAGTGTGCAACTCATGTGAAAAATCAACAAAAGAAATACAGATATATGGATGTTGATGTAGGCTTTCTGTGTAAGATCTGACCTGTGTGTTCTATTGCAAATGGCCATTCAACCTTTTCACTTAAATTTAAAAAAATCTTTATCTCAGGATTTATTTTTCCAAGTTTAAAAGTAAATCCAGTCTGAAAACTCAGACCCACATCTAGACAGACGTAGGTCGATGCATGTACCTGCAAACCAAATTAAATTTTTCTAGTGGTACATCTAAATTTCTTGGCTACAGTACATCTATATGATAGAGAAATCCCAAACATTACAACCACGAAGGACCCTATTATAGGTGAGAGTTTCACTCAGAAATATTGTAAATCTATAACTTTGCTTATGGAGATAGATTTTTTTTTTTTTTTTGGTTAGAATAGCTCCGATAAGTTTTGCAATTTTCATCACAGTTATTTTCAGAAAAATAGTGAAAAATATCTCAACAAGCTTATTTGGTAGTCGATACTTTTACAAGAAAACACATGGTTTAAATCCAAAAAAAATCTCTCAAGGATTTGATATGAAGAAAAATTGAAAATCACATAATAGAAACAAAAGAAGAAAATATTTTAAAATTTCCCTTAAAAAATGTGATGTGCCTAAAATAACAAATTCTATATTCTAATTAAATATAGCACAGAGTTATAGTTAAGTTTAATCTTTATGAATGTGAAGTTATTGATTTAAAAAGGATCAAAGAAAAGAATTTTCTTTGACCCCCCAAATACTTTTGAACTTATAGTTGAGTAAACATGGAATGAAAAAACTGTATTTTACCAAATCAGTACTTGCTGTGCAATGACAATGAAGTTGAGTTTGAGAAAAAGAAAAAAAATAGGCTTAGCAGCGGTAGTGAATGGAGATTAGTTCTGGAAATTGTATATGTGTATGTGTATATAATTGCTTTAACATTGCACGTTTCAATTTCGGTTTGTTAATAATTGCTTAAATCCAATAACAAAAACTGTCCAAAAATAACAATCCAAAAGGATTATGGCTCTAGTTTTTCTGGCAGCACAGAGCCTCCTCATTTAAAACACCATTTTTCTAAAAGGTGCAACTACACAGTTTTGACGTCATAAATTCAAACAGTAACATACATTTGGTACAAAGTGAAAAAGAATATAAAAGAGCAAAAGCATGAGCAAAAGCAATATATGATTATATATATATATATATGTATATGTATATATATATATGTATATATATATATATATATATATATGTATATATATA
>JAOWBL010000001.1:9707886-9724211 GCA_028564865.1 Zenarchopterus dispar
ATATATATATATATATATATATATATATATATATATATATATATATATGTATATATATATATATGTATATATATATACATATATATATATATATATATATATATATACATACATACACCATGAGTCTCCACATGATCACAAACCCAGATGACCGCTGGGTGAACCATGCACCTGTCATGGGACATGCTGCAATTAGGTTCTTTCACAAAAACTACTTCAAATGGAAAAAAAAAACATTCAGCACATTAAAGCATCAAAGGAACCATGGATATAAATGATGAGTAATACAATTCCTCGCTAGTCTCCAGCTCCACATATCTACAAGCCGAACAGCATTTTAATCAGTGTTTGATCTTCAGGTGAAATCTGTCCACGTGGAGCATGTAGTGGGACTTTTATCTAACGTAATTGTTGTACAACTTTCATATCTTTATTTAATTTCATACTTGTGTCATTTTGTGATTTTTGTAAAATAATTTTTGTTGCACTTGATCTTGGAGAGAGCTCCATTAATGAAACTAAGTGGAGTTTTGAAAGACTTATACCATAAAAAATGTTTAAACTTAACGTGTATCCTTTCTTTATTGGCAGCAAAGAGAAGTGTTTTGAAGACCCACGTTGTTTCTTTTATGTCGCAAAATCTTCTCCGTCACTCTTGAAAATATACCGTATTGGCCATAAAAGGATAAAGCAAGAAGAAACAAAACAAAAACCTGAAGGATTTTAGTCGTTCTGCTTTTCTCAACAAGCGATACAGAGACCTAAATGTCACATTTACAAGTGCGACAGTTTGAATGACTTGTCTCTGTGACACCAGCATGTCAACCTCCCACGTCTAGCTTATCTATCACA
The DNA here is from genome assembly GCA_028564865.1 of Zenarchopterus dispar. Lineage (NCBI taxonomy): Eukaryota > Metazoa > Chordata > Actinopteri > Beloniformes > Zenarchopteridae > Zenarchopterus > Zenarchopterus dispar. Next base: position 9,708,739 of record JAOWBL010000001.1, read on the forward strand.
CAAAAGAATCTGTGTTTCAGAAAATATGAGGAGGAGAAAGGATGTTTCTTGTTTTTTTTTAAAAAATAAATCTATATTTATCAACTCTTACCATCGCTGCACATAGGCTTTGTGCAACATACTGTATACGGTATCCCAATTTCCTCCTCAGGACCAGACGTTAAAAATAACATCAGTCCTCATAACCTTGGCTGAGCTGAGAGTCGCCTCACAGCTGCAGCTGACTTTTGATCGATATTTAATAAGGTGAAAAATTTGCAGTGGTGCATGTGGCTGCCCTTTCAGAGCAGGTGCCCATGTCACCTTTTTAAGCCAGCTCCTGTGCTACACTGCTGATGAAGTGGCAGAGATAAGACACAATTTTGTCTTTCTTTAAAGGAAAAAAGAGAAAATGTTCATACCTGCTTTTTTTTCTTTCTTTCTTTTTTTAAGTCGACATAAATTTACTAATTGTGAGATTTATGATCTTTGGAGATTTTGCTCATAAAGGCTCAGCTTTGCCAGGAAGGCCATGTGATTTAAATTAATGTTGCCTTGTTGATCTGTCATCAACGTGAAACTCCAAAACCCTGCAGGTCCTCAAACAACTGCTAGGAACTGACTCCAAAAGGGAGTCAATCTCCACTGACCCCCACAATTAAATTTTCAACTCTACATCAGAAATAAATACATGAAAATCTGTTTCGGTTTACAGAGTTTGATATTACATCCATGACAACTGTATGTGGAAATGAACTTTTATGCACCTCATCAGATCAAGTTATATGAAGCTGCAAATTTATGAACAGTTATACATGGAGCTTTTTCAGTGACAGCCATGTTGCAGTATTGACTGACTACCTACCACCTTAGCTACTTCGAGCTGTCGGTTACTTTGACTTCAGAGATGTGAGCTGTTTCCCCAGAATCAACTACTTTTTGCCCCTAATCAAAGAGAATGGCCTCTGGATTATCAGTTGCTACCTGTTGCAGCAGCCAGAGCAGCCTGGCCTTCTGGTCAAGCCACCTTCGATCCCAGGCCATTCCAGGACCCTTCCAGGTTGATTAACCAGACCGCTACCTGATAGATAGTCGACCTAAACCAGCTAAATTGTGATAGCTGAGGTGAGGTGGGCTAGTTGGAACCAGCTGTCAGACCTTCAACCAATTTGCCAGTTTTAATATAACTCACGACTGGGCAGAGCCAGGTCCTGCCAAGATGGTATTGTCCAGAGTCCTAAAAATTGAGCTGACTCCTAAAAAAAATCCAAAAACCTCTGGGTGACAAGTCTGATAATTTTATAATAATTGTTAAAAAAAAAAAACAAAAACAAACAAACTTCTAGTTGCAGTATAAAGAAGCCCTATTGGGTAAGAACTATGTGCAATAATGCAACAATTCTCAGAAGAAGTAGCATTGTTGCTTATTTTTATTTATTACTAGTGTTTTATCTCAGTGTCCTTTTCCATTTTTTCCATGTGTGTTCACACATTATTTTGTATATACTTATGTATATACTTTGGATATTTTATTGTTATATTGTTTTGTTTTGTGAAGCTGACTCTATCAGCAATGTACAAGAATTCCAATGCTGCCTCGTATTTGTGCAAATGGAAATAAGGACCTAATCTAATCTTAGGTGACCTCATGAACAAGGCATCAATACATTCTTTACAGGAAATGTATGAAATGCAATGGAAAACTACTTACTTAACTGTTTATTGTCATTTTTTTCTCCAGGCTAGCAGTCATATGTACATAACTCACATTTTTGGCACATGAACACACTTCCATACTACCTTCCCCCACATTGTAATTCTCTTCATGCTGCACTTTTAATAAATTATTGTATCAGACTTCAGGATGCCCTGTTCAAATAAAACACTGGCCCAACCAGATACTCTTAGAACTCAAAACATTTCTCATGTTTTCCATTTATGAAAAATACTGTTGATTCAGATGATTCTCTACTTCCTGTCTTCAACTGCTGCTTTTTTCCCTCGCCGTAAGAGCGACTGTGCACACACAAAATGTGATTATTTGGGGTGAATGAAGCTAAAGATTTGAGCTGATATATGACACGCTGGCCTTGTTGGATAAATATTTAAGAACAGGAGGCAGGTCTCGGGTCAAGAAAGAGAAGAAAGAAGAGTGCATATCAAAAAGATGTGAGTTGGTTCTGCTGTCATTGAAGATGACAAATAAATAGAATCAAAGTATGGCTCTTCTAGAGATGGGATCTCTTTTTTCAAAGGGCACTTCTCGTGGTCTAATCACGTGGAGTTGATGTTTAAAAATATATGAATTGCTTTTTGTGAGCAGCAGTTTAGTCTCAAGTGACATACTGAGCTCTTGAAAGAAGGCCGTGGGGATTTACACAGCGAACAAAGGATTCCCTATTGAAACACTGCTTTGTGCAGCGGAAAAAGAAGCTTGTAGCTCTATATTTTCTATCTATTCACTGTTCTGCTTCACGTGGCGAAACCCATCACTGCTAATGAGTGGCTTTGCAAGGGGAAATAGAGCGTACTTGCTTTTTCTGAGAGATGCAAAGACTTGGGCCAAACTTGAAAAGATGTCTCCCGGTCCTCCTTCAAGCACGCACCCCATATACCCGACTGGCAAACCTCGGCCAGGTTTTTTGACACCGTGCACCGCGTAGCATTTGCTGCCAAGATCTCTCCATCTCCAGAGGATTTTATATGTGAAAACCTGTCACCGCAGACATGCTTGAGGGTGAGGCAAGCCCAGTTCAATGGGCTCACTGGCCAAAACATACAGGCTGTGGTTTCTTAAATTCGGAGGAGGTTCGATGTTACACTGAGAAGATCTGTCGCCACCAAATACCAGTGAGAAACAGGGAAACAGAGGTCAAGATTTCCATTTAACACCTACTGCCTCTATGTACAAAGGTTGATTGGCTATACACTAAAACAATTAGGTTTTACATTACTAAAGGAAACCTTGCAGACCTTATAAGGTATTTAATTAAAATGTTTCTTATCAATTAATAAGCAATTTTTCACAATGACAAAGTAAAGAAATAGGTGTTTTGCAAATTCATTAACAATAAAAACAGTGAGATGCATCATTTAAATAAATAAAAAGACCATAAAGTTTAGTACTTGCTCTTACAGAAGCAGAAAAATCTTCTACAGGTTTCAGTTTCATTGTCAGGCCGGGATTATTCCTGTGTTTTCCTGAAGTGACTACACTGTTCTTTTGTTGGTATGCTTTGCAATATCCAGCCTGAGATCCCGAACTCTCTTGAAAAAGTTTCCAATCAAGGCAAGTATTTGTTTTTCTATACCTGTATCAGAAAAATACCCCAATAGAAAGAAGCTCCTGTTACCACGATCCTTAACTATTTTTTTTTTCAGAAAGAATCAACAGATTTCTTGTTTAGAAATTATACTAATTATAGAGCACACAATTCAATATTCTTTTGATAAATCCCTCTGCTGTTTCAAGTCTAACTTCCATTCCACCATTTTTTTTTTTTTGTTGAAGACGAACTCTGGCTTCCTTCTGTTTTTCTTTTTTTTTTTTTTAACTCCAGCTACTGATTTCACAGCGCTTCCATAAACAATCCTGCCTCCTGAACTGTTTTGTCTGAGCCTCTTTTCCTCCCTCATATCTCCTGACTCTTGCAAAAAAATAAATTGTGTGAATTATCCTTGTAATCTTTGCCTCCTGCTGAGCAACTTCCACAAATTTAAGAGGATTAAAGCAACTTGTTGCAAAGGGACGACTTCATAGTGGAGCCTGAATCATCATTAGCCTCATGCTGAAGACTCTTATCTTCTACTGTATAAGGCTATTTAAAAAATGATTAAGATTTTATTTATTTATTCTTTTTTTTTTAAATCACCACACCCCAAAGTCATTTTGTGTCTAGTCTGAAAGCACAAAGGACAATTTGAGCTTGTTTTTGTTGTGATGGAATCACGTTATTAACAAGGAGCAAATGCCGTGTAAATGAGTCTGTCTGAGCTTCTCGCCCTCGGCCATCAATCACAAGTAATACACTCGCTGCTTATTTAATCGGTTCAGAGTGGCTGCCACCAAGTACAACGCTGATTCTACGTGTCATTCACCCAAATTATTTGTTCCCAGGTCCCACTGCAGACTGTTTAGTCCTCTTTTCTTATCTGCATTTGAAGCAAGGAAGAGGGCTGAGAGGACGGCGGCTGGGCTTGGCCATCCCACAGCTTATGAAGCTGTTCTTTGAGCCTGAAAAACTCTGACAAGAGAGACACCGGTGGTTTAGCAAACATAATTAATTTTATGTCTTTGTATGTATGTGTGTGTGTGTGTATATATATATATATATATATATATATATATATATTTATATTTATATATATGTATGTATACACACATATGTTTGCATGTTTGTGTGTATTTTACAACAGATTCAATTTTCCTGGTTCTAGTCCACTGAAATCAACTGACACACTTGAAAACAGTAGAGCATGAGTGATTCGGACTAATTTTCTCAGAGAGGAGGGTTAATGTGAAGCGCACAAGGTCAGTGCATTTCTAAAGGTAACTTTGGCTTTGCTTGCGACTTTCCCTTCTGTTTTTTTTCCCTCTGTCTTTTTCTTTATCACACATGAACACACACACAGGCGCAGGGTCCCTTAGTGGCTTGTTTCTCATTCACTCGTTCACCCTCCCATTCCATCCTGCCCCTTTTCTTTTTCCCACATCAGCTGTCATCCATAGCTTTTGCTGGCTTTCCTTTCACCCCCTTCTCTTCTGTGATTCCTTCCCCTCTTCTTCTCCTCTGTCTGCATGGTGAGGAGGTGTCTCTCAGAAGGGCTCAGAGAAATCTGTGCTGCAATAATTGGATTATTGAGCAATTTGCAAACAAACCTAAGACACAACATGCTGGATCAATGTGGAACGCTGGGATCATTTGAAACGATCAAAAGCAATCAAAGTGCTTGCTGCTAAAAAAGCTGTCAAACAACTTGCTTTTCTGGAGTAGTGATCTGACCAAAAAAAAAAAAAAAGTGGTGACGTGTCAATAATTACTCATTAGACATCAAAGAAATCATCCTGCGTGCACCCACTCCCTGTGCAGCCCAGCCTGGTGGATCTGGATGAATGTATGTAGCGAGGCTCAGAAAGTGGCATGTGTAGTGAACAACACAGTCTGTCTCTAGTCTGTGAAATAGTTTTGGATTTATGCTGCATATTAATGTCCAGATGGACATTTGTGTAGTAATCTGTGGCACTTCTGCTTTCACCCAGGTGGTGCTATAAACTGGCTTAATACAGCAGCAATTTTGCTGAAAGGCAGAATAAACTGAATGTGTATTAAAACACTTTTAAAAATAATCAAGCAAAAGCTGCCTGTTGTTAAGGGACTGTGTAGTCAGCTGCAAACATAAAATCTATTATCAAATTCCATTGCAGTCAGAACCAGTAGATTTAAATCACTGTAATGGACATTTCTATATAAACTTTATTTGCTTAACATCATCAATAAGAGTAGCTGTCACTGTATTTTAGCATGCTGAATAACAGTATTTATATTTTAGTTGTAGAGCTTAGATCAGATAGATAGTTTTAAACTGGCCGCTGCACATTTCTCACAGTTATCTATAAATAAATTTTAAAAAAAACAAAACAAAAAAAAACAAACAAAACAACTGCCAGCTGTACAACAGGGTTGGTGTCACAGTCAACTGAACGTTATCACTGAGCAGAGTGGATGCTCATGTTGTTATTGTTACAGTTATTATTGAGGTTATTGTTCTTGGAGAGGATGGACCTCAAACAAAAGAGACACACTCAGTCTGACTCATACAGTCAGCTGAAGTTGCCATGTAGCTTCTTGGAGGCAAAAAAAATCTGCTATCAAAAAGCCCTGTCATCCAGCTTGAATGCAACTTCCCTTTCAAATGGTAAAAGGGTAATTTCAGTCTATTTTGTGACTCCCATCCCCTCTTTTATGTAAAATAAATTTTTAAAAAACATCTGTCGCTTTAGCTGTTATCTTTGGATTATTTTCAAGCATTGTCAGGTTGTCTAAGACTTCTTGTGTAAATATGTCCTGATATTTGGTGCATGTGGTCCTGAGTAGTCACACAGTTCACCTACCTGGACCAGTCTTCTAAGTTGACTTTACTGCAGTCTGATAGTGATTAATATGTGTTTCCCATACTTACTGTAGAATTTAAATGAGGAAGTATTTACTGGTTTAGCACAGTGGTTACTTCATTGCACAAATGTTGATTTTGCATCCAACCCTCTGGGTTTCAAACCACAGGTGCTGTCCAGCACACTTGTCCCATAAGTCTAGTAGTGAGGATCCCTGGTTTTCACCCAGGTGGCCCGGGTTCGATTCCCGGTATGGGAACATACAATTTGGGAAAGTGGTAGGCTACTGGTTACAGAGATGAGCTTGGGTATGGAAATTCAATTCCCCAGGTTGATGAGCTGCAATGGGCCCCAAGCAAGACCCTCAACCCCTGGGTGCTGTAGCAGTCCAGTGTAACTAGTGATGGGTCAAAGCAGACTACTTTGCAATTTCTCCAACAACATGCATTCACTTTACTGCACAATCATCCTGTAAAACAGTAATAAACTTTAAACAAAGTGGAGAAAAGAGTTGATAATACTTTTGAATGCACTATTTAAACATAGGTCTCATATCCCCAGCCATGCTATCTAAGAAAAGAACCTTTTCAGCTCCTTTTATGGCTGGGTGAAGGCAGATGATGTGAGCCAAGTCATCTGTGGTGTTCCTGAAGTGCTTTACTGTGATTCTGAAAGCATTACTAATTAAATGAGCCACATCTGGCTAATTCTTCTGGGGAACAGTGTAAAATTCAAAGTGCACACAGAAGCTGCCCCCAACAGAAGATAGGATTGGCTGCATTTCCGGCTAATCGTCAAAACACCGTTTGAGAAACCAAAAAGTTTCCTATCAGCCATAGTCCGATGTTTGGAAGGACTAACTTACATCCTGATGCTTCCTTAACAACATAAAACATCATGGGTTTAGACCCTAAAAGATGCAAAATTTACTAAATGGAAAAAAAAAAACACAAGACAGCTGGTAAATATTCACCATGGAGACGGAGAACTAAATCTGATTTGGGATTGTTAGATGTTTATTTTTACTTCCATTTTAAACATGGTTTCTTTTGGCTCGGTTTAGGCAACAAAAATAGTCTGATTGGTTAGCTTTACTCTTCACTCATTAGACTATTTATTTACTGATGTTTTATTTCATCTTACTTTTGTCTTTAATTTCACTTGTTTTTTGCAAATGTACTAGTCACTTACGTTTAGAGTCAAATATCAAATTTTGCTTGATAATTTTTGCTTTAAAATTTAACCTTTAACAATACATTGTTTGTGCATTTAACAGCAGATATTAGTTTCTTTTTCATGGTTATTCAAGACTGATGTCATGGTCTGGAAATGTGCATAATTAAATCACAATAGTCATTTAAAGGGAAGTTATTCAAAGATAGTACAGGAACTTCAACAAACTTTTAGAACACCGTTATTTGGGCACCATAAATACATAATACATTGTTTTGCGCCTTTTTCTGGTGTTACTGACCTTCAAGTCAAGCAGCCAGCTGTCCAAAATAATATTTTATTTGCAAGGTACGAAGAAAAATAAAAATAAGAACCTCAAATTCTCACATTTTAAGATTTTAATTTACTACTGACTTAAGTGAAATTCAATTCTTTAGGTGGTATTTGGCCGATGCACCAGCTAGACGAAAGAACTAAGAGGTGGAAGAAAACTTTTTTTTTTAAAGTTATTTCTGTTTTCAGAACTTATACATAGTTATACTAACAGTGTTTTCTAAGTCAAGTGAATAAATATTACCGGGAGAGACAAACTCCAATGTATGCCAAAGCAACTTTTTTTCACTAACCCCGAGCTTCTGGTGTGGAAAATAAAAGCTGAATTTCTACCCGCCTGTCAGGCTGCAGTGAGGAGGGTGTCGATAAAAATGTTACATCGGAATTGACATCCTGGCAGACTTTCGAACAAAAGCCCTGCGCTGTCATCCTGCTTTACTGTCTCTCCGAGCACACAGTCACTGAGACCCTCTCACTGGTTTATTTCTTCTCCATCCTCAACCTCTTTGGCTTTATCCCCTCCCCTCCCCTTCTCCCCCTCATTCTTTTTTCTAAAACCCTTATACCATCCTACGGATTTAAGAGCTTAAATGTCAGTTTTATGATATCAGTGCCATTCAGATTATGCGCCTTAAATACGATGTAAATGTAGAAATGTGGGCCAATGAGTGGGCACCATTCAATCCAATTAGACATAATGAAGGTGGCCTCAAGGAATGTAAAAAGCAATAATATCTAATCATTTTCTGTGGATTACTGACTAATACAACCCAGTAAGATGAAAATATTCTACCTTCATGCAGATATATTTTTTTTTAGTTTATTCAGTAAGCTCTTAGCATGTGAATATCTTCTCACACATTGAAGGCAGCATGAGAAAGTCACAATGTTGGCAACACTGTATTAAAAAAGAACAAGGTGCTGAGTTGGTGGTGATGCTTTATTTCAGGTACGAGCTAATCCAATGACAAGTCACTGTTCAGTAGGTAATTATATTATAAAGACTTTAAAAGTCACCACAGAAATCTTTTTTACCAAAAACAATGTAGCATAGAGCGGAATTATGCTATTCACATTTATCAGCCGTTTGTGCAACTTAAACTCATGCTTTATATTCTAAAAAGTGGCAAGAGAAACCTTCTTTACCCCCGGGTCCCAGTGGGAGCAGAAGCACTGCGGTCCGGCTGCACCACGGTTTTGCTCCGTCCTCAGCGCAACCTCAGGTCCCACTGGAAGCATTTCATAAGTGCTGCCTGTTCGGCTGGATTCCTGAGATTACAAGTTTACCTGCAAGTTTTGGCATCCCATGAGAATCAAGCATTAATCTCCTCATTTAAAGGACTTATTTCTTGCCATGTCCTGTCCTCTCTGGTTTCATCCTTTAGGAAAAGGGATTGAAATCTCACCTGAAACCATTTTTTACTTTTTATCAGAATGTAAGGCATAAGAAAATAATTTGGTAATATTTATTTTCAAACACTATACTTTTCATTTAAATAGTGTAACAAATGCATGTCTTCCACTTGCAATTAGCTCTTTCTGCTTGTTGACATACTTCCTGAATTCATGGACATAGTTTAATAGGAGACGCTACTTGCACACTAGACGACTGCATACATTACAGTCAGGTAAAAAAAAAAAAAAAAAAAACAGATTTAGAGGATGGTAAGCAGCGTACCAAATCTTTGCAAGGCATTGACCGTGTGTGTGTGGGGGGGGGCAGTCTTTCAAAAGTTGAAAATGCTTTCTTATGCGTTTAGAATTATCAAAAGTGCTGTCAGCTTTCTGAACTGATAAAGTTACAGCAATGACATATTGAGGCAAATGACTGTTTTTCCCAGGCACTGCAGGAATAATAAAATCAAAAATAAAGCATTTATAACAATATTATAACAATATTACCATGTTAGTAACTTAAGAGTATGAAATATATCATTTACAGCGATATGAAAAACAAAGTACACTTTTTTTTCAGTTGTAAGGACAAAAACATCATCTGCTCCTCACCATATCTTAAAATGCAGAAAATGCAACCTTATATCAATTAAATCACACGACAAATTACGCCATGTTTGCAGGCATGTGAGTGTCAAACTTCCATTTGGTTACAGGTAATTAACCCATAAAAGGTGTTATCAGTACACAAACAGCAGAAAGGAATGCTAATGACCACAGATAAAGGGACAATCTGTATAGCTAAAAGTCCCTACCATAAAGTCATTCACCAACAACCATGTCATTCTTTGTTTATCTAAAACTAAACCAAAATGCAGAAGCAGTAGTGATTTAACTGCTCTGGTGCTCTGAGGTGCTCTCCACTGGCACATATACTTTGTCAGGCTTAACTTCACACATCTCCAAGAACAGCAGTGCAAAACTTAGTACCTCTTCTTTCATCCTACGCTTTTTTGTGCACAGAAAAATAATAAAAATCGTCTGATGAGTGTCATGCTAACAGGACCTCAAAAGAACTTTTTTTTTAAATTTTACCAGGCAATTATTTATTTGGCAAAAATTGAGATTAAAAAAAAAAAACATCATGTGGGCAATGCTAAGTACCTCTGTCATTCAGTTGCTTGTGGATCCACCTTTAGCAGTAATGACTTGAAGTATTTGTTTCTTGTTTGACTTTACAAGCCTCTTGCATCACTTTGGAGGAATTTTGGCCCATGATCCTTTACAACATTACTTAAATTTTTGAGATTTTGAACATTCAGATCTGTTCAATGTCCCGCCACGGCATTATAGTGAGGCTGAGCTTTGGACTTTGACTACACCATTCAGGCCATGATTCTTTTTATGTTTCAGTCATTCTTATCTACTGGTCTTCTTCAAATCTTTGTCTTGTTGCGTGACCCAGTGTCAGCCAGGTTTTAGCTGTGAGGCAGATGGCCTCACATTTGCCTCTAATAAACCAGTATTCAAAGGAGTTCATTCACCACTACTGCAGGGTGCCCAGGTCCTGCAGCTGTAACATGACTTCAGCTGTATCATGCTTGACAATGAGCATGAGGCGTTTTTGCTGAAATTCTGCATTTGGTTTTCACTTAAAATGGGACTAGACAATAAGGCTATAAAAAAAAAAATAATAACAACAACAGCATAAGTCTACAGAACAACAGAAGTCTAGTGACTTGTTTAGATGTAGTTTTGAAAATCTGTGTTTCTATGTTCCTTTGAAAAACAAAAGGCTTTCTCTTGGCAAGCCTTCCAATCAAACCGTAATGGACTTTAACTGAACCTGCTAAATGAGGATTGTAGGGTCTGAGATTTGTCTCTTTGGCCTCTTTGGTTTCTTTTTTATTTTATTTTTATTTTTTTGTATTTCTCTGAGGATTGCACTGTCTGACCTTGGAGTAAATTTGCTGATGTGTCCACTCATGGCAGGTGCCTTGAATGTTTTCCACTTATGAATATTCTTTTTTTAAGATAGAATTTTAAACTAAATTGTTTGGAAGCAGTTTTATAACCTTTTTAAAATGAATGTACAACAACAATTGTTTCCTTTTTAAAATGAATGTGCAACAACAATGGCTTCTCAAAGGTCCTTGCTTGTGTCTTTCCCTTTTGGCATTCTGTTAATACACACCCGATTGTTCCAAGCCAGCAACCTGCCAAAACATCTTCTTTTCTAGAGGTCTGCGTATCTGCTGGTAATCAGGTCATCAAGGACTGATGATTAGCGACACCTGGCAGCAACTTACCCTCATAAATTCAGTGGAAACAGAAAGGTGTATCTTAGTACTGGAACCATTTTTGTTTTGGATATTTTTTTTAATAATCTGACAACTTTTACAAAAGGAATTATATTAAAAGAGCAGGTCAGTACTTTTGCATGCCTCTATTTTGACACTTTTTTCAAGCTCAAAGGCATGCAAAGCCAATAATCAGCAGTCGGTTGAAATCAGAAAATTCAAACTTGGCCATTCCTTCTGCCAGCGGCTCGTTTCAACTCTTTTCAAGCACTGCATTTGCAGGCCTCAGCACGAGCCCAGGAGCACAATCGTATCCTCCGACTGATTTAAAGCAGTGGCATTTTGAAGCACATAAAAACCCTTCAATGCCTCTACAAAACTATACACGATCTGTTTACTCTGTTAATTATTGTGCAGATCTGCAACCTGAGCTGATTTTTATTCAGTCACAGACATGACACACGGACAGCTCAGATTTATCTTAAGCAATATTTTGAGTTGAAAAAAAAAAATTACATTTCAAATGCAAGATTGTAAGCGAGATTCATCCATTAATTGTTTAATTAATCTAACTGGAGAGCTCAAGTTAAAAAATAACTGTAAAAATAAATTGTAAAGGAAGTTAGCTTTGAATCTATCAGCACCTTGATGACAGTTGTGGTTTTAGTGTAATACCTGAATAAATCACATCGTAGCTGGAAAATGAATGCTGCTTTCAAATGAATTAGCCTCCAGCTGTTGTCTCTTTGATTATCCTCATAATTTAATATTAGATTACTTAGCTTTTTATTTTCTTATGTTTACCTAAATGTATCTTAGAAATAAACTTGATTTAGGTTTTTAAAATTTAGAGCAGCGTTTGGAAATTAAACCAGTGATAAGAGAGAAAATGATTACTCCTATGCCATTTCTGTCCTATTTGTCTATATGTTCAATTTTCATGATATTTTTTTTTGTTTTGTTTGTTTTAGATTGCAAGGATGCAGTAACTGCAGTCTAAAAAGACACCATCATTCTTAAATGTTAAAGATTATCCACAAATTTTTCACCAGTTCAAAACACTGGAAACAGTTCTTCATAGGAGGGGATATCCAAGCCAAGTTCCCTCAAAGTAAAACCATCTAATTTTCAGAGAAACTACAGAAAACCCCAGAGTCACATCTCAGACTCTGCAGGCCTCAGCTGGCACGTTAAATGTTAAAGTTCATGTCAGTACAATTACAAAGGAGCCTGCCCAAGAAGGCCGCCTGTTTGTAAGGGTTGCCAGCGAGAAAGCCCCTTCTCTGTAAAGAGAACATGGCAGTGTGGCTTAGATTTGCAAAATCAAGTCAAGTCAAGTTAATTTAGAAAGGGAATTCAAAACAGCTGTCAGTGGCTAAAGTGCTGCTTTGAAAATATGAAAATTAAGACACCATAATTATCAATAAAAGGCATAATCCTTAGAGCAAATCAAAAATGCAATTAAAATAATAAAGAGGTTAAGAAATAGGCCATCATGCAGAATGAATGGCCAAGGAATTTAAATGTGTTTTAACAAAAGAAAAAAAAATATTTATGGAGCCTAAATTACATGACGCCATCATTTCAGCACTACAAACGTAAGGGTCTGGTTTCCTCTAAGCACCACCTTTTACCTGAAACGTGTCTAAGAAGAACGAGTCAACGCGCCTTACTGATCTGGATGGCAACTGTGGTTGGCATCGACAGGATACAAACCCTCTAGCTCATTAAGTTCTTGATAAGCCACCAATAAATCTCGAAATCAAATCTAAAACATGCAAACAGTAAAGAGATGCAAAGGGGTAAATGCTTGTGTTAGAAGACAAACTGAAGCATTCTGGTGCCGGCTACAGCAGTGAAAAGGACAACCAGCTAACACCGACACGTGGGACTGAATCTTCCTTTCAGCGTCCTTAAATGGTAAAAGTCATTGAGTCGATCATGAACTGCTTTGTATACTGAAGTATTCTGGAGTCAAGTCTTATGCCATCTGTCAGATAACTAAAGCTTGGCAGAAATAACACTGTTGAACAGGAAAATGATCTCAAGCACATCAGCAATTCCCCAAGTCCACAAACAAACCTGGCTGAAATGCCATAAGAGCTGCATATAAACAGATGCGTGCAAAATTCAACAAAATGAAGCAACACTGCAAAGAAGAGTGGGCCATAATGGCTTCACAGCAATGTGAAAAACTGCTAATGTCATACAGAAACCAATTACTGAGAGCTTAAATTATATCCTGATGCAAAACCTTAGAATTTAAAGAGGCTACCTTCTTTTTTCACACGACTATATAGTCACATTTATTTTGAATGCTCTGCAGGATGCTATTAAACAGAGAGAGAGTGTGTGAGGGAGTGAGAGAAAGGGAAAGAGAGCTTGTGTGAGTGTGTGTATTGTGTCTGTCAATGGAAGCCTCATTTTTTGGAAAATCAAATATTTGTAGGCTGCATTGATTTTGGAACAAACCTCTACACTCTTGTGTGAGCTCAGTCTTCCTGCCAAGTTTGTCTGAGTCTGTCTACACACTCTTCCTTTCCAAGCTGAAGAGTCACTTTTTTTATGCAGACCAAAAAAATTGCACCACGTGTCCACTTCTTTCATCTCTCTCCCTGATTATATTAGCAAATGCTAAACTTGGTGATGAAAGTAATATTAATTTCCAACCACCATTCTATCCCTGCATTGCTAAGCCTGTTCAAAAATGTCTTCAAAGTAAAACTTTCATACTGAAGTCTGATGCTTAGAATTGGTCATGAGCTTTCTTAAACTGCAGGCTACAAGCTAATACAAGAAGTTTATATGAAAATCAGGGGACTTTCCTTGCCTTGCATTCCTCAAAAAAGAAACATCATACTGTATAACTAATCTTCACTTGAACAAACTACCAAGTCATTCAGACCATTTGAACTGACCCTTGTCTTATTACAGCTAATGCGATCATTTGTATTCCAAGAAAGCACAGAGAAATTTTACATCCGCTTAAAAAAACAGCTCATTGATTATTAAAAAACCCCATTCATTTGCTGGATAAACTAATTTTTCTATAATTAAAAAGTAGAGGATAAGTTCAGTGAGGTGTGGCTTAATGTGTGGGGATTAATAAAGGAAATGTGCTGCTTTATTGAGACTTTCCACTCGGAAATCTGTCATCATATAAAGAACAATATAGAATTAAATGAGATAAGACTTTAAGCATGCCCTTTCCTTCAGGCCTTCTGTTCTTCTAACTTTTCACCTTTTGTTTACTATATATTTCACTTTAGAAATAAATGACAAATAGTTTATTCACCTTTTTAAAATTTATTTTCAGCGTAATCTTAATGGACACACCATTAGTGGTTGACAATATATGAACTACATGTATTTTTATGAGATGTTTTTATCTATATTAACTTAGAATACTATTATTTAAAAAACACAGGTATAAATTGGTTTATTCCAATTATTGTTGTTGTTCCTCCCATTCTGATCCTAATTTTCATACTCAATATTATGATGCAACATTGTGAAATTTCTAAATATGTATTCAGATTGCCTGGGCTGATGAAGTGTAAGGAAATATATAGCTGTGATGGCAAAATGTGAGCACCATCACTCCTAGAGTATCCTGTCATAGTATGCAACATTTGACGAAAAATCTGGATTTATTTTGTCAAAATAAAGACAGCCATAGTGATAAACAAATACTGAGTCTAGGTATCTAGCTTACAATACTGAAAGAAGGTGATTTTCAATATCTTATTTAACAGAGCTACTGCAGTCCTGTGTAAATTAAAGTGTACTTTGATTGGTTTTGCATATCAGAACCCACACACAGAAAACAAATTTTTAAAAATATTTTTTAAATCACTTGACCTTGCAAAAACTCTAACTTTGGTGAATACAACCTCAGTTAAACAATAACATATGACATATGACATATTACTCTATTACTTACTACACAAAAAATAAGGGAAAATGACGAAGCAGAGTACAAAAAAATCTAAGTAAAACCTTAAGCTTTCCCCTGGAATAAGCAAGATGCATATTAGTCATTTACTGCTAATCAAATGCACTTGATCAGCAAGTGTGTCTACCTACATAAAAGCAGACATTTTCATTGTTAAGTGGTTTGGAACTTTATTTATTTATTTTTGAGTGTGCAGGTGTGTATGTGTGTGTGTGTGTGTGTGTGT
>JAOWBL010000001.1:9732821-9751237 GCA_028564865.1 Zenarchopterus dispar
TGTATATATATATATATATATATATATATATATATATATATAAAGAAGTATTCTCCTTTTGTATAAGCAAACAATACAAAGTTCAATTAAAATTAAATTAAAACTCTGCAATAAAAAAATACTTTATTTTCCTACAGATCTTTTGCTATTGATAAAAGCAATTTGTATTTTCTGCTCACTTTTATTCAGTTAAAGAGGAAAAACTATGGTTACTGAATGGCTTGAGTTTAGTACAATCCCAGTATGAACCGTTTACAGCACAAGTGATCAAATTTGAACTATATACTATGATATTTAAAAAAAATATTATAATGTTAATAGAGTTCCTTTAATATTCTCCAATAACCTTGTAGAGTTCAAATTTTAAAATTTCAAGTATTTTATTGACTGCCCTATAACGGGGTTGTGTTGGGGTGTGTGTGAAGGCTATGGGGGGAGGAGGGCAACGTGGGTTCAATACCTTACCCAAGGAGACAGACACATGAACTGGAAAAGTTGAAGATCAAACTAGCTACAATCTAACAGTTAGTTAACTGAAAGTTTGACTTAACTTACAAATTTACTCGCCAAAAATGCAAAACATCCACCAATGAAGTACACTTTCTAAAAGGTATATTAATATAATCTCGATAACAAACAGCTGTGTATTTTATCAGTTATATACAAATTTTATAATATTTCTTCATTAAGGTAAGACACGGGCAACCTTAAGAGGAAGATCAATCTTTGGCAAAGTATCAATCAGGTTGCACTGGATGAAAATGTGGTTGACGGATGCAGCTAAATGAAGACAATCTGAAGTGTTGACATCTTTGCTGGAGTGAAGAACACAATACAAACGTCAGCACATGAGCATATCTGCTTGTGGTTAAGCAACCAACAAAATCGGGGGATGAAGCCCCTTTTCCTCTGTTTTGCAGAAAATCCAGCAGGAAAGTAAACTGGTGAGTCAGCTTCTTTCATTTTCTCCAACGTGGAGCAGCTGCGCGAGACTTTGAATAAAGGAGAAAGCTGCTGCTTAACAGTAAAAATCCAAAAAAGAGCCAGACTCCCCTCTCTCCAGAACAGACTGAAACAGGTAGCTGTAGCCAAGTCAGAGGAGGGCAGGCCAAACAAAAACCAGACACTGAACAGGAGAGTGTTTGTCTATGCCAGGTACAGTGCCGTAAAATCAACAAGGAGAACCGTCAGATCTGGGTTTTCCCCAGAGCTGTGGACACTAATCACTTCATGCTGCCAAAGTGCCTTTTCAAGAGTCAAAAGACTCGCTAATATCTTCCTCCCAAACACACAATCATATTGAAGTAGCTTGTTCTCACAATGATTTCACATACCAAGGAACATTCATTAAAATAAAATAATGGTGTAACAGTGGCCATCGGCTCTCTCAATTTGTTGGTACGTTCTAATCCTGTTTTCAAGACTTTTGATTTAAATCTTGAGCATGCCAATCAATGGATAAATCAAAAAAAGTTACAAATCCATGCTCAAATAATCAACAATGAAAGACCCAAAGACTCATTTCAGTGTTAGAGAACTTCAAATCTTCACAAAATAGTGGAGTCATGAGGAAAAAACAACAACTCCAATCCACAGCAAAGGTTTACAGGACCTCTACAGCAGGCTTTTTCGATGGATTAAAGGAATAAAAATTCAATTTACTTCAACTGTTTGGGGACCGCTGTGGAGGACCTAGTCTCACTCAAAATGTCCAAAACATCAATACATCAATGCTGTTTCACATCCCTTGCAAGATGACAGTTTCACAACAAAGAAAGCAGGATAATGCCATATATATTAATTATTTATTTGTCTTATCTATCGAGAGTGGCTCCACGTTATCTGACAGTAATAACGTAATTATAATAAGCTGCAAAGCAGGTGGTGATAACATACAAGGCTTTGACCAGGCAGGCTTATTATTTTTTTAGAGAAAGCTTTATTTTCTGTCAAAGTTTAGATGGCTACTGTTTAGTTTTCAGTTCTTAAGTTTCATTTTCAATTTCTGTTTCATTAGAGCTAGACAGTAAATTACTCAGGAAAAGTCCGTGGTTTTGGTTCCAGTGCATCCTCTCTCAATATTAGAAAAGTACAAAACTTAATTTTTCATGACAAATACAACATCAAGATTGCTTTTTAAAAAAATTAAACAAGCTACAGTTTCATAGACTATATTGTAAAAGGAAACTATCTCAGAGCCAGACGTCTCAAAAGACAACTGAAACTGCGATGCAGCATGTTCTTCCTGTTCTTTTGGTAGATATTTTCTGGGTGCTGTGGTTTCCTACAGAAATTCGAAGACAAACAGACATGGATAAATGTGTTGGTACCCTTCAATTAAAGACAAAAAAACCCACAGCGGTCACTGAAACAAGTTAAAACTGACAATGGATGATGGTCTTGCAATTTCATTATACCCTACGCAGATTCAGGACATCCTGTGCCAGAGGCAGCAAAGCACCCCCAGAACTGAACCAAGTCCCCCCGCCTCCTGCGATCTTTGTTTTGAATGCTTCATTTTTGCGTCTGTGAACACAAAGCTGATGTGACTTGCCCAAAAACTCCAGATTTGTCTCATCTGTTCAAAGAAGCTTTGTGGCCTGGCAATATGCATTTCTCTCAATATGATTTGCTTCAAACAGTGAAGTCCTTCACGATCATCCACTTGGACTCAAACAGTGACGGTTGGTGCTACCTGACACTGATGCACTTTGACCTTGGAGTTCACCTTGAATCTCTCTAGAAGTTGTTCTGCACTCTTTGGTTACCAAGGAGAGCAGGACAACACCTTTTGTGTTATCCATCTCTTCTATTTATCATCCCTTTTCCTCTTGAAGCCACATCCAGGGAGGTTGGCCATAGTCTCATGAACCCTAAACTTCTGAATTGAAATTTCCAACTGTAGTCATAGGAAACTCAAGCTGCTGAGAGATGGTCTTCTAGCCTCTAGAAGACCATTTAACATGCTTGTCTAGAATTTTCTCTGATCTCCTTGGACAACTCTCTTCTTTGCTTTCTCTGATCCATCTGCAGTGTGGTGAACACCAAGACACCAAACAGCAGGTTGACAACTTTTAACCCTTTAAATAGTCAGACTGACTGCAAGATTGAAGACACTGGAGATGCTAATTACAGGACACACTTTAATTTAACATGTCCGTATGATCAAACATCTTCCAAGCTTTCCCAAGGGTACAGACTAATTTGTCAAGGCTAGTTTTATTAATTTATTTTATTAAAATTTTTTTTTAACTACAATTCAAAAGCAATGTTTTGACTTAAATTTCTGATATATTTTTTTAAAATCTGCTATTACTTTTGTCAGTCCACCTATATTACTGACCGTTGTAAGTTTTTCTGTCTTTAATGGCAGGTTATTAACACATTTTTCCTTGTGTGCATGTTACTTTTATCACTTTTGGTGTGGGAGTGAGCGTGCACAGTTGTTTATTGCTGTGGTCTGCCTCTCATCTATTGCCAGCTGGGATAAACTCCAGCTCCCGGAAACCCTGAACAGGATAAAGTGGGTTTAGACAATAAATGGATGAAACTAGAAGTCTCTACATGACTTGACACAACCTCAGGTCAAGAGGGAACCTTTTTTTTTTTGCCTTTTCTTTGTAATTTAACCACTTACATTTTCATGGCTTTTCTTTGTAGCTCCAAACAACTACAGAAATTGGGATAATACTGAACTTCCTGAAAAAAAATCCACACATTTACCCTTTTTCAGCAAATTTTCTCAGTTGCAACAGGTTCATAATATATATATATTTTTACCTGAGCTGTTTTTGCTCTCTAAAAGCTTCCTTTTACTATCTGGGTTAATGTATCATTGGGTTCTTCAGGGCTACATACATGATTTGTGGCGCTGGAGGAGCCAAATCCTGAACAGCAGCGATTCTGTGGAACAGTGTTTTATGGATTCAACTAAATACTTGACAAGGGATATACAAATCATTTAGCATTTTTCCCTCCAGCAGAGCAGGAGACACCCAGTAAATGTGCATTATCTTGGATATTTAAAGAAAATGTGTATCCTGGCTGTTTCTGCTACTTGAACAAGTCTGATGAGGCATCCTAATGCACTTCTACTTTGACACAAAATATTAGTCTGGCTAGATTCCACTTTAATTTCCAAGGAAGAGTAACAATGGATTGAGAATAAACTACCTCTGGACATCATTGTTCTGCCATATAAGCAATCAGAGAAGTGAAATGTGATGTAATAATATACAGCTTTATTAAATAAGACATTAAATTCATACCTTTAGAAATACTCAACATTTTTTTCAGTGAGTAAACAAAAATGACATCATATATTCACTATTAATGCAGCAGAGAAAATGAATACATTACAAAATTAAACAAAAATGACTAAAATGAAATTATGCAAATGTAATTGCATTAAGGCACTCAAGAGTCATATAAAAATTCTAAAATTTAAAAATATCCACAAAACCATTTTTTCTTTGCCATGTCTGATATAGATTTAAAATGAAGTTATATAATGTTTAATGTTTCAGGCCATTGTTAAACTTTTATGAATCATGGAGTATGCTGATGTAAAAGTTTTTGTAGATACACCTTATGCAAGTGTGTTTCTGTGTTTTTAAGAGGGAATGAACGTCTTTCCTTTAACCCTCACCACACCCCTCCTCAAACCAAAACACACAAACATACACTTCATCTTTTTACAGCCAATTATGCATGACCTACTTTGGGAGCCTTTTAAACTATTAGCATTTTTTTTTGGAAGTGTCTTTCTTTATGTCATCCTCTCCATGGATGAACTGACGAGACAAAGACTGGGCTTAATAGTAAGCACTTTGGCATAAACGCTTGGACAAGCTCCTATAAAACAGATGATAAAGGCATGCCTTGTTTGTTCAGTCGAGTGTATCGAATACCAGAAAAAGATAATAATGTGTCTAGATGAGGTTGAAAACGGGTTTCTTTGACCCCTCTCCACCTAAAATGAAATATAGACGTAATGGTTTTTATTGCTCGGCATGAATGTCTGACTACTGAACGAAATTAATCCCAGCAAACAATTTTTTTCTCCATGTGATAGACTACTCAATCCAGCTTTTGTTTGTCGGTATCAGTGACACAGAAAACTTCTGTACGAATTACTAAAGTATGAGGCCTTCGATACTTCTTGAGAGAAATCTCTGAGACTTCTTGCATGATAGGTAAACAAAGTCTGCGCTGTACAAAAGACTGCCATTCAGCCACGGCTATTCACAGAAGCAGCCCACAATAAAAATCAGGGCATTCATCAACACACAGAAGCATGCACTATGCTTTGTTGCAGCCCTGGTATTCAGTTTCAGCCTCCTTTATGCAGTTTGTTAATAACCTCAACAACAGAAGGGAATGTCAGCGGTAGGTAACAGAGTAGAGCTTCAGCTACAGCCCTGGTCCTGCCGGAAATCTGGCTCTCTGTCACCAGCCTGTGTTTCAGGAAGAAGTTCAGATGAGGACAAGGGAAGCATTTTAAATCCCAGGAGCCTTGGCCAGCGAGAACTACACTTTTATTGGAGTGTGAAGTCCGACCTAGAATGTGTGCTATTGTTGTTCTGGTCGTCTTAGGCAGTGTTGTGCACTCGTTTGTGTGCGTTCACATCTCCATGTGGGCGGAGGCTGAGGAGAGACTTTTAACATGGCTTCTTTTTATGTGCAACAAAAGCATCCGGTCATTGTGCCAAACAGTATCATCTTGGCTCTTTAAAAAAAAAAGATTACATCAAATTTGCCCCAGTTACTGAAAGTAAGAAGCATACTCATTCATAAATCTCAAAAAGAACCCTGGCTTTCATTTTGCCTTCACAGCCTAAAAAGAAAGGATAAATGTAAACAACTTAATATCATCTGTGCTCCTCTTAAGTCCTGTATTTAACATTATTGTTCTGTTTTGGAAGAAGTAAAATACATTTTGACAAAATTAAAGAAGTTATAGCAACTATCATCCTCTACCATTAGTACAAATGAAATCATCATGACTATAATTGAATAAAAGTAAGTGTATTGTGCATCTTAGTACTTGCAAAGCTAAACTGGACAGAAAAGCTAAGAGGTTGATGGGGTGAACATTTCCCTCTCTACAACTTAAGAATGGCCTCTTCTTTTCGGTTACAACAGAATAAATAAATACTTAGGCATCTCAACTAGGTCAAACATTGTAATATTGATAATTTATGAAGCTTTATCTTTATGATTGATTTATCTGTCACACAGAAACCATTATCAACATGGTTAATGAAATGAATCCCAATAATCACCACTTTGTTAGCCTGATTTTGGTCTCTGCCATCTTTTAAAGGGAAACATTTGACTCTTCCACTGCTGAAAGCACCACTGCTGCAAGCTCAGCGGTCGCTGTAAACACGGCTCATGTGAGCATGCAGCCTGGAAACCCACTCAGGGGACAATTATTTGCTGGAAGGAACTGCTGCACAGCAAGGTGTAACGCCTGGCTGTGAGGAAACTACAAAAATACTGCCAAGGCAAGCCGGTGGTCTTGATACACTCCAAATTGATTCTTCACAATACTGTCTTTCTGATGTTATGTGTGTATTCTGACGATAACCGAGTGATTTCTGGTAAATCAATAAAATCTCATCGAGCCCATAAGTTCTGAAAATGATTCAAGACTATGACGAGGTGCTCTATATTATCAACTGACGTCTGAGCCCACCGCTCCAGAGATTATGAACGCCATCAATCACTCTGATCAAATTGAGGATATCCATAAGACACAATCCACAACAGCTGACATCTATTTGTTTGTATGCCCACTAAAAAAGTAAACTGGATCCTAGCATGAGTCCATAAAACCATTAGGTAGTTATTATTAATCGCATGATAGTATTAAGCTACTTCTCTGAAGGAGTATTATGAGATCTATAATGAGCTCAAGATTAGCCACATCCTGCCTAAACAAAAGAAACACCCGTGTACCTCTGTCCAACATTATCATATTTCAACTGCCTCTCCAAGTTTTTATCTTGTAAATTTAAAATTAAGACCACATTTTACAATCTTAATAGCTGCAGACAGTAAAATTTTACTTCTTGGACAGATTTTACCACTATTTACTATTTATACTTTTTAACTGTGTTTTACACAGCCTCCAGCTCACACTCACCAATGTATTCTGGGGTCTCTGAAGACAGAATTTGTTTAATTTTTTTCAGAGGGCAAACTTTTTTTCTCTTCCTCTTGTCAGGATTGTAATACATATAAAAACAGTCTTCTGACATGAATCCAGTCAAAGAAATAATACTCATACACATAAAGGCTTTATTTTCTTTTGAAAGATACTATAAAAGTCCATATACTGACCATATAACTGCCTCTCTTTCCAACAAGTTGAATCCCTACAGATTCATCAAATTAGGAAGCTATATATATATATATATATATATATTTATGTACACAGGGGTGGAGGAGCATGTTGTCTGTCTGGTGTAACCGGTCTGGAAAATATATTTGTCAAATTGTTGTTGTTACAGCACCAATAAATTGTGAAAATAAAAAATACTATAATGCAACCTCTATCTGTCCACACACAGATAGAGCTTGGCGGCCGTGAATGTAACCTGCAGTAATGCTTCAGTTCACTTTGGCTGTTAAAAGGAAGGCAACATGGCGAAGACCCTAGCTGTGTGCCAACACTTTAAACTGAGTGATGAAAAGACAAAGGCCGTCTGCCAAATATGCAGTTGTAATCTGGCCTGCCATAGTGGCACAACAGCCATAAAAAAAATCACCTGCCTACTCTAAATAGCACTTACCGCATCATTTGGATAAGCACCACTATTTAGTAAATAGTTTCTTTGTTATAAATAAGCAGCTAGCTGCTAGCACACTTAGCTCATGATGCTGCAGTTACTATATGAACATCCACTTGACTCTTGTTGGTATAAGACTCAAAGTATATTGGATAACAGCTACTATGAACAAACTTTTGCAATGCTATGCAGTCCAAATCTATTATGACAAGAGGGACATGCTCTGGTGTGTACTTTAATTGCTTATTTTTAGTGTAAGTGAATTTATTTTTTATATAAATAGTTGCTTGGCTACTCTCTCATAAGGAAAATGTATTAAATTTAAATGTTATTATAATGAATTTATAATACCCCAAATCATTGTATGTAATCTACTGCCAAAGCTCCTGTGCCCATAAAATAGTGTTTGGGCCAAACTTACAATGTTGCAGTAGTCAGATACAGTCACAAAAAAAGTGATCCATCGCCATATCAACTCGTTTATATAACCTGCTTTCAAAGGATGACAGGACTTCAACTCAATAACCAAGTTAGATATTAACAAAAATACCTGGACTCAAAAAAGTAATGAAAACATGATCTTACATGACCTTACATGTACAATTAAGCTGAGCCACAGTTACAGTTTGACAAGACTATCTGATTGGACTCCTTTCTTCGTCCCAGTTTATCTTCATGTGAAAGTAAGATTGTTGAACTGGACAGACTTTGGCTCCTTCCAGTACTTTCGGGTCAGCCCAGGGTGGGAACTGTGGAGCACATCCACAGCGTGTAGGCCAGTTCTAGTCCTGTTGTAGCGTTTGCATACATGATTAGCTTCATCTGTGCTATCTGGGTTTGTTTGTTTGACTATGAGAAGTTCAGTCTGGTTTGTTGTCAACTGGATTATAATTTTTACATTCATTCATTTCAGTCAGCGTGAAGCGACGATTAGACTTTTTCTAACCTCAACATACCGACTCACGCTGACTGATATTTACTGAATGTCTCAAAGAAAGAAAGGCTACACAAACACAAGAAGAATATCAACCTGCGACTTGAAGTTGGTCAGCATAGCGCTTATGATGAAATTTAGCACAATTAAATTATCATATTCTCCACTTAATTAGTACTATATAATTAAATATTCACTGGCACTCATGAGAATGCACATAATTAAAGCGCTTGTATGCAACACAAGTCAACATCTATGCTACAATGTTACGTCTGCTGGGCAGACCATTCCCCAGCACCTTCACCTGTAACATCCTTCACACCACCCAAAGAAGCAGCTGCCAGCATCTTAGTCAGAAACCCATAATGCACTGGGAGCCCCTGTGCATGCCTGGTGTTGAGATTTAATTGGATATTAGTATCCAGCAGTGTCTGAATTAATCAAATCATTTCCATCCATTAATTTAGTGGAAGAACATACAATTAAAGTCTTATTAGTGTTCTCTCAAGAGTATGCCTTTTCATCCCTCTGCAGAACATTGAGACTTGGCCAAAGTCCAGTCTAAAGCATTTTTCTTAGCTTGAATCTGCTCCTTCCTCATGATGTCAGGCTGCAGAGACAGTCTTCAAGTATAAAAGCAAGTAAAATGCCAATCCATCTTCAAGAGCTTCTTTTTTTTCCTCCACAGGCATAGTTGTAGTTGAGGGTAAAACGTTTAATGAACGGATATAAAACTATAGTGTGCATTTTTGGATTCTATTTCAGTTTTTATCATTAGTCAGACTATGATACTATGAGATAAGAGGGCTGTCAAGTTTTGAAGAAATTTTGCGAGGTAGAGCATTACTGTGAGACGAAAAATGCCCTAGACAGGGTGAAAAGAGATTTGGAGATTTGGCAGTGAGCAAAAATAATCCAGATCCCTGATCCTGATGTGGGTCATTTTAGAATAATTTTTACATGTTTATACATCATATAACCTGGAATGCAATGGCTTTTATAATATTCCAGAAACCTTATTTTTAACAGAAAAGAATTCTTAAAGAACTCATCATTGAAGTATCTAGTAAAATGCTGCACATCCTGAAACATCAGATGAAAAGAAATCATCAAAAAAACATTTATAACCCTCTTCTCATTTTTTAGGTTAAAATATATGGTATGAAGTAATTTCCAAGATATGCAGCCATTTTTAATTAAAACCATTTACAAGGAGAGACAAAGTGAGAAAAAAAGGAGTGAGGGAATTTAACAATCTGTCATCCGAGGCTTCACTGCATCAAAGAGTTTATTTGAATAATTACATAACATTTTTGGCTTTGAGACGAAGGCAGGTACACCTTGAGGTTTGTGCAAAAGTGGACAGCACTTGGGATGTTTTATAACCAAAGTGAGGTATTAAAGCTGCTGATATGAAAAAAACATCTGCTTAAAAATACTTTTTTTGTATTTTACTTACATTTCTGCATCTGTTTATACAAGCCTCAATAACAAAAAAAAGTGGGATGCAACAGAAAATATTTAAGAAAAAAACAGTAGTTCATATATTTTTATTTAACTACTGAACTTGTGAACCTAAAATATTTTATAATTTGACTCAACTTTGTTTTGCTTAATATAAATTTCTTGTGTTTCAAGACTCTATCAGATGTAAAATTAATCATAATAATTCAGCACACAATATCAGGATTTTATAATAGCTACCAAGACAAAAGCCTAAATGACCTTTACCAAGGGGAACTGATTCAACCCCATACATTTAGATTAAGGCATAAATACATCACAGAACTTAACTTTTGATCTTGTTGCCTATAATTCTTCAAAAAAAAAAAAAAGATCTTGAAGACTGACCACAATGCCCATTTCCATCCTATATGAAAACCTCTATAAGGTCAAGATATGGCTTCTTTTTTTCAAATCAAAAACTTTAAAGTGAAGTTTGTAAATTTAAGACTTGACTGAGAGGCAAAGTAATTCCTTGACCTATGTGGTTAGATAGTCTATTGATTAATGAGAGTTCTCGATACAGTTCAGATGTCCATGTCCATCTTAGGCTTGATCCCTTCCCCTACATGAAGTGAAATTTCTCCAGTTGTCTTGATTTTTTTTTTTTGTTGTTGTTATGTTAAGCACTATAGATCAGTGTTTCTCAGCCCTCTTCCTCGGGGCACACTGCCATGCCTGTTTTAGACGTTTCCCTGCTCAAACACGCCTGATTGGATCACTGTCTGCTTGTCATCGAGGTCCACACAAGTCTGTCAATGCCCCACTAATTTGAGCCAGGTGTGTTAGAGCAGTGCAACATCTAAAACATGTAGCGCAGTGTCCCCCAAGGAACAGAGTTAAGAAACACCACCATTGCTGGACAAATACACAAATCCCTTGATCCCTTCCAATGTTTCTTTGAGCAACATTGTTTGTAATTTTAAATACATTCACTTGTCTTTTTGTTGACCAACTGGAGATCATCCACTCCTTTTTGCTTCTCAAAAACTCAGCCTTGCATCAATTTTCCATATCATCCCAACCTTCTGGGATGTGGGTTATAGTATACATATGTGTGTACCATATGTGTACTTTATGAATCTATTGTATGAATATTTTTGTTTGCATGTGTCTGCTTCCCTTCCTGGCTAGCTGCCATGAGCCCTCCTCTTTCTGTCATCTTGTCTGACATTAGGGCTAAGCTGGATCTCATTAGGACCAAGGTGGCAGTGATCCTGTCAACATTGCTTTGGCTCCTGCCATATGGGTCGCCTCCAAGGTAACGGCTGTATCAGTCTCCGCAGAGCTGCAAACCTTGTTATAGCACATGTACAAACACACAGACGGGAGTATCTACTCTCCAGACAAGTGGGCAC
Organism: Zenarchopterus dispar; assembly: GCA_028564865.1. Classification (NCBI taxonomy): domain Eukaryota; kingdom Metazoa; phylum Chordata; class Actinopteri; order Beloniformes; family Zenarchopteridae; genus Zenarchopterus; species Zenarchopterus dispar. The sequence continues at coordinate 9,744,413 of JAOWBL010000001.1, forward strand.
TGTACTGTACATATAAACCTGAATAAACACGTCAATTTGAGAGGATAGAAAAATCATGATAAGGTGCGCTGTAGTATAAATAAACCTAGAAACAGGCACGGAGCAGGACGAATCTCCTACAGCAGGTTTAGGATAGTAAGTAAAAAAACTTTAACATGGGCAATCGATTTGATAAGTTATTAATGAATTGTGATTTAGGAAAACTAAGGATTTACCTGGTAACTAATCAAAAAAAAGAAATTGGTCACAAGCAAAAAAGTGTAGGTTAAATTTTGAAAGAAAAATGCGGTTAACCGGACAGGCATAACTATACGGTTGCTGTCATCTTGCTGTGTCCAAACAAATCAAATTTGTGATATTATGTAAAGTACTGTCAAAATACTCAAAAAGGTGTAGTGTTTTGGCTTGTGAAATGACATTTTTTAGTGTTGTCAGAGACTTAAAATAGCTGTTTATTTTGACATAGATGGATTACCCCCAGGGGTAACATTTATTGCCAATGTGCTGCAAACATGCTTTTTGTTCTAGCTCAAAACTGCTTTGGTTCATGATGTTTTGGTCCTTAATGGAAGTTTACACTCCTTTCTCATCTAATAATAAGACTTGTGAGGGTTTTGTTTGACTTTGAAAAGTTCATTTAGTCTGGTGATGTTATTGATGACTATATAATTCAGTGTGAATGGTGTGATCCATTAGCTTTACTCCCTTATTACTAATGGCAGTTATAGGAATCTGCTGGAGTCCATCCCAGCTCTTCAGGAAAAAGGATCATATACACACAAACCAGAAAATACATTTTTAATACATATTATATAATAATGATTATGATAGATATATATGATAAACTCTTTCAAAAAATATATAACCAACTAAATGTTTTAATAGGCCGCAATAAAGAAGTTTGCTGATGATCACTAAAGTATATACACAGTAATCAAATGCCAAGAAACTGACTTTCTGCCAATTCCTCCCTCTCAATTTGTCCCCAACATGACGGCAAGTGTGCTGAATAAAATTTAAAAAAAAAAAATGGCAGCGCAATCAGCGAGAGATCTGAAGGAAAACTTTTGATCTAATAAATCTTAATTTTATGAGGCTGTGCAACATTACTGCGCAAAGCTCAGTTTAGACTTGTCATGCTTGAGTCTCAGTCAAACAGGGCAGAGCGGCGTACAGCAACATCGCAGCGCAGGCTCACATACACAGCAGTACAGTAGTTGTCTTAGACAAAGTGTCAGATTTTTACGAAAAGCTACACAAAGAATCTGGAAGTAATTTATAATTTTGTGTCTTTGCTCTAGATTTTTAACTGTTTACGACAACCTATCCAAAAATGGGAGATAACATGTCTGTCATGCATGCACAAAGATACATTTTATATACTTTGAGTGTGTGTGTGTGTGTAGAGAGAGAGTGAGAAATCCTCATAAACCGAGGTACTAAATATTGTCTTATTCACTGTAAATAAACTTTCATGTTTACTTTGATTTACTTCTGTGGTTTCAACAATGTTGTAATCTTTTATTACTTTGACTATGGATTTAAAATACGCTGTTATTGATCATTTAGATAATATATTTCCTTTAAAGAGAAGACCAGAATACAACTGAGCCACAACTATAAGCACAACAGTCAAAACTCCACTTTTCCAGATTGCCAAATATCACAAGTTTTTCCTTTTTTTCCCTTAGGCCCGGTTGTGTCGTTACTGCCCCTACCCTCTCAAAATCAGCTGTTTATTTCACCATTTCATTTGGCAACAAAAGCATGTGATCAATCATTCATAATTTATGAAGCTCCTAATGGCCTAGAGCCCACAATAACAGAACTTGCATTACACAAGGGCCAGACCTCCTAATGGCAGGCCCATAAATTTTGTTGATGAACTTTAGCATAGGTCCCTGATAAGAGGTAAACTTTGCCTCTGTGTTACAGTAGAGAAGAGGGCAGTATCAACAAATAGGATGTTGTGATCTTGTGCTACTATAACTATGACCTGAGCCCTACTGTTGAATTCCTGTTCTTCCAGCCAGCATCCCACTGCGCCTCTAAGCCCTGCTGTTGCTGTTATTGTTTTTCACTCGTCAATGCCAATATGGATATGACAACATGGGTCTGACTGCAACAAATTGGCTCTCCATCAATAGGGTTCTCTAGAGGCATGCTCTTTGACAGGTACGCTGAAGGAAAAAACAAAGTTATACAGAGAACAGGCAGAAGCGAACACCACCTAGAGACATGTTTATCTCCCTTACCTTGACATGCTGTCAGCGATACAGTTCTGACCTGGGTATCCTTCACCTCTGGATGACAGTGACCCCTGTGACATGCCTGGTCGAGATTTCCATGACTCCATTAACGCTGTCACAGGTGAAATTAGATTCAACAACGGGTTGGACTGGTCTCTCACATCATGCCGCGTGAATGACATTGTTCCTTGTGCTCCAATCTGGTAATGGAATGAGTGTCCGCTGGCATTTACTCCAACAATGGCAGATGTGGACATGCTGTTACTCTCTTGATAATAGCTGCTGTCAGTGGTCTCCTGTTTAACCCCTTTGGACAGGACATTGTTGGAGAACACATCAGGCTCGTAGTTCCCATTCACAGAGGAAACAGGGGGTCCCAAGATCCCAGAAAGACTGTATTCATCGATGTTGTTCCTCAGGGACAGATATGTAGTGTCAGATGCAGGAAAAAGACCAAGAGAAGGTGACTGCTCACCATAGGGCTGTTGATTCATACACCCCTCACTTTTGCCTGCCTCAGTCTTAATCTGGGTGATAAAAGGTGTGCTACTCGCATTACATTTGGAGCTGCCTAAACACATGCTTCTGAAGTCACTTCCAGGCTCATTCTTAATATACTTTACCATGCCCATCTGGTCTAAGCCAACACTGAACACTTCTCCGTCGACCATCTCTACCTTGGGGAACTCAAAGTTCTTAAAGTCTGTGTCTCTGGTCAGCCCTGCTGCTTCTGGGCTGTTGGTGTCATTCTGCACCAATCCCAGTCCACCAGTAGGACTGGACACAGGAAAACCAGCAGACGAAGGGTTATGTGGACTGCTGACAGCCACGGCGCCCCCAGTGGCCGGACTGGAGATGGAGGGCCTTACTGTGTTGCAGTTGTTGGCAGCGCCGGTACAGCTGCCACCTGTGGGGCTTGAAACAGACGACCTAATGTTACACGTAGTGCTGCAGGACGGAGGGGATCTTACACTACTCATACTCTGTGGGCTGGACATGGGGGACCTCATGACATTGAGTGGGCTGGTGAGTGGTGGTGAGCCAACTGTGCTGGACTCTACGGGGCTACATGTGACTGAATTCCTGCGCTTCATGTTGGCTAGAGTAGCAGCACAGGAAGTCTGGCTCACGGGACTACTAACGGACGAGCACAGAGGTCCAAAGCACGTGGGAGGACTGGTGGTAGATGACACCATATTGTTACTGCCGCCAGGACTGGAAATGGAGCTGGAGGTCTTGGGACTGCACGACAGAGAGGAGGCCAACATGGATGCTGAGCTAACTGGAACACCAGTGGGGCAGTCTCTGGGAGTGGCGCTAGGCTGCTGGAAACCAAACAGGTTCAACTTAGGGCTCTTTGTGGAGCCGCACTGGTTCTCCTCGAGGGGCCGTCCACATACTGGGTACAGCTTTCCAGGGCTTGTGCCACCTCCTTGCTGGCTAAAAGCAAAGTCAGCCTCCCTGGCAGCATTCATATACAGGCCCATAGACTCAGCCACAGTCTTAGAAAGCTCCTTGGAGTCCACTTCCTGCTTATGGCCATGCAAAGAGTTGTTGAAATGGGGGGGAACAAACGGCTGGTTCTGGCTGAGCTGAAGCGTTGGCTGTTCCTGTTTCTTCGAACTTGTGTCTTTGCTGGCGGTGCCCGGGCTTTCAGCAGGGCAGCTGACGTTGACTATGTCCATCAGGATGTCACTGCTTGTCAGATTTGAATCCTCCATGCCGCAGCAATACTCCATAGAGCTGGAGTCCTGAGACCATTTGTTCTCTGTGTCATCTCCATCAAAGAAACTTTGGTATCTTTTGGTCTCCATTGCTGGCTCATTGATTCACCTGGTAAATATGAAACAAATGTTTATTTAAGGAATTTAACTTTCTTGTCAGACCACTTAAGAATGAATAATACATTCAAAAATATGGTAATATGGTAAGATCAATTCAATGTAAGATAAATTCAGCATGTAGTATTTCAGCGTAAGATAGAAGCACAAAGTTCAACTTTAACTAAAAACTTAAAAACTGCAAGACATTGGTCAACTATAATTTAGCTACATTTAAACACAATTACAGATAACTCACATTAAATGTTACATATTTAGACAGCTGTTGCATTTTATTTGACATTTGTGAGAAAATCCAGACATGTTTTGTCTCATAAAAATGCTAAGAAACAATTTATTAAATCCAAAGTAGTTCAAACCAAATCTTGACAGCATTTCCTCTGTATGAGATAAAGCTCTTCTGTCACTGTGCTACGGAGGACCTGCTCATCTAACTTAAGGAAAAGTGCATTGCAAGGGTTAATTCGCCTGTGTGACGTCGCCCCAGCTTCTTGTTTAAATTCCTACCTCTACTGCGCATCTATTGGACAGCTCAGCTAGAAATCCATCAGCTTCATCAGGCCATTCAGGGATTGGGCCGAAAGCTGTCACTCAATAGTTATTGCTCTTGCAACCACAACATAGCTGCGACACAACTTGAAACGGTGCTTGATGCAGCGAAGTGGCTTCATCATGTGCAAAAACAGCAAGATTACAAACAACAGTCAAACAATAAAAGATATTGCAATGATAAGACGGCCCTTTGAATGACAGCTTAGGCTGCTGTATGTTCTGCGCCCCGCCGCGCACAGCTCAGGGCTCACAGCTCGAAGAGCGAAGATGATCTGAGTTAAACTTAGGTTGAATGCAAAACATCCCGAGTACATATGCAGAGCCTCCGATATTCATCTATTCTCATTTCTTTTCTAGTTTATGACATTGGCTCATAAATCTAAAAAAAAAAAAAAAGAAGATAACCCAGCCGTGGCAACTATGTCTCAGCAGTGGGACTTTCGACACCTCGCTCCGCTTTTACACAGAATTAAAGTAAATAAGTAAATAACAGCATGCTTTTGCTTTATTGTTGCAATAAATGTTCATTTTGTGGTGCGTTTACAATTTCGGGGGGAAAAAAGTTTGAGTGAATCATGAAAAATTATTTCTAACCCACATTTTGGACATAATTCACAATTACATAAATGTTCCACTGTTACCAGACGTATATCTGCAGAATTATGAAATATACTTTAAAAAAATGCCCCACAAAACAGGTTGGTGTCTTCTATTGTAGCTTAAAGAGATGAAGTAGGTTATAGCTGCAGAACTTGGAGAGTTTTATTAGGAGCCAGACAAGAGGGCTAACGGTCCCGGATCAAAGTTATTAGATTGTTTCCCCAACAACAAATAAAACTTGAGACGCGAGTATTTCGTTAAATGACGAGACTGAGGAGTTTGAGTGTCATCTCAGGCCAGCGCCAAATTAAAATGTACAGTCAGAGCTCCGTCTTTGCTTACCTTAATTACGACATTCGGAGTTGTCAGGTGGCTGTGTTGCTTGGCAGCGGTAATCCAGAAGACAAATTAAAAATAAAATAAATAAAAAACAATTTAAAAAAAAAAGACAAAACCAAAGACAGCCAAGCAAAGTCAATCAACAAGCGTACTCCTCTCACTGTTTCCAGTGCATTTTCACTTTGACAGCTAGACACGCAGGAGAAGTCTGCTGCGTATTAACACTAGTAATCCTCAACAGCGAGCCGCCGCTTCTAAACAGGACGAACCACCAGCGATGGGTCGGACGACAGCCGCGGTTAACTTCACATTATGGCCGTAATATTTCGCAGATTAAAGAATCTGGGTCCCTGCATTCAAAAAGGAAAAAAAAAAAAAAAAAAAAAAAAAAAAAGAGGAAAAAAAACAAACGGAGGAGTCGGTCGGACTTGCAGTCAGAGCGACGTCATTCTGGGCACATGGACCCTCCTACTGCAACGAGTGCAACACAAACTCCGAGGAGGAGGGGGAAAGGGGGGGTTGAAGGGGTGCGCGGAGGGAGGGGGGAGGGGGGTGGCGGAGGGACGGGCTCCCAGCGCAGGTAGGTAGACCGGAGCAGTCTGGAAATAGGGCACCGTACTAGGATGAAAAAGAAATAAATAAATAAAACCCAAGTGACGTTGACGATCTCTTTGATTTCAGTAAAAGTAAGTTTTTGGGTTTTTTGGGGGGGGGTTTCTGTTGCGAGGTTGCACTGATGTTGAAACACCTTCTGCTGCCAGCTCTAAAGAAAAAAAAAAAAAAGTGACATGAGCATGAACAATACAATGCTTCACTAATAATATACAGTTTATAGAACCACGACAACACAGAGAGGAATCACTGGAGGTCCAATCAGCGGAGCTGTGTGAGACTATTACTACTTGATCCACTAGGTGGAGCAATATTTCTACTGCAGCTTTAGAAAGCAAATCTAATGAGAGTTCAAAGTCGTCAATTTGCAGTCCCTGTCAAATTAAGGAAAAACGTGTTTTACAGTTTATGCTTTTATTAAAACACAACACACACCACACACATACATATATATATTTGCAGTCCATATATACATACATATATACATCAAATAACTATCAGACATTCACAATGTGGTAGGAAAGTGTATATATCGTATATGAGTGCATGCACGCACACCACACACACATACACACACACACACATATATATACATATACGTATATATATATATATATATATACGTATATATG
>JAOWBL010000001.1:9780243-9800967 GCA_028564865.1 Zenarchopterus dispar
TGAATACTAAATGTAGGTGTGAGCTCATGTTTGTGGATTTAAATGAAAATATTCAAGCAGATTTAGCTCACCGAGGAGTGAGATGTTCTGACCCTTGTCACATCATGCTGCAATGACGTAACCATCTTTGACATACTGTGGCTGAAACAGCAGTAAAAACTCTTCCAGTTTCTGCATCTGCACACAGGCTCTCTTCTGAGCAGTAGACAATATTGCAGTTTTATTGCTGTTTTTTTTTTTTAAATTATTATTATTTCTAATTGTGCTGTGTCTCTTCAGGTCCACTGGGAAAGAGTTTGCTCTCAAGATCATCAACAAGGCCAAATGCAGTGGAAAGGTTTTACTTTCTTTTTCCTCTCATAGTCTCCCAATTCTCTCTTTTGTATTTCTCCGAGCCATGCAGACATTAAAGTACTTAACTCATAAAAATATGTTAATGTTCCTCTGTGTATTACAAACACCTACACAGCACAGCGCCATCTGCGTGTTCATGATCGTGGCAGTTGGATTGAGTTTTTAATTTTCTTTCAAATTCATCCCCTGACTCAAATTATCTTCAGTTTTACACACAGAGAGTGATGCACACTGACTCTCACACTCACAGCGCTTGCTCAGACCCAACGAAGATCAGCACTGGAGTCTGTTTAATAGCATGACGGTGCTGGTGTGTACCGTAGGTCACGTGAACCTTTTTTTTTTTTTGTCTTTGTAAAGGAACACCTCATCGAGAATGAAGTTGCTGTGCTGCGGAGGGTAAAACACCCGAACATCATCATGCTGATTGAGGAGCTGGACACTCCCTCTGAGCTGTGTCTCGTTATGGAGCTGGTCAAGGTACTCTGGAGGAGTCGAATATCGCTTCACGCTCCCCGTTGCACTGTGTAACCTCTGTGCTTCCGGTTTCACAGGGGGGAGATTTATTTGATGCCATCACGTCCTCGGCCAAATACACAGAGAGGGACGCCAGCATCATGGTGTACAACCTTGCTGGAGCTCTGAAGTACCTGCACAGCATGAACATTGTCCACAGAGATGTTAAACCAGAGAATCTGCTGGTATGCACAAATACACACACACAAAAAAAACCTGCTCTGTGGGCTCCAACTGAGTATCTTATTTTAGGTGTTCGAGAATCAAGATGGGACCAAGTCACTGAAGCTTGGAGACTTTGGTCTGGCCACTGTGGTGGAAGGACCGTTGTACACTGTCTGTGGTACTCCAACATATGTAGCTCCAGAAATCATTGCTGAGTCAGGGTAAGCTGGATATATGGATAACATGTAAATTAAAGGGGGGATTTCTCCTTATTTAAGCAACATCCATGTTTTTTTTAAATATGTGTAAATTTCTTTCATTAAATCAGCGTAACAGAAAAAGGAAAAAAAGGAAATGATCATAAAGTGCAGTAGAACATGTTCTTTCTCACTTATACAAAGATGCACAATAGTTACAGCACAATAGTCCCTCATCCCAACATGTCTTCATTTTCTTTACTCCACTCTGTCACAGCTATGGTCTAAAAGTGGACATCTGGGCTGCAGGTGTGATCACCTACATCCTTCTGTGTGGCTTCCCTCCCTTTAGAAGGTATGTTCTTACGCTTTCCCCAGCAAAAAGTTACGATTTGTCTGTCAAGATCAAATTTCAGGAAGCTTCTGACAGGATTTCTCCAGGGGTGGAGCCCAACATTTTTGTTTTTGAACTGGATCCCAGATAATATTTTTATAAAACCTTGCCTGATGACACTACACTTTGTAGCTTATTCACTACGAGCAAGTGCAGCAGAACAAAGGACTTTTCCATGTGTTAACATCAAGTTCAGGAAGTGTCGTCTAGGTCTCGCGACCAAAGTCTTTTTGGACCCCCATCCCTGTTGCGATGACGGTGTTTTGCTTTATGGTTCTGAGAAATGCATCAACGATGATAAAACCACAGCTCATGATTGAGAAAGTAATAACAGAAAAGAAATCAAGACATCAACCAGGCGAAAGGCCAAACGAGACTAAATCTTGACCGGTGTCATAAAAGTGACTTAACTTCACGCCTCAAAAGTAGACACGCTGAGCTAAAATTTGAACTGTTTTGTTTGTGCTGCTTTAAAGTGAACCAGTGTCATTTGTCTTGTCTTTGAAGAAGAAAAATTAAAGATTTTACACAAATCTGCTTTGAAACTAGACAGAAACATGATACCATCCAGCTGCGAGTAGTATTTAATCTGGTTGTATGTCACAATTCTGACAATAGCAACAGAAATAAAATGTGATGACATCAGCATGTTTGGAGTTTTGCAGCTTTGGTCTGAAGCTTCTCTGAACGCTCACAGTTTTGGCTGGATGGGGATCAGAGAGAGACTTATAAGACACTGGACCTAATTACAATATAATCATACTGAATTGGACAATATTAAACGTGTTTTCCCTCCCAGAGACAAGTTTTTCTGTGAGCTAACCCTGAACAGAGAGAATGAAGTTGAATCTTTGATGGAGGGACTTAGAAAGAGGTTGTGACCTACAGTTAGCCAAAGAAATTATAGCTTGTATAAAAGTCATAGACAGCTGAACAGCTTCTCAGGTTATTTGCCAAAGTTACTCATTTGTGGCATCTGGGACTTTTTCATCATTTTTTTAGTCATTTCAGAGTGTCAAGGGCTCACATTGTTAGTAATGCCAACATTCAGTTCAATTCACTGTTTAGTTTTATTTTGCTAATTAAAAACAATCATCTCAATGCACTTTAGACAGACCTTTAAACAGGTTTATTACTTATATTATGGTCTGTCTTGAACTCTTGAGGTTAATGCATGATCAAATGATTAATTTAAAATCCCGAGGGAGTCGATTTGTTGTAAAATAGAATGAGATGTTTTCTGATCAGTTAATGAACTTTTGTTGTTTGTCAATCTAGTGAGAATAACCGACAGGAAGAGCTGTTTGATCAGATCCTTCTCGGGCGACTGGACTTCCCCGGTCCTTACTGGGACAACATCACTGATTCAGCCAAGGTTTGACCTCATCCCCCTCACACAACATGCATTAATCTATATAGCTTATGGTCACTGAGCCATCTATCGATCCCACTCATTCTGACTTGATCACTTATCTCCCGGGATGTGGTCTAATCCTAACATTTACACGAAGTCGACTGAGAGCAGTCGCTGTGGAAAGTCCAAAACTGGTCTCCAAATGTCGTTATTTGAACACACAAGTTTCCTTCTCCTCTAATGACTCCCATGTGTTAAGGTGGCAGCATGGGCTCAGCGTGCAGGACGTAACTGCTAATTAAACTCTCCTCAAGTACCGTAGTCCTGTCATTTGAAACCAGTTCTCAGCGCCGCAGGAGGAAACTGTGCACTTGTGAAGCTGCTCTGCTGTAATTCTGTGAGCCAGTGATCCAGTTTGAGACCAAACGGATGATTTCATAGGGATATGCTATGCAAACATGTTTATCTTTTGCAGCACTTCATGCAGTCTTGGACAGCAGCAACGGTTTTACAACATTTTAACATTCAGTGAAGATGGCAAAAAAGAGGATAAACAAGGCCATGTGGATACTTTGAACCTGAGCTGAAGTGGGGATGTTTTTGTTGCAGGAACTGATCGGGAAGATGCTGCAGGTCAACGTCGATGCTCGATACACGGCGCAGGACGTCCTGTCGCACCCATGGGTCACGGTACTCTAAAACAGCGCGTTTTCGCTTCTACGTGTAAAATAAACCTGAAACGCAATGCTGGTCTTTGAGATATAACATGATGTCCTGCGTGGAAATCACATGTACATGCAGGAGGATTCAGTCCTCGAGAACAACATGAAGATGGAGGTGACGGGTGAACTGAAGATGCACTTCAACCCCACTCCGAAGCACAGCAGCACCTCAGCCGGCGTGTCAGTCATCGTGGTAAGCACCCGAGAGCATCAGCAGTCCAACATGTGATGGGTTTAAGATGAATATATTTGTCTGGCTCTGTTTAGATCTGCTCCAGAATCTGACCTTATTTTGATGCGGGTTTAAGCAGAATCGGTTGGGGAATGGTTGACCCAGTTCACTTTCATTTCAGTCGTGTAACCCTTGAATAACTGTTTTCTGGACTCATAATTATTCGGGAAGGCATTAATGCCAAGCTGTAAAATCTTACTTCTAAAGAAAGCGTGTCACATTGTTTAAAAAAAAAACAAAAAACTGGAAAAGCTGGAGACTGGACAGTGAAGAAGTCGTCCCTGTTGTTGTCATGTCCTTCCTTCCTGTCTGTTTTCATCATTTCTTGTCGCGCAGTACGTCTTCCTCCCCTCATCTCATCAGGGTCAACTCCCCCCCCCAATCCCTCCATCCCTTTAGGTTCATGCACACTCTTCAGGCTCTGGTCTGAAGCAGGAAGGGGGTCACGCTGGAGAAGCTTCTTTTATTATTAAAAATTACTCTTCATGCCAAGAGCCTCATTTTGTTGTGGATCTCATTTGACAGTTTGAGGTGTAAGTGCGGGCCATGGCCTCGTCTCGTCCTCCTCCTCTCCATCCTCTTCTTCTTCCCTCATCCTCACCCCTTCCTCACACCTGACCCAGGACCACAGGGGGCGCCTGGAGCTGAGAGCCTGGTACACACTCCCCTCCCCCCTACTTTGCTTCCCATCCCATGTCTTCCTCTCCGGCCATCGCCCTTCCCCTCGCCCGCTTCCCTTTCTCTTCCTTCCTGTGACATTCTTGGGCCTCCTGTTCTTGTTCCCTGCTGTAACTTCTCTCACTAACCAGCTGAAGTGGACTTCCCTGACAAAACTTGCATCCGCGCTGCTTGTGTGCATCTCTGCTCCTTCATTTTCGTTTCACTCCACTTGTTTTGATAAAGGATAAACTTTCATGAGACGTGAGAAATGGTTTGTTAAAAATAAAGGTTTTTAAAAGCATGTTTACACTGACGATGCAGGAACAGCATGATTTGTGTCCTCCTCTGTTTTTGTAGTTACATTTGAAACAACCGAAAGTGAACTTTTTTCTGCAAAGTATAAACCTATAACTGGATATTTAACGGTGTTTTGTATTGCTGATTTTCTGGCACCATCTTGAGGAGAAGATTGAGAACAGCACTGGTGCTGGCGTGTTTACATCCCAAGAGACGGACACAAAGAGGCTTCATTGCTTTAAATGTTTCACCTCCGGCATGTTAAACACATTAAATAGAATAAGGCCAGTTGTTCTGTGTTTTCTTTGTGGCAATAATTTAAAGTGTCAAGAAAAATTTTTTAAAAAAAAGCAGCTTTAAACAGTTGAATCGTCAGAATTTCTGCTTGTGTTGATTTAGAAAATGTGGTCTGATCTTTTGCTACAACTGTAGACAAATATAATCTGACACCTGACACAATTTTACTCATGTCTCGACTGAACGCGTGTAAGAATTCAAAGATTCACACAGACGCTTCAACATATGCCCAAAAGCTACTCGCGGATGGATATTGAAATACAAAAATGTAAGCTTTGGTTGGGGCGGTGCCCCTCACTTTAATAAAGATATATGGAAAGTTTCTGACAAATTTGTGCCACGCCAAAATCCTAACTACTTTCAAAATACCTTAAAATAAGTTTGGAAATGCTAAAACATAGAAAGTACTGCAAAACTATTTTTGCTCATTCATATGAAGCTACAGTAAAATAAATCCCACAAACGGTGGAAGGCGTTAAAAGTGAAGCTGTCCACCTGTTATGACTTTAGTGTTTGTCTGTAATCACAAAGATCCGACTTCATCATCTGAGAATCTCTTCAGAAATCCTGGTAATTCAGAATTCCTGGGTCAGGTTCTTGCAAAAAACAGTTTTGTGAATGTTCAAAGAAAATACAGAAAAATGCCAAACTTGTCTTCAACAACTAGCGGGATCAGTGACGTGTCTCTGCTTGAAATGATCCTCTGTAGTGAGTAGTATTCCTAGAATATAAGTAGTTTTAAGTTTGTTCCAACTGAGTCCCACAAATACAAAGTGTCATGTGATTTGGGATGAAATAACCTGAAGTGGCACTGAGCTGGAACATCATCTATCCACTGGCTGTCTTGCTTGTTGTGCTGACTTTGTTTTGTGAAGCTGTGAGTAAGACTAGTCTCTGTCCCTTTTTTTTGTTTGTTTGTTTGTTTGTTTCCCTCTCCCTGCACTTCGTCCCTCTGAATTAGCTCCAAGGCGATGGTATGTACTAACACTGAAACGCTGTGCTCGTCTGTTCTGCTGCTGGGACTCAGCAAGAGGGCAAATGAAGAACATCGAACATTTACTTGTTTTTAGCTCTTGATCTGGTGAACGCATCGTTTCATTTTAGTTTTAGTAGAAAACAAATGGGAATTTTTTAAAAAACTGTTAATAAAGGTGTTGAACAGAAAAAGTAAATGTTCCCTTTTCTCATTTGCCTTTTTTGTGCACATTGGGTAGCACTTGATTTTCCTTTTTTTTCTTTTTTTTCATTAAGTGATTACACTTTGTGCAAAGTATTTTTTTTAATCTCCATTTCCGTTGCCTTGTTTCATCTTGATATTCATGACAATTTCCAAAAAGTGGGTCAGTATTAACTGAGAGAAGGTGTGAAAAGACCATGTAGTTGCTCGCTAAGAGAAACCCCTCACAGGGAAGCGTGCTTTGATTAATGATGGTTTCCTGAACTCAGTCTAGACTCATTTAAATGATCTGATTCGGATTGGTTTTTCTGAGATCAGCTTATGGTTTGTCTGTTTTTTTTTCCAGAACACAGCTTTAGATAAGGAGACCCTTCAGCTCCCCACCCGCTGTTGTAATGAACAACAAATGGCGCCGTGTCCACCAGGCAGCCGAGCCCCATCTGCTCCCCTAGATGAACGGAGCCCTCTGACCAAACAGGCGTTATGTGCCAACCTACCAGAACCTACCGAACAAGATCCTCCAACCAAGACTGATTTTGCAGAGGCTGTCGAGCCCGATGCTGCTTTCACCTCTGAGCCTACCGGCTCTCAAATAAATAACAGCCAACCTTTAGCTGCCGAGCCTGATCTGCCCCCCTCCGCTCCTGAAAGTCCGTTGCATCCGTCCTCTTCACCCTCTGCTGACAATATTCACATGTTCTCCCCTGTAAAAGTAGAGACACCCTTACCATCACTTTTACCAGCTCCCTGCTTCTCTTTGGAGGCTACGTCTCCCTCTGGTCCGTCTCCGCTTCTCTCCTGCACTCCCTCCACACCCGTTTCCTGCCCTTCTCCATCATCTCCTAGCGAACCATTCCCAGACCTCACCTGTCCAGCCAAACCTGCTCCTCTTACACCTTCCTCTCCCACCAAGCAGGTCTCTCCCTCTCCAGTGTCCCCCATCCAACCCGCCATATTCTTCCCCCTCTGTTCCCCGACAAAACGAGAGCCTCCATCCCCCTCTTCCATCCATCCAACTCTGTTTCCCTCTCCTCCCTCCACACCCCCTCCCGGCTCTCCTTCTCCTAGTCCTCTACTGGCTGAGTAACTTCTAGAGAAAATCTGAATTCCCCCATCTGTCCAGCAGCCCATTTCACTCACAAACCTGCATGGGATGAGGAGCCTGAACCCCGCCAATTAAGTGTTTCCTAGTAGCTGTAAACTGAGCCGGTGACTGCTGTATCAACAGGTTTTCCACCCAAATCTCCTTATGAAACTGAGAACATGAACCAGAGTCTGATTGTAAATATTTTTATTTATTTGCAAAGGAATGGGAATGGAGTGGGTTGTCCTTCGAAGTCATATTACTGTACCACATTAATGTGAATTATTTTGACTGCTTGTTATCAGTGCAAACACACCCCACTATGAACCGCTGTTGCTTTAGCATTAAAGTACTTTATGCCTCTAATACAACTATTTCTGAACTTGTTTCACATGTAGAGTTGCCATCCCGATGCTAAGGTTAACAGTACAAGTTCATCTACAGTGGGTGGACAAATGAAGGGATGTCTACCAGAATACCAAGTAGTTAACAAAGAAATAAGCGCTTTTAAATGGCTTCACCTCTAATGCTTTGTGATTCTCATGACGGTGCATGTGGAAGACACGCAGTTTACCAGATCTGCTCAAGTTATGCGTAATTGTCACATCAGTGGCCGGTGAATCAAGATCAGTTTTCTAGTAGATTTGTGGGTTTAGGTTCTTTAGCTGCAAATTAGTTACTTCATTGCAAAAGGATTTTAAATGGCAATTTCAGTATTTTAAGCTGTGATGGATAACTTTTTTTCCTTAGCACTGTTAAGAATAAATAATTTGTGAAATGAGTTCTGGATGTCCTCGAGAGTGGGTACATCTGCAACTTAGTGAAAAAAATGAATTTTATGGCTTTAGAGGTAAAAATATTTTTAAATGAATGAAAGGATTAAAGGTATTTAAATCTAAATTACAAATGCTTTTTTTTCTCCTTTCAACTGCCTCTTCTTGTGCTGATGTCAGTCACTCAACTGTTTGGACCTACTCTGAAAGTGGTGCTGCTTAATATTTCTAAAGCCCCAAGCCCCCGGTCCAGTGGATTTTGTTCACCCACTGTTATTGATACATGCTGAATTTTTCCACACCGTATTCACGTGTAGCGTGATGAGCCCAAGCTGTCTTCAAATTAGGAGGTTTGCATTTGGAGTGTCTCAGTGGTCTTCCAAACTAACACTCGCCGTACATTAAAAAAACATAAATCCAAGAAGTCAAGCTGCAGGTTTGTTTTTGAGTAAAGCACAGAAAGTATACCAATACATTCATGGAATTTCTTTTTTTTTTTTTTTTGATCTACATTACCCTCAGTTTTCCTTCAAAAAGCAGTTTTTGAGCTGCATGAGTTTGTGTTGTCATGGTGATAGGTTTTACTAAATCATTGAGGCTTTTACATAAACCAGCTTGGCTGAAAAGATTACTCACATTCTGCATATTGATTTATAAGTAAATTGTTTTAATCTCTAAAGCATTTGTCTGAATTGCTGCTCATGGTCAAAATCCCTCTTTATCACTGGAGGACCTTTACAGAAATAGTTTCCACTGTAAGACATTATTTAAGTTACAGAGTCAAGCAGGTACAGTACTTTAAATTTATTTCTGTTTGTGTGTTCAAAGCAGACTTGACGTGTGCTTTGTAGTAACGGCTTGTAAAGGGATGTTTGTATGAAAAGGCAGACAGAACATTGTTGGATACATTATGTGAAACTACATTAGCAGTTTTCTCTAGGTGGAGGGCAACTGCTTTTAATGTCTTAGTATTTTGGAACAGGTAATCAAAAGAAAAAAAACTGAATGCAATAAAGACTTCAACTGTAAATTTGTTTGTGGCCAATGTGTACAACCAAAGTTTGACCACTAGAGGGTGCTGTGCAGTTGTAATAAAAGATTGACAGGTCAAATTATAAAATTCTTTTTTATTGTCAGAACTCAGCAAACAACACTCCAAAATGATTGGAAAAAAAGAGTAATTGATAAGTTTAGTTCCCATATAGAGAGATTCAAACCACATTGAAGCACAAACTTTAAAGAAAGGAATGTTTCTGGAAAAACGACATAAGTAAATGCTTGTTAAACACAGAAGCAAAAGGAATATGCTCCTAGAATTTGGTGTTTGATCAGATTACAACAAAATTACTCGTTCTTTAACTGAAACAGCTGTGACGAAAATGGAAAAAGGCCTTCCTTTCATTGCACTTTCATTTCACTTCGCTGCTTTGGAGATGGGACCTGGAGGTCTAATCATGATCTCAAAACTGTCTATCCATCACAGACTTCATCTGAGGCTGTCCAACACTTTAGAAATAACAATTCAATGCTTATTCAGTCATTTAGAAAAGAAACATACAAGAGACAACCCCTTCAACCAAATCAAATAACTAACAGTCTCTTTTTTTTTTCAATGATTTGGAAGAAATCTTCAATGAAATTTCAAAGAAACTGATATGTTTAATATGAGTCATGCACAAAAAAAAAATCTCTAAGCAAGCACGGAGGTACAGAAGGATTAGACATCATAAATATGGAGGACTACATTTAAACACTTTATATATAGATATTTATATAAATGTATTTTCCTCTTCACTCATCTGTCAAGTACATTTATCTTTCAAACATTTCGTTTCTATCTGCTGTGCCAAAACAGAGAAAAGCAAGTGAATGATAGTTGAATATTTATTGTCCAACATACACACCTACTGGAAAACAAAAAACAAAAAAAACAAAGAAACAAACAAAAAAAAAATCACTCACCCCAAAAGTAGAGAAATATTTTGATTTTCATGTCACCAACTCCCCACAAATCCCTTTTTCCTATTTTGGAGGAGATGAAAATAGACTCTTACAGCTAAAAATAGATCCGTTTTGAACCGTACAATAATGTAACCCCCCACCTTTCAATTTATATGAAAATTTCTATCTGATCTACAAAATATAGCAATGCCCTTTTTAAAAATAGTAATTCTTTTACTTTAACAGGACATAATTTTCTTTTTCTTCTTCCACTAAGATACATTCAGGATATCAGGATATAGACAGAAGAGTGCATCTGATAAGAGTTCACACTTGTGACATCGAACATTTATCCGTCTTTGTCAGTCAAGTTCTCATCTCAGTACCTGGTCTGGTACTCGTGATGCCACCTGTTGAAGTCGTTGTAAAAGAGGACGATGCTTCCAGATGCCATGCCAGTTATGATACACCTAAAGAGAGTCAGAAAATTTGAGCTTAATTCAGGAGCATGGGCATGAACATTAAATATGATATATATACACATTACATTTAGTGGATGCTTTTATCAAAAGCGACTTACAACAGGAATAAAGTCATACGAGTGTGGTTCAAGATCAACTTGTAGGCAAGTGACAGGGGCTTATGTTTTATTGGAGCAGCCACAGGTAACGAATGCAGCTCGATGGACTCAGGTGTGACAGGTGCTCGTCTGGGTTGATTAAAGACCACTTTTTGGACCTTTTGTTACGGTTTGATCAAACAGGCGGGAAGGCCAGACTAGAGGGCATTGCAGTAATCAAGGAGGGTTATAAAAAATGGCCTGTACCAGGAGCTGAACTGCATCTCGAGTCAGGGACTCATTGACTTGTTGAATGTTGTAGAGAGAAAACGCAGCATAACTGGGAAACTGAGGCGGCATGGTCAGAGATAGTGGAAGAGTCAGTCTTTATGTCCATATCCTTAATACCACTTCTGACCCCACAGAGGTGTAAAGATCTACTGTATTGACCAAACAGCCCTGACAATATAGTGCTGATGAGCAAGGATGGTCCAGAAGTCAGGTAATGCCATTTTTCTCCACCAGAGGTGCATTTCATCTTACAGAGTCTGGCAGGTGAATTCTTTTTTTTTAAAAACGATATGCTGCTCTCTAGTGGTCTCAAAAAGTGTTGCTGCATGAATTGACTTTTTTTTTTCTTCTTGCATCTCAGAGGGCGTGTCTTGGGAATTCAATTTTATGGAAAAATAATCCCAAGGAGGTGCTTTCAGACCACAAAGACAGAACTAAAAGTAGGAAGTGATTTTCTCAACAACAGCCAATATATCTGCAATAACAAAACAAAAAAGGCAGAAAACTAACCAGAAAATGTGAGAGAAGCAAAGAAGTAGTTAGCTAAAATTGTTAAAGGGACACAAATTAGTTTTTTCCAGTTATATTATCCTTATCACTCTCATTTGAAGGAATATTTGAACACCTTTTTAGGAAGTGTTTTGCCGCTCTTGCCGCCACCTTATATTGAGAACTTGTGCATGGGTCTTATTTTACAGTGTTCTGGCTGTGCTGGGATATTATTTAAATGGAGCTTTGTGTAATTTTCAAAAATGTATAATACAAAATATGTTTTTTCTCCCCTAAAAAATTACTCTTATTCAAAAAAGCAATGCTTTTGACTTTATTAAAATGATTATTTTTTTGTTGTTTCCAGTCAAATATCAGATTCTATCTACCAAAATCGATGTACAGACCAGCTTTAAACTTCAGCCTTTAATAAAGAGGCATTGCTACTTCTACTACAGCAGACCACCACAGGAAGTCTTCCAGGATGTAGATGTTACCTTTGGTCATGTGACATGGCCATGGAGCGGATTCCTGCATCACAGCCGGGGTAGGTGAACAGCTGTTTGAGGTTGTGGACCTGCCAGACAGACACCACACCTCCATCTCCACCCGTCAGCAGATACTGACCGTCTCTGCTGAGAAGCATGGCCTGCCAAAGACAAGCGGGAAAAGCCCATTACTCACCTACTCACTGTTTCCATATCCATTATAGATGTTATAATAAACACTTACAATAGTTCTACGATAGTTTTAGAAATTTGTCACATTTTCTGACATAATAATTCAATGCATTTCATGTAGAAAGAGTTTTCAAATACAGGTACAGATATCAAACCAAAAAAAAAAACAGAATAACAATACAGGTAAATTCACATTTAAGAGTATGTCCATTAAACATAACACACACACACACGCACACACACACACACAAAACCATCGATCAAGTAGAATTAAGTAATTAACTGAACGCTCCCTCACTAAACCGCATAAGATTCTGGGATCCACTGAAATACTTTGCCTATAACCTCAACTGTCTCTCAGATCATCAAAACAGAGCAAAAGCCAAAAGATTGTTGCTTTATGCACCAGTGGGAGCAAGTTATTCTTTACTGAAATAGTGAAGTGACTTTTGTACTGAAGTCATTTCAAATTCCCATATTTGAGTGTGAACTCTGTATGCTGCATTTAGAGAGTAACTAAGGTACAATTGGTTTCTGGGATATGCAAGTAGTATTCTGATGGTACTGTAAAAGGTGTTTAAAAAAAAAAAAAGGAAAACATGGTAGCAAAGCTATTTACCCACATACACAAACAGAGCTGGTGATTTTACCTCTGATATCAAAGTAAAGTTTACACCTTCAGTTTGTGTGAGCTGACTAAAGATCCCACATCCTGAACCGAGACCCTGAACAAAAAGGGCTCCCTGCAGCGAAGCTCTGAGATTTACTTTCCCCTCAAACGGCAGCAGCTGAATGGGTCCCTTGGGAATCAGATGTACACAAATCAAGTTGTGTGCTGGAATCTATTACGGGCACGGCGCACGGTGGAAGCTGAAACTGAAACAGTCAGGAGCATCAATCAGCAAGTAACCGTAGCTGATGAAATGACGAGGCACAACGTAGCTTCTAAAAGCAGCAAATTACACTAAAAGCTTTTGTCATTTGTGGTTTTATGACGCCAAATTTGGATGTCTTTCAGCTGCGGCTGCCTTGTAATGATTCAACAAAAGACACTTCAATCATCAGCGGCATGTGTGTTGAATCAGGCTCATTTTAAGTGGAAAAAGGAAAGCTAAAACTGAAAAAAAGTCATTTTCAGGAAATTCATCTGGTATGAAAAAATAGACAACCCTTCAACATCAGGATTTTTGTGCAATCTTGAAACCAAGTTTCTACTTGTGATCATGTTTACACAAGCTTACATGTGATGACACTCACACACTCGGGCACTTCCTGAACTTAGGAGTAGTCACGTGTTGCACGGTGGTGGGAGATGTCAAGAATCAACACAGTGTTGCCAAAATGTCTCAAAGCATGACTGAAGCGCCATTTTGATTTGTGTGACGCAGGTTTCCAGTACGCACATCAACATTCAGGAACAACATAGACCCTGTATGTCAGGTTAGGAAGCTGTGCTAAAGACAACTTAAGTAGAAAAAATAATGGAAGCACTACTGACCACATCTATAGAGCAGTGTTGAGGTGGATTAAATCTAATTATAATGTTTATTCTGCTTACATGTGTTTTTAGTCTTCAACTTTTTGGGTAAAAGTTCTGGAGTTTTATCTCCTAAAGGCTCCATTGAGCGAGCCACAAACTGTCGAACCACCGGGTTCTACGGTGGATCATTTTGTTCCTGTACATCACACCGGGAGCTTGTAACAGGAGCAAAACTAAACGCTGTGTGAATCAGTAATGCAGAAAGGCAGAACGGAGGAGTGAGGATTGTCTGCCGTCAGAATGCTGACAAGCTAAAGAAGAAAAAAAAAGAAAAAAAATCAAAGATAACCCTATTTCTTGAGGCAGAGGTTGGAGACACAGAGAGCGTCTGAACAGGCTATACTCAAACTGTCACTTGACCTGTCACTACCGAGTTAACCATGTTGCTGTGCCTCCACAAGCTGATGCACGCCGGTGTCTTCCTCATGATGAAACTGCGGTTTCCAACAGCCGTGGTAAAGCCAGCAGTGACGGGGAAACAAATACTATGCATCCCACAATAACTATCAGGAAGACTGTCTTTTATAAATTCATCTAAATCTGTTTTTTGTTTTCAGCACAGACTAATTAAAGCAGCCACTGACCAGAAACATTATTGTGTGGACATAAAAAAACAAAACCAAAAAAAAACACCTTCATATTCCAAAACCCCATAATACTTTCCAGGGAGGGAATATTGCACCTTGGGAGGATCACTGTGAACGCACAGCTGGATAGCGGCAGTAGAATGGAAAAGGGATCTTCACTATGTCTCTATGTGTAACTTGTTGCATGACAGTAACTTATATTTGTCTAGTGTTCGATTTCAGACATGTACAGCTCATCCAGCGCTCCTCTGCGGAAAACTTATCTCCTCCAATCTGAAACAACAACACTGCAGAAGTACAAATGCATGTGAGAAACTCTCATGCAGCTGGATTATTAATGAATGGAAAAATGTGTTTATGAAACACATCACACACATTTTCCTTTATAACCCAGCTGAAAACATGGCTAGTTGGGCAACGTAACTCAACATGGTGGTCTGTGGGAATCGACTTGCTTGAGAAACCAACATCAAAGACATACTGAGATGAATGACATCAAAATGCTGAAAAAGGCGGAGGCAAATTGCCCATTTTGGATAATATTTCTTAAAGTTTGTCACTATAAAGTATCCCAGTCTTGTTAAAGATTGTCATTTCATGCAAACGCGTGTTACTTCAGTGATTTCCCATGCCGTCCCAGATGGCCCTGTCTTTCCAGCGCATGTTGATGGGACGCCTGAGTGCTCAATAATTTTAACCAAAGGAACAGAGACCCATTTAGCAGTTAGTACTTGGTATTTAATGTACTCATGCAACCACTAGTGAAGTCCATGACCTTACTGGAGCGCAGCAGGAGGCAGGGGAGCTGGCAGACATGTCAGCCTGGCCAGGTAGGAGGCTGCAGACAGACATTATAAATCAGCTCTTTGCCACTGGGCGGTCAAACAAGATGGCCGATGGCTCTGTAGGGGCTAAGATGGCTGCGACGGATCAGATGTCTAAAAAATGACTCCAGCAGAAACACATGCACTCTTTAATGCCCATAATTTTTTTTTCTCAGAGAACAGTGGGTGGATTCTGGGGCTGGAGAAGGTGAATAGTTTAATTTATGGCGCTGTTAATCCCTCTGTTACACTCACACAGGCGGAGAAAAAAAGTGCTGGGACATTTACGCTGCACAAGTTATACTATAACTTAAAAGAATGTAATCTATTCAACATGGCTTCAGTCACCCAATTCTGCTATTAGACCAGGATGCTGACTGTTCGCCTGTCATCTAACCTCTGACTTCAGACCTCTATAAAGTCGCACAGCGTACATTCTTCCTCTCTGTTTCTAAGTGTGTGCTGCAGGCCAGGACAAACACTTATTTATCCTGGAGTCAAACTGTGCTGAGGCTCCAAGAGGCCAGGAAGATTGATTCTGGTATGTACATGAGAGCACTAAATATTGTTGGAGTCGGGGGGTGGGTTTGAGCGTGCTGAGGCTCACACAGCCTCACTTAAAGATATTAGGGTTGTCTAATAACCTCTGACGTGGACGGTATTTACAGCAGCAGAGGAGAGCTGATGAAGCCTGAGCCTCATCTTCATAGGGAGCTCTGAGGAACATATAAAGCAGATCTTAAACCACTGTTGGTGTCTTTTAAAGACAATAAAGTACAGAGAAATCTAGAGTCTAAGCGCTTGGTACTTTTGAAGTACTGGTAGGTTGCTCAGGCAGTGTTTCAGTATATTTGCGGCTTTTTAAGCGTGGGCTGGTTGGCAGGTTTGGAACCTGGGCACGAGAAGGTTTTTAATAGTAAACAGGCGTGCGGCTGTCTGTCAGAGCTAGCTTACATTTCCCAAGCCAAAACGGAAACAAAAGGGCCTGGAAACCAAAGGCGGTAGCTGCTATCCTGTGTCACTCTACCCACTAGGGAGGAAATGTGGGTAGTGGGGAATGTGTCGTCCTGTGCTGGAGGGTAGTTAATGGTGCTGGTGCTCAGAACTGACCACTCCTCTGGAATGTTTTCCACCAATGTCGCAATTTGACCTGACAACGGAGCCCCGGATCAAAAGAACCATTTCCTCTGGTGTATGTGGGCGAACGGGAAAAGAGAGATGTGAAAGCCGTAGTTTGTCCCGAGGCACGTTGACCTTCACCTCGCTCAGATCTCAAACCGAAACTGAGCCTTTAATCAGCGAGAGGACTTTCTGGCACAGATGTGGTGCAGACATACATGTGCAAGTGCACTCTCTTGTGTGTACTCGCACAGAAATGGTCGTTTCCTCACCTTGATGCTGTCTTCCACTTCCATGTGTCGAAGGAGTTTGCCGTTGACACTGAAGAGGCAAAACTGTCCCTTGTCGTAATAAATCACGCAGTGGCCCTCGGTGGAAGACTGGATGAGTCGCGCCTGCAGGCAGTTTTCTGGGCCCTCCAGGGTCCGGAGCAGGTCCCCATTCATGGAATGGATCAGACAAGGACCCTCTACACACAGATGCAATCGTTTTTAATTCCTTCAACAATCTGAAGTGCACTTAATCATATTTTTGATTTCTTTTGCTATTTGAAAGTACTATATGTAATATGCAATATATATATTGTATATATGAAATGTACGCTATATGTGATACTTGATTTACTTTACTTGACTGAAGCATACACAAGGTGCTACATACTATGTTTATTAAACATAGGCCTGTTCAATGTTTCTTTTTGAGAAAACGGTTTAAAAGGGAAAAAAAGGAGTGTTTTGTAATTAATGCAGATCCAGTGTTTAACTTAAAATCATACACATGGAAAATATCAAACGTTAAAATGTAATTTCTTCAAATGCTCATTTTAAATTTTATTTATTTTGAACACATTCTGGACAAAGGCACCAATGTCCACCAATTTATTTTCTTCATTTCTTGGGAACCATGGATAAAATGTCTTTCGGCCTGATAGTAAAAGGGATCATTCGCTGATTTTCCAGCCAAGGCAAAGTAAATTATGGCCGTCAGAGTGTTTCAGTCTACATGGCAACTGAAAGATCACTGAAGGTGTCTTTAATGTTCAACGATAACGACAAGTTTAAACACCACACTGATGTAACAGTATCGAACTATATTTCTCTAACTAATTTTTCTCTCACTTGTCATCCACTGAAACCATTTTTAACATTAAACTAACAATACAAGAAAAGAGTCTCTGTCCTCTTGAGTTGCTGAGGTCCAGAGTCAACCAACATAGATTTAGTGTTTTTAAAAGAGAACTTGATGCAACTTAATGGATAAAAATGTCAAATCAAAACTGAAACAAGCTGTAGGCCTAAAATCTAAAGTCAGCACTTTTAAATTAAAACAATACAACAATATCAATAATTGCAAGGTTTTATGAATAAATTATTTAGAAATGATTGACAGTTGTTTTTAGTTTACTTATTTACAACATGTATCAACTTTAATAATAATTACTTTTCACTGTGAAGTCAATTGTATTTTATTAATAAATGTTAATTATCTTCCTTTCCTAATCTTTTATTTGTATTTAATATTCTGTAATGGTCAAACTAAGATTAAGTGAGGTCTGCATTTACTTTTGGAGCATTTTTCAAGTCATCTCACCTTTGCAGCCACTGATGACGAGACCCAGCTCGGCGCACACGCTCGCACAGGTCACCTCACAGTCGTGGCCGGTCAGGATGGCCCTCGGCGTGATGAACGCTGCTGGGGGAACACAAACACCACAGTTCTGAGTCATGTGTGAGTCCGCTTTAGCGACACTAGAGGGCGCAAACATCCAAAAAGTGGCCAGGATTGGTTGATTGAAGACTTCAGAGGGTAAAGGCTTCAAACACATTACCAGATTTAAATAATAATTTAAAAAAAAAAAAACATAAAGGCAGCAGCTGATACTTTAGTTCACGTGTCTGTAAAGTAAATACACAGCACTTTGTGAAGATTTTCAGTGTATACACATATCCCTTCTCCAGAACCTGTCATGAGAGCCCCCACCGATGTTTAAGACCTTCTCCCCATGACTGCCTTCACTGGATCCAGATGTTTCTGTATTAGACAGGCAGCGAAACAGAAAGCCAGAGGGAGCGGGACTAAGTTATGGTCCAAGTCATGAAATTTGTGTGATTTTGTTTTGGTTTGAGCTGTCAGGGCAAACGACAACACAAAATGGGCTGTTATTTCTCCATCTGTCTTCTCTGCCTGCGAGCGAGCACACTTGCACACAAACATGCACTTGCACAGACAAACAGAGCCCATTGTCAGAGTTAGTGACACCATTATTCTCGATTGGAAATGGATTAATGATCAACAGTTGGTACAATTTTAACACAGTCAAGTGTCTCAGTTTTGAGATGAATAGGTTTGATGTAAAATGGAGGAACCGAGCAGATCCGTCTGCAGTGTCGGTAAACGAGGCGGTTCATGGAGAGGACTCTTCTCAACTAACCCCATCCTCAATCGAGTTCAAAAACATTTTTAAAAATGGCAACAACACACAATAATTGTGTGCACAAACTGGCTCTAAAGCAGTTTTACCAAACTGAAATCTTTTCTTCTACGCCTTGGGAAAAAGAAGTCTCTCTTCTAAACGCTTCCAGTAAATAAATACAGCAACTCCGAGGGATAATAGTTCTTTTCTGTACTAGATTCAAGTAATATGGAAACAAGTTTCTTGATGACTTAAAGGAAAATAATTCAATTATATAACATAAAATTCAATACAGGTTCACTAATAAGACAGGTTGTTTTTTTTCTCCAAAAGCCACAAGGCCCTTAAAGCTTAATTAGATTTAGCAGAAAGACTCTATACAGACCGAACTGCTCACTAAACTCTCTTGTAAAAAGGCAAAAAGAGCAAGCTGTATTAAAGCAGTATTCCACAACAATGAAACTAAATCCACATGTACAGCACAGACAGCGTCACCGCTTGAAATAAGATCATCAATAAATGTAATATGGCAAAATCTGAAGAAGAGTAAAAAAAAAAAAAGAAAGGCAAAACTATAGTTAATTGATGTTGTAATATCTAAAGCCTGTTGATAGCTTTGCCATCCACAGAGCATCCAACATGTATAATTAACCTAGTTTACGGCTTCATTGTCGCTAAAAGCAAACACATTACCTGAACGCCACTGAGTGACAGATTAACGTCATATTTAGATTTGTGGAGCTCTGTAAATCCAAGTAAACTGTATCAGTTTTAGAGGCTGGCCCTGCCGTTTGGTTTAGATTAAGGCCACATCTGATTACAATCTTAAACCTGTACGTGACCAAAGCTGACGAGAGTATCGACTATCTGTGTGCTTCGTGATGGAGGTGGCTTTGTGTGTGTATATGAATAATATTACTCATGTTCTAGAGACATTCATCTTTTAACATGGCCATATCGCAGGGGCTCATTTTACAGAGCTGAAATAATGTAAATCACTACATTTTAGTTGGTTGAAGTCTTAGTTTCTGGTGGAGTAAGTATCCAGTGAAAGAATGTCAGCCAAGATCACCTTCCGAACTGATGTACTGTTACTTTATTTAACCAGACAATGTGACTTAGATATGGAAAAACCTCAGTATTCCACTTGATCCATCTTACTACACTTCGATTCATCAACCAGCCTAACAATCATTACCAACTTTTGTTTAACAGAAGTGTTGATTCCACTTTAAAGTCTTTTTTTGGGAGATTAATGCCAAGTCCAAAAGAGTAATGTCATTTGGGAAAACACCAAATGCTATATTATCTTTAGATGCAAATAAAATACAGGAAATGCAACACACCATGCAATTCTGATTAAAACATAGATGTAATCTTGCACCAAAATCATGAAGCGGTAGGAGATAAGTAGACTGCTGCAGTAATTTAACTAATGAAACAACAAAATTGAAAGACGGATGTAAAAGATGAGTACATAAATACGCTTTTGGACTGGCTAGCTGTCAGTACTGCACAAGAGCAATGTGGTAAAAATAAACACGCCACAAGCTGGTTAATTAAATCCATACAAACTTTGCTTTTGAAAGAGACGAGGAGCATTTGCCTTTACATTTATTTCTCCTTTTATATTATTAAAGTGTATGCCTGTCTCTTATTAAAAGTGCTTCATTAAGAGTTAAAGGAAGAATTTTCTTCTTTTGTTGCCACTTATTGTTTCTGCATTGAAAACGCTGCAGCCATGCCGGTAACTCCAGATTATAACTGTAGCGATGATGTCATATGAAGACTTCAGTGTAGATGCACACTTAGAGCTGGCTGTCGCTGCGAATGAATAAATACTGGGAGAGGTTTACAATTAAATTAATGAGGTGGTGGTTAGCACATCACAGCCGAAAGTGCACAACCCCACCTCCCTCTCCCTGTCTCAGTATTTTATTTCTTCACCTTTCTTTAATAGGAGGATTCCACTGAGATGTAAGATCTCTTCACGATTAAGACAAGAAAAGAAGAGTTAGGGAAAAAAATGGAGTAAATAGGAAAGAATATGCAGTTTATA
>JAOWBL010000001.1:9801067-9830340 GCA_028564865.1 Zenarchopterus dispar
TTGAGCAAAGGAAATAAAAAAAATAAATCTCTTACTTGGACATCATAAATGATCCTAAAAATGTGTGAAGGGAGTGTTTGTAAGCTGATGGTATTTTTAAGGAGCAGAAAAGCAGAAAGCAGTTTTATCCAGCTCTGAATGCACCACAGGAACGTTTTAAAGAATTCCAGTAGTATACTTAGTGTCATAATTATTGATGTGAAATGACAGAAGGCTGGAAGTACAAGCAGATAATTTACCTAACAATACTATGGTATCCATGGATATTTTGATTACATAATGATTTGGCCGGCTGCTTCTGCTTTCACTTATAAACACGGTGAAGAGGACAAGTGAACTCGGGCACCCCTGTGCTGTTTTTGTGTTGCTATTGTGTCCTCACAGCCAGAATTGAGCTTATCCCGTTGGACTGACTGACTAAATAAATAAATACAACAACAACGATCATGTCACCAAGTGGAAAGTGAGAAATATAGTGTGTGTAAAACTGAATTGTGGAAAAATGAACTTCACTGAAAGAGTTAATAATTTGCATGCCAAAATCTGCACAATTAACAGTTTTCCACTTTTAAAAGGGGCAGATTTGTTTTGTAATAGTTTTCAACAGTTTTAACCATATGGAAAGCAATTGTACATGTGAAAACTGTGTACAGGTGAGTACTTATAGTCATGCAGTGTGCAAAGATGTCACAAACGCCAGCATATTTATATCAGCTAACATCAATAACAAGAAAATATGAGCTAACAAACACTGGTGCTGCTTTAACACAGAAAGTTCATTTAACAGAGCAAGAGCCGAGCAAAATGAAAGATTAAATGTCAAACTCAATTTGTTTCCACTAGTTTGCCAGTAGATGGCAGTAGCACCTATTAAATCTACCTCACCTGCTGCAGAAACCAAGAGTCTATCAAGCCCTTCTTATGTGCTTGTGTCAAGCTTATTAAGTGTTTAGGACATCAAAAGATCATTACGCATCTAAAGGAATTGGTTTCTTGCCTGCATACTCATGCAACAATATGCGCAAGCTGTAATTTTAAGGTGTCTTGGTGTTTAGAATCAGAATAAACAAAGTCTGCTGTCTGGCTGCAGTTTTGAGTGTGTGGTAGTGCATGACTCTGTGTGTGTGTGTGAGTGTGTGCGTTCGTTCAACAGAGCTTCATGTCTGGAAGAGCCTCCTGTGGTCCGGGCAATGAAACATCACATAGTGGTGGTGAGGAGATGGGATGACGAGTGCTTTGTCTGGTCTTCCAGCTTCAGCGTGGTAACTAGCAGTGAGCCAGCTGATATTAAACTGACACGTTTAAATTTTAAAACTCTACACGTAAGAAATCAAGTTAATTTGTTACACTAAAATTATGAATTATGATATAGAGTCAGTATCTATGTCTTATTTGTGTGACTCCTATAAATTTACACTACAGGGTGGGTTTTTGGTTTATATTTCAACCTACTCTCCTTTATTTTTTACCATTTAACAAAACTGGTTTCCTGAATAAAAGTTGGGACATCCAATGAAGCAACTATAATTATATTTAAACAAAGATCTTTCAGTGATTCCAAACCAAACATTAGCTGTTCTTTATCCTCCAGATGAAAAAGAAATGTGCCTTATTAACCAAATCAAAATTTGTCATAAATTTCATCCCATTTGTAATCAATCACTTAACAACATGTACGCCAATCTAAGCCTCCCGAATTAGCACCGAGAAGGCTGAGAACTGAGCAATGTGCGCGCGATGCTTTGATCATAGCTAATGCCATATGTTATGGTAACGCGAGGGAGGCCCATGACATTTTTCACTTTTATCGACTTGCATGACCTCACGGCCCTCGGATGGTGGTGAACTTTCATGTGCTGGCTGACGACCCCCAACATCACATTTAACGTTTCTAAGTGGCCCTCACTTTCACTCACATTAAAGGCAGACTCTCGTGTGTGCGCACTCACACACACACAACACACAGAGACACGCAACCATAGGATTTCTGGCCTCGCAGAAAAAGCACACACAATCTCAAACACATTATCGAAAGCTGTTCCTGGTGCGACAGTGCCTGCGAAATCCAATCTGTATGCAGGAGGCCTGGCCTGGTCAAACGAAACTAGGTTACTTTACAGAGGGAGGCTGTAAATCACACAGTCACAACTGTCTGGGAGAGTGAACACTCAAAGAATACCCTTGTGTGTGTATGTGCTGCCGTACTGGGCTGTGTACTCACTGCCTGGGCTCTCTCCAATGCTGCTGTGCTTTCCGTTCCAGTACCATAGCAGCAGGGTGGCATCTCTGGAGCCCGACAGGACGTAGCAGTCTCCTCCGATGTACGACTCGGAGCGAGCGAGACACGTCACCACATCCCGATGCCCGAACACTATCTGAGTTAACTTGCCTGTAAACAGTACACGAAATAAAACCATTTCTCAGGAAACATGAATAGCGTGTTGATAAAGTAAAATACATAAGTCATGACTGTAACATGTGAAGTTGCACTGCTGCTTTCATGCATTTCTTGATCATCTGCGTGTCAGACTAATTGATCCACACAGGAGGAGACTTCTGTTAGTTCTAAAAGAAGATTAAATATTTGCTTCATCTTTGTAAAAGCATCTCTGCGTGAACAGTGAGCTCCTTGTGTATATGTAAAGAGGCTAATTGCTGTCAGATTTTAAAATCTCAGTTCCAGCACTAAGCTGTCTAATATTCATTACTCCCCTCACACCGTGACCTCTACACTCAAACAGTGGATAATTTTGCAACATGTGACACTTTTGTTCGAGTGTCAAGAATCTCTGTCTACTACATAATTAAGCTGTTTCCCTCTGAAACAATGATTATTATGAAACTGGGTGGGTCACTGACTTGACTCCTACAGACGAAAGGAGACGTCACAGTTGTGAACTGTTTGACATTTTTATAAACTGAAAATCAGCAATGAAGGCTGCTGCAATAATGGCTACCATGTATCTTGTATTAAACACATGCTCTTCCGCTCACACACACGCATGCATGTATGCACACAGACAAATCTACTTGAATAAGTGTGCATGTTGGCGTACAAGACTGTGCTTTGTGCATGTATACCAATCAAGTCTTGCAATTTATAAAATCCCTCAGTTCTTTAACCAGGGGGGAATTAAGGACCCTGGTGGCAGCTGTTGATCGTGTGCGATTAAACTGTGTTCACGTTCCAATCGCAGACCCTGGTGGCAGTCACACAATAGAGCTATCTCTATGCACCCGTCCCCTCCTGCCCTCCCTCCTCCAGAGAAGACAGAGAGGGCCTGGCCTGTGGAAATTGAATCGGAGTCTGTTGTATAGATGCACATAGCGTTCTGAGTGAGGCTGCAGTGAAAGCAGGGAGGAGATGAAGATTCAGACAGTTTCATTTAGGACCCCTGACCTGATGGTATGTGTGTGAGCGAAAGTATGGGTGTGTGTGTGTGTGCGCGTAAAACACCTCCACTTAATATCTGCATGCAAGCAACAAGGACAATACAAGCAAATCGATTCACATCTGAAGAATATATTAACATGCATGAAGCAAAGACAACAGTTTGGCAAGAGTGGATTATCAATAATTCAACACAATACCCAGAATTTGGCTTCCAGAACTGATTTTTTTTAAAATTACAATACAAGTGGTTTTGCTCTTTGTTTGAAGTGTATCCAAGATGAAGCATACACTAAAGATGGTGCCAAGGGACAGCTAGTCGAGGTTAACTTATTTTTAAGAAAGATCAACTACGAGGTTAAAGAGTCACTGAACATCTGGAGAACTCAAAACGGCCGCAAACTTCAATAACTTTATTTTCTGCTCAAAGTAAAAATAAATAAAGCAGTACTGCAGCACAATTATTTGTAAGTAGCACCATCAGGCTTTTGTCAACGATTCACTGTGTGGATCTGGGATGAAGAGGTCACTGGCAGAAGAAGAAATAATTCAAATAATTTTATAATGACTTGATCTGAACCATTTGAAACTACGCAGATGTGAAATAGCAGCTTGGTCATATGAGACAGATAAGATTCTAGTGATACAATATCCTGATCTGTGTAACGGGTAGGTGCAAGATGACACTAAAAATGGGACAATCTTTGACACAATAAATGACAGCCACTTCTTCAGACAGGTGAAGCACAATAAACAATCTTTACTAGTGATACTATACGGTGCTTTACACAGTACCTGAGTCGGTGGAGTAGACCCGGAAGCTCTTGTCCCAGAAGCCACACAGGAGGATAAAACGGTTGTCGGCTGTGATTACAAAACACTGGGAACTGATGTGAATGCTCTGATCCAGCAGATCTGAGATCTGACGCCGATGAGTGCCCACGTTACTGGCTATTTAAAAAAAAAAAAAAAGACAACTTAAACTCAGAAAGCACAGAGAAATATAAAAATTGTTTTCATACTATAAATCATCCATTTTTCAAAGGGTACACACTTTGATGCACCTCCACTGAAGCTTCACAAAAGCAAAGACTTGTGAGAGAATACATAAAGCATCCCGGAGATTAAGTTTATAGAGATTTCACATTTTCCGTGAGAGTCTGAGAACCTGAGTCATGTCAGAGAGTACATAGTCTTCACAAAATATGTACACCACTCCAGTCAGGACACACATAAGAAGTTCATCTTTTTTTTTTATCTTGTAAAGAGATATGTTCATTGTGTTTCTTATTTAATGGGGTCAAACACACTGGGGAGAAGGTGAAATGTACAACGTCAACTGCATCTGCTGCAACTAATATTTCATCCAGTTTTTAACATTCCCCAGAACCACAGATGGCTCAACACTCATCCTCAATTTACTGTGTTTAGCTCAGGCTCCTCTTGGAATGCAAACAGTGTAAATATACTACTGACAAGAACAAAACTCCCGGCTACCTCCCCAAAAATGAGCAAACGCTCTCACTAGGAAAAAAAAAAAAACATTATTTATTACTTGATGAAGGTATTAGTGTTACCAAATACTGACCAAAATAAACAAAAATGGCCTTGAAAATCAAAATCATATTATAAAACATTTGAATAATATGATGATCTTAAAAAGTGTCTTTTGAGAATCAAATATATGCTGACTGAGATGTTCCTATAGTAGTAAGATTAGGTAAACTGTGAAGCAGTAATAAGATACATTTTATTCCAACTATAAGGATTATCAACTGAGGCAGAGTGGAACGTGTATGTGGAGGTAAAGATCTGAAATCAACCCTGGTTATTTTCAGTAGTCAAGTGTGGAAATAATTTAAGTGAAACTGAGAATGACCACACCATCCACAGAGAAAAAGCAGCTCTCTTTATAGATGTTCACAAGATTGCGATAAGATGCCGAAGAGGCGATAGAGATAGGAGCGGAAAGAAGAGGCTGGTCCCCTCTCTGCTCTGCCAGTGCATCCCATACATCATTGCAGCTCGGCACTCCTCTCCTGCTCATCAACAAGTCGTGAAGGATGAGAGGCGCCCATATTGTCCTGACAGCCGTCTGCCGTGCATTCTCAATCACACATTATTACCACATTCATATTCATTTCCACTGACACGCGTCCTTTCCCTCCGCTCAAATTAAACCAAAGAAGATTCAGGGAGGGAGGGAAGAAAGGGCCGGCCGAGGGGGAGAAGAAGGGGGAGCTGATGATGAAATGCTGGCCTAGGCCACAGCTCATTGCATTCCAATTTGCATGTAAATGGTTTAGTGTGAGAGCGGGGCCTATATCATGACGAGTGAACTGGGGCAGAGGCTGAGAAACAACTCTAATCTACTGTCCAGGGACACAGCCCTGCAGACTGCCATGAGTCACCACGACGCCGGCAGGATTCATCCACAAATCCACACAAAAACTCATTTCATGCATATATAAGCTCACACTCAAGTGCATGTGGATTCTTTAATGGTCATAAATGACAGCATACCTATCAGAGGGTCAATTTCCACAGGAAGTTGGTACTGCTGCTCTGCTGAGCTCTGACCTGACAGGGAAGAAGACAGATTGGATTAATATTGTAATTGAGTGGCCTTGTGAAGTAGGTGCTGCGTTTGAGGTCATTATCACACACTGAAAACTATAACAATAAGGTCACACTGTGATCCCCTTGTCTACAATTTCTTTTATGAATTATATATCAATTATGCAGAAATGCTACTATGAGGCTGGAGAATATACGGCGCTACAAAATGCAGTTCTTTGCCTATGAAACCACTTTCACTTTAACAGATCACAGAAATGTGGTAAATGTAATTAACTATTATTGTCATTCCCTTTAATTAGAATGTATAACATGTGAATAAGATAAACACTGCATTGCTCCAGACAAGCTTGTGAGCAGATTCTCATTATAAGTCAAAAGCATTTATGCTGAGATAGGAGAGGAAGTCTAGGTGTGCATGGCTTTCATTAAATGTCAACAGAATCCAGTAAATCCCTGCAATTAAGAGACTGCTACTGAACTGCATATATTTTGCTCATCACAGCAGCTCACTGGACCAATTAGCAGGATCAATCCAGCCCGTGGTGCGCATGAATGAGGTTGTATTCTACTAAAAACACATCAGTCTTCATCCTCAAAAACTAAAGGATATCAAATTTAATGTTTCTTCTGGGGCAGGATGGGCGTTGAGTAAATAGAATTTTGCAAGTGAACGGTTGATGTATAGAGGTGGACGTGAGACCTAATGCTGCCTGCTACATGTGTCACATTTGATACTGCTGTCTGGTGGGCACCGTCAACTGTCTACCAACTCAACGTCCATCCTTTAGAGACAGTGGTCGACTATCATAGAAATTAAATGCTCAACTTTTACTTATTAAGACCAGATGAACAAAAATGTGAAAAATAGTATACTGGGTTAAAAGAAATTTGTTTTTTTCTGCTTGAAATACCATACAGTGGCGCAAAATCAGAACTCAGTTTTTGTCAAACCAAAGACAACGTGTGGACGAGACTCTCACCCGTCAGGCCGTGCCACTTGTTGACAGCAAAGAGGCGGTTGGCGGTGACAGTGATGATGGCAGCTGACGCTAGGCCCGGCTGGGTGTTGGCTGCTACGTGTGTAACGGGAGAGTTGGATGGGAACTTCAGCACCATGATAACATCCTGCTGCATCTGCTCCGTAAACATCATTGGGGTCTGCAGGAGAAGATACTGTTGAGGGTCCCGGGATGGATGGAAGACAAATGGAAGAGAGGGGAAATAGCCGAGATGCGGAGAGGCAGGCAAAGAGAAAAACAAAAACACAAGGGTAACAAAAAGAGTTTGTGGCAATGAGGAAAACAAAAAGAACGAGACGGAGAAGGAGGAAAAGCACAGAGAGAAAGTTAAGGCCAGAAAAGTTATCAGCAATTAAGCAATAGGACCATGAAAGAAAAGGGTTTAATTTAAGACTGAAAAGAAAAAGACTTTTTAAAGAGCACTACTGAGAAATTAGAAAAGAACAGAGAAAATTTCTTTCTAAATTTAACACAATGTGGGAATACCGGAAAAGCATTCTGCTGTTGTTGTGTTGTGAAGAAAACATCTCTTGTGATTTCATGCCTGGAGTATGTTCTCAACACTTGAACACCTGCTCTGGGAAATGGTGGTAAATAAGAAGTTTAACCTGTGATGTGGAGTCTAAAATTTTCATTCTTTTTTTTTGCACTTTCAGAATACCAGTGAATGAATTTGATACTGCGTAATCTCAGGACTGTGTCTCAAATGAACTCTGCCTAGAGAAGTTCAGAAATGTTGGTGCCTATATACCTCGGCTGTTATCTGGAGAGAAACTGAAAAAACTGAATCCACCATTTGATCGTAAAAAATTGTTTGGACATTCCACTGGCATGAATTTTAAATGAAGTCATGTTAAATCTGGACATGTGATGTACAAGTCTTATACTTCTATATGCAAGGGGTGCCCTAGACACAGTAATCATAGCACCGTTCTGACTCAGGTCCAGATGTTATGGTATCCCTAATAAAGGCTCATACACAACTTTGATCCATCTGTGGTGATGCTCAGGAGTCTATTATGGTGTCCACACTTTTTAATCTGGATATGCTGCCACTGGAATATACCATACCACTTACTGAACCCAAAGTAAGTGACAGAATAAGTAGCAAAGGGCCAAACTGTGGATCTGACACATTAATCTGGGATGTAAAATTTTCTCCAGTTTTGACATAAATGCCTTTGTATTATCTCTGACGAGGACATTTCCTTTGCACCTGGGTTGAGAAATAACTTAAGAAATGCATTTTACTGCCTAAGAAAAGCTTTCCTTCCAGCTTTGAAAGACTACCCCGCTAAAGAAACGTTTTGAAACAGTCTTTAATTAACCAAGATATGGTTGTAAGTTACATGGGTTGGCTAGTGCAGTGTGTTCGTACATTCCTAAACAGCTGATCTATCAAGTTTAGCAAATGATTGCAGAGCTAGTAACCAGCTAGTATCAGCAGGGACTACATAACTGGTTTTAAAGGCTCTTAATGGACTTCAGATAAATATCATAATTAGCCCCCCGCCCCAGTCTCTTTAAGAATTATTTAACCCTGACATACAGTATCTATCAATTGAAGCCCCTCTCACTGAGATCTTTAACATGTTTCCCTGAGTGACACAGATGTACAGAGATGCTTCTGGAAACTTTGGAGTTTTATTCAGCAGATAACTTCAAACAAAACCTTAAAGCTTTACTTTAACACATTTTGTGCAGGATTTCATACTTTATCATAAATCAGCTGATATATCATGTGTCTTCCATTGGTCCCACAGGCTTTCTCATAATTCTTTTTCTTTTACATTGAAAGTCTTATTGTTTTACTCTAATGCAGTTGCACTTGATTTATGAAGTCTGCTAAATCAATTAAGCTAAAGTTTCCATGCAGAAAAAGAAAAATATTTAATACTTTATAAGCCAAAGGTCACTTTTAAAATGATATAAGCAGAGACAAAGGTATGATTATATTTATGATGAAGCAACTTTTCATCTTTGATCAGTCTACACTTTAATTGGTCCACTATTGCCCAAGTAATTATTCAAGCCTTCCTTCTGAGCTTAGAAATGTGAAAGGTATAAAATGCACATATTTTATACTATGCATTTATTTAAACTTGTTTTTATTAACATAAAGCAGGAAAGAAAATCTCCAATTATAATAAAAAGTGTTGTCATTTACATTTCAAAGTGTTTCCTGACAAGCGTAGACGAGCTTTAAAACCAGTTACAAAGTGTTTGCACTAAGCAGCCTGAATAGCAAGCCATTTCCCTCCTTGCGTGTAAAGAAGAGGAACATCAGTGTTTAACATCAGGAACAGACCTGAGTAAATCCGGTGTGTCTGACAGCTAACCAGAAACACTGACAGTATCATTAACACCAGCATGGGCAGATGCCGACACGCTGACAACACACTCACGTGTGAGAAGAAAGAGAAAGACGTGGAGAGCAGGATTCTGCACAACCAAAGCGAGCCAGGCATTTTAAAGAAATATAAAGCTGTGGGAAGGGTTGAAATGTGTTTGAAAAATGCTGTCGGAATAGTATGTTTTTGAAAACTATATGTGGTGGAGTCAAAACAAAAACATGTCATAGGAATTCACCGGTACAGTTGGGAAGTGGATTCAGAGCAGTACTTGGAGTTTGTGTATGCATGTGAGCTGTGTGGTGGTCTATCGTTGGCTGTCAGCGCCGCAGGGACACCACACTAATAGGGACTCAAGGGACCTTGGTTCATCACAAGCAGGCATACTGACTGCACTCTTTGGCCCTTAAAGGGCCATCATTTCAGAACCGCCGATTATTGCTCTCTTTCACTGATCTCTTCTGTTTCCAGCTCAGGTGGAAAATCTGGCTCAGACCCAGGTTTCCAGCATGAAGCTTTGCCTTTCCACAGAAAATCTCTCACTAAACACACATGCACACAAAGGCTTGTGACTTCTCCTTTTCACGCACACCTCACTAATGATGCGAGAGGGGATGCTTTCAAAACCAAAACTGTATTTTCCCACAGTGGAACAAGGGAAAAGAGAGGACAGGAGGTAAATGAAAACGATTAAAGTCATTTTAAGGAACAGTTATCCATCAACAAGATGACGATCCAATGCTGAGAACTCAGTTGGCTTGTGGGCCATTGTTTTAAACCACAAACGTTAAGGTGATGAGGGGGGGCAGCATTTTTTGGTTAGTTTCTTAGTTAGTGTATGTTTGTGGACCACTCACCACTTGCATGGCTGAGCTTCTGGGTGGGTGTGGCTCAATGAGCAGCTGGCAGGGGGCCTGTCCAAAACTCCTAATTTGAGACTCTACAGCCTAAGGAAAACAATAAAAAAAAGAAGAAATGTGAACAATATTCTGTGTCATCATTAAAGTGAGGTTCTGCCTAAATGAAACAAGAATACATGAGGAAATGAGAATATATGAATACACACATTTTAAACGTACTAACACAGATCAAATTCTCTCTCAATAATCTCTACAATACCACTAAAATACTGTGTATATGCGAAAAATAATCATACCAAACAGTCGTGTAAAAATTGTCACAGCTAGGAGAAAACAGACACTCGTATTCAAGCACATGTACACATACTACATATAAACAAAAATCTATGTCCCCTCCTCACACACATTTAGGCAACAACCGCCAATTTATATCTCAAAGCATAAGAGGAGGGTTGGGCAGACAAGCCAGTATGCTGGTTAGGTGGTGTTAATGAAGAGGTATAGGACCATAAATGTCAGAGCAGACGCCGACTGAGGAGCCTCTGGATATCATCACAAAGCTCACTGTCAGCCCAACTCAGACAGGGACATACACACACAAATACACATTTTTTATATATATATATATATATATATATATACACACACACACACACACATACATACAATCGTAGTATTTCACGCTATCACTATCATTTCACATT
Source organism: Zenarchopterus dispar (assembly GCA_028564865.1). Lineage (NCBI taxonomy): Eukaryota > Metazoa > Chordata > Actinopteri > Beloniformes > Zenarchopteridae > Zenarchopterus > Zenarchopterus dispar. The sequence continues at coordinate 9,811,973 of JAOWBL010000001.1, forward strand.
GCCCTAGACAAGTACTGTATTTTCATATAAGACATTTAGATTTTCTTTCTTGACTGAATACCAAAAATAAAATATGCAAAACTCTTTGATTCAGTGTCATTAGCAATACATTTAACATCACTGACTTGACAATACTGGGTAAGAAAATCATTGTGAGGTAGAGAGTGAAATGGGACAAGTAGACAGAAAATGACCACCACAAAATAATGACGGGATCCGTCAGTATGTTGGTGTATTCTGTGACTGGCTGCGTGGGAGTGACTGGTTGTGTGTGCTGGCTAAGATGTTTAGGCCTGTCTTGGCGCAGCGTGAGAATGAGCTCATGGCTGAAGTCTGCATATGGTATTTCCATGGGAAAAAAGTTGGGAAATTAGGTCCGCTCATACCCATCGTCTAAAACCAACCAGAGAATCACAGAGAAGCAGATTTCTTTCTCTCCAACGATGTGGAACTATGATAGGCAATCAGGATATTAAAAAAAAACCCGCACATTTCAAATTGTATTTTTTTTTTATTCCTCTATTTCTCCACACCCCTTTTTTTCTTCTCAGCACAAATACACTGGGGGAAGGAAATGCTCTGATGAATAAAACCTTATAAGTTCACCAACAGATGCATGCAAGCATGTTGAGGCGCAAAGTGCTTGGATGATGTCTTTAACATATATGTAGTCAAGCATGCTAGATCTGAAAAGAAAAAAAAAAAAGTCTACAAGGTCCAGCAGAGTGTAATTTACATATACATAAAAGTGGATTTAAAGCTTTACAAAGAACAATGTCACATAGTCACAGACGGGCTAAAAAACCACATCACGGCTTTTAACACCAATTATTACAGAGAATCTCATCCACAGTTAGTCCGAGAGCATCAGTGCATCACTCAAGGTCGAACCCTTCTTTCAGTACAGGGTACAGCATTTTGTTTAAGCTAATGTGTGGAAGCGCCTCCTCAAAGGCACTCAACCTATCTTCATTAAGTTGAGATCTGACATTTACGAGGCTGTGGAACAGTGGAAAGTGACTGAGTCTAGGTCAGCATGTCCTATCCCTATATGCCAATGCAATGCTCAGGTGATTATATGGGGGGCCATCCACAAGGCCAATCCTTTTTGGAGGCACTGGCCTGTGTCTGATGAGATTTTTCTGAATTCTATACATTTAAATCGCTGAGACGCCCTCGGCTCAGATGTGGTGGCCTGTCCTTTGATTTACTCAGTCACTTGACAAGATGGATCTTGATGTAAAACATTCAGCTTTTATGCAGATGAGCCCAATAACACCGACTCTATGAATAAGAATTTACTAAATTAATAGAGTAGTCTTGTAATTCTCACTGACTATCAGCGTGACAGGATAGTTGACACTGCGGTCTTTAAATGCCTCATTCAAAAAATCTGAATAACTTCAACTGCAAATCAGAAAAAAAAAATGGTAGGATGGATTTTATAATATGTGGAAACTGTTGGAGCCAATTGCCGTGTCGGTTAGAATGTAGCCAACTTAACTGAGCTTTTTCTTTTTTTTTTTTAATTCGGAGGGGTTTAATGCCGAGTTCAACTCTAACCCTCAGCTCAGCTAGTAACAGGCTTGTCGCTTTCTGTTTGAAAATCCTCTGATGTTTAGAGGACCTCTGAGGCAGCTTTCAGAGTTGGTAATCGATCTGGATCAGCGAGAATTTCTGCAGGAAATATAGCCAGTTCCGTTTTCAGCAAGTGTTTGGGCGAGCTGTGGGTTCAACCGTGTTTCAGGACGGATAAGCTGTATACATGTGACTCATTTATATGCAATGTTTGCCAAATGAAAGTCAAGTACTTTAGGAACACCACAAGGGGCTTGGCTTATGTCATCTGCCATCACCAAGATTTAAAAGAAGCTGAACAAGTTCAACATTCAGCTGCTGACTAATGCAAATTGCAGCACATTACCAAACTCTGTGCAAAGTCTGAACTAGCAGAGAAAAAAAAAATCATCATCTGTTTCATTTCAAGACGTACTACTGTACACTGAGTTGACAACAAAGGCCTAGATGCTTTATACACTGAACTGAGTCAAAGTATGTACATCCAACACTGTCATTTAATTTCTTAAGATTTTATGTATTTTTTTCACTAAAAAACTTATATTGCTACAAATAGAAACCTTTTAATTTTATTTGTCTATGCAGTAAGAGAATGCTCATGTTCATACTGCAGACTATTTTGAGCAGACTTTAATGTTTAAATCAGACCATTATTAAACTGAACTGATAAATCGTTTTGAGTAAAACATCAATTTATAATCAGACTGTTAAACCAAGATATGGAATTAATTCATGTTTTACCTAAAAGATACATAACCTCAGTATCTTAGGAGCTCAAAATAGTTTCACTTTTTGTCAACTTCACTTCAATTGTTAATTCACATCTATTCCTGAATTTCAAACTTTCAACACATTCAGAAAAAGTTAGAATGTTAAAATGTACTATTCTGTACTATTCTGTAACTTCTGTAAAAAAAAAAAAAAAAAAAAAAAAAAGCCTCAGTCCCGAATCACAAAAATGTATGAATATTACAGAAAGAAAGTTAAGTTGTGGAGGGAAAAAGCAGGAGATATGAGCAGAAGCACGCCCTTTACTGTAAAAATTTACATCCATATGCAATAACAGAGCAGAATGGAAGAATTAAACAAAGCTATAGCAGAATGATAGTGTCCATTTGACAAATGTTTAATCACTTACAACTAAATACCCAGCATGTAAATTCATTACTCTTCTATACTGATTTTATTTTATTTTTGAGGAAACACAACTTTTGCATTTTCCATACATCTTCAGTTTCTTCTTATTTGGGGCAGTAATGGAGCGGTGGCCCCACTGTCCAAAGAAAACAAACCAGCAGGCCTTATGTTTAATGAGTGACTTTGGCAAAGTGTCAAAGCAGGTTCACTCGCGTGGGCATATTTCCCTTGCTCTGCCGAATTACGCAAACGTTGTACAATTCAAACAGGGCTCTGTGTTTTGTCGCTGGTTTGGAAGGCTGTAGGACTTTCCATAATCATATGTGAAAGAGGGGAAACCCTGTACAACGACGAGAAACTAAGTCAGGGTGTGTTTCTCTTTATAAGCAGAGAGGCAACACAGATGTGCATGCAAGCCGTGCACAAGAACATATGAATGAATCTGCACGCACACGTCTCTTGGAGGGGAGTGCCAGAGGCAGGACAGGAAGTAATCATGGGCTTGAAAAACACAGCGGTGGTATCCACAGCAGTCACTAATCTGTGCTGGGATATTCCAAACTTTCTCCCAGAACCAAAATGCGCACATACAAACACACAACTGTTGGCACTTATGCTGATGAGCATACATAAACATAGACGTGCCAATAAATGAAGAGTATACACACACACACACACATATGTACAAACATATTTAAGTATGAGCTACACAAATCACTCAAGTGTGTTTGAGTGTCGGTAGATATGTGAGAAGGATGGGGCTGGTGGGAGCTGGCGTTCACCAGAAAACATGGCAAGAATACAGAATGAGCAAAACAAAAATACAAAACCCTCTAATTTAACCTTCTACAAACACACACAGGCCTGCACACACATACATCTGTGACCCATCCCCCTGATACTGAACTGCCCCGGGGCCTGTCTTAATGTGGCCTAGCCTGGCCCAGAGTACACAGCTCAGGCTGAAACAGTTGTCACTCAGTAATGACAGACTCTGGGGACACTTTCAGAGCTAAAACCCTCAGGCTCAAAGCCCCTGCAGCCCTCAGCCGCCCCCGCACCCCCACCGCCAAGCCATGACAAGGCCCAGGCCTGAAACTCTGTTTCCTTCTCCTCTGCAGACAGGGCACTATTCCTTCCGCACAAACACAATTGACAGAGCCTTGGATTAACTCACAGGGGTAACACTGCTTTGGTTTATTTAACTAATTAAAGTGCTCAGACTGAGGGTGTTTTCAGAGGTGAAAAGAAGCAGACTGGAATCACAGCATCGCAGAGAGGAGAAAACAAGTGTGTTTCATCTCTGGGCAGAAGAACAAACTTTGAAACTTAAATCAGCCTCACTGCTACTGCCAATAGCAGCTTTAATACACCAACTTATAATTTTCCATCACATTGTGACGTTGGAGAAAACTGAAAAATGAAACTCCAATTCCCAGAAATGTGATTTTTGAAGTTTATTTTGCAATTAAACCAAAGTGTAATTAACTTAAGGAAAACTAATTTGGAACCCCCATCATCTTTGTACTGGTCAGGAGTATTATCTTAACATCAGAAAACATTATTGATGCCTCACACTAAATTAAATATAAACAAAACTGCAGAGGTATAAAGACATTCACTCAGATCCACACATACCCAACGTGTGAATTTCAGCAGTCCCAGGCAGGGAGGTAGAAGAGGCTATTTTAATACAACTCCAATCATGTGTACAGGGCTTTGATGGATTCCTATATGCTTGGTAGATTAATCAATCCTATTGTCACTGGAACAGCTTGGCAGAAATAGTGGAGTGCCAGGGATCCAATTTTCTGTTTTGCGTGTGTGTGTGTGTATGTGTGTGTGTGTGTGTGTTAACCAGAAGAATGGGTAATGGGCTGAGTGTGGAAATGACCAGAGAGCCCTTGTAATGAATCTGCATGTATGTGTGTGTGTGTATGGATAAAGGCCAAAGCACATCTGGATGGGAATTTGGTTGAATGAGGTGATAAATCAAGGATCTACCCTGGTGCCCACGATGCTCCAGTCATTGAGCATGAAGGGCAGCCATCCAGTAGGGTAAATCCATGTGTCGTCACTTGATATATTCTGAACTCGTATCCATCTGGACTTGAATGCCTAGTCTCCTCTTACTTATTAAGAAATTGTACTTTTTCTTTAGTCCTTTAATTCTTTTGATTAGGCTAAAATTTCATTAAAAAAAATTAAATACACATCTAACAAACACAGAAGTGTTACCAAAAGAAAGTCAAAAAGGCAATAACAAGGCACTTAGACATGTTTTCCACAAACTCAGTTTAGCCACTTGCAGTATCTGTAAATAAAAAATAATTTAAGATAATCAGTTCAAATGATCACACTTTATAACATTTTTCCAGTTCTCTTTTTGGACTTGATTGTATTAACATTACCCTCCCAAATCTCAGCAATTATGTTACAAGGCCCAAACAGTAAGAGACAACTTATTATAAGCTGGAATTATCCTTATAAAAGAGACCCAGTACAAAGCCTTTTTGATATACTATGACAACAATAAAAAATAGAATATGGCCCCTCTTGGCGCTAAAACTTAGTTGTCAAAAAGGCTGATGGGAGCAGGGTCAATTGGCCTTGCTGCTGGCAATGTGCCTTTTATAGCAGATTGGTGAAGTTGTCAAGCCGATGTTTGGCTGAGGGCAAGCTAGCTGTGCTTTTCTTTTCAGCTGTTTCTCTCTCTCTTTTTTTTTAATAGTTGCTTTCAGGCAGACCACTGTAGCTCGTGTTTGCAGCAGTTCAAAGTGGTGGGGATGAATAATGAATGAAAGCCAAGGAGGAGGCTTTAAGGCGTTAAAGTGAAACAGTTGAAGTGCTTTCAAAAGGTATCACATGAGGAAAAGGCTTTGCTCAGCAATACCTGCCAGTAGATTGTTGGTTTAACTCTCTCTGTGCCACTCTCCAACCACTTTAACATGGCTAATGGCATCAAAAACCTCCTTGAAATACAGATGTGGAGAATGGGTAGTTGCTTTTACTGCAGTCAGATTAAGCCTCCATATGTGGGTGCTTAAGTGTACTTACTGTAATATGGCATTCTTCTCCCTGACTCAGCATGATCTTCCATGAGAGTCACATCAACTATGTATTATATCTGTGCAAATGCATGAAAGCATCATGCAACCACCTCACCTCTCTCAGCATGGGGTCATTGATGGAGCTGAGGTTGACTGCGCCCTCGTAGGTCAGATAATAGAAAACATTGAGGGCTCTGGCAGCTTCAGGTCCTTGCTGCTTGTATCCGAATATCAAATCGATCCACTGGTGAAGCTGGCAGGATACAAACTCACTCTCCAGAGCCTGTAAATCAAGAAGAAAGAAAATTATGAGCATTGTAAAAGTAAACAGATGAACACCATGCTTAGACCAAATGCTGCTCCCCAAACCTGCATCTCTTCCCATTACCGAAAAGCAGCCATCACTAACGCCCTCAAAGGCAAATTCCTAAGAGAAAGCTAAATATCACAGTAATTTTTCTTGCGACAAAATCTGCCAATGATTTCTATAATGAGCAAAATGCACAGCATATCCATATCTGATCATAGGGGAGCATCAAAACTACAGACGATCATTAGGGAGTCATTTCAGCTTCTGTCTTTGTTCTTTCTCTGCTGGTTGTCAGCCAATAAGAGCACCGTGTTGCTCCTCTGCAGACGTCTCTGCGTTGCCATAACGCTGGAGATACAAGCCGTTTTCTCTCCTCATTAGCTGGCAAAGGAGAGAAAAAACATTTATGGTTTCCTCATAAAAACAGGCAATTGTGTTAATTTGTGTAAAGCTGTCTGCTCACAAAAGCCCTCTAAACACAACCAAATTAGAATGAGGCAGCCCTTGATTGTCATTGCTGCCTTGTGTCACATTAATTTGTGACAAAACATTAGCCCGTGTTGCACTTAAACAGCAATTTATATCATTTAAATTTTTACTGCAGATAACAGAACATCCCTCATTTAAATGTGACTTTTTGACAGCTCGTTTCGCATCTAATTCCTCCCCATTCGCTTAATTACAAATTTCAGTCGGGGAGGGAAGTGCGTGTCTGAGGAGGAGACTGTGTGCAGTTTAGGTATGATGATGCTTTCAGTGCAGCATCAGGAATGACTGAAGACATAGCTCTTAATTTGAACTGATAAGTGCAAGTATTTAAGAATTTTGTGGATAACGCAACAAATGAATTATTGTGGTGAAAATGGTGAAAAAAAAAAAACAAGAGTAAAGCACAAGATCTTCAGGTGTTAAAAATGACATCACTACCTTTGAGCTTTTTTTTTTAGAAATCTTCAGTTAGAGCAGGATTATAGGCATTAAGAAGACTTTTCCACGATGCAACGTAAGATAGCTAATTAAATTCTTTCATAGAATTGATTCTTGTACATTCTCATATTTCTGAACATGTAGAGATAATCTTTACCCATAAAAAGGGTAGATGGAGTCAATCACTTTTTAACATTTGCAAAAAAAATATATATATATATTTGACAGATTTTAAGTTTTGGTCTAAAAACTAGTACCTAATGCGCAAAAACTTATTATATGTATAATATTACTTTTTTTCCTAGGTATAGAAAAGTCTCAGCTTATTTCACATGTCAATTGGTTATTTGGATAATGCTCTACTCAAATGCACGTTCTGTTCTGTGAGCTTCCGGTTTTAATAAACAGCAGGGATGGGAATCGGTCAATTTTTTTTTCTATATCATCTCCTCGTATTAGAGTTTCTGTTTCAGACTTGAAGTTTGGTTGCTAATGCTTAAACTAAACAGATCTAAGCTTTAGTATTAAAATAAAGCAGAGCAACTCAGACACTCCAGAGTCTATGTTGCTCTGTCCATCTGGCTTTGGAAAATTCACATAAAATTAGCGAGTGTCACAAAGAAATCCCTTTGATTAATCTAACTTGAAATTCAGGAAAGCCTTGGTTATTTAAACTCCCATTCAGGCCAGTCAGGGTGAGGTTCAGCGGTGCGTGTAGGTATGTCTGTGTGTGCATCTGTGTGGCTGAGTGTGTGTGAGCAAGAGAGACAGGGAGAGAGAGAGAGATCAGTTCATTATGCACTAGAACTGACCTTTGACGGGCCTTACTCCCTTGTTTCTGAAACTAAAGCTGGGACTGATGGGCATTTAATGTGCACTGCAATCAGCTGTCAGTCAGGATGGAGAAACAAAGAGCAGCCGTGTTATTGCAGCTCCTTCTCCAGAGGCCTGCATTTATGTAAATCATTCACATGTACTGTTTGGAGAGGATAGGTTGCAGAATAAGTTAGAAAATTTGTGTGTGCTGTGTCAGCATTGGAAGCGTATGTTGGAATATTTGTCGAGTCTGTTCACATCTGTTCAACAAAAAGCTACACAGCCCTTTTTTGTCTTAAGTTTGTAGAGACGCCTTGATACATGTATTTCAAAGACTTTTGATTTGGAACTTTAATTAGCTGTGTTACATAATGACTTGAACAACAAAGAGGGTAAGATAAAACAAACATTCAATATTTATTCTTTTTTTTAGTTTTTAAATCCAATCCCATTTTGCTTTACTTCTCCACTTTCTCCTATAAAAATGCTTTTTTTTGCTATCCCCTCTCTGAGAACAAAGATATCTAAAATGAACTTTGAGGATGAGTTGAGAGTGACAGCAAGGAACATGCAGCCCTGCTTTAACACCAGCTAAAACACATTGATGTCCAGGTCTGGACTTTTCCAACCGGTATTTACAGGTGCTTTAATACAACTTCACTGTAACCACAAAAGTTACAATATAAAAGAATATGCCTGAACCACCTTGACAAATTTGTTACATTCATCTTTGTTGGGGTCAGTGGGCCTCTTAAGGGGTCATGGCAGGTACAGTTTTTGAGACGCTGGGAAAAAGTACTAGATCCTTGTAGATGTTTGGTGTTTGTGCTTTTCTGCACAATTGTTATTGTCACACAGGAACATTGAGATATTGGTTATGCCAAGTTGGACAAGAAAAATATTTTATCTTCTCATTAAAGTCAATTGCAGTCTAAAAATAAGTAATCTGAACTATAAAAATGTCTAGGAGGTTGAATAGGTTAAGTTTTTTGTAAAATATAAAATGTGAGCACTCAAAGTTTAAGAAACAATAGTGACATATATTGCATCATTTGGTTATAACTATGGCAGTCTGAATGTGTTCATTTGTTCATGTTAGAAATGTGGTTTAAACCTTTGGACAACTTTATATCATTCCCGTGAGAATTTAAAGTTTCATATCAATTTTAGCGTTAATAATGTAGTGAATTCAATGTATTTATTGTACTTTAATATAGGATGGAGCAAATGCATACTTTTATAGTTCTGTTGATCTTGTAAATACTCTATTAAAACACAAATATAAGGTTAGAAAATTTCACTTATTTCAAATGCCATTTAAGTGACATTAACAGAATTATAGACAATCTCAGTATCAAAATGTTCGCATTATAAAAAAAAAATGAATGTATGGGATTCAAGTACAAGTAATAACAGTACATCGGGAAATTAGGAGAGTTTGAATCCCCCCCTCCCCACAGTATAAAGTGAGCAGGTGTGAAAACGTTTCCTCATGCAGTGCCACACTGTGGAAATGTCTGAGCAGAAGGTTGGGGCAGATAGCAGATTCCTGCGTGGGATCCAGTGCCACATCAGGAGAACAAGGCTGGATTATTGATGTGCCAATTAGCAGCCAGTGTGTGTATCTTCTCCCCCCACAGGGGATTCTCTGATAATTAATGAATAATTTAGCATGCCTTTATGTAAATGCTGAAAGGGGGTAGAAGTCACTGCAAACCCACATTTCTATTGTTACAGGTTTGACAAAGCACACCTTTGAAGCATAGGGGGGCACCCTTTTGTTGTGTGCCGTGATTTGTTTGCAAAGGCAAAAGAAATTTGAAATATTTTTTTGGAATGATTCATTTACCCAAATCATTCATCGCATCAAAGCCAACATATAATTAAATATACAAAACCATGTATACTATTTCTGAGTTACATGTTTATTTTGCTTGTGCGCCAATTTAGCAGGCTGTGATGTGAATTCCAATGAAAACATATCATAATGAACGAGCCTAGTGTGGGTTCGAGTCTCAGGTTACTTTAATCCTTTCCTTTGTGAGACATCTGTAGCTCCACTGTGGACTTTAAACCTTTAAAGAAAACCAAAATTGCTCAAAAAGAATGACAGTTTGACTATGTGTCTGTCAATATGTTTCGATTTAGAGGGAGTTAGAGTCTCAAGGCATACTACCTCAATTTGAGACATCACACAAGAGACACCAAGTGATTGCAATTAACCAGCTGGTGGACATTAAACAGAGATTACCGAGTCCTGAGAAGCAAACTGAGATTCTCTGATCTCCAATAAGCAACTGGTCCACAGCGTCTGTTGGACTTTCTTCCTGGTGATCATCTCTCCGTTTTAAACTTAGTGTCTTCCCAGGCTAAAGGTCTGCACTGCCCCTCAGTCAAACTTGCTGTACCTCGTTGTGGTTTGTGGTTAGTTTTATGATCTGGATTGAGCTGGATTTCACCTCAGTCTTAACGAGGTGACAGAGAACACTTTCCTCCTTCCCTCGCTGGTCTTAAAAAAAACCCTTTTAAGGACTTATGCAGAGTTGTCCATAAGAACGTTAAAACATCACTTAACAAATCAATCCTCCCATTTGCAAGCCAAGTCTAATGCAAGTGCATGTTCATGGCCACGTGTGTGTCAGTGATGGTGTGGGTGTAACAGAATGCATATGTTGTGAGTGAGATTGTCAATAATAAACAGAGGGAAAACTGACAATTGAAGGCAACACTTGTCTTGTCTGCACATGTTTTGTGATCACTTTTAAAGAATAAGCTGATCCAGACATCCTGAACTAGCAACAGAAACCATAGTATTTGTTTTAATGTAATCTTATTGCAACATTCACTAAACAGAGGTTTTCAAGCTTCGGGAAGCTGGGAATGAGCACAAGAAATGTGAACTAAGTTGAACAATTATGATTAAACTTGAGTTTACTGATGCCATGTTAGTGACATTTAATTCATTTATTAAATTTCGATCCCTTTTTTCTGAACTTCTGCCCCTATAATTACTAATGACAGGTACAAATTTTGAGTGTACTTATTTAATACATCAAGATGTCCTTTCATATAAAGGCTCCTCTGAAATCTTGGATACAGCTGTGAAACTCCTTATTTTGTGCGGTACATTTCAGAGACAATATGTTTTGTTAGCATTCAATGATATCTAGCAATAGTTAATTAATAATTAGTTAATTAGTTAATAATTCATAGACTTTACCTGATTGACTGTAGTGAAACCTTACAGGCTTCAATATAAACTGTTGTGAAAAAACATCAACTCTGATGGCAGCAACAACTTTGTGCTAGTGACATTAGCATCATTAGCATTGAGTTGAACTATTCTTCATTACTGTAGTTCCTTGTGCTGAACCCAAAAGATTATGTTCCCGACCTCAAAGTGACAGAGGGCAAATAGAAACAAGGCATTAAATGACTTTATCTCTTTTTTTGATTCCCCTTTTCTTCCTTAAAACATCAAAACCAATTTTTTTTTTAAACCCTGTCCACAAATTCTCATTTTCCCATTCTTTCTGCTCTTTTCTTTCCCCCGGCTCCTTCTACCAGTTATCTGATCATCTGGATCACCTCCTCTAAAGCTGCCTTGGCCGGAGGTTGACAAGCACTCTGATTAAAGGCCTTATTTAACTCGGTATAGATGAGAAGCTGATTGTCATTTTGAAGCAGGCAAGAGGAAAGTCAGGAGAAAAGGGGCCTCAACATGGAAGAGAAAAGGAAAACGCAACGGGTGACGTAAGGAATGAGATCCTTAGGGCAGCCATGCAGCTAACGAACCATTTCCTTTATTCTCATATTCACCCACACCAACTGAACCCCAGATGTGTGTTCCTTCTGTCCCCCCACACACACCACCACCCCCGCCCCTTACTCAACTAATTAGATAGGTCACAACTGTGCAAGTTCTAGCTAGGGTTTAGAGGAGGGCCACAATGGCAAAGGGAACCTGAAACTAACCACAATTACTACCGTCATGGTTTGTTTTGTTTTTTTTTTTAATTTCTTGTACACTTGAATAGTAAGAATCTTAAAATAGGTAAAAAGGAAAGGAACCAGCAGTGATTTAGAGTGCACTATCCCATGTTGGGCACTGGAGTCAACACTAATGACTGGGAGATAAATCAGTTTAGAATATATATATATATATATATATATATATATCAATATTTGCTGTCTCAATATCCACACTACTTCAAATTTAGATATGTTCACTAGTGTGAAACTCAAACTACTAAATCTAGCAAAGACATATGCTTTTTTTAACGACTTTTGTCAAATGCTTTAAAAGGCTAAAAAGCTAGACAAACTTTGGCAACTCAGGTTCTTTTTTTGGAGAGGAAAGAAGGTGATTGATTGTTGTTAAAAAGTTATCAAATACATCACTGGTGTCATGTGACAATTACATCAAGCGAGGAAGAATTATTTCATGAGTCAGAACTGATGAAACAGAGGGGCAGTGAGGAAAGCTTTAGCTCCGGATGGAGGGATATTTGGATAGCTGTTGAGATAAGCAAAATTGTCTGAGAATACTATGGAAATGGTTAGTGGACTGCTGGAAGGTGTACAAACCTCCACAGAGAGGAGACGATTAGGATGAATGACTCAAAAGATTAGCTTGAGCTAGGTTACAGTTAGCCTCAGAGGGGAGTGTTATAAAGATGTTTTATGCAGAACTGCACACTGTTAGTTTATGTGGATGTGACTGTGTGTATATGAGGAATCAACAAAAGGAATAAAAAAAATACAATTTGCAATTAACCCAAATAAATCCTAAAAATGAAAGAAAAAAAGCCAACATATTAGCATGCTAACATGATTACATTTACGTGACAGAATTTCATAAGTTTTATAATTCATTAAAAATAATCTGAAATGTGTACTTTTTAACAGTTAAAGCACCCAGAGTTGAATAATTTCACCTCGTTGATACAAGAAAAATATCTTCCAGAGACATGCGTCTCTGTCTACTTGCAAAGACACTCAAACAAGTCAAATATTTCAACAGTCTGAGCTGGAAATAAGTAAAATCCTGAACTGGAGATGTTTGAAAGCCGAGTAATGCCCCAGAAGAACATCCCAGATGACTTTGGCAGAAGTAAAATGAGGGCATGGAGGAGTGCAGGAAAAGGGGAAAAAAAACAACATTAGTGAGTTAGTACTTCAGCAACAATATATCATCCCATTTCTCAGGCTCTCATTAGCCCTCTCAATTACGTCATTGAAGAGGAGGCTGAAGAAGAGGAGGGGGAGACGAGCTGAACAGAGGGGGAGGCAAGGAAGAAGGGGGCAGCTCGTAAAACACTGAGCACACAGTAAACATGTCTCCTCTTATGCATGACAATACCCCTACAGTGAGCGCTGCTTGACATTAGCCAGATAACAGCCCCCCACCCCCGCCAGCACGCTAGTTCCCATCCTACAACAAAGCTTTCAGTAGAGACACCAGGGGAATAGATTAGCGCTGGCCTAACATGGTAAACCATGTTTTGTTACATGAAACCATGTTGGGGTAGACGACGTTAAAATTTTCACTCACTCAGTCATTCGCAAGTGCACCAGTACTTGCAGTGGTTTACCTCAGCTCACACATGAGTTCCTATGGGGCTGCTGTGAGAAGATGTGGAAGCTGGTTGGAGTCTGATCAGAGTTTGCTGTGTGGATGAGCAGTGAATGTAAACAATCATGATCTTTGACTTTGTGTAGCTGGTGGTCTGAGCTGAAGAGCTGTCACAGTGGCTCTAAGTCTTGTGGGAAAAATGTAAGACATGCTTTCGTCTTCTGTATCTCAGTGTCCCACATGTTTCATTTCAAATACAGTCATGATGATACATATATCTATATTAATAAATCCCCTACATTATTAACACACTGGTGCCAACACCCAGTCTTTTAAAGCTGTATCAAATGGCCAAAACAGCATCTATGACTTATCAAAACAGACCCTTTCAAAAGACTGTCAAAGATGTCCTGGTAGGATGATGGACACCTGACTATGACTTGGCTTGGGTAAGTGTGACTGGCTTTCAGCATATAAAGTTGACAAACCTCTGAGAAGTCTGAGACTTTCAAAGAGTTTGTTAGTTTTCATATATGGAGCTTAGGGGGTAAATGTGATTTGGCTCCTACTAATATGACATTTGTCTGTTAGCAACAATGCAGATGAGGCTCTGCAAGCAGGAATAGTGAACAGCTGTAAGGTCAAAAGTATAAAGCAGTCTGGCTTCACTTGAAACAGTGGGAATGATGCAGCAAAAAAAAAAAAATCACAAACATGACGTCCTACAGTGTCTCATATGGTATCTCAATCATCATATGATTGACATATATGTGTGATTTACATATATGTGTGATTGATTCACATATGTGTGTGTGTATACATACACATACATACATACATACATATTATATATATATATATATATATATAGATACACACACACATACACACACACACATATGATGATATGATATATAAACAAATCCTGAAATATTGTCTTTTGTCCTCAGAAGCTGCTGCTTAACAAAACTGAAATTCTAAATATTACTTATTTTGATGATATTAGACAGTATTATCATTCCTTTTATGCTGTTCAAAAAAATACCAAACATATTTATATTACTGAAAGTTTTAAAACATTGGTGGAGCTTTCACAATATTAATTTTCATCAACTAAAAAAAATGAAAATAGAATATTTAATTAATTTCCCTTTGAGGATGAATAGAGTATTTTGGAGTTAAATTGAACTGAATCAAATTGAATTGGACTGAATTTGACCCATTTTTTATAAATATATTTACAGCAGTTAAAACATATACAATATCAGTGTGCATTTATTACTGTATTATCAACAGTATTACATTATTTCAATATTAAAAGTAAGTACAAGCATATGTTGACACTCCTGGCGTTTTCTTGTTAACATCGGTGAGTCTAACATGTTGTGCAAAGCTGTGGTCAGCCCACTCACAATCAGCTTCTGACCTATCACTCAGTTGGCTTTGCCCATTCAACAAGAAAAAAAAAAAAGTCTGCATCCGCCTGGGAGAGCAGTTTAGCTTACGCCTCTGTAACTGTTTGACTGCGCTGTGGTGAGCTTTAGAGTGGGGAAAAAGGCCAAAAGTAATATGTTGCCTGTCTGTCCCGTGTGTGGCTGAGGGGTCTGTCAACAACTCTACAAGAGCGCAGATGACAGAGAGGAACCAAACATGTGAAATATGGAGCAGCAAATGAGCACTGCTGGAGTTGGAATCGCTGAGATAGGGACTGGATTCTGCTTTTCATGGGAAGAAACAAGATTACAATGTCTTGTGTAAGAACTAACTGGACAAGTCAGAGTTTCATATAAAATGAAACCAGCTGCCTTCAAAATAGTTACAAAAAAAATTAAGCCAAGCAACTATTTTGATGTTAGTTTGTTAGATTGCAAAGATCTAGTCGTACACTGTGTTCTTTTCATAATTTGTTGACAGTCCACACTCTACTTAAAATACTTAAGTACAGTGTTTTAAGTTCAGTTTGTTACAGTTGTTTGCTTGTCTCTCAAAACATTGGAATTTCAGAATCTGTGCTTTGTCTTCTAATGCATAAATCACCGTACTGTTTGGCTATGTTTAACCTATAAAATCTAACCCAGTAGCAGATCTTTAACAGCTTTAAAAGCTGCCATAATGTGGTTTGTGCTGCTTCACATCAGCAGTTCCAGTGAACCAGTAACACATGACAATACGGATAAACACTCATGTAGAAGCAGAAAACAAAAACTTACACATGTTCACCTGTTCTCACGCGGATAGCTGCTGACCTGAGAAGCGAAACGTTGTCGTATATGGTGGAACGTCAGCGCTGAAGCTTCTCTGAGAAATCTTGTAATGTGATGTAGGAGGAATCAAGTTCTTAACCTCTCTTTTGACCTTCTGCTAAAAACAACAAGCAGACCCTGATCTCTGTGGCATGCCGCTTCAAGGCCCCTCTGTCTCTTCATGGCTGTGTGTACGTGTGGGATGAACGAGGAAAAAGGGAGTATTTAAGTTGACTGTAGTCAGTTAGGTGTAGTCGGGGTGCATCATATCTGCCCACAATTCAACTATTCCTCAACATGTTAAAATTGTGAAGTCGAGATCATTTATTCTTTAACATTAATCATAAACCATAACATTTCCACAAACAAATCAAGATAAAACAGATTACTTTGATGTAATGTTAAACTTCTGCCTAATTTTCTTAATTTCCAACTATCCAACTGCACCTCAACAACAAAAACGGGCTGCCGGTTTGCACGGCAGTGCAATCCTTTACTGAGAGAGCTTTTTAATGGCCTCTCCAGATTGATCCCTAATTAGCTGTTAATCATCTTAGGCTCATAACCAGAGTGGAGGCAGCAGGCATGTGTGTGTTTATGAGCATGTGTGCATTAGTTTGTGCCTGCGTGCTCTCTCCTGCTGTCTATCCGTGTGTTGGGAGGCCATTAGGAGCAGAATTGCTAAAGAGAGCCAAACAGTCCATTAACTCCTCCACTCTTCCTCTCTTCTCTCCACCATGCTCATCTCTCTCACAACAGCACCACAGTTGCCAGCTGACACCCTCTAATGTCAGCTATCTGTCATGACCAGAGACCTGTCCACCCACACATCCTTCTATACACCTTGTCCCTAGCTCAGCCTGCATCTGATCTGCATTACTATGTGACTGGGTCTGTTAAAAAATGTTCAAAATATTTAAACATTTGCAAGATAATCTGTCCATCGCATAGAAATGTGATCATCTAAAGGTTATAATATAATAAATGAATTCAGGTGGTGATGGATTAGTAAGGTCCACTGAGACTCAGCCCTTTGATAGTGAAGCTCATACAGGCCTCTATAATGAAAACCCTCATTCTTTTGGGTTTATTATGTTCCTGAGCTTCTACATCTGCCTGATGGGCTCCACAACACATTGGATCAATATCTCAATTTGCACAAAAAGGTGGGGGGGGGGGCATCCTTTGCATTTTATCAGATGAAGAGCTGTGAGTAACAGGTATATACTTTGAGTACAATACGCCTGCATCAGTAAAAACTATTTCTGCAGTAAATTAAGCACATATAGGAAGGAGGCAGTGTAAATTAAGGGAGCACAAATAGATATATTTATATGAAACACTTAACAGCACATAATCTATCCACCAGGGTGATGTAGTTTTACTGTTTTGACTTTTCTTTATATATTATCCAGTTATTATGTATTTAGATTTAAAACTGAAAATGTTCCAGCTCAAAAGTCCAGAACACTGAGGTAATATGTGATATAAAAGAAAAAAAAAGGAAAAGTAATATATAGCAATGACAAAATAATTGTTTCTTTATTGCACAAAAAAATAGAGTTTCTCCCCTCTCTTTCCAGATATTAACCAGATATCCATTTCTCTTTGGCATTAATAACTCGAGTCTTCAATCCCTATAACAGCTTGCCTTCACCACAACAAGCTTCGCCTGATACATCCACATTCGTCTAGACCATGCTGACAGCTGGAGAGAGGGAAGGAGAATGTGTGATTAATGATAGAGGCATGGTCATATCAGCAGGCTGGTTAACAGACCCCACCATAAGACTACACAGGTCACAGAGCACACCCAGTCTCATCAGCACCAATTACTACAGTGGGCACAGATCTGAGAAGAATGCTGTTACAAGGAAAAAGTAAAGGAAAAGGAAATGTGCTCCAAGGAAATTTGAAAACATTTCTTTGCAAACTAATTCCTATTTCATGAACTATACATATTTCATAGACTTACAGGTAAGGCCTTTAAGTGTCAATAACACTGCATGAGATCAAGAAGTTCTTGTAAATGAAGAACTAAAAATACAAGTAATCAGTTTAGACATAACAGAAAAAAGCAGCTATCCCAGGCTATTTAACCTTTATGACCCTGAAGACTAGAAATAAATATTCACTCTAAATGTTTCTGCTTTGGGTTTAGGTGTACTTGGTGATGCAAGGGAAGTCAGAAAAAGGATACTGGATCATTTTTAAGTACAGAGGTGAAGTTTCAATCATGCACATC
Organism: Zenarchopterus dispar; assembly: GCA_028564865.1. Lineage (NCBI taxonomy): Eukaryota > Metazoa > Chordata > Actinopteri > Beloniformes > Zenarchopteridae > Zenarchopterus > Zenarchopterus dispar. Next base: position 9,829,854 of record JAOWBL010000001.1, read on the forward strand.
AGCCTGCACCAGATGTGTTTGGGACAAAGCACACAGAGATGGTTAGGTGGATAGGGATATTAGGGGAGGCAATGTTGAATCACTTTGCCAACAAAGCAATCTGAGAGTTGGGGCATGTCGGAAGAGTGGGAGGCTCAGGTAACAGGAAGAACTAAGACAGTCAGGAAATAACACTGTCTCTTTGAATTAGCATTTCCAGATGAGCTTGTAGAGCCCAGACTTCAGTCAGGCTGGGTTATGTGACACACCAGATAGAAAAGTCGGTTCACATAAATGAGAAGGATACATCTTTTTCTAAATGACATAGATCAAGCCCATACACAAATCACATAATAAATCTTCAAGCAACACCCATGATACTTATGAATTAAGTGTATTGAACTTAGTCATGCACCTGTTCCTTCCCTTTTAGTTTATATATATATATATATATATATATATATATATATATATATATATGTGTGTGTGTGTGTGTGTGTGTGTGTGT
>JAOWBL010000001.1:9831371-9843004 GCA_028564865.1 Zenarchopterus dispar
TGTGTGTGTGTGTGTGTGTGTGTGTGTGTGTGTGTGTGTGTGTGTGTGTGTGTGTGTGTGTGTGTGTGTGTCAGCTGGTCTGGTTTCCAGGTCTTTTGATTGGATAACGATAACTGAATGATTGAGAACACAACATGTTATATTTAGTATTTCTAAGAGCAGATGATGTTTGTTTATAAAAATAACATCATGCAATATGCCATATGATATTGTTCATTCTCAGGTTCTATATAAATCAGACTTGGTTCGGACCATATGACTTTGTATTACAACATATTAAAAACATTAGAAGAGAGTGCAGCCTACTTTCTCTTTAAAGTGGCTGCATGTCTGCTTTATTGTTTTTTCCTCATTTTTAAATTCATCTTACCATCCGGTTAATTCGGACAAACTCCTCTGGGCTTTTGGCCCATGGTGGAAGATCCACATCGGAGACCACGGTGCCATCCTCCATCACTCCCAGGTTGTAACTGTTGGCGTTGACAAACATCTCAGGAAGATAGAAGAACTCTGGAATCAGCTCCTGAGTGGGCGAAGCACAGAAACACATGAATGAACTCAGAGTTTTTAATGACAACACAACAAATAAAAAGCTGATCTTAGCACATCTCTTAATTGCATCACAATTTACAGCAGCTGTAGTACACAAATCACACAACCGAAAGGTTAGATACTAATACTAAATGCATAAAGCTAATAGTCACAAATGTATATATTAAATAGAATTAGCTTTCAAAGGTGGTTTGAAATTAGAATCTTATTTGATCTTTACAGATGAGGGTTACTGTAGATAACCTTGACACTCAAACTGGATTTCAAAGCATCATTTGACAAAAATGCTGAGCAGAAGTGGCACTATTTCCAATTGATCGTGGTGGAAGACAAAACAAGCAGCAGCAAAATAATTGGTGACTAAACTTTTCTCTGATACTTTGGGGGAGAAAAGAGTTTGAAACATGCAAAGCGCTCAAGAAAAATGTGATTTAGCATATAAATATTGAAGCCAATGAAGTACCAGCGATACAGCAGGAATCTATACCAAACAACTGTTCAAACAAGTCAGATCTATCCACAGTGCAATGAGGACAGTTTGTCTTAGGATCCGAGCTTTAGAAACAAATCCTAATGCAAAAAATGCAATTAAACAGTTTTACAAGTTTTGTTACGCTCAAAAAAGCACTGCCTCCAAAATTATACAATTAATAACGTTAATTGCATGTCTGACTACTTAAATGCTCCCTGCCTCTTTGTAACAAATAAAACTGCAAGCAATGACTCACTTTTTGGATTGTTCTTATTCTTCGTTTACATCCAAAAAGCAGAAATTAAAAGCTCAACATCAGATTTTTTTTTCTTTTACCACAGAAGACAAGAAAAAACACTTGGCCAAATTTTCTAACTGTGCTGAATTTATTTGGCCGTCATAAACAACACAATGCATTTTCAGGCTGCAGGACGGTGAACAGAAAGCCACTTTTGACACGAGATGTAACCTTATATGTTTAGCGATCCATCACTCATAAAGCGGAATTTGCCACAGTGAGTATAAACATTAACAGTGAGCTTAAGCTTCAAAACATTTTGATAAATCAGTGCTTTCCTTCAGGCTCCAGCTGTCGTGTTACAGTTGTTTGCTTGTCTCTCAAAATACAAGACAATCAGTACACAAAATGGGACAATTCTTGGCTTCATGCTTGTAATTAAAGAAATTTAGTGAACAAAACAAAACATTGTTGATATTAAACCTAACAGAGTTCGCCAAATGTTTTCACATGTGCTTCACAACACAAAAGATTACCTTACACTTATACTTTTGTGGGAGGCATGTGTCCCAAGACATGCTCAGTAAAAAGCAGTGGAGCAATGCCACAATGAGTTTTAAAACAACAGTCAAACACTTGGGAATCAGAATGTAGGCTAAAGGATCAATTGACATTGTTTGTTTTGGGGAATTCACAAGAATAAAGCTTCTTTCACTACAAGCACTGAACAATCTTTCCACAAAAGACAAACAAAGTTCACTGCCTATTGACAGACCAGCAGCAACACACACCTCACATCCTCTGATGGACTTCAAGGGAAGCAAGACATACACAACATGCTCTTGAAAAATACAGATACAGCGAATGAAAAGAATCATGTTAAATTAGCTGCAAGATGCTTCTACCTCTCATTTATTGGATGAAAACATCCAATCAAATAAGCAACCAAAACATAGAGGTTTAAAACAACACAGTGCTTCCTAACTTCTGAAATCTCTTCACTCCACAAAACTTGACCTAAAACTAAAAGGTCAACGTCTTAACGAGGCCTCCTGCTCACTCAGGTTCACTGACTGCAGCCCGTTGTAAATTTGAGCGAGGGCTAACACACACACACACACACACACACACACACAACCAACAAAACTTTGTGGACTTCACTCGCCAATACTCAAGCCTACCCAGCATGGACCATTATGTGCAGTGGCCCCTTTGCTCCAGCCTGGTCAGAGGCCAGACCCTCTGATCCCCAATCCTGTCCTGTCATGGGTCACTGGAAGGGGCTTTGGCCCCTGGGCTCTCTTGCTACACTTCCACTGTTGCTACCTCTAACCCCTCTTCTCCACTGCTTCCCCTTCTGATGCCTTTGGGCCGAGGCGAGAGGTCAGGGGATTGGAGATGGGAGGTCATCCTAGCGTCACCCAGGCTAGAGACACATTGAATCTGGGTGTTGTAACCTATTATCACCCCTTCTTTACCAGTGGCATATGAAAACACTGGGGCTTTTTGCCTTCTGGCAGGGACAGAGGCTTGCTATCAATGGCCTCAGCTCTAAAGCTAAATGGTTTACTTAGCATACCAAATTGATACATCTCATCCCTAATTCTTCTATTGCTCAGAACATGAATGTGTGCATCCAAGTGGATGAAGTCGACAGACTTTCATTCAAAAAAATGCTAAAAATTCAAACTGAACTCGGAAACAAACTGATGCGGTCCAGATTTTCCCTTTGTTTTGATCTGAAGTTGAGCTCTCACAGTTTGATCCACATTGACAGGTCTAGACTCAGAGAGCAAACGAGGGCTGTTGTTGGGCTTTCGCAATCAAGCATTGGCCAGCAACACAGTAACACAATCCATATGTTTTATCTGAGAAACGTGAGGGGGGTGGTAAACGCAATCAAGCGTCAAACCTCCCAACACCACTGCTGTTCCCCCATCCAGTGACCCAGTGCCAGGAGAGCAAGCAAAAGCCAGCTCTGACAGCGAATGTCTGACTGTAGCAGTAAATGTTTTAGGAGAGCAGTTAAAGTGTGCACAAGGGGTTCGAAGGCCCTCAGTATGAGAATGACCTGTGCTGTTTCAGGGCAGATCCAAAAGCTCAGCACAGTCTGGGGGCCCAACGGGCAGGGATTCAAGTCTATGTTATAGCTGGCTGAATCTGAGAAAGATGGCTGAGACAGATGAGGATTAGCCTAACGCTTTGATCAGAAGACCAGGAAGCTTTCATTGCATAGGGACAATGATTGGTAGTGACTCAACATTTCTCTTTAGAAACCTTTTCTCCTTTGTGAGAAAGCTGAATGGGGATTTATTCTCCTGGAGCACCCAGTACTTCATCTCTTTCAAGTATTTTTTGAGGAATATTTTTAAATCATGTGTTTGTATGATTACGTGTGGACATTACCTTAACATCAGATGTGTCTCTCTGGCAGTTCCTCCAGGCCCTGGACACTGAGGAGAAGGTGCGGTCAGCATGGTCAAACTTCCCCCCTTGGAAGTTGAGGAAGAATGTGGTGAAGGGTTCCTGTAAATAAAGAGATTTCTTGTAGCCGCTTGTGCTTGCTCTTCAATAAAAACACACCTTATTAAAGTTCTTTTTCTTACACATAGAGGCCAGCCTTTTTTTTTTTTTTTTTTTTTTTAAAGGTACTCTCTAACAACAAACACGTAAAATGGTAAATCCCTGGGAGCAGCTCGAGTCAATACACTTGTGTTCCTGATGCATTTCTAATCACGTATAACCTTGTTAAGACTGATCAATAGCAGGCTCTCTGACGCAATAACCCCTGAATGACATGGACACAATACGCTACACCCCAGCTATAAACTAATACAGTAGATGGCTAAGTGAGTTCAGCCTGAAATGACGTAACCCTCATTTGTTTAAAAGTCACATTAACTACACAGTCTCTCCTTAGGCCAAAACATCAAAACGGGATTGTATCCACTGCAGAAACTCAACAAAATCCAAATATAAGCACAAAGTTTACAGTACAATCTCCAATTTGATCGTCATTGTTAAGGCTGATCTTTAAGTGAGAGTTACAAGTGAAGGTTCCCGGTAAAGTGGCTTTAGAATAAGCTGGCTAATGATGTGCAGGGATCAATGAGGTAACTCTACTGGGAGTTGCTGAGACAGTGAGCTACTGGGACAATAACAGCAGAAAACTGCACGTTGGAGAAACTTAGTAACCTCCCTCTCCCCAGAGTGCAGTAAGGAAAGATTGATGGCATCCATTTAACAAAGATACCGAAAGAGAGCACTTCAGTGCAAAAATATACACTGCATAAGGTTTTCAAAAGACAGTCAAAGCACATCTCAGAACCTTTTTTTTTTTTTTTTAATTAAAATGAATGAGTTTTTGCCAATTTACCATTGCATGGTAGCCACATATGGAGTCACAGTTGATATCAAACAATAAGAAAGAAACTATAAGAGAATGCACTTCAATACGAAATTATGAGCTCCTTCAGAATGAATGAATATGGAACTCCAGTATGTATTAATGGAAAATTTATTGCAAAAACATTTATGCACATTGCTTTAAATATATTTCAAAACCCTGAAGAACTAGGCCTTTGTATGGCAAGTATATGAGCTGTGACATTTTTAAGGTAAAGACAAAACATTCAACTATTTTTGCACATATCCTGGCATTGCACATATTGTGCAATATCATTTTGATGCATTTATTTTTAATCTCCAGTGTCTTTTCTGCAAAGAAAATACCTATAAATGCAATAAAACATTTAAAAATTCTTTGCATAGACACATGTCTTGCCCTTACCATACGTAGTAGCCACATCAAGGTGAAGCTGGACGTGGAGTAGTGTGTACCATAGTGGAACTTGGGCACCTGGTCGTCCTCCCAGGACTCAAACCGGTCTGAAAAGAATGCTGCCCTCTTGGGGTTCAGTGCACCAATTGGCTGTGCAGAAAAATGAAAAATAAAAGGTATTCTCAAATATGATAAAAGATGGAAAACAAAAGCTAATTGCCTTATATAACTACTTCTTTACATAAAAGCAAAGATAAAAAAAAACATAAGTGAGAAAGCAAAGGGAAAGCAGACAAGCCTGTACTGAATTTTACTGCGAATATATTTAGGGGACCACTCCTTGTAGCACAACAGTTGCAAGGCAAATGAAGCTGGCAACCATTGTACAATTTCAAATGAATATTAGATGATGTTTTCCTTCAGACAGCGATCAATCTTTTCCCTCAGAGTGCTTTTTAGAGGCTGTGAAATGGAGCCCCTGCAGCTGTAGTCTGTCAGAGAAAACTAATGTCCTCCAATGAAAGAGCGGCTAGGAGGAACGTCAATAGAAAAGCTGTGGGTGCCTTTAATTTCTGCTTTTATTAATCTATAACTAATACACTGGTCGCCAGGCCTATTTGTAGTGTAGAAAAATGGTTAAGTTGCATTAATTTTCCATTGCTCTGCAAAAACCAATAACCCTTTGCTGGCCGGCTATTATTTAAATACTCATTTATAGAAATCACTTTCGGGCCGGTTCAATTTTTATTAGTGCTCTGCTGAATGCGCCTTATTCCCTCACTCCCCCACCACTCACATGCTCTTCTTCCTAATGCATGCACGCACACACACAGACAGACAGACACACAGCAGATCAATAGTAATGGAATGGCGGCCTTTTGAGTACGAGAGCCTTGCAGGGTGTGGATCAATTGGATCTCTTTCATATGATGGGGTGCCCGTCACAGTAAGACTGATACAGGGCAAGTCTTAGATATTGATCTGTGTTGTTGTTACTGCTTTGTGTAGGTGTAATGGGGCATGTTTGTGAACACGTATTTGTGTAGTGGGAGATATTTTCACACCAATAAGTAGTGGTTAGGTTTGTTTCTTTTTCCATGTGAGCATATTTTGGGTTATTTTCTAAATCAGTGCTCCTCGGAGCGTGCACATTTGCAAAGTGAAATGTATTGTGCCGACACACTGTGCAGCTCTTGGTTGACAGTGATACAGTATGGACTTCCTCAGGGCCACTGGGGTGGGTGAGTACACACGGTGAATTATACATCACACCCATTGGTCTGATTTATAGCCCTAATAACGGTTGGCTCATTAAAAAAAGAAAAGGGAGAGGGCATATAAAACAAAATAAAAAAAAGACTGAAAGTGCCACAGTGACACAGAGAGAGAATAAGAGAAAGAGAGAGAGAGAGAGAGAGAGAGAGAGAGAGAGAGAGAGAGGAGAACGGCGTGCAAGTGCACACGGGGGCTGTTGGTTTGCTCGATCCCAACATTGTTTACTGCTGTAAATTACAGCGGGGCTAGCGCTCTCAGCTTACAGTAGCTACAACAGAGCAGCGGTGACGGCGCTGTACATCAGAGGCGTGTGCTGATGGAGCGCCTGCCGCCGTTTCACCACAGATTGGCCTAATATGTTGCGGCATGCTCTGATGAGCTCACAGACAAATGAAGCAATCTCGTACTTTTAATTAGACCAAAGAGTAAGCCACAGAACTAAATTGCAGCAGTGCTTTGGAAAGGTAAACATCAGAAAATTATAGCTGGATTAGTTTTAATCAGTTCTTAATCAGGAAGAAGGATAGTGATCTGATGACAGGAAAAAAAGCAACTGAAAATAGTTAACTAAAAAGCAAGTTAAAAAAAGAAATTCTAAAATACTGAAAAATATGTACATCGTCTAAAATATTCTTGCAACATTCAAGTAGTGCAAAACCTTAAAAATTGTATGTGGATAATCAGATATAAATTTATTAAAAACAGGAAAAGGCAGTGGGTTTACATTGTAAACTGAAGTCTGCATCAGAACCCAAAGTTGACATCAGTGTTTCATTAAGCTTAGAAGATTAGACCTTATTCTGCCTCTTTATTGACCTACAGCAGATGCCCCAAATAGTAAATGTGTTTCACGCATGTCACGTGTGAATTAAACTCCCACTCAAAGTTTAAAAAAAAGAAGAAAAAAAAGAGGACAACCTTGATAACAAAAGAAACCAACTCCCTTAAGGAACAATCAACAACTTCCTAAGAACTATTATTGGAACATTACTCTTTGCTAAACAATAAAATGTCATCTCTGATGAACTACAATGGCTCACAGAAAATGTGAGTATCACTTTGATTTGGAGTCATAAATCACTTGAGCATTTTTGAGCAGAGTGTTTATGTATAACGCCCTATTTAAACACTGGAAATGCTGCAGAGGGCCTGGGGGATAAACATGTGGGCACGTATGGTGAGATCAATATACCATTAGCCGATCCAGCTGTAAGTAGCAGGTTATAGCACAGGAGGTACAGAGAACGCTCAATAAATACTCACTAGTGCTGCTGTTGTGTAAATGTAGGATACATAAAAGTTAAACAATTATTTTAATTGTGTGTTGAGCTTCATTAAAAGATATACAACAACAAGAAGAATGCTTTTACCTTTTAAAATGGGCTAGTTTATTTGCTTCTTGGGCACCTTAGCTCAGGACTGACTGGCAGTAGATATACGGGCTATATGTAGATCAAGGTATTTATAGAGCTATTTATATAAGGGATGAATGTATTGTTAAGAGTAAATGTGTGATAGTTTGCAGAATATGAGTGTTTAAAGGGGTGGAGATATTAAAACAAACAGACAAAAAAAAAAAAAAAATCACACAGAGAAGAGTAACATCACTTGGTTGTGAGTGCTTATCGTGACTACAACGTTATCTCGGGGGTCGGCGTTTGATGTCAGGTTGAGGTTAGAGTTTATGATAAGAAAGTCCCTGGGGTCAGAGTGGCTCTGGTAGCAGGGGACATAAATTCTGTGTGGCCTCTGTAGTGCTGCCAATGATGACAGTGTGTGACACAGACATGCATTCATGGCAATTTGGCTTCTCAATGTCACTGGAGGCTTCGCAGATGACCTGTTTCTACAAGAGACAGCTACCAATGTGACATGCAGCAGGAGGGAGGGGTAAGAGAGATGTGGAGGTTCAGAGCGAAGTACAAGTAGAGAAGGAGACAGAAACTGCAGAAACACTAAGACCAAACAAAGCATCAGAGAAAACAAGCGAGGTGGTTCAAGAAAGGAGTAACTGAAGGTCACAAAGCAATATCTTGCAAAGAAAAACAAGGTGCGAGAATGATTGTAGGTGCAGAATTGCTTGGTGGGGGTTGATCTGGGAGGGGAGCTGCATGGCGCTGCTTGCCCTTTTCCAGACACTGCAGTCTGACACGGTCCAGTAGTCATACACCGATATCACACATGTGTCAACAACATGAATAAAACAGATGTAATCAAGATTGGCCCTGCACCCTCCCCTTTTCTCTCTGCCGCTGTTCCACTACTGAAGTAGGAAGAAAAGACAGCAAATGATGTTGTTCTTCTTTTACACTTTGTCCTCATCTTTTTTTTTGTTGTTTTCTGATTGTCTTTCTGATTCTCATCCTTTCACCCTACTCCCCCCTTTCAGTCACCGAGTCTCAGGAGCTGCAAGGCTTCAGTGAACAGAGGCTGAGCTGTCCAAACCCTATCGTGGTGCAAAAGAGAAATGAGCTACGAAACCAAAAGACGGCCTCATGTGTCAATGTCCGTGTGTGATGTTGTGGCAAGTAACTCATATTTTAGCCAATACCAAAAGGAGGTAAACAGAAAAGTGATTGCACCTTCTGAAGTAAGATAAATACAGGGCAGACACACAAAGGAGCAGATTTAACAAGACAGCAAGACTTGAGGGACAAAGTATAAATCTGTATGAAAAAAAGCATGATAGGAATGTTTCAGTTGTCTTTCACACCCATGACTTCTATACAGGGAAATAGTATTGAACTGCATATCCAAAAGAAAATGATTTTACACAGAGAAGTACAAAATATTCTCAAATTTGAATTCAAATGAATGATAAGTTACTTGGGTATTGGTATTTCCAACTGCAAAGTGCCCTCATACAAGTCTGAGTCAAATTAATTTCACTGTATAACATAATGAAATACATGTGCCAACACAACAATGAAGGGGCCTTCCTAAAATGCATTTGTTCCACATATCTCCAGTGCATTTACACGTTTTTTTTTTTGTTTGTTTGTTTTGGGTTTTTTTTCTTCCATGGCTGATCTATTCAGGCATTTAGGATCTACCATAATGACACATGCTCAGTCTTACTGCAAAACTAATCCTTTGTCCTCCCACCACTGGACTGTTTCAATTCATTGGGGGGAGAACTGCCAAGCTGAGGTGAATGTCTTCTGGCTTTTTGTCTATGTCAGTCATATTTATAATGCAAGTAAATAATTACATGTCTACCTATAAAATGCTGGGACTTTTAAGTAGTCCCAGCAACACTACTTTTCCAGTGAGCATCTTGGAGTGGCTGTTATTGTTTTAAATAGGATAACTTAATGTTTAAAGCATCCAGGGAGGTACTACTGCATTTGTTTGTGCAAGCTTAAAAGAATCTGGTTATGAAAAAAGCTATTTGGGAGTCAGACATTGAAAAAATAATGGTCTTAAATCTGAGTCAACTGTACCTGGTCAGGAATGTCTCAACCAACTTAAAAAACAACTTTTAATACATATGACCTCAGATGTCCAGTTATACATTAACACTCAAATTTAAGATTGACATAGTATAAACTGTTTATGGTTTATTGTAACAACCACAAGTTTTGACTCATTCAACTGAATGGTTAGTTGTATATGTTCAATGATAGTTTTCATCCATCAATGACTAAAAAAATGTTGCAAAACTGTGACCAACAGCAACTACACAGCCACTAAACATTCAGACGTGCAAAAGTCAGCAGTCACCTGGCACCCGTCTTTCAGTTACGAGTATTCCTTTGAACTGTAAAACTTAAAAATGTTGGGGAATGGTTTCATAACTGTTTTCAGAATGATGGGAAGAAACAATTCCTTCTCTTAGACCACTGCTGATGTCTTTCATTCTTGGCATTGTCTTAACACACATGAATGCTACAGACCAGAAGATTGGCATGTGTACTGCAGACCAATTCATCAAGGGCAGAAGAACAGAAGCACCTGATTGCAACTTATAAATGTAGTCAGGAGATACTCAGTATTGCCCACATCCTTTTACGTTTTTGGCCTCAATTGTAATATATAACAAAATGGCATGGTGAAAAAAGTTACATTATTTATCAGTTGCTGTATTTGCCAAATACTAAAACTCACTAGAGTCAATTATTATATTTTTACACAAGCCAAATAAATAAATAAAAGAAAGGAATAAAAGAGGGGCTCCTGAGTTTTGTACATGGCTTTATATTAAGAAACCGACTATCTCTGTGCACCCAGTAACTTACCTTGGACAGATCCCTGAAGTTACTGGGCAGAGTTAGGTCAAGTTCCTCTGAATCATAGTTGGTGATGACCCATGGGAAGACTGGGTACTGGTTTAGGTCATTGAAGGTGCGACCTGGACAGAAAAAAATAACAGAATAAGAAAGAAGCAAAGAAGAAACATTTAGGACAGAAGACTGATAATTACCCCAGAAATATTTGCATTCATTTCCCTGATTGATTGTGTGTGTGTGTGGCTCATCCTGTAAGACAATAACACAGATGTCAGGTGGCGTTCTCACCAGAGATAGTGTTGAGAAACATCAGGTACTCGAAGTTAGAAATCTCACGCCGTTGCCAGCGCTGAGTCATGCTGGATGCCTTGAAGAGCTGCTTGGGTGTGGCCAGAGAAATGCGTCTAGAAGGGTAAAGAAAAGAAACAGCGAGGCACAAAACAACATATTTTAAATTGTTTGTGGGCACTTTTCTGTCTGGGGTGAAAATGTTTGACGAAAGGAGTGAAGCAAAACAAAGACTGGCAACATCACAAGAATAGCAGACTGCAAAAAAGCAAATGCCCTTTTGCAGAGCTTAAGTCATAAAATGAAAAATCTACTGAAGTTACAGTGTTGCTAATTTAAAAGATAAATGTGCAATAAACCGGTTTGAGTATGCACAGTTATGTGCACACACAAGGCCCTCAAGCATGATGTATGCTGGAGGACAAAAACAAATGACCCCCAATCCAATTAAAACAAAGGAAAATGATGGAATTAATCAATGTCAGGGAGTGATATCGTTGAGGTTCAGTCACTCAAAACAGGTGAAAATACTACATCCCAAATATAAATACATACTACAGAAGATCTCTACTAATATGTACATACATACACATACACACACATATATATACACATATATATATACATATATACATACACATATATATATATATATATATATGCACATATATATATACATATATAAACATATATATATACATATATATATACATATATATATATATATATATATATACATATATATATACATATATATATACATATACATATATACTTATACACATATATACACATATA
>JAOWBL010000001.1:9850709-9860857 GCA_028564865.1 Zenarchopterus dispar
CCATGGCACACTAAGTCAGTACCAAGAGTAGTCTTGGCCTGTGATGCTTGAAGTATGGTGAGAAGGATGCTATGGCTGACCGTATCAGAAGCAGCCAATAAGTTGAGCAAAATGAGTTCCGAGCTGTTGTCCTATCTGTCTTTAAGACTGCCGTTTCCATGGCTGGGATCACAGAGGTTACTCTGAGAAAGGACTTCTGAGACCAGTTTGAAAAGAACCTTTTTCAAAAACTATCAAAAATAAGAACTATTAAAGTAAAATACAACTGAGCATCAGGAGGTTTTGTCAGAGAAATCTGAGATTTCTTTCATGTAGTGCCATAGCTGGGGATTCTTGCCTGCTCAGTAACTTCTCTGTTTGGTTAGTTGTAGTGCCTCCATCTAGCCAGTCCAATTTACCACCAACCACAAGAATAGTTTTATACAGCCACAAACCTACAACCAAAATTGCCAAAAGTGTTTAAATACTTTTTTTTTCTTTCAAAGAATTGGATCGCTGAATATTTAATCTGTAAAATAGAGTAAAACCATTAATTTCCCTGTTTCTGGCATTTAAAATTCAACTTTTAGCGGAGAGGCTAAGTTATCACATCAACCTTTACATTTACAAATCAGTGTGGATTGAGAGCATTTTTAAATTAAATATGTACATTTAAATAATGTGCACTGAAATTTTACTGTACAATTTAAAAACAGTCAAAAAAACAATAAAAAAACAATATTGATCCTAAGGACAAGATTGAAAATGAGACAATTTGTTAACATGTTTCAACACAAACAGCTCAGACAATTTGCTTCCACTGGTGATTGATAGACTCAATTGTTTGACCATCATGTAACTAATTCAAGATGTAATCACTGGTCACATTTAAAGCTCTATTTGCCTTGAGGCAAGTAAAACAAACTACTAGGTCAATAAAAATAAACACAACTAAGAAGCTGTGCTGGAGTGTGAGAGAAATAAAGCAAAATAAACAAGCCCAGCTTGCAGCAAGTGTAGGGGTTATGAAGCCTAAAGGCTCATAGCATTCACCCCCAAACGTCACCCAGCAAGAGTTTGCACTCCCTGAAGAAAGTCACCTTTGAAAGGATCCTAGGGGCCACTTAGTCGGAATTTAGCCTAATAAGGATTAAACCCTTTTTTGCCTCTTTTCACTGTGTGCTCACAGGTTAGCCTTTTTTTCCCCCCTCTTCTTTCTATGAGGCTGCTTAGCCTTTTTGAAGTGCGGACAAAAAAGGGTCTTGTGTGGATTTAGGGAAATGCTACACTGGTCTCTGGGTTAATTGGCTAGAGAAGTGAAGACTTTAGTGTATTACATCATTTAACATTCAGCCCTGAACATATGTGATGATGACAAACACCTGAGATAAAAATGGACACTCAATCAAAAAAAAAAAAAAAAAAAACCTGATGAAATACACTCCCTAGGATTTCAATAAATGAGGAGTTTATAACAGAAATTACAGTAAAAACATTAAGTCTTTAAACCTTTGATACGAATTTGCTTTGTATTTTCGTAAATTACAAAAATACCTTTTAAGAGGTGAAATAAGGTTTAGAAACCATGACCGTTTGATTTTTGCTTAATGTTAAAAATCAGGGTTTGTATCCTTTCTCAGTTTGGACTGGGGTCACAAAGGGCACAGCTGGTGGTTCAAAGATGATGGCTAACAAAGGACGGATAAGGCTACCTTAGAGAAAAAGGGTATCGAAGGAAGGACATTTATAAATTAAGAAAATGTATCCCTTGCATCATCATGCCACTCTTTAAAACTTGCAAAACTCAAACTTTACTTATGTTCAAATCCAAACTATTTTGAACAGTGCAATTAAAATTTAAACAAAAACAATATTGTAGCGATAAAGTGTTTCTGTTAGAATATAATGCATACAGGACACATGTGAGACACCAGTAGCTAAAGTCTTTAGGGACTTTCTTCGCACCTATTGAGATAGGAATTAAAGAGATGAGATGCATTCTTTGATTTGTGAAGCACATCAATAAACACAAGCACATTAAGAAAAGGTGGAAAAGCATGTACATGCTTCCCAAAATCAACGAGACAGCCAAGAGCCAGCACTGAAGCACAGGGCCCATTTAAGACTCGATACCATTGGTCCTCTGCTTTTCCATAAGCTACCATGGCAAACATCTGACAGGTTAAGAGCACTGACCGGCTCCTATCACATTCTCCCCGCTTTCCTTCAGTCTTCCATTTCACCATTTAGTGATGGATAAGCTTTTCTGGGCTTGGTGTGGGGCTTCCCTGAAGTAAATTCTTTTCTAATCTGGCTATTGTCACCAGCTTAAGTGGGTGTTGGGTGGAGAGCGCACCCCTTTTGGGGAATTCAGAGCTGGTTGTCCAAAACGAAAGAAGAGGGAAGGAGCGGGGTTGTATAAGAGAGGTATGTGGAGACCTCTAAGAATCTGGAGGTGACTCAATCGGAGCAACAGGTTTACCAGTGAAATATACTTACTGCTTTGAAAGCAATTTTTAGCCATCTTACAGTAGACATCTACTATGAAAAAGTAGCTTCATATAATGGCAGATTATTGGAAAGAAATGTTTTGAACCATCACAGTGATATACTATATCAAGATCTTATCCAATGTCTTTTGGAGTTGCTTATTCAAATGCTTAGAGCATTAGCTTGAAATGAAAACAATAACTGACGGATGTATAGCTAAAATCCTTTATTAGCACTCAATGAAATCTTAAAATTTAGGTAATTAAAGCTGCTACATAGTATACAATACAAGCAAGCTAAATTTGACTATCCTCTCTGTGCGGATTGGGTGTTGCAGGTTTGTCTAAGAGCTATATTCTTTTAATGTAAATGTATGTATATAAAAATCTGTGAGAGACAAAACCATAAAATGGCTCAAAAGAAGCTAAAACATAGCAAAGATTGTGGAAAGCTGTGGAGAGCAAATGAAAAGTATCAGTTCATTCACCTCTATGACTGTCCCATTAAACATGGTATCATACAATACATCATCATATATACCTATATTATCATATGATCCATGTGTAATACCAATTGTTGAATGCAAAATAGTAACCACTTTTTCAAGTTCATTCATGCATTTCATTGTGATCTATTTTAGTGTGACCCAAATTTTAAAAGAACCATGAAACAAATCAAAAAGAAAAGCATTGGTGCAAATAATAAATGTACATTTTCATTTATTGTACCATTACAATTCAGCAGAACAGAAGAAATTAATCAAAATGTATAATATGCCTTCTAGATATTCTGTGATTGTTTTACATTTATACCACTACTTGTTTTTCAGTCACCCCTCAGCAAAGTAGAGGTAAAAGGCTGTCATGCAACATAGAAATTTGTCTTGGATGAGTAATTAAAGAAAGTCCCCATGGCTGTGCCATTTAAACCAGACTGGATGTGTCATTAACCACAATGGCAACGGAGGCACTAGAGTTCAAAGTAACCATCTGCTCTGCTGCAAGGCATGTCTTCACATAGTTTACGTCAATATCATCATCATACCTAAAAAAAAAAAAAATCCACAACTAAAACTATTCTGAACTTCCTTCCCTACAATCCTAAATCCAGTAAAGAGCTTGCTCGCTCTCTCAAAAAAAGAAAAAAAAAACAAAAAACAAGATCACATTTACAATTCCAATTCCAATGTGCATGGAGCTAAACATCGATCTTTCAATCGCAGCCATGTGTCTTTTGACCTCGGCTGAATAACAGAGGCTTGTGAGAACAGCAGGTACACAGGTGCTGATTGTAATATCAGTGGCCTACCAGGCAGACTGGCATCCATAAACAGGCTTATCCATCAGGCTGCCGAGTTGCCTGTGACACTTGTGTCAGAGGCAGACGAAGGGAATAAATGATGGAGAGAGGGGATCAATCAAAGGAAGGGAGGGGAGGCACCTGCCCCCTGACTGGCCCAGTCAAGCCCAGAGATGGAGCATGATGGAGCAGCTAGGCTCAGGTGCAAAGTAGAGGTGGAAGCTCTTTGTCTGAAGCTGAGTGGTTAAATGAGAGTCAGGTCTTGGTTCCAGTAGTCTGTGTTTGTGTTGAGGTCCAAAGTCAGGTCACAAGCAGGCAGCCAAGGAGTGTTTGTGTGTTTGTGAAAAAAAGATGGAGGTGGTTGGATGAGCTTGAGATTGGAGAGCAATTTGAGAAGAGACATTAGTCATCATTAGGTGGTGAGATGAGAGCGTCTAATGGTTCTTTATGTAATTACCCGTATGATAGCTGTCTTTCTCTGACCTGTCCTACCTGGTTACCGCATGCACCTGAGACTGCTTGGCCTGCTTTGAAAAAGATTTACACTGACATACTACACAAATATCAATAAGGGCTGTAGATATCTACTGGAAATATTACATGCCTCTTATGTAACTGAATTTAATTTTAAAAGATAATTAGAATAGTATCAATTTTGCTCATGTTTATAACAAATGAAATAAATAAATTAAAAGAAATGTTTAATAGGTTGAAAATTCAGAAAGTTAAGGTCAACTTTGAGATTTCAGATACCCAACTCTAATTTGCATTGGTGACCAAAGAAGAGCTTTGATTTTCTGTGTGTGTGGTGTAAGGGGACAGGGTTGGGCAGTGACTCCCCAGTTGTGAGTATTTCACTAAAACAAAGGACATAAACAGAGGAGGATTTATTAGATCTCTTGGCAAAACCAAAATGGTCCAACCAACACAGCCAGTAACAATTAAAAAAAAATTAAAGTTCATATTTTAAAAGTTCTATTACTTCTACACAATTCACATTTGGTCATACAAGGTATTGAGCTCATTCCTACAGAATACGTTAATCATTACCAATATAAACTCTCCAAAGGAGTCTTTATGGACTATGACCAATAAACGGGAACTAAATGTGTGAGGTATATGCATCTTAAATTGAGATGTATAGAAAGGCAAAAAGAAATGAGGTATCTGAGCTCCACTGGCGGAGCAAAAACATTTGTAAAAACTTTTAACTTTAATATGACCTACACAATTTTAATTCAGTGAACATTTCCATCTGTTTGTGGTTGAGTAAGTGAAAATCAAGAGAGAATCCAAAATGAACACAATATTGGTGCTGAAAATCTGCTGTCTGCTTTTTTATTTTTAAAGAAACATGTCTTCACGGTTCTCTAATTATTGTACCGGAACATGAGGAAGGGGAAATTAACAGGACAAAACGAGTAAGGAGGTCATCCCAACCTCCTTTCAATCTACTAGTTGTTGGCGTAGTGTGGCTGAGCGATTTATTGACCGTTTCAGGAAGCGCTACGTCAGCATGGACCAATAGACTAGAACAGAATGAAGGAGACGAAGAAGAAGGAGTGAGAAGATTCGTTTCCTTGGGCTCATTGATAATGACATACCTGCTTGGGCTGTCAGTTAGTTCTATAGTACACACTACTTATGCTCTAACTGGAAAATCAATAGGCTCCTCTCTCAGAGACCTCTAGCTGCCATGGCTCTTTGTGATTGGCAGCACCAGCCGAAGGTCGTCCCTGGCGACCGTGAGGGTTTGGCGGAGGGAGTTGTGGGTGTTGGGGGGAGTGCGGTCACCGCAGTTTGACACTTTAGGGGGAGCTTAACGATATGAGACTGGTCGCTACATAACACTACAGTGGTTTTCTTTGACTGAGTGACCATCCATTCATCCACTTGGACTCACCCTGAGTAGCTGTCAACGCCCCACTAATTAGAGTTACCAATGTCTTCTCAGTGGGGTTTTCAAGACAGCATATTCCTAGTCTTTACACTGACCTTTAGGATAAAATTGTGATAATTATTTTAGTCCCGATTTCTTTGACGGACAACTGGTAAAGTTTAAATCCTGCTCATCACTATTTAAACTACACATTTAATTGAAAAAGGTGAAATAGCAAAATATTTCAATGTTAAGGTACCCCTTAAAAAGCAGAGTTAATGGTGTCTTCATGGAAGTCATCTACAACATGTTCAAGACTACATCTCCATACTATAAAAAATGTCTGTATTTTTGCTGTACTTGTGAAATCTGACAAACTGAGTTCACTAATAATGGTTTTCAAACATGTTTGCACACCTGTACGTTGATTTGTCACATCAGAATCATTCTTGTGTCACTTGACAGCTAGATGACAGCCATTTAAATAGTGCTTTTTTTTGTCTCATCTCTGTGGTGTACAGAGATTTCTTCAGATGCCCTGAATCTTGTGGTATTGTGTGTGATTGCATTTGTTTTGTTTTTTTTTTAATTAAAAGTTTTGGAACCAAAAAAGTAAACAACCATCAACTGATCTATTAAGGATAAAGTTAAGTCCAAGAAAGACAGCTGCAGAATTGAATGACAAATAAAAACAGAAAAGAGTCCAGCTAAGACTTAACACAATATTAAAATATAATACTGATTTATAGACATGTCTTGTTAATATTTAACTTCAACTACTGCATTAGATCACTGAGCTCCAGTCTTGGGTTTTGCCCGGTTAAGTCTGCCAGCTGAATATTCCGAGTCAGCGACAGCATATAGTGTGCACTGATTAACTAGCATTTTATTACACTAATTTCCTTATTAAACCAATATTTCAAGTTTTTTTTTTCTTAGTTGCAATGAGGCCAGAAAAAAAAATTCTTTATATATTACTGCAGAGTTAAACTGTCATTTAATAAACACAGATGTGGATCTGGGTTCATCATAATCATAATCATCATAATGTTATGTGCATGAATCAATAAAGCAATAATGGTAGTGAATTCCCAAAACACAAAGGGGACTGCAGGATTTAGATACAAAGTACAATTATGACTTCAAAACTGTCCCCTTCTATAAAGTTCATAAGGAGTAGCACATGACCCATCGATGTTTTTTAAAGTTGATCAGCTTATGGCTTAAATTCTGAGACATAATATTTACATTTGACCAGACTCGGGGCCACTTTGGTACAGTTTGTCATACTCAGCTCCCTATTCCAAATACCGGTATGGGATAATAATTTACCTTATGAGCATATAAGAGTACTGTATATTTTTTAATCCATCCCATGAGGGCATTTGTTATCAACCCACTGTGATATTGGGTGAGTTTGTATCAGTGCATCATGTTTCAGATGCCAGCAATGATGATTGTAGCATCAAATAAAGAAATAAATAAGGATCCTGGGAGATCGATCATTTGTTGTCATAGTAAATATGAAAAATTGTCATCATATATGTTCTCTAAAGTTTTCAAACCCTTCAAACCTCAAGGAATGAAAATTTGGTTTACCTGCAGTTAATATATATGTGGATGTGTTATGTAATGGTGATGATATACAGACATTCATTGCATTGTTTGAGTGATAAATTAAATAGTTCAAGTATCGGCCCATCAGTTGTTTTTTCTTTTTAAACTGAGCCTTCAATATTTCCCTCATCTTACAAACTAAGACTGTAATCTGTCAGAAATTAGCCTTTTCGGTTGTAAGATCTACCACGTCCACCAGTTGATTTCATTCCCATACTAACTCATTACATGTGTTTCTCACGTTAAATTTAACTTGTATTCTTAGGAAAAAGTGAACTTTTATCACTTTCATCACTGGATGACAGTTTTGTAAGATAACCACTTTCAAATAATTACCTTTTAAAAGTGTATACTAGTATAAAAGGATCAATTTCCTTTTATACTACTATGCTACTATACTATAGATATCCTCCAATAAGATTTCTGCAGATATTTCTTTTAACCAATAGCTTTGCGGATACAGTGGGTTTCACTTCCTTATACGTGAAACGTTGGTCCGCAGCAGCGCCTCTGCAACGATAGTTTCACGTTCAATATTAATGACTTGTGTCTGTACACAGAGAGGGTGCTTCTTAACACAGATGCATGCACACAAACCAGAACACATCTGCTGTACGAGTTCGCCTGCTCTGCTCTCTGCAGAGCAGATGCAGAGGCACTGCCAGGCAATTAGCTGCCTGCAATGATTCTCTTTGAGTCCTCTGTGGAGCTAGCAGCTGGTTCCATGTGGGGATAAGAGACAGAAAAAAAAAAAAAGTGTGAACAAGAACATCAAAAACTTACTACTCATTCACATGCCTGTGGATTTTGGACTATATGTACATTCAGTTGTGTGTCTGTAACTTTTGTTCCCAGAGAAAGGAAAGGGGTGGGAGATGAAAAAAGAGACATTTTAAAAAGGCAAGTGCTAATTTCCCTTTCCTTTATCATGAAAAAGAAAGCACAAAGTGATATTTGATGGTTAACTAGTTTAATAGCTTTCTCTGGTATTTGATTTATATTAAGTTTACAGTATAGACTGGTGATTCATATTCAAGATTCAGCAGGTAGATGGGGTAAACTTAAATTTAACTCGACTCCAAACATGGCCATTCACTGTTCACAACATAAGATCCTCTCCTAAAGAATCAAATGTGCACAAAACTGTGTTGTCGAGAGTGTTTTAATGACTTTAAACAATGAACAGTGAAGTATATGTATTCAGGAAATGGAGAGAAAAAGTAGAGGAAAAAAAGAGAAACGGCAGAAATAAATGGAAAAAACATTTAAGAAGTGAGGTTGCTTATGAGCTGGAACAGATGTACACAGTCAGACACTTTTTTGCCCATCAGTGGTTCACTGTGGAGTCATACAGACTCAGATCAAAGAGCTCTTTGACAGGGTCCTGGTCTTCTTTCCAATCAACAAAAACTAGAGAGAAACCCATCACCAACCGCAGGTATTCTTAGTATTTTCAAGAGTTACACAAATAAACTGACAAACGAACAAATGACAACCAGCTGATATTTATCATATCGTAACTAGAAAATTAAGGTAAAATCAATGAAGAGACTTGACAGGGCAGGAATGCTAAACCTCAGCTCTAAACATCATTCGAGCTGTGTGCCAATTCTGCTTCTTTTTTTCACTATAAAACTAGTGCAAAGAAAGCTCCGTACTCCAAGAAACATTCACAATTGCTCCTCACAATTGCTCCCATCCTGATATGACTAACCCTTTCACATCTAAAATCAAAACAGCTTACAATAAATAAATACTATGCACTGCATCCATTCTATAAAAAAATGAACACAACTGCCTATGAACATTTGACCTGATAAGAGGCTGAGGATGGAGTTATAATATCTTCCAAAAGTGTGAATTTATGTCACTATATATTTCTTCAAGCCACAGTTAGAATGTCCTTCATAATATTTGGACACATAGTCTTCAAGTAGGCCGCATTCATCTCTGGGGCCGTGAGCTTGATGATAAACGGTTGTCCTAAAATCAAAACAGCCCGACATTTTTCCTCGCTTATTTCATCATCATCTTCTAAATCCAAGACTACATCAGGATAAAGCCAACTTTTCCCAACGATGTGCTGAGAGAAGAAGTGCCAAATTTCATTTCACAATACGACAAATCTTTAAAGCCAGGTGATAATTGCCTTGCCGGTCTCTGCAGACGTCCTGGAGTTCAAAGAGAGCATCCAACTCGAGGTCGTTCATTTGTTCTGCATCATGTGCATCAAAACCAAATGTCATAACACATCAGAAATGTTTTGCTTTGAATGTTTTCTTATTGACGACAAGTTAATCTGACAAACTTCTCCACTGAGGCAGAAGCTGATTTAACCGTGCGGGATTGTCAAAAAGTGATCAGTCTGGAATCCTGTAAGCTGGTTGGATGACTCCTTCCTCCCCTCCCCCACTGCCTTTGTGCTATATAAAACATATAATTTGTGATATCAGACTGAATAAAACATGTGTTAACGTGCTTTGTATAAGTTGATATGAGTTCAGATAGATGATCAGCAGTGTATTTCATACTAAAACAAATAATTCTCAAAATCACAGTGTAACTATGAAGGAAAGTTAAATAACCTTGGCATTTTATTTTATATTTGTATTATCTTTCAGATATTTTTTTGTATAGCTGGCAACTTCATAGTAAATGTAATTATGGAAATGACTGTTGAATCAATGCTATGCCTTGTCCAAAAGTATTTTGTAAAAAGTGTCAGGAATTTATGCATTCATGTAAAGTTTTAAAAACATTTCATTCACACAGAACTTTTTAAAAACCTCTTTCAAACATAGAAGCCTAAGCTGAATGATACATGACAAAGAATAAATAAATAAATAAAAATACATACAAGCACTAAGCTTCAACAGGCCTGCTG
>JAOWBL010000001.1:9860957-9875342 GCA_028564865.1 Zenarchopterus dispar
ACACTCAGGCTACTTTTTTTTCTTTTTTTTTTTTTTTTTTTTTGAATTAAGCTCAATGTGCCCAACAAAACACAAAAATCATTATGGTAAAATCTACATTATATAAGATAAAAAATCGACTTGTCTGGTTAGCTGTTTATATAAACCAATCTACTTTAAGATCTTTTCAGGATGAGCTGCAGGTGCCTTCTTTAATTTCCTTCATTTTAAACAAAAATCGAGTGCATTTTAGCTGAATTACAGTGAAAACGGAGGAAAGATTTAAACTACAACACGCATCTAAAAGGACAAAAAATAAAACTCATAAAATATTTCAAAACATGTCAGCCAATAAAACTAATTTAAAAATGAATAATTGCCTCGTTTAGGTTAAACAAAAAAAAAATAGACCTGCTACCTGCACACTTAGTTAGATGATACTTAGATACGAAACACAGAAAACACACCGAAATCCGAAGAAAATAGAAGATTTGGGGATTAATCCAAGACAATCCACGTCAATTTCTGTACTAGTCGCATAAGCCTCAGGTAGACATAATTAAAACTTGCCCGTGAGGGTTAATGCCGCCATGAATGACCCTTCCAGCTCGAAGTAAAACAAAAATAGGCATGAAATTGAAAAACGAAACACAAGTCAGACACATTACTGAACAGTACATCGACTCTAAAGTTTACGGCTACCTCTTTAAATCCCAAACATTTAAACGGACGGGTGAAAATGTTCCCACAGAACGACAATAATCTTAAAAAATACCCTTTTACTCTTTGTTTAAGTAGCGTTCACCGGCGTTGATCCGTCTAAAACCGAAACGTTTGAGTTTTCCTGAGCGGACTTGGAGGCAGCGGGCAGCGGCGCGCGCCCAGCTGCTGCCTAGGAGGACCGGAGCTGAGCGCTCGTGCAGGACCCGTCTCCCTCCGGCCGCTCTGATTGGCTGCCTGCTCTGACAGCTCCGCACATGATTGCAGGAAGAGAAGCCCGACCCCTTTCACTCTCCGAAAGGAACCATTCATAAACTACACAAATCCAACTCAAAGCTGAGTGCGGACGAAAAAGTGAGCGGGGGAGCAGAGGAGAGACCAACATCAAGAGAAGATGAGTGCTCACAGACGGTGTTTTTAAACCAGGACACGGATGGAAACCCAGAACCTGAATATGAATCTTCTTATCCGCACTGGAAGTGCTCATGAGTTGGACTGATATTTAGCAGGCTCCTACGTTGCATCCCTATCCGTTTCCTCCTCCTCACACTGACGTCCATCCGCTGCAAAAGCAAGAAAAAAAACTTTGATACACATTTTTTTTTTCTCCTGCACGGGAAGCATTTGCCTCTGGCTTTACCGGTAAGCATTGGATCCGTCAACTTACTGCGACTCTCCGGTGTACAGCCCGGACCTCTGCCCAAACATGATTGCGACGCAGGCAAAGCTGGTTTACCAGCTGAACAAATACTACAACGAGAGATGCCAAGCGCGCAAAGCGGCCATTGCAAAGACTATAAGGGAGGTTTGTAAAGTGGTGTCGGATGTCCTGAAGGAGGTGGAAGTGCAGGAGCCCAGGTTTATCAGCTCCCTCAGTGAGATAGATGCACGTTACGAGGGGATGGAGGTCATCTCCCCAAATGAGTTTGAGGTGGTGCTTTATCTCAATCAGATGGGGGTGTTCAACTTTGTGGATGACGGCTCTTTGCCCGGATGCGCGGTGCTGAAGCTGAGCGACGGCCGTAAAAGGAGCATGTCTCTGTGGGTCGAGTTCATCACCGCCTCGGGCTACCTCTCAGCGAGAAAGATCCGCTCGCGGTTTCAGACTCTTGTGGCGCAGGCCGTGGACAAATGCAGCTACCGAGACGTTGTAAAGATGGTAGCCGACACTAGCGAGGTCAAACTGCGGATCAGGGAGAGGTATGTGGTGCAGATCACTCCTGCGTTCAAGTGCACCGGGATTTGGCCTAGAAGTGCAGCTCAGTGGCCCATGCCCCACATCCCCTGGCCGGGTCCGAACCGGGTAGCAGAAGTGAAAGCAGAGGGTTTTAACCTCCTCTCTAAAGAGTGCTACTCCCTAACGGGGAAGCAGAGCTCCGCAGAGAGCGACGCCTGGGTCCTGCAGTTCAGCGAGGCCGAGAACAGGCTGCTCATGGCCGGCTGCAGGAAGAAGTGTCTCTCCATCCTGAAGACTCTGCGGGACCGTCACCTGGAGCTCCCGGGACAGCCGCTCAACAACTACCACATGAAAACCCTGCTGCTGTACGAGTGCGAGAAGCACCCGAGGGAGACGGACTGGGACGAGTCTTGCCTTGGAGACCGGCTCAACGGGATCCTGCTGCAGCTCATATCGTGCCTGCAGTGCCGTAGATGTCCCCACTACTTCTTGCCAAACTTGGACTTGTTTCAGGGAAAGCCTCATTCAGCCCTGGAGGCTGCTGCTAAGCAGACGTGGAGACTGGCGAGGGAAATCCTCACCAACGCAAAAAGTTTGGACAAATTATAGACTGCATGGCTGACGAGACATCGCCGAGACGCATTTTTTTGGGATAAAAACTAAAAAAAGAAAAAGGAAAAAAAAGAAAGGAAAAAAAGACTGCGTTCCAACCGAGTCTCTGAGAAATGTGAAAAATATCAGTAACAAAATAACGCAGCAAGAAACCACGAAGCAAACCTGTTAAAAACGGAGCAATTGGCCCACTGCACAGAGAAAGTGAAGGTACATTTTCTGATAAATGTAATACATTTTAGTTGTCTTCTTTAAATGTTTTCACAAAGTGAAGAAACTTTTATTTAAATATATGCACAAAATCGTTGAGTGAAAGAATAAACTGTAGCGTGCCAAGGTCATTTTTTCCATGATGTGAGTTAAGAAGAAATGTTAATAAAAAGGTTGCAAATTAAATTACAACTTGGCCTCGTGTTTTGACATATGAGATGACGGTAAATCTGTTGCAATTTATTTTATCATTGACTCGTTAAAATAAAACAACGTGCATAATTAGTTTTTAAATGAGTATATAAAAGATCACTTCTGAATTGAAACAGAAGAAAAATTACAATTTTTTTTTTTTTAAAAAAGGAGCTAGATGGTCAACTTTAGGCCATAAATTACAATAGAACATAGGCTCAACAAGATTTTCAAATGAATGTAAATCAGCGCAGACCTGCTCATATCCAGGCCTGCAGCTTGTGCTGCAGGCCTGCAGCAACATCAGCTTAACCTGATTAATTAATCGATTCTCGATCATGCAGTTTCAGCGTTCAGGACACATTTGGACTTTTTTTCTTCTTCTGTGCATTCTGGTATAAAACTATTTTAGATGAGGATTTTACTCAATTGGCATGTTTACACACAAACACACACTCACTACAATTCAAATAATGTCACGAGTGTTATGGTACCAGTCCACAACCACCTGTGGGTCTGCTGGCTTCTACCCGTCCAGTTTTTTATTTTAAATAATTATTAATGTAATAACAATATGACTATGTTTTTTTTTTAAACCGTGGAATAATTTTCAAAAAGTAATTTGTCGTTATTTAATACAGAAAAATTTAAAAGTGCATTTAAACTAAGACTATAAATAGTATTTAAGAGAAGACATTTGGCACAGAAGCCAACAATAATTAAAATAATTAATCAATCAATAAATCAGCGAGCGTAAATTTCCCAAATACAGTTTACAAGATTAAACACTTTTTTTCGAATTAAAAAAAGTAATGCGAAGTAAAACTTTTGCTCGACTAACCGTATCGCATTTAACAACAGAAAGAAATGTTGAGGCTTCTTTTCAACGTCCACGTCTGAACCGTGGTCAGTTGGGGTTCGGGGTCCTTACCTTTGGGTCGATGGTCTTGAAGTTGGGGTCTTCTTCATCCACCTCGAAGTAGAGCTCGGAGGTGGTGATGGACAGGGTGCCTCTCACCACCACGGCCGGGGCCACGAGCTGAGCGCTGGTGCTCAGGTTGACGGGGCCTGAGAGAGAACACACACACACACACACACACACACACACTGCACTCAGAAAACCAGCAGTGCACCACACACCTCCCGCTGATCTTCACTTCTGAACGCACTTTATTTCGAGAAGAAAACTGAATTATGTTAACAGCCTTTTGCGCGTCTAATTTGCATTTGAATCGCGTTCTTATTAAACGCTGAATTTTCTTCCTAAAAGTTCAAAAATCAACCAAAAGCGGACAGAGGATTCCCCATGCCTAACACATGTGCCTAAACGAATTAAACAAGACACTGTGGCTTAAAGCGGCCTCAAAATGTTCAAATCAAGAACAGAAAGCGTAGAGGCTTAATTGTCAGGATCGACTGTCCGTCAGAAACCATCGATCGCGGGCTTTGGGAAGAATCCGCTTCATCTCGCATCAATCTTAATTTATGCCAGGATGACAATGAGAGGTGGCTCAGGGGAGCTGCGGGTGGCGGCTCTGCAGCCGGCTCGATCTGCTCATATCAGGCTTTGTGTTTGCAGAGCAGCGGGCTTCATTTCCCTCTGCACCATGACACTCGTGCAAACGGATGGAAGAAACAGACACACGTCCACTCATCTGCCTCTCTAGAACCCCGTGAGTACTGACACGTTATCCGTGGGTTGAAATAACTATTTTTTTCTTCAGTTCACTCAGACATTCAATTACACCTGAAGCAGACAGCGGGCTTAAGTTGACAAGATGAATTCGCTGTTTTATACACATAGCGTATATTAGAATATGCTTATCTTCTATCGTTGTCAAAGTGTATTGGATATATTTTAATAACATGAGCCCCATTACTGTAATATCTCTAATGTAAAATGTGGATTACTACAAATCCTCTTAGTTGATAATACTATAGTGGATTAAAGCTGTTTAAATAACA
Organism: Zenarchopterus dispar; assembly: GCA_028564865.1. NCBI lineage: Eukaryota > Metazoa > Chordata > Actinopteri > Beloniformes > Zenarchopteridae > Zenarchopterus > Zenarchopterus dispar. Next base: position 9,865,813 of record JAOWBL010000001.1, read on the forward strand.
GGCACATCAAAGGGCAGGCGCCATCGCGATTTGGATTAAACTGAGAATATAATTGTTTTATCCAGCTAACAGACTCATGCCAGTAAACCAGTTAAAGGGTTTATTCAAACCAAAAATGCTTTTCTTGAATAAAATAACACTTATTTCAATTAATTCCACTATTACTGGAATCATCTTTGCTACTGCTGAATTTAAAAAAAAAAAAATCTTTCAGTGTTAATACTCAAGATTTGTGTGTGTATTTTAAAGTGGACCTAGACAGCCTCAGCACAGTTTGTGGGAATGCTGCACTAAGAATGGAACTAGATTTAATTAATAAGCCCTTTTTTTTAAATTCATAAGAGCATTTGATTTCAAACAACCAACCAAAGTCTAAGAAAATAGGAGCATCATATAAAAGTCAAGCAGTGACTTTAAATAGGAATATACATCACACTTACAGAATAAAAAGATGTCAGGGAAAAATATTAAGTATACAATTCAGTTCAGAAAATAATGGCTGTAATAACAGTTTATTAATGGAAATGGAAGTTGCAGCGATGCCATTTCTTTACTTAATGTGGGCTGGGGGGATAGGGTGGGGCGAGAATGACTGAGGATGGTGGGAAAGACAAGTCGCTTCTTTACCTGTAAAGTTCTCCAGGTCCTTCTCCTCTAAGGATGATAGAGTGTCATCGTCTCCGTCAAGTGACGTCTCACTCTCTGAGTTTTGATTTCCCAGAGCGTGACTCCTGATGGACTGCTTGCCTTTGAGAATATCCTCCTCGGATGCTAGAGGGAGGGAAGGTCCGTCTTATTTCACATTTTAAGAACAATAAAGAACAAAGCTCGATACACTGTTATAGGCTACACAGAGTTTCTTTTATGTCAAGAAAACCAAGGAAACAAACACATTTGACTTTATTGCACTGCAGAGTTTGATTATGAACACTAAAATTAAGTGTGTTTTTCTAAAATAAAACAAACACAAAGCTTTTTTTTAATTTTGAAAAAGAACTTTAATCTTTCTTTGCACTAACATTGTCAAATAAAAATAAGGTAATCAGTTAATGTTTGAGAAAATAAAAAAACAAAATAAAAATCCTAGCATAATTATTTTCTGCATTAAGTTATATCACCTCATAAATGCCCTTATTTTCAATTTAAGACAATTTACTAAAATAAAAAGGTTAACTTTTTAGGAATTACCTTTACATTATTCATTTTATTTAAGGGTGGGAATAAATTTAAATACCCACACAGTGACATGAACTTATACAACAGTGTGTTTATCATTAAAGAAATCTTTTTTTTTTAACTTTCACCAGCTTTGCTGCTAAAATTTGATTCAACAAGTGTAGTAGTCCATATGCTTCTTACAATCTTTTTTTTTTTAAACCTCCCACCCTCCACTTGAAGAGCTACATCCAGGCAAGCAAAGTGAATGCAGCAAAAGATGACAGACAAGACATAATCCAAACTCTAAAACCACCCCTAAATGTATCTTGCCCTTTTGACATACATCATAACAAACACCAACCCATACAAAGATTATCCAAACACATTTAAATAGGACGAGCGTCTCCAACCGTTTTGATCTCAACTGAACGTGACTTGAGGTTACACATGGATTATTTAAGAAAAATGGTAATCTGCAAACATTTACAGAGCCCCGGAGTTCCCAGCGGTGGATGGTAAAGATCCACAGACAAGTCAGCAACACAAAGACCGGCTGGAACGTCCTCCCTGTTTGTAAACAAAGCCGGCGACGCTGTGAGAGCGTCCTCTGCTGCTAATCCAGCATTCTGGTAAAAGTCACATCCTTACAGTGGAGTAAGTCAGTGAACATGCATCCATGGATGATTTTTGTCACCATCACCTGAGATTGAGGGGATACCATCTGCAATGTGTGGCTACACTTTGAAACTGCTGGAGGAGCGAGGCTAAAAAATCTCTTGTCATGGAAAATATGCAGCTCGCTGATATTTAGAATGGCCTTCCTGTAATTAAACCTCCCTTGAGGATTCTTTAGTTAGCAGCAGTGAAATTACTACCAGCTCTCCTAATATGTACCACATGCCATTGTATTTGTACTTAGCAAGTGGACACGGGACGTGTTAGATGAGCTGAGAAACAGAGGTGCAATTGATGCAGCATTTTAGTGAGCAATTCTCATCCTCTAATATCAAAATAATACCAATGTGTAAGACCAGGAAAATAGTCTGATGAAATTAAAGTTCACTATAATATATTTAAGAAATGTGGATGTGTGAAGCAGGCGATGTGCAAACTTCACAGTCTCCTTAAAGTAGATATAGTTTATTTTTGCCCTCTTTTAATTTGACAGCTCTGAGGTTTTAGCGATGTTGTGTTTTGTGTGTGAATGTGTGTGCATCTAACACAGTGGTGGAGGGAATCATGGGAAACATGCTAACCAGTGAAACTGAGGCTCTGTTTGACTGTAAAAACATTTAGAAACTAAACCTTAATTCTAAAGTCTGAGAGTAGCTGAAACTAATGACTAAAAATGAATAAAAAGTTTAGAGTTTCAAAGGTAATAGCGCTCAGCCATCTTAAACTTGACATTTAATTTTTAAAAATTACACTTAAGAGGTGCACATCAAAAAAAAAGAAAGAAAGAAGACAAAAAAAACAAATAAGTAGTGTCAAGATTCTTTAGTTTCACTGGTCACAGAAGGAATGAAATGATGAATACATTCCAGCAGGTTCCACTTTTTCCAGGACTCCCCTTCCCAATTGCAAGGCTCTACTTATACAACTGCAGGCATGCATGGTCACAGCAATTAAATTGTCAGAATTAACAAATTTGTTTTTAACGGGAGCGCAGCCAGGAGTGTGGTCATGAGGCGAGTATTGATTACCAGAACAGAGACATTAGTCTTCAGGTATTTACTCTGCCACCTCTGGTACACGGGCCCCATACCAGACCAAATCAATCCCCAGAAAAGATGGTTCTTTCCAGCCATAAATACGTAGCAGCCTGCTCAAGACTACTGGCAGCCACACGCTCTCCTGTGGAAATCATCTTGGCACAGTTTGAATGATAACAGTCGTCTATATCTTTAATACACATTTTCTTCACATTTCAAGACGACACACTTTTTCTTACTCATTTTAAAAAGAAAAAGAAATCAAATGCTGTTACATCAACTTAAACTTCTAGCTTTAGGGTCATGCATTAGATGTGAAAAGAACTGCCAGCAGTAGCCGGCAAATGAGGCTAATTTCAGGCCTGATCTCATGCTAAATATTTTCTTAGAGACCGAGACTGCATTTGCTTCTCTACATCTGATGAATATAATTACAGCCAGATATGACCTTTGTGCACGGTTTGAAAACCCAGTCTTGCATTCTCATCTTGAGCTGCACTTCCGTAACAAATGTCAGGTCGACTAAAACAAGACGAAAGGTTACATCAGAAAATGAATGCCGTCAGGCTTCAGTGTCAAAGAGTTATTTTAATGATATATTCCCATAGTTCAGCCAAGCAGCATACTCTCATGAGGTGCTTTTGCCACAACTGCCCGCTGGCTATTTTTAAACACACACTTGACTTTGGCAACCAAATGTTGTTTGCAAGAACCTGCCTTCTTCTGCCACCGATGAATAAGCACAGTACATCAGCTGAAATTATTTTAATAAAGCTACAGACCAGATCAAATACCGGGTCCCTAACTGCATTTCCCTCTGCCAAAGAGCCAATAACGGAGCATGAGAGATATGTCTTTTCTCTGTCTTGACCTAGATGAAGGGAAAACATGGAGGATATAAGATGGAAAGTAAAAACCAGGAGGTGGCTGCAGAAGAACAGCGACCAGCTGGACTCTGGCTTCGCTCCGCAGCTGCGTCCACGCTGAAGCCATTACTGGAGACCAGAAGTCTCTCAGGATTCTGGGTTTGCCAACGCTTACTGCTTTAAGAACATATTCTTATCGACTCCTGTCACACCTGCCATTTGTCTTTGGGAAAGATGATACATTTAAAATAACGTTTGATGGTGACACATCGAGGACATTTTTTGGCCCGATATGTCCGTTTTTTGTTTTTTTTTTTCTTCTTTAGGACAGAGTAATTGATTGAGCTGGTTATTGCAGGCCCAGTATGAGAATGATTGCAAAACCTGGTGTGGGCTGGATATTTGCAGACATGAAGGATTACATCCACTTTAAAAGAGAAATGCAACTCCTTCTGTTAATGCAAGGATGTCATCCAAATATTTTACCTGTAAGGGGAAATGCATTTAAAAATGTCATCGTTAATCTGCTAAATAATACCAGTTTGAAACCATCTCTTCTAATTGTAAAGGAAGAATAAATATTATTCTGCAGCTTGACTAATAAATACTAAAAACTTCAGAGAACGGTGAAGCTTATTGGCTTAAAGCAAAAAAGAACTTGCCAAAATTTTAAGACTGCAAATATCCACAAAAATCAAAAAAGAAATAAAAGAGAGGAGGGAGTTTGATTTCTACTCACCACCAATATCAGCCACTGCTATGAGGCAATAAAGAAAAAGAATAAATACAAATTCACATGTCATGCTACCCACTGCAGTTCAGTTGTAGGAGGAAAAAAAAAAAAACTACAACTAGTGAATTAAGCTTTGGATAAATGGGTCATAGTATGAATTTACCGCTGTGTAATTCTAATGTGGGTGCTATTTAACTGTGTGTTGTGGTTCAGTAAATCTTTTATTGCAACATGAAGACTAATTTTTATTGCCTTGTACCTGTGCAAGCGGGTAAGAAACGGTGTGGGAACGGCAAGCGGGGATGAGCAGATGTGGCGGATGGTACTGACCGTGTTCAGCGGCGGCTTTGAGCGTAGCTTCTGAGTGACTGGATCCGAAGGGGTTCCTGATGAAGCGACGTCGCCTCCTTAAATCGTCCTCCCAGTAGTCCAGGCGCCAGAACTCCCTCGGTCGGCTGCAACGAGACAGAAGTAGCACATGTGTTAGCAATTACCAGCCAGCATGGTATAGCAGCCCAGCATTAGCACTTGGTCCGAGCAAGCATGCATAATGCCTGCATTGTGTTTGGATTTTTTTTTTTTTTTTCACATAACTATCAGAATCCTTCTTCAAAGACACTCACTTACATGCATGCTGAGATCCAAAACTATTGTACCCCCCTGCTCCTGACAATAACTTGATCTCCATCTCAGAGGTAAAAGTGTACCCCCTCTTGTTTTTGTTTGCCCCCCTTTCTCTGTTTTTCAGCAGGCGTACTGATTGAGTACCATCACAGTTGAGTGGGCACATGACACTGTGATCACTTTCAACACACTTTTGTGGCACGTGCTTCCATTCCAGGCTCATTTTAAGCCCAGCAGGATACCTCTTGTCAGGACTCATGACTTGCAGGATAAGGAGAGGGCCATTACAAAACACAGAGGAGGGGGTGGATAGCATTACCAATATTAATCAATGTCTATACCCTCCATTTTTTCTTCCAGTTTGCATCTCCTTTTGACAGTTCTCACAAGCAAAACCACCCAGCTTCTGAGAAAAAGAACGAGTTAACTTTTTATGAGAACTCACTTCTAATCGGGATTGGGCATTCATTGTGTCTTTATAATGAATAATCGACTCACTTTTTGCGAGAGATTCAACTTGATTTCTATTGAACATATTCACTAGGTATTGCTTGCAGGCTCAACAAAGAATGCTTTTTGATTGAAACTTCTTTTTCATTTTATTCCAGACTTTACAAGACTTTGTAGCTGTTTATTTGGCATTTAGTCAGCATGAGTCTAGATACCACAGTTGTGTTAATGATCCACTACCAGGTAAGAGGGGGGGGGGCAGACAAATAATCCTAACCAGCTTAAGTCATGTTCTGTAGTTCTTTTTATTTGAATCAAATCTTATTAAACCTTTAGGAGATATGGCTATCACTGACTACTTTAGGACCTGGTGTTGTAGGTTTGTAGGTGGGTTTAAAAATAAAGTACAAGTTCCTAATAGCCACTTAATTTAACTCCTGTGTAATGAATGAATCTGCAGGGTCACATTAAATTAAATACATGCAAACTAAATAAATCCCTAATATTCCCTAATACTTCCAAGTTTAACAAAGCAAGCATGCTGATGTCTGAAACCAGTAAACAAAGCAAAATGTTGTGGGACTCTAAAACTGAAACAAGACTGTTGACCTAAAAAGAAACAGGAGTTTAAAGAACCTTAAGCTTCATTTAAAAAGAAACAAAACCAGGTTTTTCATAAGTGACTGCAGCATATCCTGGGAAGGTGAACGTCTTGGGAAGAGAGAGTTTATGGTTTCAGTGACATAGCCTGTGAGGGTAGAACCCCGGTATACTTTATGCGATCTGCTATTGAACACTGCTCTGGCCGAGAGCTCCTCACAAATCTTCCGTCCAACAACAATGATCACACAGGGGCCTCTAAAAGGGATGGGAGCTTTACGCAAGAAAATAAATACAATTTCCAGGCGGGCCTTTTAAAACCCTGTGCAATAAAATCTTTTGATTATCTGATTTATCTGATTTTTTTTAAAGTCTCAAAAGCAGAAATGAACAGACAATAAGTATGAATAAAGTAGTCAACAGGACGCATTTATTTAAGTGAAAAAAGATCATCAGAGTATACCGACAACATTTGAAAATATTAAATTGAGATGAAAAAGAGAGGGGTGGGTGTGTGTGGGAGGGGGGCACTATAGATCTTGCATGTGTGATTTGAAAGAGTATCCTGCTTTCGAAGACTGCAAACCGGAAGGATGTAGAAGATAAACCTGTGAAGGACCAGATTTCTCTCCCGTGACAAAGACAGCGCTCCATGTTTGCAAGTGATAGTCTCTGAACACATATGGCCACTTCATCATCCTGCCTGTGTTGCATCTATGAAAACAATTATCATGGTTCTGCATGGTGCATGGATCAGAATCGGGATGCACTCGCCTTTCGCGGAGAGTGGGGATCTGTCCAAGTTGCACAATGCGCATTAATCCATCAGGAGGGAGACTGCTGCTTGGTGTAATTAGTCACAGCCTGGGTGGGACCACCTCTGCCACTCATACTCATCCAGCCCACTATGAACAGGCGACAGTGGAAGTCCTAATGATGGGGTGTTAGAAGAGGTGAACGGGCGATGAAAGATGCCTCATCATCAATCCCTGATGAGAGCGCCGCCATAACAAGGATGGTGATGTAGAGCGCTATGCAACCCCCATACCGCACACGGCGCTTCCACAAAGATAATAAATTATTCAGCACTCATTCATCCTCCTAGGACATTGTTGGCAGACTTTACCGAAGCACCATTCTTCAAAATAACAACAATTAAAATAACAAAAGGGTCAGCGCTGTGCTGTGGCGAATGCCAGCCACTAGTGTAATTAGTAATTAGTTCAGTCATAAAAGGTGTCTGGAAGAGCTGCTTGATAAGCTCAAAGTGACTGTTGATGAAAGTGTTGCATAGATCCAGAGGCCCTCTGTGTTTCTGAACAGCACTGAAACACAAACTAATTCACTAAGTTCAAGAAATACATGCAAATCAGTAAACAGTAATTAACTTTCTTCTTCTGTTATTTTCTTTCATTTCCCAAAAAGCTTTTGATTGTTCTTCGGGATCCAGGGCCATAAATTTGAGGAGCAATTTTCCAACACAGAAGGAATATTGAGATTTTCTACTTTCATGTGGCCCGGATGCTCTCTCCTGTTCATCAGGTGCTCTACTATAATCCCCATTTGCATCAAAACAGAGAAGGCATTCAAACGGATTTAGTATGATTAGGTAAGATAGGAAATGTTCAATTTTGAGGAGAAAGCTGGTTTAGGATTAACATACTCTTAATTCAGTACAGCGGAGAGCCACACGAGCGACATTAACAGTGTCCTCCACTATAAGCTATTCCAAGAGATCTGATTACATAACAATCTAGAATCAAGCAGAAACATTTAAGGAATTTATAGTAATGCAACAGATTATGAGTGAATCAGCATCCTTTTTAAAAGTTCTGAAAGCACAAAACCAATAAGATCAACAAAGACAGCAAGCCAAATTGTTATTGTTGGGATTAAAAGTTTACAATGCTCAAAATCATTTCATAAAAGTTTTCATCTCCCCATCTTATAGGTTTCTTCAGTTTTTTTTTTTTTTAAACCAACTCCTTGAGGGGGTATTTAGGATTTAATGTTAAAACAATGAAACTCTAACAAGCCATTCAGAGAACAAAGAATCTAAATTCAGCTCAGCTCTACTCATCCTCATAACTGGGGTTAGTAAATTACTAAATACTTTCCTATGGAGGTCCAAAATTGTTTATGGTTATAAAAGAGTGTATTGTCTGAAACTAGAGGAGCATATAAACTCACTATTTTGCACAATTAACAATATCCTACCAACATTCCTCTGTTGAAGCAACACCCTTTTAAATTATTTTTAAATTCTTCAAAGTTTCGACTTAAACGCAACCGGCTCTATCCTTCAGGAAGAGTCAGCAGACTGGTGTACTCTGTGCATCTGTCAGAGTGGTGACAGAGAAAGCTCAGAACTACGGCTGTCGTTGCAGTCATCTTAAATTTCAGGTATAGGTTTAGTCAAGCCAGCAAGCACAAACAAAACCTGCCAGTGTTGAATTTATCCTCCTCGGATAGTATGTAAATGATAACATGACCATTATCACGGCAAGCAGAACATGCAGACTGGATATGCTTTCATTTATCACTACAAGTGACTTTACTTTGGCACAAACAGTCATTCATAACATTTCTGCTAAATTCATTTAGGAATAGTCATAGAAACCTGCACATGAACCAGAGATCCCTCCCCCCAAGCCCTAACCTTTTTTTTTTAACTTATTTTATATTAATGCCAGTAGCTCAAATTGCTCAAACACTGTGGCCATCCCCAAGATCATTTTGCTTTGATTTGCATAAACCATGTATTTAGAAGAAATGGGAGAGCAGGAGGAGATTGAGGATTTGTCATGTTGAGGAGCGGTGGCTGAAGCGCTGGCTCTTTGTCAAACCGTGGCAGCGATGGCTTCAGTGGGATCTCCAGGCTCAAATTAAAATGAAACAGGACCAAACACCTTCCCCACTGAAATCATTTTCCATGATTAAGTCATGTAGAAGTGATTTTCTACATGTGCATTAATGCCTATCCTTCCTATTCCAACGATGGCTACAGGACACCATCTACATGTGTTAATTCACCTCAGCTAATGTTGTTTACAGGATTCAGAGGTGATGGCGGGGTCACAGGAATGGAAACATTTCCATCTTATCCCCCTTACACGATGGTTTACACATGATGTATAAGATCTTTACTATTAATCACAGAATGAACTAATTTGTCTAGTTTTCAGATAGTTTTCAATGCCATCTGAAAATTAAAAATGTGTCTACTAAAATAATATCTGTGTCAAGAGAAACAGGATTAAACATCCTAATACACCAAGCTAAAAAAAATTATTAAAACAGACTCCTTGCATATTTATTTATGTTTGATTACTTATATTAAATCCTTTGAGTTCAGTTCTTGCAGACAAACAAGACAGCTTGCTCTTT
>JAOWBL010000001.1:9875442-9892001 GCA_028564865.1 Zenarchopterus dispar
TATTTATTTATGTTTGATTACTTATATTAAATCCTTTGAGTTCAGTTCTTGCAGACAAACAAGACAGCTTGCTCTTTCATTTTGAAGACGATATAAACATCTCTTCTTCCAATTAACTCCAATTTATCCAACAGCTTTCAAAAAAAAAGAGATCTGAAAAACAAAGAAAGTGTGATATTGCATCTCTGCAACATCATCCGCCTGTGAGGATTAGAGAACTCCCTCGGGTGGGTGGCAAAAGGCTGCAGACTCCCCACAATGCAGTGCAGCCGAATGAAATAATGCAAATCAAGGTCTAATTACCAGCAGCTTAGCATGAGGCGTCCAATTAGCAGCAATTAGACTGAGTGTAAATTCGCCAACAAAAGCCGCGCTATTACGCACCACTTGTATCAGATTTTATGGGAGGGTAAAGTGCTTCATTAAAAGGGAGTAAATATTGAACAAAGACAGGGGTCTTCAGTGTGTCAAAAAGCTTATTCCAATATGTTTTTACCCTTTGATTTTGTAATAAACCCCCCACTTCCAGCTTTATAAACATTACCCTAGTATCAGCGTTGTAATAAAATGTATACACAGATTTCTGCTGTGACAGCACTGAAGTGGTACCATCTGTATTTTTGATGAAGAGTCATATTTTTCCTGTGATTTTGACAACATGCATTTAAGGTCATTTATCAGCACTGCTGCAAGGTAATGAGGGCATCCACTGGAGTGGAGTTGCATAATTCTGCCATTACCGGCCCATTGTAATAATCCCCTGACCTCTAGCTTTCAGAGCTGATCTTGAATGCTATGACATATCTGAACATGTATACCCACGCTTCACTCGCACCCCAAAAGCAAACCAGAGCAGAGGAGCTTCAAGGTCAGCTAAGATTAGGAGTCAAAGACAGGATTTTTTTTGCCCCCCAGTCTGAAAGTCCCCATTTTCAACAAAAACACTGAGCAATGTTTAACCTTAAACCCCAAATGGGAAAAGCAACTACCAATTCTGACACTGAAACGCTAAAGAAAATGTTTTTAAAAGTCGCGATATTAAAAGACCTTTGCTGCTCATTTTATATACAATACACAAATCATCTACATGTTCTTTCCTTTCTCTCGAAGTAAAATGCTCTTGAAGTGTATTCATTTATTTTGCTTTCGTGTGCTGCAAAGCTGAGCAGTCTGACCCAGGAACGGCTGCTAATCATGAGCACCTCCTTCCTTCTCTCCATCATAACGCTGCTGCCATTACACCTCCAATAATTCAATGAATGTGTGAGTGTGTGTCAAGTGCTGCACTAAACACAAGTCTAACTATGATGATGATCCAGTTATCGCATCCACCCACATAAAGGTTTCCTCAGTGACTCTAGAATATATGCATCATGCATTATTCATCCAATACAGATGGAAAAAAAAAAAATCATGATAGGGCTGTCGTGTTGAACTGGAATAGATTGGAAAGGTGTAAACAGGTTATTTTTATAAAAGGCTTGCAAATACTGCAGTGGTAATTAGCTGTTTTATGGGTAACACTCATCTCTATTTTAGCTCTTTTTTGGCTGTTTTGAGTTGAATCTGAATTCAATCCTGCCATCTTTCTTTTTCATTCATTTCTAAGATCTTGGCGCTTACACACTGCTCTGACTCTCGAGAGCTACTGCTAGACTTGACCTCAGACACACAAAAGGGGGTATAAAGTAAGTCTACAACATAAATACAACCTGAAGATCTACGAGTAAAGGATGATGTTCAGTCTCCAAGATGCTCTGGTCCCTATAGCGGGGAGCGCTGGTGTTTTATGTGTGCCTCTTGCTTTAGTCGTACAAGAAAGTGCTGGATTCCAAAGATAAAGGTGACTTTTTTTTTCTTTTTTTTTTGAGAAAATGTTGAATGTAACAAAATAAATGACCTGCTGGTCCCATGTTGTAATTACAGTGGCTGGAAGCATACCAATCTATCAAGAAGAAGGAGGGAGGGGGGCTGACACGCTGCAAAGGGGTTAGTCAAAGGAGATAGCCTTTGACTAACTACTGGCCCTGGACAATCAATACTCTGCAGATATTGCGTCCAGGCAGAAAGGAGAAAAGAAAAAAAAAAAAAGAGCCCTAAAAACTTCCCAAATGGCTTTTCATTCAGATATTGATCAGTACCCTTTTACGGTGACCTTGCTCCACTAAGGCCATATACTTTCTTAAGGGTATATGAAACACATAAATCTGATAGTTGCTACAGAATCCTGCCTCGCTGGGTGCACCCAGGCGGGGAGGTACAATGGTGTAATTGGTCTTTCTGGGATGGAGGCCTCCTTCCATACTTCAGGACGAGCATTTCCTTACATTTCTGTGTTCCAGTGAGAATTGTAACACAAGAGAATACTGATCGAGGAAGGAAAATTAAAGATATAAATGTGTTTAAACTGATAAACGCTACTTTAAGAAACAAGATTTAGCATCTTGTGCTGCATGTGCCATATATAAAAAAAAGAAATAGGGTTAGCACAATGAAAAACCATTCATATAACATGAAATACCTTCTTTTTTGTCGCCATTTTAAATGATCTGACAAGTGTAATTTTGTGAGTTTCTGTCTGTGCTGCGACACTTAACCATGCTAACATATGGACATCATCAGTTGTTAATATGTTTCACCGTGACACTTTGTTACTATTCCTTGCAGGCCCAGCCACTGTACTGTATATACAGTCCAAGTAAATGTTAACATTAAGGCTATATTCTAATTCATATCCATGATCCAGACTGCATGGTAGGGCCCTTGTGGCATGTTATTTTATGTAACCGATGGAACACATGTCTGTCAAACTTGAACGGTCTCCTCAGAGGTTTAATGAACATCCTTTTTGTCAGAGTTGCAACTTTCTATCGCAGACGCAGGTCACAGGGAATGATTAATGAAGCGGGGGATTTGACGTTGAAGCCGTTTAAGGACTTCAGTGCTGGAAACATCTGGGTGATGCAGAGGCCAGTTTACAGAGATGAACATAACTGAGCAAAGGCTCGTATTGCTCCGCGCATATTGACGTTGTGTGTTTATGAGTATATCAAGGCAGATGGATGATCACAGCTCGAACCCCGGCTAATTGGTTTTGGAAGTAGTCGGGACCTGGACTAACAGAAACAACTGTATTTTTAAGACGGGAGCTACAGACTACTACAGCTGCCAGATCTCTGTACTCTGAGCCATGTTTGTGTTCAGACTGCAACTATTTATAAGCAAACCAAAAGGCAATTGTTAGTTACAAATTACCAGTCAACATAGTCTGTACTAAGTACAACAATGGAGTTTTTTTTTTCTTTTTGCATTTTGATCATCTAATTTATAGGCAACAAAACAGTCAACCATACTTCTGTTTAAAATAAATGTGGCAACTGATGTTAAAAGAAAATGATCAACTCTAGAGACCACAACAGGAACTGTATTCAGCTATCCTGCAGGAACGTGGAAGGCAGATTTAAATGATCAAATCTGGCTTGCAGAGGGGTTTGCAAGTCCTGTATTATTTTATTCTTTCTGATAGCCAGAGAAGTCAGCAGCTGTAGACTTCTCCATCCAGCAAATAAAACATGCTCCTGACATAGCAGCTTTGCACGTTCACTCGCTGCACAACTGCAACTGGAGGAAAGGATGTCGTGCAAAAGTGCCACTGTCTCGTCTTCCTCCCCACCTCGACTTCTGATTCTCCAGTAACAAATATCTCTCCCTCTCATCCTCCGTTTCATCCATCTCCTTCTCCCTCTCCGTCTTCCTGCCCCTCTCGTGTCACGCATTTCCGAGGGTCCGTGTATTCTAAACTGTTATGTTCTTGTTTCCTATGGTTATAATCTCCATTGACGTGCTGGAGTCCCATTTCCTTTTACAGCCGTGCATCCACAGCACCCAGCGCAGCTGTAATGCACAGTGTGTCCATAAAACACGCACGCGAGGCAGCACAGACACTGTGCAGACCTCTGGTCTAACACATGCATTACTTTCAGTATTATGTACCATAATTGTGATTTAAGTCTGGAATGGAAGCATACATGTAGAGATAAATCTGGCTGCTGCAGCTTCTCATGCAATCATTTATTTTAAAAAAGAATAAAAAGAAAAAAAAACCAACGTTATCTGACATGAGCTACCTCGATGTAGTAAGCATCACTTGATGAAATTATCAGGAAGTGTGGCATGGCTGTAGTCTTGTAAAAGGGACAAAACTAACAAGAGCAACTCTAATTTACTCAGCTAAGATAAATATTCAAGAACCATCAGACATATTCCTAATGATAGAGAATAGGCCTCATATTAACATGATAAAATGTTATTTAAAGTGAGATTTTTCTTCCTTTTATTTTTTTTTTAGATTTAACATGTCCATGGGGTTTCAAAATCTGAGACTGTGCACCTCAAAGATAAATTATGAAGACTTCTCACTTTTACTAAATTCCCGAATATCTATAGGAGCATCAACATGTCGTTTACTCCCACATTCACCGAGCAGCTGGGCAACAATAACCATGTCTTCCCGTTTGACGTATCCAAACCACACAAAATACATAACTGGTCCGTTCAAAGGCAATACTTAGTGTCTGACCTTCGGAAAAACTGTCAAATCCCCACAAAACTACTGTATGAGCTGAACCACATTACAACTTCTGACAAATAATTTCATATTTCCTCAGCTCCAATCACTGAAAACGTTTGGGGCCCCTCTGCAGAAGACCACTCAACAATTTAAAAACCTCCATGTTAGGAGACACGTGGGGAAAAGGAAGTAGTTACCAATGTGCCGACGACGTTTAAATAAAAAGAAGTTCTCATGTAAAGAGTCACCAACATGGAACCAGGTTTATGAGAAAGCTATTGGTCGCTTGTTGATAGAGTCAAACTGAAGAATTAAGAGTGAAGGGACAGAGTCAGACAGCATATTCAGTCAGGTATAATTGTGTGTAAATTACCCTTTAAAATCCTAGTGGGAGAAAAAAAAAAAGATCCTATTTTAATGAATACAGATGATTTTTTAAATAGAAGTTAATCCTTTGTTTTCATGTTTTATGTGGGAATTTATGATGACCATTTTTATTTAGATATTTCTTCATATATCACACTTTATGGTCATTTAAATAGTGAAAACAAATAGAGTAACATTTCATAAAAATAATATAAGTTGCATCACAAATACGTACCAACAATTAATTGGTACAATTTAGTGATCTAATACAAAGGTAATTTGAAGTATCAGTATTTTCATTGTCAAAATTGTAAAAGGTTTTTTAATGTAACTGATCAAGAAATCAACTTTTTTTTCCTTAACAAAATTTGGAATATTAACAAGCAGCAGTGAATTATATCTGTGGATAAGGGAAAGCATATATGGACATAAAATATGACTAACTGATTCAGTTTTTGTCATAACATTTTCTGCGACAGTTAAAGAAACTGAGAAAATTATCCTGTTGAAAGAAAAAAAAAGTATTTGCATACTACCAATTTTTAAAACTTGATTTTTACACAAGAAAAAACTAATTCAAACCCTCCTAAGGAAATTGAGCAGACCCCATTTAACCAGATTTCTCATTTGATGTAACATTAGCTCAAAAGAAGGAAAAAAAGAAAATATACTGGGCTAAAATGGACACTCTGCTAGTTCCTTCCCTCAAGAGTGTGCTAGTAAAATGACGTAGCACAAGATAAAATAGTAATGCTAATATCAATAGTTTGTCCATTACAGGTCAGCTAACTGTCCAATGGAACAGTTACAAAGCTGTTGGTTTTCGATCTCGCAAGGCCGATCAATACGGAGGCATACTGTTTCAATTTTGCTGCCATTGATTTTCTCTATAACACTCCAACCCCAAAGCATTTGTCTTTCTGAAGGAAGGAAGATTTGATTTACTGAAGAAAAATTGGAGTGCACATCACAAAGATTTTTTGTCGGGCGGGAGTGTGACATGCCAAAAGATGGATGTCCCTTGGCTGGGAAGCCTCTAGCCTAAGGGTGTCCATTAGAGCAGTGCTGCTGCGGAAAATGAGCTGCTTATATGAGGAAGGAGGAGCAGGGGGAGACGAGCTGGTGTTGGAACAGTTTGTGTGTGTGTGTGTGTCTACTCTGAAGAGAGCTGCTTTGAGGGGAGGTTTGTTAGAGTGAACTGAAAAAAAAAAAAGAAAGAAAGGATGCAGGCTTGCATCTACATCTCGAGGAATGCTGCCATTTGTCTCAAAGAGACTGGTTACATTGAAATTGTCAAAAGCAGCTTTGCATTGTCTAGCTTTTACATCACACCTCTGTCTTTTTTCAGTTACAGCTACCTTCCCTTTAAATTCCCTGCTTTCTACATCCAGAGTGAATTTCCATGGTACATTAGTCAGCCTATTAGAATCCAATGAAGGAAAGGTATGAGAACGAAAAAAGAGGAGAGCAGAGTCTGTCCCCAGAGACTGTGAGTTGGCGTTCTCCATCATCTGCCCTCATCTCCCCTCTGTCTGTCTGTCAACTTTGTCCAGGTGTCATACACATGAGAGATGATTCTTGACCCAAATAAACACTCCAGCAGGCTGGATACTCAGTGGACCCAAGCTCCATAAAAAATAAAAGAAAGAAAAAGAAAGTGTAATTGCGGGAGAGAAGAAAAATGATATCTTCCCTGTTCATTTACCTTTTTGCTCTCAAAAAGACACCAGGCTGGCATGTTGCACACCTGAGTTTCAGGGACAGAAATGCATGCAAGAACGGGCAGATGCTCCATCTCTCCAGGTGTGGATCCGTCCATCTTGTCATTGTGTGACAGACAAGGGCACAAAAATGATGGACACTACCTTTGTGAGGTGGAAGGAACCATCCTTCGTTCCTCTGTGATTGAACAGAAGTAGATAGTGAAACAAAAAAGCGCAAAAGGAAAAAGAGAGAATGTAAAAAAACAAAAAGGGAGAGAAATTGCATAGTGTGAGAAAGAAAGGGAGAGGAGGAAAAGAACCACACAGACAAAGCAGGGAACGGTGCGGAGAAAATCACCTAACACCTTTTCTCTCCAGAGGCCAAAGCCGCTGTAAGCTGGATATTAAGACACAAATTGCATTCAGGCAGGTCACACGGTGTCAGAAGATATTAGATGCCTGTCGTGAGGAAACAACAATTCCCATCAGCGCGCAAGAAAATAATATTTTCATTTTCAGATTCTTTATTGAATGGAAACATTGGGGAATTTGCCTTATGGCATGTGAGTGAGCAGGTTCTGGTTTTACACTTCTGCAACAGAACACGTAATCCTGCCATTGTCTATGTTCCTGGATTTCATTTTCACAGCTGGAAAAATGTTGTGGGTTTTATTGTATGTGTATATCTGATCTTGCTGGTGCACCACAGTTTTGAGTGGAATTTTTTAAATATCTGGAGGCACATAGGTGTGCACAAGTTTTCCTTTGTTTGCCTGTTTTGTGTGTGCATTTTTGTGTTTTATTTTAGTTTTCAGAGATTTGCGGCACCAGATGTTTCTCTTATGCCTACATGCCATGGGCTCTGGTGCGAGGCTGCACCACCTGACCTTCACAGTAATTGACCAAAAATATTGATGTAATGGCACAAGACTGATTGTGATTTATTAAAAGAGTGCTGCACTCCAAGGCCCGGTGCCAATGGCTCCCTTCGCCTATCGGCAGCCATTAGGAAACCCATCAATAGCAGAGCGGCATAAAGGACCAGTAATAGAGGGCTTTTCTAGCCAGGGCTTGTAGGGTTGTACAGCACAATATCCTGAGTAAATGGCATTGCCTTGTGTGAGTACACTTGAAGGAGCACAATGAAGGCAATGCTAGGAGGAGAGGGAGAGAGATTGCATCAAGGAGGGAAAACTATGACAAATAGCACACTGAATCCGCATATAAGAAAGAAACAAATAGAGAGGGAAAAAACAAAAGCAGCCACAGATCTAACAGCAAACTAGCCTTCGCCAGATGAGTCTCTGGAGAGTTAGCTCAGCTTAACAAGCGTGAGCCAGCAGCCAGCTCTTCAGCTCACTATTACACACTACCTGCACAAACAGCCATCATTAGGGAATAGCTGCATTGGATTCTGAAGCCCATTTGGTGAAACAAACACAGAGGATAAGGTTCCCTCAGTTCTTAATGGGGGCTGAGCTTGTTCAAATGGCTTTCATGTCTCTCCCAAGCCAATGCATCATTCTACCCACAGCTGACACTTTCACCTTTGCACATCTAATTTCAATGTTATGAGAAAGATAATGGCGAGAATAAAACCATTACGCCATCTGAATGTTTATTTGAGGCTAAGAAAAGTTCATCCTATGAACATTAAGTGTAAAATGAAAAAAAAAAAAAAAAAAAAAAAAAAAGGCTATCATTATCTTTTTTTTTTTTTTTCTAAACAAGATCACCCTGTTTAAATCACCCTGGCAGGTGGGGAGAAGAACACAATTGTTTCCGGATCTATTTTTTCAAGGTTTGGCCAGAACCTTTGCTTTACCTTATTGAAGAGCTTCCCCAGGCTCCATGCTTGTCAGTCAGGATGTTGACTATCTTTTGGATGAGCTGCGTGGCGGTCATGTGGTCTCGATACTTGGCTGCCCGGATCAAGTGGTCACACATCTTCTCCTCATCCCGCTTGTCTGCTGCGTACTGAGCGCAATTAGACTGGAAGAGAAGACAAACAAAGGCATTCTGAAAAATTGGGTTTATCCCAGAGATTTTTTTTTTTTTTACATAAATTAATTTATACCAGTTCTGCATTTACTCAGTCGGCAATAGTACTGCAGTACATACTACATGACAGAGTTCTACATGTATAAACTCTATTCCAAGTAGGACCAAAGG
The DNA here is from genome assembly GCA_028564865.1 of Zenarchopterus dispar. Lineage (NCBI taxonomy): Eukaryota > Metazoa > Chordata > Actinopteri > Beloniformes > Zenarchopteridae > Zenarchopterus > Zenarchopterus dispar. The sequence continues at coordinate 9,884,254 of JAOWBL010000001.1, forward strand.
AAAAGCATAGGGTCATTTCTGTCCCCACGTCACATTGATTAATAACACTGGACATGTTTTTCCTAATGCCCTCCGGCACACCAAATCACACGATACCTGCAATGCACAGGGAGGACATTTTTCTCTGTCAGAATTTGTTATCAAAATGGGCCTTTGAACTGCACAGTGACAACAGTGAAACCCCAACACCTTCTGAAAATAACAGCTATAATTTTAGTGTTTTCTCATGCACTTTATTTCACAACCAGTTTGTGTTTCATAGTGACATACTTGTTGAAGAAGAGCTTAAAAAAAGAAAAAGCTAACATGCTTAACAACTTAGGTCAAATATGCCTAACATTGTGCATTTTCATAAATGAGATTCAAGCATGATTACTAAGTTAAAAGGTTTACATTAATGAGTCTTATCATGTGTAACATTAGTATCAATGTTATTACCGGCCTTATTAGATCAATTTGTACTCTTGTGTCGTCCAACAGTGGTGCAATACCTCTTTTTTTTTTTTGAATAAAAAGCATGCTTCTCACAAACTTACCAGTAAATCGCTTTATAATGGGCCCTCCTCTTCAATTTGAAAGACAACAATTCATATCTGACAGAAAATCTATAGGTATAAATCACATTAGAGGGGTTTTCTGCAGGCCGCTTGGCCTTAATTATCAATCTATGTCTCTTTATGTGGCTTAAAAGTGGGTTTTGACCTTCTACCATTATGACCTGGGAAACAAGGAAGAAGGATCACTTGGTAAGCGTTTCAAATTTTAGACCATAAGATTGCACAGTGAAGCAAAGAGGATGCCTTGTGTATGTGTGTGCTGCAGATCCATTAATCTTCAGAGGATCGGAGGAGGTAAAGTCATACATGAACGGAGCGCTGAGTGTGAATGAAGTGAGTCGGGGGAATGACAACAAAAATGTTAAACCGGGACAAAAGAAAAATGTCAAAAATGCACACATTTTATATAGTTTTCTGGGACTGATCAGTTTCCACACTTGCGTGGATTTCCATTAAGTAGCAGGTCTCTACAAAATCCATTTCCATCTGCGCCTGTCTGAGACATGTAAAGTCTGCAGGACTAATCAACAGTGCCGGGTTCAAACTCATAACCATAAACAAACACTTCATCACCTGTGTGTTGAGCCTGCCCAAACACCCAAACTCTCCATGCTGTAATGGGCTTTGCTTATAACCGATGCCAAAAATCGACTGCAGGAGAAAAGGCCAAACTCGTACTCACCCCTAAAATAACAACCAAAAAAGCTGAACACATGAGTAGTCTCATTAAAACCCAAAGCTGGTTTTGCTTATAAGTGGAAAAGACAAGTCACCGTTGATGCCTGGGGTCACTCTGATGATGTGAAGTCAGAGAAAATGTCCATTTATTATGAACGACAAAAGTGAAGAACTAAACTCTAATGCTACATTCACTTCCATATAACTCTACTAGGAGCTCTATCAAGGAATGTTGAACAAACAAAAGAAGTGAGAGTTTCTATTAATTTAAACTAGAAAAAGGCCTCTGTTAGAGTGACCGAATGAATCAATCTGCATGTTTTGAAAAGAGTCATAAAAAAGGAGACAAATGCTTCCATTTCTCAAGTTAAAAGCCACACAGCTGAGGCAAAAGACTGCCAGACTATGCTCTGTTAGCTGCCTAAACAGACAGCCACAAGGGCACAACTTGTTGGCAGTGAAACCATTATGACTTGCGACACTGTAATCATGGGCAGAACCTCCCATTACAAGGCCTGGTTGACGGGGTCGGGCAGCATGGATGCGGGTTCTTCCAGAGGAGACAGCTTGGTGAAGACAAAAACGATAATGGCTGGCATTAATCGAGTCAATTACACTGAGTCGTGTCTCCCACAATTCATCTGCAGCTCAAATGAATAATCGTGGATGTGTGTTGGAGTTTGGGAGGGGAAATGGGCTGCTGGGTGAGGTGAGTACTGACTGGAAAGAACAGTAAGCTTCTCTGTTTGCTCATAGCAGAAATAGCAACAATCAATAAGATAAAAACCATTAAACAAATGCATTTAAACTGTAAGAAAATCTTACTTTGAGCCAGAAAATGACACAAAAAAAGCCTCTGTTGCCAAATATTTTTAGAGGGGAATAGTCTCATTGCAGTGACGGCGTGCCATTGCCGGTTTAATCTTGATGCTGATGTTGTTGTCACATGATGCCTTGGCTACTCCCCCATCTCTCCCTCTGTGGGTTGAGAGGGTTAACCAGTATAATAGGCTGGAGAATGGAGGCTCATTACAAGAAATCAGCCCCATGTTTATCAATTAGAGTGACAGAGAAAGGTCTAGTGGTGTTGCCATGCCACTGTGAGCCTTCAACACACTCCCCACGCTAACTAAACCAGGGTATGGGGCTTCTGGAGAAGAGGTAAATGAAACAAAAGCAGTGGATATATTATCAAAGCGCTTGATTTGCAATCTCCTGACACTGGTGGCACACGAGGGCCACAGGCTCGGCTACTGCTGCACGAGAATCACCAATTTCTCCAATCCCACGACAAGCACTCCCTGAGGGTTTCATTTACAGAGAACCTCGCCAGAGAAAGGCAAGACATCAGGCTTGTCCTTGTCTGGTATCAAAGAATGCAAATATACAATAAATACATTCCTCCTGGAACACAATGGAGGTCCAGGGAGACAAGAGGATGAAATGAAAAAGGAGGTTGTCTAAACAAAAGTAGATTTTGAACCAGTCCAATTGGTTTCAGAGATTCTCTTGCACTTGATCTCTTGCCCCCGAGTTTTCAAATTGCAACATAAAATGTCACCAGGGGAATTCGAACAATGGGCCAGGGAAGAAACGAGTGAAAGGAAGAGGAGGGAGAGAAAAATGAGGGCTTAAAAGTACAATGGCGAACAAAAGTCACCAAATGACAATGCCTGACAGCCACTTCAATTCTGAAATGATGCTCCTGTCATGCAGTGCTCCCAAGTATTGATTTTTTTTCTTCTCTTGGAGCACCAAAGGGAGAAAAAAAAATAATCTAATCCATTTGAAACAGATCCCTGCTGCTGGCTACAGCCCAATGCTAGGAACCATCAAGGTTAACGCAGGCGCAACACTTATCAAAGTATCTCCCTCATCATCCTCCTCCCTCTTCTTCTTCCCTCTGCTCCGCCCTTCACCCAGTCTGTGGCTGATCTTTAATGGACTGGTCACCATGCATGGCTGGCAGCCTCTCCATCTTTTCAACCAAGAATTCTCTCATCTCTGCAAAACCTCACCTTCCTTTCGTTACATCACTCTGCACTGTTGCCATCTTTTCCGCTAATGACTCAAGCCGAGCCTCAAGGTCGTGCCCCTTGAAAAATCACAAGTGTTAAATTGTCACCTGATGATAAATAATAAAATGAAGGTAGGAAACAACAAGATAAACAATACATGTCCTCAGAATAATGAAAACAGAGCCCTGGCACAGAGCTGAGGCTGAAAATGAGGACGCGTCTCTATAAATATAGATATGTCAGGGGAAGTATTGCGCAGAAGTATTAAAATGCCAAAAAAGAATTTAACAAAACAATTACAGAGCTCTGAGCTGCTCATTATAATGATGACACTTTTATCCAGCACAGTCAGCTCACCTTAAGGTGCTGAAATGAACAAAAACAAAATCAAGAGAACATTCTTCCAGCGACTAAAGGGACCATGCCAGAGTGAAACAAAGGTAACGGTGGAGTGAAGTCATATTTCAGGGTTTGCTGGTCACACATAATGATGGGAGCAGTCGAGTAGGTACCTGGGGACTTCATTATGTTGACAAGACAGCAGGACTGAGACTACTGTTCTCCAACTGCCCTCTATAGCCCACTTTTTATGTCTGTCTCCCAGTGTCTTAATACGGAAGCAGTTCATACTGTACAGCAAAGAAAGACAAAAAGCAATGTGGAAACATTGCTGCTTGTTGAATATTTTGACAGTAAATTCACACCCCAGTATTTACTGTATGGTGTTACAACTATTGTTATCCAGCCACGAGGTGTTTTTGTTCTACCAGCATGTGAAATTTCTCACTTCCATTTTTTGAAAATATCCCCCAACACTCAAGATGCCACAATCTCAGAATAGGCATACTGTTTTTTGTTGGTTTTTTTTGTTACTTATTCTCTTGACAACAAATTCGCACATAATGGGATGCTCGGACATGCAGGCCTGCTGACATACTACATTACAGTTGCGACAGCAACATGACAGCAAGCTACAGTTGGTGGCAGCTATCAGTCAGGGCTCCCCTCAGTTTAATGTGGTGAAAATAGCCTCTGGGACTCGTGGTTTTCCGACTCTCTCCTGGGTGGCTTTGAGTAACCTTTGTTCAACAAATTGATGTTTTATTTCTAGCATCTTTTTTGTTTTGGATAACCAACATAACGTGTTTTTCAGGCTAAACATTTATTAGTTTTCCAGATGTTCTTAATCAAAAGGCAAACTGTTGGTTGTTTCTGCAACTGAATGGATCTGAAACTGACATAAAATGTTATGTACAGTCAATTAAATGATTTAGGCAACAATTTTATCCCTACAATACTCTCAGGAATTTTAGGCTATTCAATGAAACAAAGCATAAAAAAGGTTTAAATTCAGAGATGTTAGTGGGTTTCCTTCCACAACATTTGTGCTGGATTAAGATTTCGATTGTGTTTCTGCTGCAAGATCGAATTTCTCTGGAACATAATTGGTGGTCAAATCTGGACATTTTCCTTTAAATTTTACAGGCGTAACTTAGAATTACCGGTAATGCTCCATTAATGATGGCAAGCTTTTTTGGCACAGATGCAGCCAAATAAGTCCAAACCATGATACTGCACTATATGAAAGCCGCATTTTTCACATGACATTAAGTTCTTACACTGTAAAGCACTGATTTCTTCAAGATTTTTTTTAACTCTTTCTCCTCAAGACATCTTTAAATGTTGACAACAATGGACTTGAATTTCCTTAATTTCTGCGCAATGCAGCTATGGACTGATGAGGAGAAATATATTTTTATAGTTCAAAAAAATAATGAGAACATTTTTTTTTAAAACAAAAGAAGTCCCAGGAAATCACCTTTGCTTGCTCCTTGATATACTTTCACAAATGTATTGTAAGACTCACACTGTAATAAATCAAAAGTTCCTGCCTGATAACACCCGACTATAGTTTCCCCTCCTGATTCTGCTGTATCTACAAGTTCATGTAGATTTTCCTGTGATCTAAAAGGTTGTAGTTTTTCTCTCATTTAATTAAAAAAAATGTCCTTATCTACTTTAAAGCCTTGTCTGAATATCTGATTCCATTTTGAAGTAATATTTATGCAAAAATATAGAATAATCAAAAGAGACGCCAAACTTTCAATTACCCCAGAAGAAGAGATTTTTATTTGAAAGTATTTTGGCCTGTTAAATGGTTTCCAACTGAATCCTTCATGACAGTTTGAAACCAAGTATTTTCAGTACAAGTACGAGCAAAGTCCGACAGTTTGTGATGCAGAGACTCGAGCGATGATAAGACAATTTAATGAGTTTTAGCTCAAAGTTAATCCCATTAACATGAGGAGAAGCCCAGCTCATTTTACAATCTTAAACACCATGCTCTAATTAGCCGCTATCGTCTGGCTTTCACAGGGTATCTCAAATGGTTAATTCAATTACTCCATATAACAGCGGAAGATGAATCAAGTGGCTGTATAAAAAAGGAAAAGACTCAACAGAAAGGAAAGGTAAGAAAGAATGGGAATGACTGGGGTCTTGCTCACTCTTCCATATCTGAACCTCCTTATCTGCCCTTGTGCCCCTGAGCCCACCACATTTCATCCCTAATGAACAGGCCCATAAAGAGAGGGAGTTCGATTTCTCCCTCTTCCTTTCTATCTCTTGGACTCCGACTCTTCTCTGCTTCCGTGGAAGATATCAGTCTATCATTTGCCATGTTGTGCAGCAGCATCCGATCTGTAGATCTCCTTCACATTAAGGATCCTATTAGATAGAGAACCCTAAAAGGTAATTGGATTTCCCCCTAGTTATCTTCATCTCTGTTTCACCCTAAGCCCACTGTAATAACTTACTCTCAGGGCCAAAGATAACTCAATTCTGTCCCGGAGAGATCCAGAGAGAGTGCGAGTGAAAAAAGAGAGGGAGCGAGAGACAGACAGAGGGGGAAAGCATATGTCTCTGAGGTAAACCAGTATCTAAATCTAGAGGCTATTCAATCACTGCCTTCAAACATATAAAATCTGACCAGAAAGAAAAATAAATGTTTTTTTTTTTTAATTTTACCATATTTTCACTTCAAAGTTGAAATTTGTTGCTGCTGTTTATTTAAAACGTGCTTTCTCACATACAGTATTGCGCTGAACATGAACTAGATAGTTGATGTCGCATTGCCACAGAGACCTCAATTCCTGTGCTACATCCCGGCATCCGATATGAGGAATCGGAGAGTCCCCTTTTGAGGTTTTTCTTTTTTCCCCCTCTCACAAAACAAAAAGCAACCCATTGTCACTGCTTTAAAACTGGTACGTTTCTAAAAATTATTTCAAAACCTTCCGCCCCCAGCCTCAGGGGGGATGTTTCACTGGCCTGTTATTTTTATTGTGGCAGTGCAAAATGAAACCGCTGGCTCCAGAAGGCTCAAACAGAGCTTGTACGGAGGCAAAAATCAATACGGCAATATCAGAGCAAGACTTATCAGGGGCTCACTTCTTCTCAGAGGTCACTGAGGAGCAACTGCATTTAAGTGGGGAATTCAATTGTGAAACATAGTTTGGGAAAAGCTGTGCTGGATATCTGATTAAGGATGTTTGGAAACGTTGGAGAAGGTAGGTGAGGCTAAAAATATACACCCCGAAAATACAATGGAACATTTTTAACCTTCTTTTAGACACTTTTTGCAATCAACCAAGAGATTTAACATAAAGCTCGACTTATAGGTCAACTTTAGAGCAGCACTGCTCCTGTTAGTGCATAGTTTCTTACATTACTGTATTTCAAAACAAGTGTAAATTAAATGCAAATATCCATTCCTAGCATTTAAATCTACAGTTGATCTGGTCAAAAAACTAAAATTATAACTATGTTCTTTCAAACTAAGCTGTCCTTAAGTTTTTACATTATGATGCAATATCAAGTGGCTGACCTGAAAATAAATGAAAAAAGTATAATATTTATAAATCTTGTTGACTGGATGTGCATCACTACAAAAGTCACATTGTTACAATAATGGCTAATTTCTTTCTTTTTTTTTTTAAACTTCACTTCTACCCTACTTGTGCTTTGTTTTCTACTTTATTTGAGATGTATAGAAATTTTAGTGATTTCATGTGGAATACCTAATAACTGTAATTCTTAACTGCAGTTTTTCCGAGCGTTGACGTTAAAAATGATGATTTAAAATGACTCATCTCCACACTTGCCTAACTTCCTCATACCTTTGAATCGGGAAATTAGTAGGGCTTCAATGATTTGTTGATAAAATTAACTACAATAAATCATGGATGTTGAATATTTAGCACTGATGCATTGTTAAATGTCACAGAGAAACAGCTCCATCTTTACCATTGAGAGGATAATGTTTATTTACTTTTGTAATGCAATAAAAATATTACAATTAAGGTGGAGATGAAGGAGTAAAACAGCATCACAGGACGGTGGGTGCCTTTGCTGCTTTGCAGCAGCCCGTCTGACTCTGCTGATACGACTAAGTGATTATTGCATCTGGCTACGTCAGCCGTGTCCGTTTTCCATG
>JAOWBL010000001.1:9892101-9902773 GCA_028564865.1 Zenarchopterus dispar
CAGCAGCCCGTCTGACTCTGCTGATACGACTAAGTGATTATTGCATCTGGCTACGTCAGCCGTGTCCGTTTTCCATGGTCCTAGTGGTTTAGTCAGATATTTGAGCTGTGACAAACAGGTTTCATTTTTATGACATTATGGTAAAGCACGAGAATGACTAGTTGTACAATGAATCAACCGATTAGTCAACTAGGAAAATAAGTGGGTAGTTGCAGCCCTACAGACTCGCCCTGCCTCTACCAGCTGCTCTCTTTCTGCAACTTGTTGGTGCAAAAGCGCCTCTTAGTAATCCTGCATTCACACAGTGTGACGAGCTGTTCACTTGTCAGCTCCAAAAACCAACATTCCCATTTCCTCTGCTTATGACTGCGTTCGCCGGTTCCGCTCAGTGTTTTTCCACACAACACAGATGACGGTGCAGCGGGAAAAACTTAACAGTGTTCCGGAAAGTCAGCGAATCTCAATCTGTGGTGATGTGTGCGTGACACAGGGTAAACTGAGGAGCTTCTGCTGACACAGAAAACCAGCCTTGAAAAACGTTCCCCTCCTTGATGTTTCTTAGGTTTGCTATGCATAAAAATCCAACAGGTTTGATCTGATCTGAAAACCATCACTGTAGCACTGCACTTGTTGGGCAAAGAGGCTCAGCTACAACAGTAACTACTAGATTCACTAATGATATGCCTTTTAGAAAGACTGTCTTGACATAAAGAACATCTTTTACAGTTTTGAAGTACACAGGTTTTGTAAAGAATATGATCAGACAGGGAAAAAGAAGTCCTTTAGAGGTGGTTTAGAACTCCAGTTGTAATTCTTGCAGATCAGGAAGCAGAGGGTAATGAAGTAAAAAGGAACAGATGAGGTGAAAGCAGGTGAAAGCACCATCAACAAAGTTGAATCTTTTTGCATGTGTTTTCTTATGCTGAATTCAGACATGCATAACATTATATTTTCCAAGAGCACAAATACTGCATAACTTTGCAGAAAATGGGTAAACAACAGGAAGAAAAACACTGACTGCAAACCCAGCAGAAGCTAATGACATCTCAGCAGTCCAAGTACACGGCAAGGTCAGTGCACAGAAAGATAGCCCTGTGCAAATGTCTGACACTCACTCTGACTTGATGCAGAGTGAGTAATTTAAAAGATTTAGATTTTGTTAAATATGATAATCACACACTTCTGGTGATAATCACACTTCTGGTCAAAGCAGCAAAACATCACAATCAAAGACATAAGCAAGACTTGTCATGGCTCTTATGGCTGACTCTCAACAGGCCTGAGGGTTTCCACTTTTCCCAAATTTAGGAGAGCCCCTTCCTTGAACCTTTGGAGGAAAAGCATCATATTTTACAGTAAAGTGTGGGCTGAGGCTTGGGGGCAGACATGGTAAGTTTATGCACAGTCAGTCCTTCAGGCCAGCACCTCTCAGGTCTGTCTGCAGCTTTTAGTACTGGCAGGTTCTTGAGAAATGAGAGAAGGAGGGATGAAAAGAGGGGAGGATGCCATATCCCTGTCACTAGCAAAATACATCCCCAGTGGGAGTATAATGGACAGGATCTCAGCAGGACAGGAAATTATTTTGGTGAGATCTAGAAAGCAGAGTGTTGTAGAGTTTGACTAAGAAGGGGGCAGCGAAAGGTGCCCATGGGCCAGAACGGAGTTGGCCCAGCAGCTCCACGTGAATAGTAGCGTTTGTGCTGAGAACTCGTGGGAGGAAGAGTGCGGGCGAAGGTACATTTCTGGGGCAAGCCTCCAGTAGACACCCAGTGATAAATTAACATGACTCAGTGTTTGGTTAGTGACATATGCCCAGCATGATCTCCACCATGTCTGTGAGTGCATATGTGTGTTCATGATTACCCACTGTTATGTTTGAAAAATAAACATATACTCCAGCTTTGCTGTGACAGGTCATCAAACCTGATGGACAAGTTTGAAATCATCATTAGTTCTTTTTCCCTCCCTGTCGTTGTTAATTCTTTTTCTTTCCATGCATACACAGTAAACTTAAAGGTCCCATAAAAGGTTTCTAACCGGGGAAAATTTTATGTTTTCCATTAAATTTACCTTGAAAACTTTATTCTTCTGAAACTGTTCTATTTTATTGTCAACTTGCTAGAGTTCAATGTGTCAAAAACATCTGAGTGACTATTCAGCAACATTAGAAGACATCTTTAAAGCATGTCTCTGCATCAACTGTGCATGGTCCTACCTCGAACTCTGCGTGTTTATGTACATCTTCAGCCCTCTGTCGGCTCAGGATAAACTCGGCTTCATTAGCCACACGAACCAGGTGGTCTTTCATGGTATGACTGAGAAGCCTGGGGAAGAAGGAAGATATCCATCAACACAAGGGATTAAAGAATACATTTAAATATTCAAAAGTTTAAGAACACAGTAAGAATGTACTATTATCAAAGGATATTTAGCTTCAAGGGAATTCCTTATTTGTTGTAGTCTGATATCTAAAAACTAGCAGAAAAATCAGCCATGAAACATCCATAAAATAGTGAAAAAGAACCATGCAGAATTAGCAGAAAATCCAATTTGGAAACAAACCCGAACCAGATTTATGCTTTCACTGGGGTGCAGGTGCTAATTGATTTGTTAATAATATGTATCTGACAGGAGGGAGGCTCTCAGCCCATGTTGCTACATATGCACTCTACCTTCCTCCTCTTTTCAGTCTTGATGAGACTTGCAAGTTACATGTGTGCGTTCAAAGAAACCTCTCTTCAGCTCTGCGGGTCACATCTACGCGAAGTGAAACAATAACAGAGCAGGGAACAGAGTGGAGAGGTGGAGGGCAGGCAGGGACTCGTGGTTGGATGCAAGTCTAGGGGCAAGGGGACGACTGTAACTTAAGCCTGCAGTTTCAGCACATTGCAGCAGGGGAGCGGAGGCAGTGGGGCCTCCATGGTCCTAGTCAGGCCCTGCAATCAATAACCCATCCACTGCCCTTCTTTATGGTGCTCTGTACTAATGATTGCACATGTGGATCCTGTCTTCAGCTGGTGTCTGCAATGACCTCAAAACGATGCATGCAACACAACTGGAAATTGAAGATGTTAATTACAAAATGTATTTGGGGTAGATGTTTGGCTATACTATAAAACAGGCAAGCATGTCTTTTCATAAAAATGTTCAATTACATAGTCAAATAGTTGGACATGAAACAAAATATCCCTTAATACAAATTTGAATAGATTTCATTTGTCATCCAAAAGCTTAAAAATGGTCTTAAGTTCATTTTTTAAAAAAAGGAAACAACTGATATATGGATTATATATTAGAACAATCTAATATCTATGGATGGAATTCATCCTTATTAACAAAATACATAGTTTTCAGTTAAATGGTGAAATTGTTAGTTGACTGGCTATGAAAAGGGATTTTCTGCTCATAAATCAAATGGTAGTTGGTCATTTTGATGACTTTTGACTTAAACTCAAGTTTATTTACATTTTTTGTTTTAAAAGAAGCTTGATTCCCACTAAATACACATCAGCTTAACAAGGGTGCCAAGTCTTTAAAGTGAATTACAAATCCTCTTTTACACAAGCAAGTGTAACAAAGACTACACTACTAATTGTGTAGGATTAGGACATGTCAATTCTAAAATCTTAGAATCAATTACAGAAAATGTGCCTCTCTGTATAAGAAATTGATGAGTCTAAAGATTACAATAGAGAGAATGAGGATCAGTGATTAGGACAGAGTGGGACAAAACAAGACATAGAAGGCAAATGGCAAAAGACAGTTAGACAGAGGAGATTATTACAAACAGATAAAGGCTCAGCCAAAGAGGCATAAACTGACAGACAGTGAGAAATCAAGAGTGATTTCCCAAGTGTCACAGAGGAGCCAGCAATCAGAGCTCCTGTCACCTTCTGCCTAACCTTGCTCCTTCTCCCAAATCCCTCTGGGATGAGCGGCATCCTTTAACTGAATGGGGCCTTTAACTCACAGGTCCTCCATCCTCACTTTCACTCTTAAGCCCCTCTAGTCTCCCCAGCCATCGATTGCCTAGAATCTTGAACAGCCTCACAATCACAGGGGACTTGGGGATCTTTGGTGGCCTGAGGGGCTATGATATGGATGTGATCCGACCATGAAGAACTTTGAAAGAGGCCAGTGGGAAGAGGCTGGAAAGATAATGGCATACTGCTACAAGAAAAGAAGTTCAGGAGGACCTACCTGCCTTCGTTGACCAATTCGATAAAGGCAAGTCCAGCATTCTTCTGGATGGAGTTCTGCCATTCCTAAAAACCAGGGAAACACTGTCAACATATGTATGCACTGTTGCCAAACCTTATATTTTACAACATAACACATAATTTGAAAAGGTTAAGAGGCAATACTTGAATAAATGAATTACAAATCCTCATCTGAGGAATATCAGGAGTCTTCCTCATACAGTCAGTAATGGTATTCCACAGGGCTCTATGCTTGGACCCATACTTTTCACTTTATACAGTACATACAACCATTCGGTTATATTATTAGACATTGTGGCATAGGGTCTCATTGCTATGAAGATGATATTTAATTATACTATTCCATGAAACCAGAAGATATAAATCAGTCAGTTAGATTACAACCAATTGATGCTATATTAATAAACTGAATTGATGTAATAACTGAATTAGATACAGAGAATCTACAAAGTTCATGTAAATGTGCTGAAAGAAACTCCACATACTAAATATTGTCAGGAAGAGTCAAAAGAAAATACTCATATTCTTCAAAGTCTTTAGGATTATAAATATAATGCTTTCAATCCTAAAGACTTGGAAATTTACTGCAAAAGCTTTCATCTTTCATACACGCCACTAATATTCATTAAAACAATCCAAAAAGCCATACTGACTGCTTCAGTCAGCCAAGGCTACAAAATCAGTGATCATGTCGCTAAACAGTAGTGAAAGACCTAAGTTGAGAATGCATTTATCACAAGTAAATACACAAATTTCTTCCCCTCTCTGACTAGCGTTATGGTTCAAGGTGTCAGTCTAAACAATCCAACCACAGTCGTGTGTGACTTTAAATCCTCAACTTTGAAGGGACAAAAAGAGAAGGGAAACTCAGCGGTCATCATCTCTCATGTTCTGTTCAATATTTCAACACCTTCAACACAAGCGTCAAAAGAATAATAAAGCAACAAGGTCATGGGTCCTGTCTGAACCTCACAGCACTTTTTCCCCCCTCTTCCTCTCAGGGGAGAAGGAGAAATATGTGCAAAAAGAAAAAAAAAATCAGCTCTAAGTCCTTAACCATAAAAATGTTCTTTAAAAAAAAAAAAAAAAAAAAACATGAATCACATCTTGCATTCTATATTCTTTTCATACTATTTAACTCTTCGTAACAGTGTTAACATTTACAGGTAGTTTTAGTCTAATTAAATCCACATTTATTTGATAAAACCTCACTATACTCTGTTTAGGTGTATAGGCTATTATCAGTTGAGCTGAAAAAACACACATGCATTAGAAGACGCAATGTGCATGAGACAACTTTTTCAAGTCTGCTGTCATCATCTTTCAAGCTGATAGAGGAAACTGTCTGTTTATGTAAAGACTAGTTTTTCAGTAAACTGAGAGATCCCACAGGGAGCAGGATATCAGCGCTACGAGGAGGAAGGAAAGATCCATTTCCCAGAATTTCTAATACACATCCAAACATATTTGTTCATGTGTGGCAAGTTTAGAAACCATGTAACTTTTTTTCAGTGCATACATAGTGCACAAGTATATACCCATCAAAACCAATCACACACCAAACCAAGAGAACCATTTTTCTGAAATGTCTGCGCACCATCACTCTGAAACCAACTGCACGTCCCACAGAAAACATTACATTTAACCTCAATTCATAACCGCTTTTTGTCCTGCAGGACCATATTGGCATTGACCGTGTTTACAATACATTCCAAATAAAGAGAGCACAGTGGGAATAGGAGTCTGGGCTCAGAGTGGAAACAGTCTGGAGCACTGGCAGACGGTTTTGGGGCTGAAGTCTGCTTTGGAGGAAGCATGTGAGAGCAGCCGCGGGGCCTTAGCTGAAGCAACTGCAGTTGAAGGACATTAACCATGAGTGTTACTGTGTGGCTTCGGGGATATTCTTAACTGGGCTGGATTGCGCTAGCCAGGTTTCAAATAAACAAGGCAGGAAAGCAGGGCTGTAAATAAAGTTATAACCTGAGGAGAAACATTAAATCAGTGACAAAGTTCCGCTGGTCTTATTTCTTTTTAAGATTTTTATGCAAAAACTTAGTATCAGCTCTAAAATTTTATTCAACAAGAACAGCAATAAACTCACCACTCGTTGCAGCTTTGCTTAAAATCATTGGTATTTTGTGGACATGGATAAAGACAAACGATGCCATTATAAGCTAGGAACGGCTCCTATAGTTGAATTAAGAAAAAAAAAAAAAAGAAAGAAAGAAAAAGCAATGACCCTGATCTGAGGAACATCTCTCAGGGAAAAAAAAAGGAAGCATGGACAGGTCAGTGATAGAATATTGGATTTTGGCTGCAATGGTCAGTGATGTTGCAGCTTTTATGGCAGCGATAGGGGCCACGACCGCAGCGCTCCTCATGAGAGGATACAAGCAGCCATTTGTGACCTCTCACCTTTAACCTGACCTCCTAACAGATGATACGACGAGGGAGTGTGCTTTTCCTTGATCTCGACTTGAAACCAGCCACCAGAAAGAAATTTTGCAGATGCTAAATAAAGTTAAACGGGGTTACGTTTCGCTCTTTTCTTCTTCGCATGTGACGATGTGTATGAATGAAAGCTTGACTATTCATGGAAATGCCTGTTTAAATCTGAAGTCAATAAGACAGCTCTGTTTGGACTGTGTTCTGTGATGATGGCATTGAGTCTAAACATACATGCCATGCACTTCCGTCATTACAGCTGATTATCCATAATCAACATCTAAATATACCACTACCACTAGTGAGAAAACACAGACCTCCTGAGTAAAATCGGCTTTCAAACATCAGGCTCGCCACAACACAGGGAAAACGTTTTCCAACGCTGAAGAAAGAAATGTCCCAGCTCTGCTGAAATAATAAATAAGTCAGCTGTGCTTTTTGGTGGCATCACTCATAATCACAAGTATTTGTTGATTTGAAAGGGTATGGGAATAGAGCTTTAGATGAGATGACAAAATCATAAATCCTCATGTCAAACGTGGCAGTGCAGCAGAGGCGGAATCTAAAAGGCTGAGAGCCTTTTTTTTCCCTTTTTTTGAAACTTAAAATATCTTAAAGTTATAGGCACACTGCAGATTGCAAAGCTGTGGAGAAAAAGACTAAAATGGAACAAAATAAAGGTTAAATGAAATGTTCAAAGAACTCAAATCAACGTCATTCACTGCTTTGACAGCGCGTCAGCGCCAACTGGATAACTCCGCTTTGACCAGTGACACATCAATAACTGGCGGTCACAAATGTTGACATTTTGGTTTACATGTTTGTGTGTTGATGACCAGAAAAGAGAACAGACAAGGAAACGGTTTATTGTTCCTGTGTGACCTGAATGTTTATGACTAGCGACCCGAAATCAACAATGACCAAAAAAAGACTGTGAGCGCAGATGAGCAAAGACAAAGACGAAGCAAGAATTACGTCTGGCATGAGCTGAAAATATATTATTCATCGCCGTTTGACTGATTAATACAGAAGTCAAGTAGTTTGTTATTCCGCGCGGTTCTGTCTGCAGCACTTGGGTGTGTGAATAACTTAACACCGCAGTGTCTGCATGTGCGTGTTCAGGGGGTAACAGCTTAAAGAAAAACAGACACTCGTGTTGGTGTTTGCGTGATTAAATTCAAAACTGAAGGAATATTTACTGATGTCCAAATATTTACACAGCCGGGTCTCCGAGAGCTTCATGGACTCACACTGTCAAGACTATACTAACACAGAGAGAGAGGACTGGACCTAAAGCTCGCATATCCCAAACACACAAACCAAAAACATGTTACAAGACATGAGCTGTGCATTCAAAGTCATTTGAAACCAAAAGCACACATTTTCTTTTTACTTTTAAACTACAATGGTGTGCCAAGCATACAGCACTATGTCAAAAACAGTATGAGGATAATATTTTTGCACCATATGCAGATGTTTAAACTCCAAACCAAACACATCTTGCAATTAAACCATCTCAAAAACCAAAAATGTATTATTTTTTCTTTTTCTTTTTTTTTTTTTGAGATGTTAATGCAATAACACCTGAACACTTTTTTTCTAATGCTTCATAGTGGAGGTTTGCTCCAATATAAATACAATAGTTGGATTATGCCATAATGAAGGATATCTGTAGCACAAGGACAGAGTTTAAATAAGAAAATAAAAGAGGAATTTTATTTGTGCTGCCTTAATGAGAGAAAATCCATCACATCAGATGAACAGATATTCAACCCAGGACATTTTTTTAAGGCTGTTTCAAATGATACGCCATACAATTATAACCTTGACACTTTGCATCTTTTGATCTGAATCTAATTTAATTAAAGGAATATCGTCCTTTAGAAAGGGAAAAAACACAAATTGAAAATGTATATCAGTGTATTTATGGATGTTATAATGAAGATAGTTCTAACATGTCAGACTTATCCTGGTTAACTGTGTATCTTGAGTTTAGTATGTAACTAAATTTTATAGTATTAGTGAATTTTCTGTAAAGGCAGAAACTCAAGAGTGAGTCAATGTGCTTCTACTTTAGCACACATCTTCAGGAGTTACTCTGTTAATGTGAACATTTTTTTCTTTTTTTTTTTTAAAAAGGCAGATACAACTAGGTGGTCAAACAACACAAGGCACAATCCATACTGTAAATAAAACTATAATCGGACCTCATTTAAGTTTAATAACCAAGGGTACATAGGCAAACAAAATATATCTGTATAAACATCTCTGACGCCAACTGACCTACAGTCCTTTCAGCATGTCAAAACTGTCCAACAGCTGGACTCTGTGATATGACGGGGACAAACTCAATTCTAGTTGCCCCTTTTCAAAAGTAAAGAGATTTAGAGAAGAGAGGAAAAAAAGCAGGGATACGAATTTCCACTAAAAATCTGAACGAAGTTAGCGGGGCATGATATTTATCAGCGGGGTGGCTGAGAGAGGATAGCAGTAAGACGAACATTAGACAACATTCCCAGGTCTTATAACTAGGGAGCTGTCAGGTAGGAAAACATCACATTAACAGTGCCTGGCAGGAGGAGAGGTCTCTGTCAGAGAAAGTCATTTACTTGAAACAGGATTATATGTTGCATATAAATAACCCGACCATTCGTGCCACTTGAAGCCAGCTCAGAGTAAAACCGGCTGGGAGCCAAATTAAAAGCCACTCAATATTTTCAGGAGTCTCCCGTCTGATTTTCTCCTCTCAGCTAGACTTCGCTTCCTGTCAGGAAGCCCCCCTTGACCCCCAGGTCTTCCAACACAACACCCCTCGACTGCTCCCCCTTCCTCCCCCAACTCCGGCTGCATAGTTGCCACCGATGGGGAGTCTTCAGGATTAAGTGCCAGTTGGTGTTGCTGTGTTTTCGCTGCGTCTCACAGGAGAGTATATTTTCAAAGAATACGCAGCGTTACAGAGTGATGGGATGGGACACGGAGCCGCGTGGCGCGGCTGTAAAGAGGCATGGGAGCGGAGTACGGGCCAAGGGCGAACAGGGAAGGAGGGGAAAAAAAAACAGCACTTTGATTTTCAGTGATCTTGAACCTTGTGTGCCTGTTTAACTGCACAGCAGGGTGTAGATCTGGCTGGGAGGAAAATGATGGAGAAAGTATTTTTGCCTCTTGGTTTCCTCACATTCCTTGCCACTTCTCTCACCTCTCTCAGCTCCCCAAGTGGTTCATTCAACATGGTTTGCATTTGATCTATCGCTTATGGGAGAGAAGAAGAATCATCTCCTCTGACAGTTATAAATGACTAGACCTTTCAGCAGCTTAACTTTCAATAAAAACAACTTTAGAATTCTCGATCGAATGATAGAAAGTAAAAGCTTGTGAGTGTTCTTGCTCAACCTCCTACTTTCGACTTCTCCAACGTCCCGACTATCTACTAACCTACTTGGTTCGTATCTCGCAGTAGGCTATTGATTGCGTAGCCCATGATTATCGTACACTCACGGCCTGTCCCCTAGCCGCAGGGGTTTAAACTCCCAAACCTCCGCTGCTCTCTACTTATAACCCGGAGGTCAGCGTGTCAAGGGTCAGGAAGAGCCAAGTGTTTGGGGAAGTCAATGTCTTTGTCCCTGCTGACTGCGAGAGAGGTGCCCATCTGTTAAACAGGTTAACTTTGAGCCTGGCTGGGAACATACGATTTGAGCGGTGATTAGATTAGTGGGGTTAACGCCAATGTTATTGAATTACATTTAAAGGATTATCTGCATCAGTGGTCAAAACAAAATCCTGTTTGCCAAAATCAAAGATAAAGATCCACCGAGTAGTGTATAGGATATGTTAGTTGAGACCGAACAAATAACTAGCGCGGGTATCTCGACAGCCTCTTTCTGTGGGTAAACGCTTAATGTCGTGGCTGAGATCTGTAAACCATTCGTTAACTCTATATATATATATATATATATATATATATATATATATATATATATATATATATAATCTCCAAGATCTGAATCTGC
>JAOWBL010000001.1:9916641-9932529 GCA_028564865.1 Zenarchopterus dispar
CGTAAATCTACTATTAGCCACAGTGTGTGAGAGCAGATATTATAATGTTATTGAGAAACACAAATGGACTGTGTTTGTTGTTGTAACAGTAATCTAAATGACACAAATACATCCTCAACTGAAACCTGCTGCGGACAGTAAAATATAAAAAGTGAGGCCTCAACTGAAAACTGTGTTGTCTGACATGCTTACTATAATCAGTACATTAACAACACTTCGCCAACAACACAACTCATCTCCACATCAGCTCACACATGCATGCCGAGTCCGTTATCAGGAATGCAAACAACTCCACCATGTATATCCTAGCGTCTAACACTCGCATATTCTGCTGAACCATGCAATCTAAATCACGGACTTGTACAATGACACTGTTTGGTTCTGGTTAGCATCAGCAAATATTTGCAGACTGGCTGTCATAACAGGGGCATAGTTGAGAAATGCATGGGAGAAATCCAGCAGATCTCCTCTAGTAAATAAATCAGTTTGGATACTTCACCCTCTGACCCACCCCCAGGTTTTATCTGGGAGATCCCTGCTTTTTTCGTGCATCGGCCTCATAAATCCAGCCCTCTGGGCCAGTTGAAAGTTGCCGTGTTTTGACAGGAGATGTCAGTGTAGAATGTCAGATCTGGCTTGGACTGGTGTCACTGGAAGACTTAGTGGTTAGTGGGAGATGCCGAGCAGTGATAGAGTTATTACAAGCAATAAACACCGTCGGAACTCATATACATGTGTCAGGACGTAACTGGTGAGGG
The DNA here is from genome assembly GCA_028564865.1 of Zenarchopterus dispar. Lineage (NCBI taxonomy): Eukaryota > Metazoa > Chordata > Actinopteri > Beloniformes > Zenarchopteridae > Zenarchopterus > Zenarchopterus dispar. Next base: position 9,917,400 of record JAOWBL010000001.1, read on the forward strand.
TTAGAGTGGAGAGAGCTGATTGAACAACAGTAAACAGAGACTCAGTGTCAGTTAAAAGCTAGTGAATTACATGCATTATTGGGCAAATTCGACATGGAGACATCCAAATAACATGGTACCTTAGCAGTGAGACTACAGAGCAGAGTATCGGGAATGGGGGTAGAAGAAAGACTGGAACACTCAATACATCACTGAAATCACCAGAAAATGGATATCCATTTTGATAAGCAAAATATTTTTCTTGGGTCACTGATCAAGCAAAAATGTTAAACATTTAGTGGTTTCTACTTCTCAAAGTAAGCAAAGTTTTTTAGTTTTTCCATACAACAAAATCAGCAGTTTAAAGAGGAAAAAAAAAAGGCTACCGTTACCATGAAAGATCTCATGCAAGTCAAGTTTAATGTGTAATGAGGTACATCAGCTACACCTTTGCAACAAGTTTCCTCATAATGCTGCTCATTGTTAAGGCAATCCAATCCAACATGCTGCTTTCAAGAGAGCATCAAATGTGCATTGAGGTCCTGGTGTTGCAGTGCTACTGCTACAGCTCGGGTGAGTTTCCCAAAAAAAAAAAAAAAAAGTTAAACAACTGGAAATGTGAGCTAGTCTCCTTAGCAATCATTTAGAGTTTGCCTATGACAAAGCAAAGAGAATTTATAGTGTGGAAAGAACAAACTGAGTGTTAAAACCGTAGGAGGATTGTTACTGGCGAGCCAGCTGCATCAGCTGCCTCAGATAGTGCTTATAAAGATCACGCTGAACTGTGTCCGTTTTCCACTTTGAGCCAATCTTTCACTGAGTCAGTATTCGACTTGCTCATAGCATCAGCGCTTAGGGGGCAACATATCGCTATCTTTTTCACAGACTGAACAGAAGTGCATCTCTTTAGGCTCTGCAATCTAATAATCCTTCACTCAGCATGTGTTGAGGACAATGAAAACAGTCCTATTGTATGCCTCTTAAAGCTAACAGCTTTGGTGTTTTAGATAACAAATGCAGACAACAGTCAACCTTTTCTTCTGTTTTATAATGAAAGGATTATTATCAGCGCATGAGACGAGCAGGTCTCATCTCTCTTAAAAAGTAGCTGGAGTGAGGTTTGTATTCTGTGCCTGGGTTTGCATGAAGACGCTCCCATAGGCATCGAGTGAGCTGTTAGTCTACGTTTTCCAGCTCTCCTGACGTCCTCTCTTCCCACTGAGTATGCTCAGCGGACAGGAGCCAGTCTAATCCCCCTGATATGAGGAGCGCCCTGAGACCTGACAAAGCATTCCTCAGATAAAGACACGCGATCACAGAGATGCCGTGGAATTCCCACAGTTGGGGGCAGTCAGACTGACTGTGTTTGTGAGTGAGAGGGAGAAAAATGTAGAAATGTTTTCTTCAAACATGAGAACTTTGACTTGACACCCATCTCCCCCTTCCTTCATCTCTCCCTTTCCCCTCTTTACCCAGAACCCCCACTCCGGTGTGTGTAAAACGTCTGAGAATCAATGCCCCAAATGCAAACCAGACCAATAACCATCCTCTCTCACCTGGGCCCGTCTGTGGCTTCAGTATCCCACTCTGCTTTTGAAGCTTTGCTTCTGACTGTTCACCCCACTGCACCAGAGGCAACGAAAATTACTTTTTTTTTTAAGAAAAAAAAAAAAGAGGAAACATGATACAAATGTTGTACAGAGCAAGACAAGAAATAGAGATGAAAGAGTTTTTAAATATCAGTGGCAAGGTGAAAACAACCAGCTTCCTGTCAGCTTTGTTTGCTTGTCTCCTCTCCACAGATATGAAACACTTTGCGTACGCAGAGAAGCTGCATCAATAGCAAGAGGGAAAAAAACAAAAAAACAATTGTACTTAGAGGAAAAAAGAGTCAGAGACTAGCATTCCCCAGTTTAGAAGGGTTTCTGTTACAGAATGTTTTTCAAGATCCACCGAGGCCTCCTCTGAGGATACCAAGCTGAGACGTCTTCATGGTCTGACTTTCAAAAGGCCCCTGCAGTTATGTTGGGATAAATCGCATAAAACTGTCGACTGTAAAGATTAAGAAGCACAAGACTTTGTACCATATGGGTTTTGAGAAACTGACAAGTCTGTCAGGTCTTAGCAAAAGGAGGAATCTCATGATCTTTTTTCCTGTTCACAGGAACCAAGGTGTAGTGCAGAAAGTCTTAATTTACTGTATGTTAGTGGAAGTGAAAGCAGCTAGTTGATAGGTTTATTCTCACCTATCAAAGGAGCGAAACTGAAGGGATGGGTCTCTGCCAGTGTCACCCACAGGTCCTAGAAAAGCTGGTGGCAGCAGGCTTGGGTCCACCATGATATCGTCGGCTGGAGCGCTCACAAGGCTCCGCAGAATGTCTTTCACATTCTTGCCCTTTGAATCAGCAGACTGAGCAGGTTTGACCTCAGATGACAGTGTGGACAAGGCCTCTGAGATGGCGTCAGGACCGTGAGCTATTCCAGAGGATGAGAGGTCGGCTTCACTCGCCGCAGTTGAGGTATGGTCGTCGCCAATGCCAGAGTCGTAGCGCCTGAGAGAAAAGCCACCTTCAACCTCCGTTCCACCCGAAACGGCTCCACTGTCTGAGAAGAAATGAAAAATTATGAATAATGCCAATAATAATAGCCTAGAGATTCTTTACAGAAGTAGTGCACATCCACCATGTCTCAGAAAGCAGACAAAAGCCAAGGACATCTTTACATGCACTTATATATTTCAGCATATTTTTCTTTGAAGTTCCTGCATACCTGTGCTCCTAGACGACTGGGATCTTTGAGGGTGTTTCTTGTCATTGTGAGGCTCCAGGATGTCACGATACTTGGACACCATGAGGACTGAGATGAAGTAGACCACGGCAAGAGCCAGAAACTGAGCCTGCTTACTGTCCTCCTGAAACAAACAAAATACACTAAACGACCTGTGCACATCTTCTTCTGGAAGCCCCTGAGAAGAGTCCTGTCGCACGTATAACACATGTAATCCTTCGCTGTCCAACTCACAATATCTCTGAAGACAACAGCCCTGAGGCGGTTAATGTCCATGTCTTGAAGGAGCCGGTCAAAGTCTCTGATTGGAGACATGCCACCTGTCACTGCATCAACGGGACTCTGCATGCACGATAAACAATCATCCAATTACCACATGAAATGTATTATTATCATCTGCAAGTGAAAGTGAAACAGCACATGCACATTTATGCTAATCAGACTGTCAACTGTTTCAGTGCATAAAGTAGGATAAGGTTTAACAGCTTAGGGGAAGATATCCCCTCCAGAGATCATGTCCTTAACATAATGGTTTCTCTATAGAGCCACTGCATTATGAATGAGCTTCAACACCCAGTTCAGGGAAGAACAACATGGCTTTACTGGAAGTCGCTGTATCAAATCAAAGAGGCAATGACAAAGGGTCTAGTGTAACAAATAGCAACACGTGTGGTAATATAATAAGACATGAGCTAATGCAATAACACTTGGTTGCTGCTGGTGAAGAGGACAAAGGACAACAGCTTGTGCTGAGTATGGTGAAGGGTAAAAGAAGATGTAACTATTGCTATTTGTGTAATATATGGGATGCCCATCACAAAGTAAGAGGGAAAATTGGTCCTTTGAAACTATTTTTTTTTCTAAATGGATGCAAATCCAGAAAATAAAGACTCAAGGAAAACATTTGGTTCACTTGCCTGTGCTGATGCAGACAGGGCTGTTCCCAGCACGGCGCTGGGCATGACTGTGCAGCTGCGTGCTGAGCCCTCTGCACAGTGCTTAAATTGGGCTTGCTGACACTCCAGACAGTTTCTTACTGCCATAGCACACACTAGGGAGGGACAGAAACAGATATGTTATGTGACATTGTATAAACAAAAGTCAATGTCAGGGTAATGTGTGCTCAAAGTAACGTGCTTCTTAATTGAGCTTCGATGCCCAAAAGCAACAAAAGAGAAATGAAAATGAAGGGCGAGACCTGAGAAGAGAAGAACAGGAGTAGCTGAGAGAGACAAAAACAAGAGAGAAAAAGTGGGGCCGTGACAAGGTCAGTGCACTGGCCAACTCTGGCAGCACCGCTCACTCTTCCCTGCTCCACCTCTCCTCCCAAGGTCACAGTGCAGGGTTGCTCTCTTGAATCATATCCAGTGTGTGCAGCTCCCATAACAAATGGCACTGCGAGGGTGCACACATGCTGAGTAGGCACCAAGATGCGCCCTTCACCAGAGAAAAAAAAATCTCTTACTGTCCAACAACTTGAGGTGGGTTCAGAAGTGACTTGCTTAACATTTGTAATTTAATGTACTGCTCCTCTTTGAAGCCCCTCCCGGCCCCCGCTGCGTTGTGCTTGACAACTGACAAATGTTAACTCTGTGGCATTAAGATTACGATAGAGGGAATTATTCCGTCTGGAAATGGGCTCGCCTTTTCCATTAGGACCACTCTTTCATACGATCATTTATAAAGAGAGAGGGAGAGGGAGGGGTGGAGACGCTAAAACCTTGTTACAGTTTTCCAAAATCAGATTAGGTGCCAGCAATGGGGAGCACATACCTCATCAAATATTGATTTCATAAGGGCTGCTTTCTAAAACCTGCGTGACGCTGGCACGAATGTCTTACAAAAACCTTTGCAGAAGCAGTAAGATGTAAAAGAAGAGATGTTCTTTGAACGGTTTGCATTTTGACTGTCTGTTTGTAACCATTATTATATCTGAAAGCAAAATTGGATACCTGAATAGGTACCATTACAAATTATAGAAAGAACTCTACTACTTTCATTTCTTTGATCTGTGTGTGTATACTGTACTGTATGGATCCTCTTTGCTAAAAAGGGATAAACGCACAAAAAAATATGAATAATGTAACAATTTCGGTATCTCTTATTCAGCGATTGTGAGGCTAGGCGTCTGAAGCTGTCAGAGGAAATTTTAATAGCCTGGAACAGAAGGAGAACGAGGCTTCAGGCTATGCAAGCGGTACAGTGCAGCCAAGGCCATTATGGACAACTCACTATATCATGCTAGCAGCCATTTCAAAGTGTTGCCATGTATGTAGGGTTATAATAACATGATAAGAGAGCGCTGATATGAGCAGAGTGAAAAGAGGCAAGGAGATGAGAGCAGCAGCTGGAGACTGAGAGGAAAGAGGCAGAAAAGAAAGATTGCAGAGGGCAGAGTTTTTAAAAAAATAAAAGGTGACAGGGAGCCATGACTAGAGCGAAAACTGAAGGCTGTTGCCGACGGCCGCAGGCTGGAGCTAGAAGACGAGATTTAAAGAAGGAAACTCAGAGAGGGGCCAAAGATGAGGCCAAAAACTGCTTAACATATAAAGAAAAAAAACATTAAATCAATCCACATTAATTCATCAAGGGGATCCCAGCTTAAATTTATTTTTCTTGTGAAAGAGGAAAACTGTCTGGACAACTTCCAAATATTAGTTACACAAGGGATTTATTTACCAAGTTGCATTTATCTTGACAAAGTGTGTGTGTGTGATTTACAATTTTGTTCTAAAATACTGAGCAAGGGGTTAAAAGGCTACCTAATGGTGAATAACTTGAAATATTTCCAACATTTTTTGGAATAACTGATGTGGTTTTGTCAGAAAAACAACAGATTTCCTTTTCCGAATTTTAAAAACGCGTGTTTAAGTGTTAATGTTATCTTGAAAATATTTATTCTGTTGTTTATGAGATGTGTCAATAATATAAACATTTTATATGAATGCAAAAACAGGTTCAAAATGTAAGCTCTCTTCAAAAAGAAACCGTTCTTGTGATATGATTTTGTGTCTTCAATGCTGACTTTATATTAAAGGGAAACAAGACAGGTTAAAACGTATCTATTTCTAACCAATAAATCTACAACTTTGTCTGGTAAATCATTAAAACAGTTATTTCATTTATTTTTAGACGACATCATTTCACAAGTGAGAGAAAAAGAGACAAAATAACCCAAAACCTGTGCATGCAGGAAACAGTTAATAATTGTAATATCTTGTATTAATCTTTAAGAAGTTTAAAGTGGATTTTGAACCATTTTTTTTTCGCCTTTATCTGATAAAAATCAGAACAAATGTGCCAAACTGACAATGGTCCTGCTGATATCGTTTACACCAACTCCTAAACTTGCACATTGATTTATGGAAATTTGTAAATCTGGGACATCCGTCATGGCTCTAACTTGATAAATACTTTCCCCATTCCTCTAATACTTGAATTCTCAGGCAGTAACAGGAATAAAGAACACCAAAAGAAATGGAAAAAAAATTTTTTGGGTATTTTCTTAAAATAAGGCGACTTTGCACAAAATAGCCCTGCAGAATTTTTAAATCACAAACAATAAGTGTTCGAAAGAGCTTACCCAGGCGAAGGCACTGTCGCAGAATGCCCCCTGACGACATGTTTTTCTCAGCTTCTATCTCTGTGAAGTTGTGTGAGCTGGCAAAGATGAGAACATCTGCAAGGCTGATGAGGCGCTGCAAAAAGGTGACGGATGCCTCCACTGCCAAACCCTGGGATGGCTCAATGCTCTCCAGTTCATGCTGGCAGTCAAGAGAATTAATTAAATCTACTGTTAAGCTATTTTTACATAGTAAAAATTTAGTAAATGTTGTGGATTCCTTATGTAAAAAAAAAAAACAAAACAAAAACTATGTATTTCTTTTGTATTGCAAAACATTTCACCAATAAAAGAAATCAAATCTAAAGTCAAAGTCAACAAGCTACAGACTTATTCTAAGCCTGAACCCACGTCTTCAGAGTCACATAAAATTATCACAAAGCAAGTTTATGTTCACACACTGTACCGGATGTGAAAGCTGAAAATATATCAACACATGTAAAAATGCAATTCTTCACATTCAGTTTTAAATTTAGTGACATGCCACAGCTGAAAGTAATTGAATTTTAAAGGAACTGAGCATCAACCCATTTCTTACACAGGTTGGACAGGTCACTGGCAGAGGCCAACAATCGTGTAAGAGCACTGCAGTCACTGAGGTCAGATCAGAGAAAAACAAACTAACAATGTTAGGAGGCAGCTAACTGTAGTGTAATGTGATTGGGAAAGGTCAATGTGGATTGATAACTTCCTGTGACCGTGCCATCAGCCACATGTGCAGTCACAGATAAAAGGACAAACACAAAATCCCCGAGCATCGAGGCACTCACAGATGATGATGTGGCAGCGGAGAGTAGAGGTAAAATGCCTCCACAAGCCATAATGAGATTGTCCACCACCTGGGAGATGAGGTGAATGCTGTTGTGGACAAACACAACATTCTCGCTGCTGTTTACAAAATCCAGAATCGTCTTCGTGGAATGACTGAAAAGCAGAAGACAAATTGTTGATTTTTTTTTTTTTTTGAAACATTTCACAGTATTAAAGCAGCATTCAAACTGTAAAATGATCCTAAACATGTGCAGAACTTACTCAACCTCATAATAAAAGCATTTTTCTTGTTATTCATAGTAAAGCACAAGTTTAAAAAAAAATACATTCAAATATAGCAAAAACACCTCACACTGAACACAGGTAGTACATCCTGACATAAATTCTTGTGCTTTGAATATGAATGAAAGAAACATTCTTCTTTGTTTTCTGGTTTAGAGAAAAATGAGAAGACTGACACTCTAAAATGTATTTTCAGTTTGGATCCAGAGGAAGAAGACTTCGTTCAGCTTAGCATGCTGACTGGAACCAAGAAAACTGCCATCCTGGCTTTGTGTAGGGCTTAAGAAGACACCTAACCAGCAGATCTACGAGGTTAATAGTGAAGTAAAATCACAAATAATGATTTGACAGGATATATGTCATAGTAATAATCATTTTCAATTTCTCACTTTGGCAGGCCTGGAAATCAGAAAACCAAGTTGTCACCACCTGACAAATAACTAAAGCCTATAAACAGCTATCACATGATTTGAATAAGCTTTGTATTTGCAGGAAAACACATTTCTCCATCTCGTAACACTGAATTATCAGAGGGCATATTCCTCTGAGGTTTACAAAGTCAACTGGTCTTTACTCAGTCAATGTTATTGTTAAGAAAAGCATTAGTAAAAATCAATCAGTAGCCGACTTCCTCACCTCCTCCACATCTGGACATCTGTCTCAATAGAGAAGAGCAGGTCAGTGAGGAGGCGCTGATGCATGTGAGACCAGCGGAATTCTGGGATACGGAACATGGTGGAGCGAGGAGCCGGCGTGCCGCTCTCTCTTGGCTGGTCTGAAGAGCTTCCTGCTTCTGCTCCTGTTGTCGTTATCTGGCCTTGGCCTGTCTCCTGCAGAAATATATGAGCACAACACAGCAAAGGTTGACATGGGGTAGAACTGGGACAAAGCTGATTGTCGGCTTGAGGTAGAAAATAAATGCGTACCGTTAAAGAGGTCTCCTTTAGTTCAAGTCTCTCCGTGTCTAAGGCCACATTGGACACGTCCAGCCTGGCAATTTTGATCTCTTTGGTCTTGCTGATGGAGTCGGTGCTCTTGTGGGTGTCAGAGCTGGAAGTGGTCGCGCTGCTGTCGGCGACACCGGATGGGGTTTCTCCTGCGGTGGTGTCGCTGGTCTCTGAAGGCCGACTGACTGAGGTGGAATCGGAGGGTGCTGCAGCCACCTGAGCTGAGCAAGATGGTGTGGAATCTGATGGCAGCTGGTCTTCGCTTGCAGCTTCATTTATGGAGGAAGGATGTCCATCACTAACACTTTCTTTAGGTGGTTCTGCGACACTTTGTTCAAGCGCTTCATCCGGACGAGTCTCACTGTTCAAACAAGGCACCTGTTTTTCTTCGGATTCACTCGTTTCTTCGTCTTGCACACTAGCCTCCTGTTTCTCTTCTTTTTCCTCTCCCTCATTCTCCTGTCCTTTCTGATCATTTCTCTTGCCTTCACCGTCTTCCTCATTTTTCACAGCATCACCTTCTTCTCCAGTAGCAGCAGAAGCATAGGAGGACTCCTCTTGACTGTCTTCGGCGTCACTGTGGCGGATCTGGTCGCTTACAGACGAGACGTCAACCAAGTCCTCGTTGAACACAGAGGCTCCACCCAGAACGCTGTTCTCCAGGAAGGATGCAGGCTCTGGGGACTTTTGGTCCGTCTCCTCTCCATGTTCTGCATCCGCTGTCTCTTCTTCATTTAAAGTGTTTTCTGTTATGGAGTTAAAAGATTCCTCTTTGTTGTCCTCGCTCTTCAACGTTTCATCATCTGTTGCTGGTGTTTGGCCACCATCACTTGTAGATGCGGTCGAGTCTCCAACCACTTCCACAGCAGCTGTGTCAGCTGTCTCAGGTTGGTTGCTATTGTTTATGTCAGATGAACTTTCACTTTGCTCGTCTGCTTTGGTTCTGTGAATTGGACCACTTTGGGTTTCTTTTTCAACAACCAAACCATCTCTGGAAGACTCATCCATCGGCTCAACCTCCTCTTCAGCCCTTGCGAGGATGTTGGACACAGTGATGGATGTCTCTTCCCTATATTCACCAGTGTCCACTGGCCTGGAGGTGTTGGTGGAACTGGATGCTGAGTCAAGGGATTTCTGGGACAATTCGTCCACTGTCAGCTCAATAACGGTGGAGGGCGCCGTGTCCTCTGCAGGTGACCCATTAGCACTTTTTATCGTCTCGGAGCTTTGGCTGACACCTGAGATGGTGCGAATTGTGCTCCGAGAGCCCGTGGAGCCCTGATGCTGGTACTGTCGGAACATGCGTGACAGATTCTCTTTGTGCTGTTCAAATGTCACCTGCAAAAATCAAGATTTATTACAGTGTTAGAAATACTACTAAAATGTTGTACCATTAAATTTAACTCCTTCCTGCATAATTTATTAAAACCACCGCAATAGTTTACAAATGACATTATCCACTTCTAAGGAACTTCAAAGTTCTAGTTTTTCTTTATTCAAATTCTTATTTTTGAGCAAGCTACTGATATGCCCACTCTTTTGGACGTGACAAATATTTTTTTTAAATAAAATGTATTTGTCCTTCTCTTGGCAAAGTCAAAATTAAAAAAAAGAAATTGCTCAATGTGTTTATCATGGATTATTTTTTCCTTTCCCAACAGCAAAAAAAAAAAAAAAAAAAACATCCTTTTAATGGTAATTTTCCTCAATACTCACTATAGAGGTGAAATAGATGGATACACAAAGACTCTTCTCTTTGATATCAGCTAAAATCGCTAATGTTGGAGTTCAACCATCCATATCGATGCATGTAGTAGAAAACAACTTTTGAATAACCATGAAAAAATTAAAACAGACCAAAGAAACTACTACAATCTTTAGCTCAGTTGGTCTCAGTAGAGTCAAAGTCATTATGTCGCTGCAAGAATCCTTGCAGTTTGTTCTTGGTTGCTCTCAGTCATTTTTTCTTCCATAATTATTTTCTTGAGTTTTAGTCTCCTCTCCTGTGTTGCTCTGTGAGCTACATTCATGCTGCTGATGTGGGACAATGCTCTGAAATTGTCTTAAAAGTTGTCCCAAAAGACACTTTAAATATTTTTGCCAAAAGCAGGGACAAAAGACCACAAAGGCAAAAAAAAAAAATACTTCCTTCAAATAAAATGGAAACTGATAGTCAAACATGAACATAAGGTCTTTAAAAAAAAAGAAAATATATGTAAGAAAAAAATAAACTAAATAAATATTTGATTTGAAAATGTCAATATGCACAGCATTTTATTGGATGACCCATTAGGACTTTTATATAAAAGACCCATATATGAAGGAAAATTTCCAAAATTGTACTGATCTGTACTAATCCTGAAAATGACAAGACTTTTTAGTAAAAAGCTAGGGGGAAAATGTATGTTATAAAACTGTTTTAAAATGTTTTAAGCAGCAACCTCAAATTATCAAAGTCCATCCACTCGACTCCCACACGCTGCATCTCATTTCACTATTGTCTCATTTCATACCCAAAAACCCTTTAGAAAAGGCCACTTCAAGTAACAGAGGCATGAAACCATACGTCATGAGCTTACTGCAACATCTAACCAGAAGGAGCATTTGTTAATAGCTGTGACATACTTAAAACTTGTCCTCTTATACAACGTTACTGCCCAAAGCCTATTAACCTCCATCAGTCCTCTTACCATCTGATATGGGTAGACTCGACTGCTAGTCTATACTGACAACATTCTGCAGTGGCATTTGAGGAAGAGCCCATCCATGTAAGCAGTCATAGATTACCAGTAGATACTATTAGTGTGTGTCTTCGAGCTGTGCTGAGTGCGTGTCCAGCATCGACAAATCCTCCCACGCCTAATTTAAGCCCCTGCATTAATCACTGGGTTTGGAGGACAGAGAGTCAAAGATGGGTCGTGATGGTGGTGGTGTTGGTGGGGAGGGGGATGAAACTGGACCCACTTTGCTGCTTTTTCACCTGAGGTTATTTGGACAGAAGGAGGGAGACTGAGGGGAAGAGTGAGACAGGAACAAAGAAAATAAGAAAGCTAGAGATTAAATGGGAAGACAAAAATTAATGGCAAAGGAGGAGAAGAAAGCCAGCGAGTCATTAAGAGAGGAAGAAAGGAAAGAAGGAGAAAGAAGCTGATTATTTGTAATTAATTAGGCGTTATTGTTCTAAATTAGCCTGCTACACGGGTGCTCATTAATCTTCTGTAGTGGGAAGCACTGATTGGTAATCCATAGCTGTTTTCTGAGTGCACAGCCTGTTCTAAATGCACCAGCGGTCTCTCTTTCTTTCTCTCTCTTCCTCCAGCTTTCCCGCTCATCACACTCCAAGACCTTCTAACCTATTAGTTTGTGCTTAATTTGACATTTAGCATTTTTAGCAATTAAAAAGCTGCATTCCGAGTGCACTGCTGCAGACATTATGCAGGGAAGAGGTGACGCACATAATTATCATAGTTTCAGGATGCTCTCTGTACTTTAGGATGATGCATGCTGACCTTAAATAGGGTTCTGTAACAGATCCAGTTACCACTAGACAGAGGTAGTACACGTCTATGTGGTTTTTAAAACGGCATTTAGCCTCGCCATGATATGCAGAAACTGCCTTGGGTGACTAAGACATCCATGCTGATCTAATCTAATTTCAGTCTACTCCGTGACTCAGTCTGGCTTTAGTGGGTTATGGAAAAATGTTATGGTAATGTAGAGAAACATGGTGGGCTTCTCTAATGTGACAGGTAACATGGTATTAACTTGGTGTAACAGGGCCAGATCATGCAAAAGATCTGAACGGCTAGTAGGGGACCAAACACCATAAACAAAGAGGCACTGTAGAAATTACTCAGGGTCGGTTCTGCTGCTTGATAAAAGAGTTTGAATACAAAATAAAACCCCTTCTTTTCTATGGTCATTAAATATGGATGCTTCATACGGCAATAGTGTTCCTAAAACACAGATTAAAAAGAACCTCATTCCTTTGCTTTACAACAAATCTGGAATAAAACACCACAACCTGTTACACAAGATCAGAATCAGGCTGAAGAAGGGTCAGGTTTGAAAGAGACCCCACCCCCCCAGAGTAGGAGCCTTGAGTCACCTATAAAGCAACACTAATGAGCCGCTACAAAACAAGAGGGAAATGGGGAGGAAAGCACAAAGCTAAATCTAATTAGCTAAATGCAATTCCTCCTCCAAAATCAATGTCATCTGCTATTGCCGTTCAGGTTCTACAGTTTTCCTTTTATTCACATTTATTACTTCTATTAAAAAGCATTGTCTTCCATTCACTTGCTCCATTGACATGCATACATTTTTATTATCTGCAATTTCATCATTAGACTTGCACTTATGTTCCTCTTGAGGATAATATAAATAAGAAATAAACATATCCAACACAATACGTGTCATTTTGAAATTTCACGAGTAACCTCGCAGTTACATCGTATATTATATATTTTATCTAGTGTTAGTCATTTTGTACTCTCAAAAACTTGCCAGCTTCTTGTCATGAAAGGAAGACTGAGTTTTCTTAATGTAATATTTCAGTAATCTCAGAGGACAAAAACTGTTTAACCAAAAACGAACATTTTAATCACAAAAAGTTCAGAGAATATTTTAAACACACAAGATAAAACGCATATACTTCTTCATCTTCATGGCATCTGACACGTGTAATGAAGCTGGCTGGCAGCACAGGAGTGAAGGGCACGGGGACCTTCACGCCTCGATCCCTCACTTTTGGAGAGATCCTTGTTCTCAGACTGATTTGTGTGCAGAGATGGACGAGGGGCACCTTGGAAGGGTTGTGTGGGCTGAGAGTAGGAGGGCTGTTGTGTCAGCGTGGCCACCTGCATGAACATCTGCCCATTCAGAGACACACATGCAAATGCGCTTCCCTGACAATGACTGACAACAACTAAGCAAATTCTTTTTTTTTTTTTTTCTTTCTTATTCACATATATTCAAATGTTATCTCCTCCAAAAATCTGTATTATTGGCCAACATTAAGCAAATTCAGCTGAATTAAAAAATAATAAAAGTTATGACTGCTATGCTAAAGCTTTGTGGTTTTTTTCCACTACTTTAAAAAATGAATGTACAAAAAAATAAATTTCAAATAAATTTTGGGTTGCTTCCACAGACTCTGATTAACATCTGCACAGAAACAAACTTAAAAGAAAAAAAATTTTTTACTTTTATTTGTAGCTCAACACAAATTCCTGTACCTCAGATTCTGGAAATCAGGGTAAAAATGTGCGTAGTTGCGCAATGTAGCCTATGACTTATTTATAGAGAAATATTCATCAAAGGAAAATCCAGAACACACAGCGTGATTCATAGAGGATTCGACAGACACAGATGCGAAAACATGCGTTCAGCTTGAGGCATATCGTTTCTGTTCAACTGACAATGCTACCGTGGCTGACACAAGGCAAGCTAAGTCTTTGTAAAGGGGAAATGTGCAAATATGTATTTGTGAATGCATATATGCACTTATCAAGGGGCTCCCAGTGGGCTGGTTGTATTTATGAGGCCTTGTTTCTCCGATTGTTCTTGTGTAGTTTCGATGAATATTCAATGCGCTCTGAGAGAAAGGCTTGCTAGAAACCCAAGAGAGAAGAAGGGCAAAGAGAAAATGTGGCTGGTAACTCACATTCACTCAAAACACAGGCACACGTGTGCTTTCTCACACACACACACACAAAGTCGCAGACATACGGCCCTGCAGCAGTGGGAGGAGAGAGCAACAGTGACAAACAGCTCCGGTGCTACAAAGGTGGCAGGAAATCTATCAAACGGGACAATAAAATTGCAATTGAGTTTCTTTAGCCTGTTTTTTTTTTTTTTTTTTTTTTCCCTCCATAGCAGATGCATGTATCTTGTTGGCTACTGCAACTATTCGATTCACAGGAAACTCGCTGCACCGTGGATGCATTTGTGTGTGTTTATTTCACATTGCACGAGAGCATTGGTTAATTCAAACACAATGAAAGGATGAAATCCTGCTATATGCCTTATAAATGGATACAAGGAAATAAAGAGAAAAAAAGTCTCATGCAATTACAAAAAAAAACAAAAAAGGAAATTACAGTCTTTTGAGAGTAAAGAATTTCCGCACTCTTTGAGAACAGGCACTAAGTTTGCTGCAAAGCAAGGTTTTAAAAAAAAATCTCTCACCAAAATGATAGGACAGAAAAGTGCATACAGAAAATTATTATAGCAGAATATTTCTTTTGAATATTCATGCCTGACATGAAATACACAGAAAATTCTATTTTTTTCTTGAAATTAAAAATGTCCCAAATTTTTTTAAACAGCTTTCTAATTAATATTTTTATGCATCTCTATGTAAGGTAATTTTATTTTTAATCATTTTATTCCTTTTTTTAATTGTTTAAAACTTTTTGTCGTTTTTAATATGGATGTGGTGCAGAGGTATCAGAAATGTGTGCATCAAATATGATATAACAGGCTTTCAGGGGTTAAAAATTATAAAAATTATTTAACGAGAGTACAAACAACAAAGTACGCATGTACCATTGTCTCCCTGTTTCACCATCACTACACAAGAATACATCAAGTTATTTTCCCGCTTTTGTTATTTTTGTGTCTTCTTGTGTCCTCTGTTCTTTGATACTTGGAGATGTGGAAAGACATTAGGCTTTCAAAACACCCTGAATTCAACACACACACACACACACACACACACACACACACACACACACACACA
>JAOWBL010000001.1:9932629-9948855 GCA_028564865.1 Zenarchopterus dispar
ACATTAGGCTTTCAAAACACCCTGAATTCAACACACACACACACACACACACACACACACACACACACACACACACACACACACACAGAGCATCCTGTTAATTGCTGCTTTTGGACAGCTCATCTCCCAGCCAGTCTGTCTGTGCCCCCTGTTGGACGGCAGCCGTCACAGCATCACATGTTACAGTGAAGCATCTCATATCACAAGCACTTCTTTAACTCCACTTTCAATCTGCCAAGCTTAAAAACCCCCAAGACCACAATCTGACACCAACCTCAATTACTTCACTGCTCTGGAACAGAGTCACGTAATACGATATCAACAGTGAATTTCTAAAGCACTATTTTGAATTCAACGTTTGGAAATAAGAAGTGCCAGAAGTTTATTTTTATCTGAGCTACGTGAAAGAAAGAGACTCTTTATATAAATAAAGAGAGGAAAGGCTGAAGGGATTCATTCCAATTGGTTTATACTGAAACTAGACTTTAAATTATAATCACCGTAGAGCTTCCATAGGCTAATCTGATGGGCAATGAGAGGCAAGATGGAATTACTGTGCTAGCCTGCACTGCAAGTTAAAGGGGCAGACAATAATGCTTTATATCTTCTCATTTGATGAAATGCATTTTGTTCACTTCAAAAGCAAAACATGAGTGACAGAGCTGCAGGCTGTGATTGAATATTGCTCTCTGTTTGGCTGTAATCAAACTCAGAAGGGCTGTGGTTACAGTTGTGCGATGAATGTTTAGGTTGACAATATTGCAGCATGATGTGAGTGCGTGGAGTAAAACGAACACAAGTAGAAACCAGGCGAACAAAAGAAGAGCCATTAAAAAAAAAAAAAAATCCTTGCTTAACGTGTGTTTGAGTAGTGCATGGATATAATGAGCGCTCTGACCTTGGAATGGGTGATGGACAGGGTGTCCACCCAGACACGCCAGCCGCCCCACTCGTATTTGATGGCATGGTAGAGCAGGATGCGGAAGATGGCGTACACCATCTCTGTGATTTTCTGCTCCTCGCTGTTCCGTGGGTTGATGAAGCACAGAGAGAGCATCCACTCCTGCCACACGGAGCACTGCAGCAGGCTCCTGAAACAACAAAGGTGGGGCGCTGCTCAAAGTAATCATTGCATGGACCGCTGTGTTGTAAAGTACTTCTTTATCCAGTAAAAAGCTGGAATTTCTTCTTCTTTTAAATTTTTTTTTTACCTGCGGTTCTCTCTGCTGTTATTGAACAGTTTGATCATGTCTGACAGAAAGACCCTGCGCACTTCCATGCTCTCAGGGGATGGGGGAGTATTCTTCAGCAGTGCTGCTATTGCCTTCAGAATCTCTGAAAAAGAAAAATTGCCCTCCTGTTTACAGTCTGAGATAAAAGGAAAATATATTTACAGAGCTGAAAAAAGGGGAAATAACAGCCTGAAAATATATTTTTTCCATTGTGTCACACAGCACATGATAAGTTGTATTTTAAGACTTATAAAGTAAAGGTCAAATACAGAAACACTCAACATTTCCTCCACAAATTAACAAATCGTACATGTGAAAATCATGGTGTCACAAACTATCTGAACTCCAAACTATAAACACCTGAAAATCTGTGCTTTTGGTATGAAAAACAGAGCAAGCCAAAAACTTCAAACCGTTGATCTTTATCACACTGTAATTGTTTTGGTATTGTTTCAAACAAGCAAACGAGAGCCACAGACACTTTCTGGAAGGTTTGGTTTTGGTTAAACCAAAGAGACTGATTGTTTAGATGAATTATCTAGACAGTGTCGGTGTGCATTTGCTTAGAGTTAAAAGATGGAGGGTCTTGGATTTCACTTGTCTTTTCAGACCGACCCCCACTGCCCCCCTGCCCCTCCCAGCAGACAGTTGTGTTGTTTCTACGCCTTAGTCACTCAAATTATGAGTCGCTGAACCTTTACCGCCAGAAAATTACCCCAGCATGTACCAGGAATGAGAACGCAGATGGTGTATTCCTCTCTTTTTTCCATTTGCTTTTGCTTCTTTTCCCCAGAGTTAATTTGAGGGAAACGCTACTTCCTCGGTTTGTTTGATTGGCTCTGACGTTACTAAAGACTGCAATCAGGGGGCCATTTTGGGAGTTTGTCGCAGATTAAATCAAGAGAATACACGGCAAAAGAGAAACAGACCACTGCTCTGTGTTCCATGGCATGAGCGCAAATGTACGAACCCCTACAAGGTTTCTGTGATATATATACCGCCTGTCCAGGATGGTTGGGTCGGGGAGTTTTTAACACAATAAAGGCCTTAGATAATCAGTGTGTGACTGCGGCAAGACCTTGTCAGATTAAGGCTGGTTGGACGTAAACCTTGGTTGTGATTATAGCAAGCGCTTGAATTTCAAACTGATTAAAGATGTTTTGCACATGTGTGTATAAAAGGTGCATGTGTTTATGTAGGATAATCAGGGAGGGGAAAAAAAAAGCTTGGAGAGTTTTCTTAGTTAAAGTGAATAAGGATTTCAACATATGAAAAGATTTGAGCTGATGTGAAATTGGACACAAGTAACAGCCTGAAAATATGGAATGGGAACGAGGATTAAAGCCATCATTTCTAATTATGTGGCCACTTATTTAGGGAAAAAAACGATAGATCAAAACCTTTACACTCTATTAAAGGCTAATAACTATAGACATATCTTAATCCTGTCATCTATACAGATTTTTTGGTTATAAAATGCATTCTTAAACAGTATCAATACATACTGAAGAAAATTACAGTATACTGAAATATAAGATGATTACTGAGTATTAAGATTCTGAATGAGAAGATGCACTGGTAAAAAATCTAAACTTTGTTAATTAGGATTCAATAATTCTTCTATCCTACATTTAAAAAAATATATATATATATATATATTTTTTTTTAATTAAATCCAATTATTTTCCCTCCATTCATCAACTATTTATATGCAAATAAATTCTGTTGAAAAATAATTCAGAGCTACAATAAAACAAGGATGTGTGTGTGTGTGTGTGTGTGTGCGTGTCCCATCCTCATATTAGGTTTACATCTGAGGCTCAGTTGTATGAATATAAACACTGGCTGAAAAATTTATGTTGTTCATTTGTTGGCCAGTGCATAGCAACTGTGCAGTTTCACGGGAATGGTCCTCCTGCAGCATGAAACCGTAGGTATGTAGAAGCAATGCTGCAGCGGGTGATTTAGGAGAACAGTGGGGTGTACAGGAGGCACTTACGTGGGTTGAGAATCTTCACAGTGGAGTCGGGGTCCGGGTGCTGTTTATGGATCACTTGAGTGCAGATCTGCTCTGTAAGAATCTGCCGCGGGACAAATATGGGATTCGAGTCATAAATGTCTACATTACTCTGAACATTAAAAACGAAACAAAACGCAGAGTTACACTTCTTTTTGACGATCACATTTTTCTTGATGGTCAGCTTTTTTATTTTTTTAATTATTTTATGTGCATTTCATGTGGGTATTCAATTTTCATACGAAATTGGAAAATTAGACGGCACAAATTTAGAATAGACATATGCAGCAATTAAAATTGCTTTAAATCACTACTGCGTTTTTTTTCCTGCTATTTTCTGAGAATATTATTTCAATCATGTTTTGTAATCATAGAGAGTGAGCGTATGCAGACTGACCTCAAAGAGTACATTGTAGGTTGTCATGGTGAACTGGCTGGAGTGGAGCATCAGGCGTTCAGTGAGCAGCGAGAACAGACCATGACTCAGCATGACCTCGGCTTTCCTCCTGATCAAGATGTTAAAAGGTCAGAGGACCCTCAGTGAACATGGGTATTTGATTAGATCACTATCGTATTTGAAGAATAATGGAGTGCACCTCCTAAACATGATAAAACACTGACTTCTCATCTTTGCACAGAAACAAAACAACCACGTTTGTAACAGATCTATATTGAAAAGCAGTGCAACTCATGATGATGAACGATGAGGGCAAAAATCTGTGGTTTCTGGTCAGTCTAATAACAGCAGTCACTGATGTAGCAGGAAAATCAGTTCAGGTCCAGCAGAAAAACCTGTGAGAGAGTCTCTGACGGGGAAATAAGCCCAGCTTTTCACTGATAATTGTCAGTTTCATCTCTGATTCCTCATTATATTACAGTATCTCCTGATTTCCTACATAAGCATTAGTTGCACATAAATAAATAGTAAATAAAATTATTTTATATATTTATTTTTAAGTCAGAATGACAAAAAAAACTTGCAGCTAAGGAAATATATGTTAACAAAAAGCATAATTCAACCAACAGTCATAATCACACAAATATTTTTTTTCATTTAGCGCCAATACCTTACAGAATTTTGTAAGCAATAACAAAATTAATATTGCTCTTTTGTGAAAACCTCTTTCGACACTGTAACAGGCAACAATATGTGCACTGAAAGCACGTGAAAAAATGGTTTCACACCCCCTACAGCTATCCCCCCAACTTTTTTTTTTTCTCAAATATCTGGTTTGACAATTTTATGTTTGACATTTCACAGTAGAGAAATACGTCGGAATTGTGAAGAAAGAAAGAGAGAGCAGTAAAAGTTTGACTGGCCAGGAATCAAACTTTTTTTTTTCCCCTAAACTTAGTGCTGTTAAGGTCATTAGCCAAACTGGTATGATTCCTATTCAGTCATCAAAATACAGTATAATAAGGATACTGAAAGTGAATTCAAGTTACTTACTTTGGTGACAAGCTTTTCAGAAAGTATCCCATGACCTTGAGTGCTTGGACTCTTATTCCCTCACTTTTTGAAGCCAGAAGCTTATAAATCACACTGGTGATCCAAAACAAAATACAGTCACAATTCTGGTTTTATTTAAAATAGTACTGAATCATATTTTAGCTGAGGCAACATAATAAAGAAAACAAAAAACAAAAACACACATCAGAAAGTATTAATGAAAAATTCATAATAAAAGTTGGTAACTACCGAATCCCATTACGCTGGTCAAAGGCTTGAACCATGGAGCCAGGATGTTCGGACATCAGAGCAACTAACAGCTGCAGCACATCCATGAGATTGTCATCCTGTGGAACATGAAGGAAACAAGCTGAAGCTGCTACTCAAAATGGCCAGCTATGGATACCTAAAACTATGAGCAATTTGTGGGGCTTGTTGTTGAGGAAAAAAAAAAAAAACACTATCAATACCTCTGTATTATACGTTTTAACCACCTGGGTGACTATCTGGGCTAAACTAAATGCATTAAGCTAGCAAGAATAAAAATGTGACACATGGTCCAATTTCAGCAAATTTAATACGTCATTTGTATGCAAACAAGATGTACACAAGGAACTTCAATGCAGAAGTGACGCAGAAAAATTGACAGTATGGTATTTTTCAACAGAGCAAGAATGATTGAGGCTAAACACTAAACGATTGTCATAACAGGTTTTTGCAGCTGTGTGTGACCATAGAGCCAAAGCTCTCAAAGACAAAATATGAGTCCACACTAAGTGTACTCAGAAAAAAGGTCATCGAGTAACTCAGACTAAAATTCCCATCACAGTGCTAATGTTTAATAACTCACTGACTCACTGTAATTGTGAAACAGTAGGAGTAGCATATTCAATGAATCACAGGTACATTCATTGATAAAATAAGAGACTGTAACATGATGGCAACAGTTTTGATATCAACCTTCGAGTTCACCATCTTTCTGACCAATTTCCTTTGCATCCATTCACTTTAACCCACCCTACTGCTATCATAAACTCTTACCAGCAGGCATGAAAAATGACATTAACCAGTGATGCCGTCTTTAGCAACTGAAAATGTTTGCTGTTGCTTGTGAGCCAGCAGGGAGACTAAGTACACTGTAGCAGTGTTATGTTGCCATCTGGTGGTAATATCTGGATTTGCTGCTAATGGATGAGTGGACTTCCACATATATATGCCTACCTCGTGCATGGTCAGGAGGTAGTTGAGGATACTCTGCAGCTCGTCTTCCTTCACCCCATGATCCTGTAATATAAATGCAAAGCTCATTTAATAATTAATTGATTTTGATCCCCTCTAAATCAACAGAAAAAAATGCATTGTTTTCAAGGATGAAAAATAGCATCCAAGTAGACGTGACAGATTAAGAAGTTTATATAAGCATCGATGCATTCTTTGCATTTCATGTATGATGAAAATATAAAAATATGAAACATGTAATCAAAATCTAAACTAGTACAATATCACAATTACTGGGAGTTGTGACAGACGAAAGCAGGAAAAAAAAGGAAAATGTAACATTTTCAAATAAGATCCACTAAACTTGCCTTCATTATGAGTTGTTTGACAAACAGCAGTAGAAACGCTCGCAAAGAGAGCATCTCCTTCGTGTTTGGCCTTGGACCATCTGAAAGCACAAACAGCAGCTAAGAATATGGCAACTGATTAACTCTTGTACTACCTTGTTAAAGCAAAAGTATTCACTTTAGTCAGTATTTAAAAGACAAGACAAAATACATGGTGTGAAATCTTAAGACAAGCGAAACAAGAGGAAAATGGACAGAAATAAAATCAATAAATCGTGTGTCCTATTCTTGTATTACATCATATATACACAATACAGTTTTTGTAAATTTAAGTATAGTCTCACCAAGGCCTTTAGGCACAACTCCACTGCGGTCTTGAGGGTTAACAACCCAGTAGTAGTATTTTAGTGTATGCATGACCTGAAGCACTGTGCCCACCCTGCGAATGGCATTGTAGATGGTCACCGTGCTGATGAACTCTGTTGCCAGGTAAGTGTAGAGTGTCAGCTGCACCTGTACATTTAAACAAACAAGAAAAAAAAGCACGCAGAGGCTTGAATGCCGTTTGGGTTGAGAAGCACCTTTTCAATTGGCTCTTGTTATTTGTTCTGCTGGAAAATAAAGCCGGTACTTCTAAATGTCCAAGGGTTAACCCATTTAGACCTGACGCAACATGTTAAGCATGATACGTGGGTGGCTTTCATTTCATTAAATATTGATGAAAAAGAACTCTCAAATGTTTTCTTGGATCATGTTCATCTTTTTTTTTTGTTTTAAATAAAGCAATAAAGGTTTCAAACGGACAGTTAATGTATTTAGCTTTAAAATGCTGTTCATGTATTAGATGCTTTTTGACAGAATGTTTTAAGATTCAGTTGATTAGGAGAAGAGATTCTTATTTATATAGCAACTAAGGAGTTAAAAGTGGAGGTAAAGGTATTGAAATTTCTCCTGAAATGTTTAAGTCTTTACAGATGCCACCAAATATAGAAACAAGTTTTATAAATTCCAGTGCTCTACCCATCAGAATAGAATACATGATACACTACACTGTCCTTATTTCCCTAATTTGAAAAAAATTAAGCAAAATAGATAAGTAACATGTGGAAAAACTGAGTAGATCCTCACTACTTCCTTCCATATAAAAGACAAAGTAGAAGCCAGGTGCTGCAAATCAAATGCATTTTGTTAATTCTTCATCAGCAGCTGTGAGCTCCTCTAAAAAGCACGTGTTTATGGCAGTCTGATTCTCCAAACCATTAATGTGGGTATTAACGTGATGTCAGAGTAAATGCATCGGTTATGACCTCAGAGAAGTAATCACCGATGATCAATCTGGTCTGAGTTATAAAGCCATTCCCTAATTTGGAATCTGTCTTTCTGCAGCGAGAAAGATTATTTACTAATGAAAGCCATTCCAGACAGTTGCCAATTTGCTAGTCTTGTGAGAAGAAGAAAACTTAGCAAGTTTACATCAAGGTCAGACTGTTCAATAGTGCAAAAGAAAATACCCAAAAGCCACACCTCAGAATCTACCAACCTCAGTTAGGATGTTCACATTAGCGAAAATGCAAATTCAATTCAGAAAAAGCAGACATAAATAGTGGATTGTTTTAAAAAGGTTGAAGAGAGAAATTCTCTTGTTGCATAATGAAAGGACAAAAGAAATGACTCAAGATGTTGTAATGACTTGGTTAAAGTACAAACCTCAACCTGACTGAAATAATGTG
Organism: Zenarchopterus dispar; assembly: GCA_028564865.1. NCBI lineage: Eukaryota > Metazoa > Chordata > Actinopteri > Beloniformes > Zenarchopteridae > Zenarchopterus > Zenarchopterus dispar. Next base: position 9,940,624 of record JAOWBL010000001.1, read on the forward strand.
GTGTTTGTTAAAAGGGGAGTGCATAAATAAATACCTACAAACTGAAATAACATAATGAAGAAGAATGGTTCCACAATAATGCAAAAGTGTTTCAACATCATACAGGAAAATATTTCTTCAAGTTGTTCCTGCTAAAAGTGGTTCTACAAGCTCACAAATCAAGGAGTGTACTCAATTTCACATTTATTCATTCTCCGTTTTGGTTTAGTTTTTAATAATCAAAGATGAGGTATATTAAGTACTGCTGCTCATCTAAATTGGTATTTTCCTCATTTTAAGGCCTGTTAAGCACCTTTTTAACTATGTCTGTGTCCTAACAATATTTTCAAGTCCTAGCAGAATTGGAGTAATAAAAAGGTGTATGTTTATTGTATGACCATGAAGTCCATCAACTCTGTTTTGTAAATAGTTTCTTCTTAATATGACTGTTTGCATGCACTCATGTTACCTTGGCAGGGGCATGGATCCAGATGGCAGGGTTGAACAGGATGTGGTCACACAGCTGCTTGAGGAGCAAGATGCCATTCTGCAAGTTGCTAAGGTATCTGGAAAAGGCCAGAACGATGTCCAAGACAGGCCGCGTCACATGTACCTTGGAAGACTAGAACAGAATCGGAGAGACAGAGAAAATGAACGGTATGTTTGGGGATGTATATATTCCATACATCAGGAAAAGAAAAGGGATATAAGTTGCAGCGTGAGGAGAAAAACAAAGGGCATGTATAAAGAAAAAAATAAAAAGGGAGGGGGAGCTTCTCTTCTGCCTAACAAGCACACAAGCAGATGTGACCTCCAAAACAGCAAGGGGAAAACAGAGTGTCTCGTATCAAGTGTTGCTGTTGGCGTGTGCTCTGTTAGTGTGTCTGCAGCCATACAGAACCAGCATCCACCTTATTTCAGAGCTGAGGTCATAATGTGAGCAACTATCGAACTGGGAAAGTGGCTCCCTTGTGTGTGTCTATGCCAGCTGAGCTAACTTGTAGTTTTCCTCACCTTTTCCAAAGTGTAGCCAATGACGAGAAAGCCTTTGCAGGCCAAGACCTGCTCTTGCATAGCCACCGAGTTCTTCAAGAGCTCCATCACAAAAGACAGCAAAGTGCAGCTGTCAAACAGACAGACAGACAAATGGAGGCATGTAGAGAGACAGACAGGTTGGACAGTGACAATAATCTATGTGAGCTGCTGACAAAGCCCTGACTGTCAAGGGTATATCCTAAAGGAAGTGTGATTGAATAACGGTGGTTGTGTCATCATTGTGCTGTAGAACAAATTTTTAAACTGTGTCACCTTGAGAGAACTCGATATATTCACACTGCATTAAAAATGGCTTCAATAATAATATTTTAGCAATGTTACTTTAGATTTGGGATGTAGGTGAACTGACAAGTCATTGAGAATATAATAATCATAAGAATTAAAACCATTAAATGTCCATATGCAAAAGCAGTTTCATAATATCCATGTTATTTCCAAGTTGTTTAAAACATAATCAAAAACATGTAGTTGTCAGTAACAGCTGATTCATTATTCCCAGCTAAAAAAAAACTGATGGTGCTCCCTTTATAGACATTTAACAAGAAACCCAAATAATAAACCTTATTTCACATTGTATCACAATTGTTTTCATGATATACAAAGCAAAAATCCTCCTGACTGCTCTTTGTTTAAAGTGCAAGCACATTATTTGATGTTACCAAACAGAGGTGTCCAGCTCTTGGCTGGAGGGCTGGCAATAATCCAGCTGTGCAAACAGAGGGAAGAGGACCTGCACACCACCAATGGAGTGTATGCCGCTCTGGACTGAGTGAGTCACCACAGCCTTCACGTCCTACAGAAACACATGCATGGATGCCAACAATGAACAAAGTAGAACCTTTAAATTTTCACACATTTATTCTGACATTCACAGCATTGTGTAATAATTTTGCTCTGACATGACATCATGACAATTCTAAACCATGTGACCACATTCCACACAACCCTTTATTTTTTCAAGCAGAGTTTATAATAGGTTTGTTGCATCTTTAAGTATTATGTTTCAGTATGCCACTTCTTTTTTTTCAGTTTTATTATTTGTCTATTATGAATTCCACTTAACATTTGAAATGGCAGGAAATAAGTTAGAAACTTATTTTTTTTTAGTTCTTAAACACCTAAAATGAAATTGACATTGCTTAAATTGGTCATATGATTTTATACTCCACTGAATGCTGTGGTATGTTGTGATAACAACATTGGATTGATTTTTTTTTTAAACCATTATTGGATTAAATTTCTGAGCATGGCAAATCAAAGCTATAAATATAGGTCACAAATTCATTCATATTTCACACAGACTGTGTATCTGTATGGTGGAGGGAGGAAACTGTACATCTGTGTGGCAGAAAAAACCTCCCCCACAAAATGGAAAAGCTTTTTATGTTCTTTTATGAAAAGGCAAAACAGAAAATATTCATTAGTGCTTAAGGAGGAAATGTAGCATGATCGAAGAAACTGTGTCGTTTGCACTTTGTAAATTAATTTGTTTGAAGTGCATGTTTGCACCCTGTGTGTATGATGTACATATGTGTACATTTGTATGCACCCTATGGACAATTTCTGTTAAGTTACCCACCTACTACTAAAAGCAAAAAAACTGAACTACTTGTATGTTGTTCAAAATGAAACCTCCTGGAGAAAGCTAATTGTATAATTTGGAGAACAGTGATGTTTGTTTTTTTTGTTTGTTTTTTTTTTTAAATAAAAAACAGCTGTAGTGGTATAGCTGGTTTAACACATTTCTAACTCTGCCCTAATGAGGCCATTAAAAAACAAAGATGCCAGCTGAGACACTTTCATTATTCTGCATGAAGAAAGTAATAGTAAAGAGCCATATGTACGAAACAGTGGGAAGGAAGTTGCTGCATTTCAGAAAACGGGACTTGAGTTTCAAGTAGAAGAATGCTAATCCTAGCAATATCAACCCAATTCAGGAGGCTCTCGCATGTTATCCAAGCTAAGCGTGACACTGAGGGTATATAATTACCTGCAGCATGAGTGCATGCGGTGAGTGGACAAAAATTGAGGCATTGTCCTTGGGGGAGGACTCAAGGCAGAGCTGGGCATCTGTGGCGCGAGGGTTGTAGGTGAAGGCAATACTAGAGGACAGCTTGCTGTCGTACAATAAGGTCTTATGATGCTCCGCAAACAGCAAGTCACTCTCTGCCCTGTACTTGAAAGTGCCCTGCAAAAGATGATGACAAAAAGAAGGGAAATAATTTTGTGAAAGATAGCAAAAACAACACTAAAAAATGGAAAAACTGCAAGCCTTTATGAAAAAATATTTTTAAAAAGCTAGAATGCATACTTATTTCCTTAAACCATTCTGTTAAAACAAATCCTGAATGGAAAGTAATTGTAATAGAGGGCACAATTCCAATAATCCTAAAAACATATTTTGTGTTTTCTGAAGTCGGAGTCAAAAGAATAAACATTTTCTGGCTACAGTAAAAAAAAAATAAAATAAAAATAAGTAAAAAATGCCCCACTTCTAAATGTTTCTGTGCCAGTATAAATAATGCTTGTTTGACAGAACCAGTTGGATTAATCAATACAAAGGGCAGTGGGAAAGTCCAAAGCGCTCGGTGCATATACGAGAAAAAGTCAGGAAAATAAAAAATAAAAACCCTGCTGATTCTAGTTTAGAAGGCTTTGGGAGCCAACATGGAACAAATCTTAGGTCATCACCATCAGCTGAGAGGAAACTGGGATAGTCAGCAACAATCCAGGAAGCACCAAGGTGTAAGAAGCAGAGCAAAGGTGAATTATAATTCTTGTGGTCACACACATGAACAACTCCAGCCTCCCAGGGATGTGTGTTTGTTCACCTTACAGTCTCCAGAGACTGCAGTCTAATAAATCTGCACATATATGTGGCTTTGCCCTTCACATCTAAAGAGGGAAACCACATGTGCACAACCGTTTAAGTGTGCAAGCCTGTGCAATCACAACATATTCCCTAGTACACGTTTGTCCACAGAGAGACTTGCATACGACCTTTGATGATGACATGACAAATGACTTCATCATCACGTATTTGGAGTATGAAAGGGATGTAAAAATGAGGTAGTCAACAGCAAAAACACTGAGTAAGATGTATGATGATGATGCAACATCCTTTTCTGTGGCTGTTCTGTGGATCTGGTAAAAAGCACAAAGTTGTTGGAATCATCCGAATTCTTCTGAATAAACTCACACCATTAAACAGACTGTGGAACACATTTAACGCTCCAACAGATCAGTGACCCCCAACACACATTAAAGCTGAGACACGAGATAAAAATCAGGCTAAAACGTTAACCCATTCACGCCTGATGTGATACTTTTACTTTTCAAGCCTGGAGGGACATGCGTATTGCAACAGACTTTTCAAGACACAAACTATTTTCCCATTTTTTAAATATTGATAAATATGAGGGAAAAGTGAGTAACTTTGTAAAAATTCCAAATAAATTAAAGCCACACTAAAAAAAAAAAAAAACAATTGCAACCTGTCTAGAGTCTGCACCTTTCTGGACTGAGAGTTGATGGCCCTGACTTTATTTATGAAAATGAATAAGCTTTAATGGCAATAATTAACATCAGTAATTAAAACACATTATTTAGCTCAGTAAATGATTATTTGCTTACTGCAAAGGAATTTCTGCTTTGACTGCTGGCAGTGTGTCAAGGTTCAGAGAGTCACCACTTCCATTTAAGGGTGTGTATAATGCAAGTTGTGTTTTCAGAGGACACACACAGGTCACCTAAAAGTAAATAACAGATCCTCAACTCCAACCAGAGTTATGGAGATATATTAAGCCCCCTGAGAGCCTTCAGAGTTGCCTTGTTTGACCAAGTGATGAGCTCGGATAGGATCAATATGTACTGTTAGTTTTAACTATCTTCTATCAAGCTTTTGTCAGTAAATATCACCTTTATCCAACTGCATTCAGTTAGTTTACAAAAACAGCTATTAAATTTATATCACATGTCACTACTACTTTTGTGTGTTTTCTGACCTGGTAGCCTGGACCCAGCTGATAGATAGCCAAGATCTGAGCAGCGCTGAGAGCTTCTGCAAACAGGTAAACTGCCCCCATCTGTCCACAGAACACACGGTTCACATCCGCCGTCTCCGACGATCCAAGGAAACACTTGTCAAACGTCTGCACATGGAGATACAAGAAGGTAATGATGAAGTATTTTTAAAAAAAAGGTTTAAAACAGGGATTAAATGAGAAATGAAGACAGGAAAGATGAATAAACAAAGACAAAAATAGCACAAAAGCAAATGAGGAAAAAACACTTGTGTTAATACTAGCTATAAATGGGACCAGACAGCCTCCAACTATGAGCACACTGAAGCTAACTTGATAATGTCCCATTTTCCTCTGGTCATGGTCTGCAAGGCAATAGAAAAAGTGTCTAGAATTATGAGACCATGTTGCACTTAAAATGCTGCTTTGCTTCCTGTCATATCTAGAGAAATATACAGTGGAAACTTTTTTTAACATAATAAAATATAGTTTAACAATACCATATTTCAATATGACAGAAAGCAATCCTGAGGACTGCAAGAGTGGATGGCGGATAATATGAGAATGGTGAAGGGTTAATATTAAGTCGTTTTTCACTTTACCTGCTCTACTAGTTTAAAATGTATTTATTTATTTATTTTAAAAGGTGGTTGGAGTGATCTCATCATCAGTCCCTCTGGACTGAGGTCAGATGTGCTGGACTAAGAAACAGCATAAAAGCATGGAGGTTTCATCTTAATTATGAGAATTCATGTTTGTGCACTAACATGTCTAACCCCAACAAACAACACAGAAAAAAATATAAGAAAAAAACACTGCCAGAACATATAGCCCGGCCTTGAAAAATATAATAATCTGCCTCCCAGCACCACAAATCAATTATCAGAAATTATATCTCTGTTTGAGGTCACAACTTCTTCTGAGGTATTAAAAGCAGTATTTGCAAGGAGGAGAGAACTTACGTCGCTGGTGTTGACGAACCAGGCAATATCTCCATAGGAAGCCAGTTCTCCATTCACATAGCAGCTAATTTCACTGTTTTTCCAACGGTTGTAGATGTGAACAATCGTCACCATGTACCACTGCAACAACAGAGCATCACACATAATATCAGTAACAATCTGAGTCTCTTTGAAACACACACACAACACGAGATAAGAGTAGATCAGCATTTTGTCTTTATGCTTATTCAATTACCCTACTTCCACCATATTTCAGCACTCACTCGCCTGAAGATATGATCTCACCTACATACGTTGTTACTGATCTCCTTAGTGGAAAGAATAAGATGTTATCATAGTTACCTCAAGCCAAAAAGAATGTGTTAAAAATAGCATGTCAAATCAATTAAAATTAGTCTTCTGTGGCCTTGTGAGGTGTGTTGGTGTATAGTGGTGCCTTAATGCCCAGGAGAAAGAAAGAAACTTTTAAATTGTCCACAGGCAAAGGATTTCTCTGTTTGAGGCGCCGTGACCGGAGGGGACTTAGAGTTGGATTATACTTCTCTCCTATTGCCCTCATTCCTGCGTCTAGTTTCACTTTTCCCCAGAGTCAGGTAAGATGTGACAGTTCCTTCTCACAGCACAGTCTAGATTTAATATATGTGCATATATCTGTCTGGGATTAGTAATGTAGAAAGGCATCATGTGATTTCTGTGATCCCTTAATAAGTATTCATTTTTTTAAAGGTCTGGGTAAAAGAACCTAGTACTCTGCTTAGTTCTTTTCTTACCTTTTGTGGTTTGAAGTCATACTTTACACAGTGCTGGAATCCTTTGCCTTTTGATTTTAATGATGTCACTATCAAACAACCACCCACAAAATGTGCAGAGTAACCCAGGCCTTTACTGGTGCGGAAACTGAAAAAGAAATGAAGGGAAAACACAAAAGCGGAGCTTTAGTTTCGCTTTTTCACGCCAACTAAAAAGGGTAGCGCAGACTAATGTCTGGTAAATCGCACTTTAAAAGGATCTCACAAGGATTAAGACAGCACACAATCATTTCTCAACTTCATGGCCATTTCCAATCATATTCAGTGAGATGGAGCTCTTGTGTGCAATTTAGAGAATTAATCCCTTTTTAAAAGGGCACAGGGCTGAAGAGTAACTATCATTACAGATGCTCTCAAGCAGACTGTTGTCTGCCTATTTCGGTTATTTTAACAGAAGCCCAAACAGCTCTGTAATAAAATTCCCCGTTGACCATTTTGTTCAGCAGTGACTTAAAAATGTAGTTGAGCACACTGAAGATGTAAATGGTCAAAAGAAAATATCATGTCCTTTGTTTCTAAGTTCACACAAATTTCTGAGACTCTAATGAAAAGTCTGTGGCATGCTTTAGTCAAAATACAAAAGAAATAGGCTACCAAAAATTTAAAAAAAAAATTTTAAAAAAAAGAACTTTAGCTATGTCCTTACATAAGCTAGTTTTGGAGGGGAGTCAGCCACTGGACTCCACCCCTCTTCTCTATAAAGGTGTGCCCATTTTTAAAGTACGATGTGGAGCTGGGTAGATTAATGAGGAAGGTGGACAATTCTACTCTGAGCTGGGTCTGAGATGTCACAGTACCCTCCAAATTTGAATGGTTCACTGCATGAGAACTTTTAAGATTCAGCCTGCCCCAAATGCAGTGACTGGGCTTTGTCACAGCTTTTGAGTTGGTAATGACTTAAAAGTCAATGTTCTCACTGAAGAGACTATTTTTTTTCCCTCCTTTGTAATATGTTCCTTTTAAAGACCAGAGAATTAAATCCAATTTCCCAACACAGGATTCAGTTATTTCTGTGTTACTTACCAGTACAAGTAAGGCTTGTCTTTGTCTACATTGATGTTGTTGAGAGGATCCATTCGGAGCCACGTGTGAAATGTAAATCCATTCTGGTATGGCCATTTTGCTATTGGAGGCAGAGCTATCGCCTGTCAGGGAAAACAGCAAAATAAAAGAGAAGATGAGGCATTATCCTGTGGAATTAAATAGCGCACTGAGCTTTTTAAAGGGATTGAGACCCATTTACTAATAAAGTCTGAAAGTCATGTCAATGGCCAAAAATATACATAGATGCATGCATGCATACATTTGTTTTTTATTTATATATATAAGTAAGAGAGAGAGAGAGAGAGAGAGAGAGAGAGAGAGAGAGAGAGAGAGAGAGAGAGAGAGAGAGAGAGAGAGAGA
>JAOWBL010000001.1:9950059-9966805 GCA_028564865.1 Zenarchopterus dispar
TATATATATATATATATATATATATATATATATATATATATATATATATATATATACACACACACACACACACACAGTATACTAAATGAAATAGATTTATAACCATTTCTTTAAACCTCCTAGTAGCTGCTGGAATGTATCGGCTTTGCTTGACTGCACAAACGCTCAAGGCCAGTGCTGTCCTAGCTGGGAAAAGTTCACTGAGCCGAACTTTAATTCATACCAATTTGCAGATGTGCTTCATATTACCCTGAGACTTGGGCGAAACTCTGCCGGACAGCTCACTCAGTACAATGAATAACTGTACGTGCAATAGCTGAAGACAGGATAGGAATATTTTGTAGTTGGTTAAAATACTCCACTAACTGTTTTTTTTTTCCTTTAAACTTGCTCCACCTCCACACAAAAGGTTAAAGACAAATCTATGCAGCAACACAAGCCTTCCGGAGATGGTAGAGGTTCTAGTAGTCAAACACAACAGAACCAGTAAAGGAAACCGGTAGCCGGCCCATCTATCTAACCAGAGTTGGAAATTAACTCTTTTATTCCACCCACTAACCAAAGTGGACTGCTGGATTTCATTTTCTACCCACTACTCATGTTTTCTTTTCCAGACACCAAATTTCAGTTGCACATATTAGTATCAAAAACAGTCATGACACTCTGAGTGACAAGCATGCGCTCTGTCTCATTCAAAATGAGAAAGAGACAGCATTCGTGTCCTCCCCCTCTCAGAAAAGGGGGAGGACTGTTGAATTGACAAAGTCTGAGTCAGACTCTGAAAACATCATTGTTTCCTGACCCTGCCTCCCCTCTGTGTAATCTCTTTTTACACCTGCAACAAAAGAGCATATTGATGGTTTATTGTTTACTTTTAATGGCAGGTGCCAGCAATAAAGTGCAGTACTGTCACTACTTAAAGTCGAAAAACACTATGTCGGTAGTATAGCTTGGCTATATGGAACAAAAAATCTATAACAAAGAGGAGATGGTTTAATAGGATTGACATATTTCCACTGTGCCTGTTGTAGTATGAGTCACCTTTTAACAAGCTTCTATAGCAGTTTGAGAACTGTGATGAGAAATTACTGTACATTTGACAGTAAAATCTTTTCTACTACTTAAATTGCTTTACATTCCCACTTTCATTTTTTGCAAGTCAGAAATGAAGTAATGAGTGTATACTTAAAAACAAAATTAAGTTGATCAGGAAATACATGAAATATCTTGCTTCCGTATTGTGCAATGAAATAAAAGTCAAAAGAAGTGCAAGAATCAGCGTTTTCTTTACCATTTTTTCCTGATATGCTGTGCATTTTAATTTTAGACAATATAGACTATGAAAATAGGTTTAAACACCCAAAAAAAAAGGAAAAAAAAAAGAACTTGAGGGAAGTGTCCCCAGTACCTGCAATCATGCTGTCAGTCGTGGATATACGCTGGAGCACCAGGTGAATGAGCCCCACATCAGTGCACGCCTGCAGGTTACGGACACTTTTCTTGAGGATTGCCGTGAAGATGCTCCATATCTCGGCCTGACAGTTCGGCTCACACTTGTCCAGGAGCTCCACCATGCACACAATGCTCTCTGGTTCTTGGATGATGAAGTTCATCTCCAGGTCAAACTGGCCGCCAACTAACTGCAGAGAAAAATTACAAAAAAAGGAGAAAAGCTGAAAACGTGAAGTTTGAAACAACCTGAACTAAAATGACAATTTTGTTTTGTCTTTTTGCAAAACATATATAGCAAATTTGAAGATTCATAAATAAGTGTTCATGTGACTGTGCGTGTACTCTCTCAAAGACGTGTTCAGATGACAGTACACTAATAGTTAGGGAATAACCACAGGTCTCTCTCCATTTCTGTCGAGATGCCAACATTGACATTGTAGAAAAACCAAAAGTACTAAATATAAGTAGCCACACCAGGTGAACTAGCCGAGACACAGTGCAAGATCACAAAAGTGAAAAACTAAATGTAAAGGTCTTTTCTTCCATTTAAAGAGACAGTGGGATACTAACAGCATCTGACAGCCTTGCAGGCACAGCCTTGGGTTGAGAGTCATTTCATTTACGATATTCAAGAGAATATGTAAAAAGCTTGCAGTGATGTGAACACATCTATGCAGTTTTCCATTTCATGTTCACATATGTGTCCTTCATGTTTTTGTTTTTCTCTGGTGCCAGTGACAAGTTGTTTTCTTTGAGCTAAAGCTACACCCTGCTGTAAGACAGCAAATGTCACGTCAGCTTGGGACCTCCAGCTGAAGACTGGTAATGAAGCAGTGAGGTGTAAAGCTTGCCTTATTGCAAAAAAGTAATGTTCCGTTTCTGGGAAAGAAAAAAATATATAAACCATAAACGTCATAATCTGTCACTTTCTGGTAGCTGTGATTACATTTTTATTATTGGATCCAGCCTAATAGTAAAAAATAAGTAAAATAATCTAGATGTCAATTTTTTGAGCAAGACTGTCACACTTAGATCTAAGTGAAACTGAAAAAAACTGAACTATCATCATTAAAATATGTGTGTGTATAATAAGGCCGCTACAGCAGCTAAAATAATAGTAAAACAAAGTGCTATCATTTACATTTATATATCTAAGATAATTCTTTTATGTCAAGTATTTACACTGAAACACCAATCCATTAACTTCAAAAAATATTTAAATGCAATCCACATCATAGTGAACAATCTCAGAGTCACAACCATCACAAATGTAAGTAAAACAGCCCCATCCCTGTCCTCAATCCTTTGACCCTTATATTGAGGGGATCTGCTGTCTGTTATGCTGAGGGACTCATTTGCCTGCTGGCTTAAACTTCTCTCCTTTGAACCAAATACTGCTGCACATAAAAATACAAAGATGCTCTGAGTAATTACCTTAAAATGAAATATTGATATTATCCCAGTATAATTTGGGGATAGTAATATCCCAGTCACAGGACACAAGAAGTCACTGAGTGGTATGATGAGTGGATCATATATGATGACCTTTATAGTCATTAGAGGAACTGTGGAATAGTCTTTTGCTTATGAATGCTCCTAACTGAGTCCAATGACCTGGAACTACACAAGTACTTGCCATAAGAGATGGTCAAATTGCCTAAAGTGTTCAAGAAATGTCCTACTATCTCACTTAGCCTTGGGAAACACTAGACCATCAGTATGAAAAGAGATGATTCCACCCTACAACTCCTTTAAGCTTTACAGTCAAAATAAATATTTGTTTATTTTTATCCAGTCACACTAACTGTGATTAAATAAACTTGAAGGCAGGAAGGGCAGTGTGGGCAACAGAGGGGAACAGCCTATGAAAGCTTAAAATTTTTGAAACTTTTACTTTTTACATTTTGAATAATCAACCCTAATAATATAATAATATTTAAGATTACATTTACACATCCTTAAATGAATGTGATCATTTATTGGGCAAATACTTAGTGGGCTTTTTGAGGAATGTTTTATTTGAACAGGTCTCTCTCTACAACCACCACTACCAAGATACTCAATGAGTCAACTTGTTCCAAAACCCCAGTATAGTTTCAAAAACTTAGAGATTCTTTTTCCCCCATGTATGGCAATTCAAAATATGGGGATTCAAAAAAATAACTTAAATAAGCACAAATCAGCTCAAAGCAGAACTGTGAAGGCCTGCTGGTACTGGCCTTCACAGTTCTGAAATCATCAATATAAAATATGGGTGATTTTATGCTACATCAACTATTCACTATATGATTTTCTATTATTTCTCCAGAGAACCCAATTGTGATCTAAAGCCATGCAATGTTAAAAAAAAATGATCTTCTAGTTATGTTTGAAGATCCCAGAGTACTCATAAAAATACCAGTCAATAGAGTTTGAATCACTCTGCTGGACTGCATGGATGGAGGGCATCAAAAGCTTCGCTCACGCAAATCAATAAATAACACCATCAACCCAGGAATATTATTCAACTACTGTCGTGGACAAAGAAATCAGACACAAATATGTTAAGTTCTTACATTTAGCCAAATATACCTGCATAAATGGATCTCAAGAGAAGTAAGAACATTGCATTTCAATGATTTTGATCATTAAGGACTAAAATTACATATAGCAAAATAAGTAAATATCTACTGAGATGTTCTGCATAATTAAAAAATATAAATCAGTTCAACTTAATTTTTTTTTCTTTCATTATCCACCTTATCTACCCCTTAAGATCAATTACAATATCATCAAAGTATATAAATACCTGAAATGGCAACAAATCTGTGTTTAAATACAAGAACTGTATATCAAAAGCAAATAGCAAACTATTTCTGTATCTGTCGGTTCCAAGCTCATCTATAAATCCCCAAACACCTATTATAGGAACTTGGCAGTGAATGCTTCCGCTTGCAACCAGGACCGTCATTTTCAAATGTCAGGTGCCATTTTGCACCATTAACTGATTAATGAGTGTGACACTGCACATGAGTTCTCCATCCATCAGATCCAGCTGACCGCGGGAGCACAGAGGGGGCTAATATGAGGATGGCACAAGTGTCACATTGCAGTGACATACACCTGGTCCACACTTTTCATGAAAATAGGATCCACTTTGTCACCCCCAGCCAGCAAACAAAGATGTCTGAATTTAGATGCAATTAAACTGATTAATTTAATTTCATTCTTAGAATATCTAAATGGATTGATAGGTCTGGAATATATCCCAACTTGTTGCTTTCCTCCTTTGCAATAACTTTTTTTTGTATCCAGTTCCAAGTGTTCTGTCATAAAACGTCACAGTGGCTTTGGATTAATATTGATCAGCTGCTGTACCACAGCTGATGTATACCAACATTAAAGAAAATTTTTAAAAAAAACAAACAAAAAAAAACACTCAACCTTGACTGAAAATAAAAGCAGAATCTCCCATACGTACATGATGATTTGTAGTACCTCTATTAATATCTTTTAAAAAGAATTAGAATATTTCAAGTCTTTCAGACATTTCAACAATTCAGTTTCTTGCATGCCCATTTCAGAAGCAGTTGAAAGATTGCCAACTCCAGCCATCACCACAACAAATGCAGCTCTGTGCCTATAGCTGCCATAAATGCCAGCGACTATGGGAGCTTGACACCAGATCCCTGGCTGGGTAACCCTGCCTGGCTGTTCTCTCCAGAGGTCTGCCTGAATTAATCATGGCTGAGCAGCCAAGCAGCCACTGGGGTGTAACACAAAGAGTAAACAGGCTTCTCTGGTCTCTATGGAGAACAGTGGAGGATGGCAGGAGTAAATCATACATCGTAAATTCCAGAAGTTAACTTTGTTCTTGGACTGAACACAGAGCTTTAAAGTTAAACAGCAGCCGCAATCAACATTCTTCCATTGGGGTTGCAAAAGTTTGGGAATTAGTGGGAATTTATGGGAATTAATAAAAAATACATGTGAATTATTATTGTAAAAAAAAAAAAAAAAAAAAGCTGGAAATTTGCAAAAAGGGCATTTGCAGAAGACTTAACCACAGTTGGAAAAATAAATATTTATCACTGCAATTTTGCTTGAAACAATTAAATTAAATTCAGTTCAATTTCTACCCATAGCATTCCTCAATCACATGTACACTTAACTGTAGGGTTATTGAGGCCACATTCCCTGCATGCATTGTGCTTTCCTTCACGCAGAGATGATGTCTAGAATCCTGAACATCATGGTGGGACTTGTAAAGCTCCACTATTTAAAGCAAAGGGACTACTCAGGTTTCAATAAAATTAACATATTTGATCTATGGTATAGAATTTTAACAAATAAAAAAAAGGGTTATACAATTACTAGTTAACTAGTAAATCACATGTGTGTGCTAAATATTAGCTGGCTAGAACCATTTTCAAAACTGCATAGTCAGTTACTACCGTATGCAAATTTTGGCAAACAAAAAAACAGAAAACAAAAAGCAGGCTGCAAATAATTGCATAATCTATAGTTTGCAGGAAATTTTAGATCGTCACAAATTATAAACTGTTGCATACTACATTGTACATTTGCAGAAGTCTGATGAAGTCTTCTCCCTTGCAAAGCTTTTGAGTTTTGCATGCATGGCTATTAATGACTCCATTTTTTAAATTCATGTTTGTAGAAGTATCGTAAATGTCTAATTAATCTCTATAAATTGCCACTAATACCCATCTATTCCACATAACTCACATGCACAGTTTCCAAATTGGTGAAACTCCAAAACTTCAGTTTAATGTTTCATGAAAACTTCCTGTAAATTTAACATCCAAACGTGTAATATGCATATTAATAAATACTTAGAATAAAAGCCTTATAAGTGTTAGTCTTCTAAGTTCAGGTGAGAAAGAAGTCATAGGTGAAACAGCAGATGCAGTAAAGTTTAAGATTTTTTTTTAAACATGCTCCTTGTCATGATACATCTTTCTGCCATCTCTTTAAATATATACAAATATGTGCAATGACTTCACAAATTTCACAAACCAAAGCAGCTACAATTGAGCAATATAGGAAAAAGGTTTACTTTGAAAAAAAAAAGAACACCTCATATATTGGAGAACTCAAACTGTCTTTTTGAAATCATCAACAACAGCTAAATAATGGCGAAGATGACAGAAAGCAATAAATGACAGCAACTTGAAATCAATGTGGAGTAAATTTTAAATCCAACTTATGGTAATGAAAAGAAAACGTGGTCTGTCAAGTGATGGCTGCAGGGGTGTGAATCCTTGTATGGTTGTGTGTTGACATTAGTTCTTTTCATTCCCTAATGAATCTGAAATTAATTCCAATGATCTGAATATGAAGCAATTTGCATGAAAAAGATAAAAGCAGAAATGCACAACAGAAGAATGTTAATGTAAATGCCAAACAAGTCTGCAGTTGTCTGACAGCTTAACTAGAGATTTGAATTGGTTTTGTCTTGCTGCATAAAATGTAAGAAACAAGCCAAGTGAATATGTATGCAAGCCTAAGTCTGTGTGTGTGTGTGTAATATATATATATATATATATATATATATATATATATACAGTGCAGTGATAAATCAGTATTGGAAAAAAAATCATTAACATTGTATATACTTAGATTCAATTTATTGTTCACAAGAAATGTGAGCTGGTATAAGCCAGTTTGACTGTATTTTATTACATTTTAATGTAAAATAAAAGGCAACAAAATACTCAATTAGACTGTCAGAGTGACCATGCTATCACAACACATACCACTGGCCTACTTTTTGCCCAACAGCTCTCTTAAGTGGATCTATTTTAACAAGCCATCTCGTCAAACCAAATGCAGATGGGTTTATACTCCCCTAACAGCAGCCCCCACCCCCACCCAAACTGAAACATCCATCATTGTGACCCAAAGCATGAGTCGTGATATGACAACATTTTATAATCCAGCTCTCCTCACTGCTGACAGACACTCATACTTCCAACAAGCTGATGCGAGATGTTGAAACAGCTCCCAGTACACAGGGAGGTCAAGCATATCTGTGCTGCTCTAATCTCTCTAGTGCTACTTGTGGTGAACTGAACGCCTGACGAGGTAGATTAAGGATAAAGCAGAGCTAGTCTTTCTTGAAGGGTCTCTGGACATGATCTTAAAAAGACTACAAGTGTTAAAATCAAATACTTAGTAATGTCAATACCAAATAACCCTTTTGGGAATAACACATTCAGTGATAATTACTCTAAATGTCATGAAAATACCACCACCTTAGATGAAGTGGTTCCAAATGTTAGGGAACAGGATGTTCAACCTTTCATAAAGATAATAGTTGTAACTGATTTAGAGCATTCAAAGAGCTCAGGACCACCAATTTTCAAGAAATGCGTTTATTTTGATGAGGATGGACTTTTTTTTTTTAAACACAACTCTGCACATAGAGAGCTGGAAGCTTGTGTACCTTCAACAATATACATGATATGCATGTTTTAATCTTTCTAGGTTGACATCCAGGAGTAAAATTAACATTTTCAATTTAATGGTTAAAAATTACTCACAAGCCAAAATGTCAAAGTTTCAAACATGACTTAGCTGTCACAGTTTTCTGAATGCTGAATCTTGCTGCTGATGTTGCTGAATCTGTTCATCTGTTTGTATTTCTCATATTTTTCTTGATTATATTACTACGTTTATCTGTGTTGTTGCCCTATGGGGAGCACTTTGTAATTTTTATCTGTAAAAAGTGCCCAGTAAATAAAGTTTATTTACTTTTCTTTGATATAATATCTGAATTAATACTTATTTTAATCAGCAATTACCAAACCTCAACCTCCTCACTAAACTTTCTAGTTCTCATATTTTACACATGGCTGCATTAGATCACTTGAACCATACCTGGTAAGGTTTATCCTGGCAAATGATTTTTAGTCAGTATATTTCAAATGCTAATTAGATAGTTTTTCCAGAAAATCATTTCATTCAATTTTTTTTTTCTTAATTTAAGAAATAAATGGCATGATCTGCATACCAATCCAGACTGGATAATTTACGACACACAGGCCTTTTGTACAGTTTCTTGACAAAGTCCAACCAGATCACAGAACTTTCACGGTTCCTGGAAAGGACATCATGTTTTACAAAAATCTAACTTTGAAAAAAAGAGAAAAGCAAAATTGGTTCCATTTTCTCCACTATCTGGTATATTAAGAGATGAATAAAATCAGATTAAAGCCTTCATGTCAGATCTACAGCATATAACCATTTTTTTTAATGCATAACAGTTGACAAAACCAACAAATTCAAATGACTAATTTTCACAGAAATTCACCGCTGAATCTGAAAGTGAGATTAATTAATCAATTCCACTATTATTCCCTTTACATTCATTATTAATCATTAAATTATTAGGTTAATACTGGTTTTTTGTCTCATCAGGACCACGATACTGCCTTTTTTCACTCTGAAGTGCATGATATTTTAAAAAAAAACAAAAAAAAAACGGAGCACTGAAGGAATATCTTAATAGCTGGATTTCTAAGAATATCTTCAGAAAGGCAACCTGCCAAGTTACTGTTCTCAACAGTGGCTGACATTCATTTTATAATACATTAAACGTGACGAGTCCCAGGCAGTAGTTTGACAAAGACTTTTCTTTTGATTTTTGATTCATTTTAGAAAACACTGCCATGGCATGCATAATACAAACACACGCAGCACTGGATCATATTAAATCAAATCATTTCATGCAGTTACATCACTTATTCCTTACTGAGCCATTTTCACTGTGATGGAAAGCTGCTGACCAAAAGACTAGAAAAAAAGAGAGCAACTAAATAATGAGGAGCTCAAAATGAAGAACCATCGAGGTGCCCGCAGTCGTGCTGCTCCTTTCTATTTCACTTGTTTCTGTTTCACTTTTAAACTGGAAATATGTTCACAGTTGCCATTTTTTTAATGATACTGATCCTGATACCTGGTATCATTAAATACTGATACCAACCCTATTCCAGTCAGACATCATGTCAGAGGTCCAAATGTGCTTTGTAACGCTGACTTCCTGCACATCTTTTAGCACGTGTGACATATGTTCAGTCACCGTTATGCAGATTGGACGAGAGCAGCTGCAGAGATGCATTTCTGACCTAACATAGGTTGTGGTGATTCAAATTATTCAGTTTAGCGGTAAAAGCTGACATTTGTGATGACTGATGGGGCCTGGTCACCCAAGATATGAAATTCTACGCTTTTACCCTTTCCTGCTGTGGCTTTCTGGCATTTGGGGGAAAATGTTCTCATTTCAGAAAAGCAAAGCACAAGTTAACTGCTGTGGTTCTTCTGTACTCCCACTGACTTCATAAACTACTCCTGCTCTTTCACCTGATGACTGCTTGAATACTTTATGGGGTCACTCATTTTATATTTAGCAACATTTGTGCCACCTCTGGAAACCATAGCCTTGCATAATGAACATCCCAGCATAAAATACCAGCAAACTGCCTACACATAATACTAATGCTAGATAACTAGATCACTCCAACAACTCACACCCAGCCCAAACCCTTATCTTTGGCAAAGCGGGTGATTATTTTTTATGCTAATATTGAAATTCAAACAGCTCTAACTGAAATGTCAAAATCACAGCTGTATTCTGATTATAAAGCCATGTCCTTTATAGCAGCAGCTGTGAAGGACATGGAGCACATATTTCTAAATCATACAGTCATCAATAGACTTTGACAAGATGCTAAACCACAAGTTTAGAGCCAAGATGGTCTATCTGAATGTATCCAAAATACCTAATTGGCCATGGCTTACAACATGCTGGTACTACTAGTATGATTAAAAGTAATCCTTTAAAACATGTCGAGTCTAAAACGCAGCAGAGCATTTAGCATGTTGTGAACATCTGGTAATTTGAATAGATAAATCACTCTGCAACACATGACACAAAATCACAGTCTCTGATAAAGTCGCCACAGTTTATCGGAGCACTTATTCAACAATGTGACAGTTTTGGAAAAAGAGATGATGGGAAAATGGAATCACAACAAAAATCAAGGGACTGATAGCTGTTCATGTCAAGGAAGAAATTTCTCTGCAGATTCGCTACATCCAACACAAAACTGCTGAAACACTCCATGAAAGAAGCATCTACAAAAGCAAATTCAGAATCTGGCCCTCTTGATTCAGAAATGGGACAGCAGTGAGCATCAATGAGGAGTCACTGGCCAGCTCCCTGCAACTCTGTGAGCAATTTGAATATAGAATTAAAACTGAAGATGCATATGAGAGGACCAGCTGGTCAGTTTCAGAATAAAGAAGAGGTTTGATATTCTTAAATATCCAGTTCAGCATGAGTTTGGGTGTTAGTGTTAATTCATAAATCTAAATGGTCATCATTTCTCCCTTCTGTTGTGTTGCAAACTGTTAAACAGCTTTTATCTTGAAATCAGTATCCATCAGAAAGCCTCTACCGGAATTCTTGTTGGATACTTAACATTCCTGTTGGTAAAACTGAATTACATTTGTTGAGTTTTCTGGCACAGACCTCACTTTTCAGCACAGTCCACATATTTTTGTTGGGTTAAGTTTGAGACTTTGAGAGCTCTGTTACCGGGAGCAGCAGTATTCCTTCAACTTCCTGCACATGGCAGACCTGTGTCTTGACAGTTCTGTGGATCTTTATAACCATTTAATCAAACTCCTCTGAACTAAGAATAACATGGTCTTCCTTTATATTTTGGTAATGCTGGTATCCCTCCTTGAACTGTTTTCATTAAGAAACAACTCTAAAAAGATATTGCTGACTGGAACAAAAGGGATCCTTTTAGGTCAATCTAATGAAGTACTCCCAAGCAAACCCTCTCTGTTAGCACAGAAGAAAAAAAAAGAAAGAAAAAGAAAAAAAAATACAACTACCAGTCGCAGTCAGCCATGATTAGCAGGAAGTTGTAAGACCTTGAAAAGAAAAGATATGGCAAGGCAGTTTTAGACTAAGCCAATCCTTATCATTATGTGGTAATGAAAGAACCAAAGAAAAAAAATAAATAATTACAATGGAGCAAGCTTTTGTCAGTTACATGCCATTTTTCCGTGGTGCCATGGGATGTAGTTACAATAAACCACTTCAGATCAGTTCGCTCTGTTGCTGTATAAAAAGCCTTATAAAAAAAACATGTCTATCGCATTGAAACTAAAAAGGGGTTTTTCTGTCACATGAAAGCGTTAAATGTGTAGTCAGATTAATGTAAATCTAAACTAACTGAGCCTGCAATTCTGGCATTCAATATACATCCACTACTGTTCAACATAGGAAAATGTCTTTCTTTCCAGATGGATAAAAATGTATTACTGCAATGGAATAGGCTAACTTTACCATTTTGCTATACTCGTGCATCACTCCCAATTTTATTTTCAGGAATCAAAATAAGACACTGAAGGAAGTAAACAAAATGACAGCTCATAATCTGCATGTCCAACCCTTTGAGGAAATAAAGTACTCATCTACAAGGTTATGTACTGTATAAGTGACCTCTTTTTTCGCTTTAACTGCCAATCTAAGGTTAAGTTGGAGGGTTGCTGCCATTGTCAACAAAAGGAAAAGGTTTGTCCGGAAATGGCCCTCATTAGAGTCAGAGTTGTAGCCTCAAGGCAGTCTTTTAGTTTCTCTTCACAGTCTTCTCTGAATAAAGTCAGATATGTTTAAAACAACTACCTATTTTTTGCATGTCTTTCTCAGGAGTAATAATCTTTGAGGTTTCTTTCTGGAATTTACTGAAGAATATATTTTCTGTTACTTTTGCCAACAGGAGAGCAGAAATGAAAATATTTTACCATGAGATAATTTAGGTTTTTTTTTACTTATACACTTGCAACATACTATGACTGCAATTTGCATAGCAGAAATGGAAATAAGTTTAGACTTCCAGCTAGATTGTGGAGGTGAAGAAGCGAAGAGATAAACAGTCATTAATGTGGAATTCCAGTCTGATTTGCAGTTTGGAGGAGTGAAATAAGAATGTCAACATGAAGGACCCTCCTTTAATGGAGGGCAGTCTGTAAAATTATTTTCATAATAAAACATAGTTTTGTTCAGTTCAAAATGTACTAAATGTCAGTATGTACTTAACCTGTTAATATACACTTACGGTCATCTTATTCTTTTGACTCCAACTTAAATCTACATGAAGTTCACAGTATGCCATTCTCCTACACTGATAACTGAAGTCTTACTGGTTTGAGCAAGATTCCTCTGAGGGGCTTATCTCTGTAACTGCCAGTTATGAAGTCTGACCTCACACTGGAGAAACTTTAATCCCAATGCTACAGCTCTACCACTGAAATAATTTCCTCCAATGATAATTATCTTTGTGCAAACAAAATAAAGCTCCAAAGGCTGCTTTTCATCAAGCAATTACGATAATGCAAGGGGGCGGGAGTACACTTAAGCAACATGCTCTTGACAACCCTAAGCCTTACTGATCTGCATGTTTTGCCTTTTTTTTCGGGGGGGGTACCAAATTATTTAACCAGCGGTATTTAGAACACAACAAGAATCATGTCAAATGATGATCTAAAGTATGAGCTCCTTAGTGTAAGACTACATCATTAAATACAATAGTATATGTTCTCATATGTCTGATCCGAGTGGATAATAAACAGGCCTATAGTAATGCATGTCACATCCCATGCAACAAATTTCTTTTCCAATTTGCTTGCAACCTTACAGAGAGTGTTTTAAAAAATGGGATCTCCTGAATAGCAAACCAGGAAACTGGCTGCACTCTGCAGAATATCCTAGCACACTCAATTCTTCCTTCCACTCACAGGTTTCCTGTGGTTTGCTCTGAACTACGTCTGTAACTTCCTCCGACAACCCTAAAATAAATTCAACAAAGATTGTTCTTGAGGGCCACTGAAAACAGCAGCATCTCTAAGAACATTTACAACCCAGCACCCACTGTAATCTCGTAAAGCACAGTGATCCTACTGTGGCAGTAATTTGTTTGGTCTATTACATATGGGTATCCAGTTCAAACATGTTTTGCAGCAACTGAGTTGATCTTTGATTTTTTTCCTAGACTAAATTGACCAATATTTACCAGTATATTGTAAAGTGTTTTGCATATGCCAACTGAGCAGCAGAGGTGGATATAGGATTTTAAAAACTCCAACATAATCCTTTCAATAAAAGCTGGATTTCTACCTTTAAAGCAGTAAAGTGACCAGTTGCCTCATTGAAACATCTGTGATACAAGATGCCTAACCAATAACCTCAGTGAACAACAGACCACCAAATTAAAAACTCTCTAATGCTCAGTTTGCATTTGGCTTTGCAATTCAAATCAGCTTTACTTATATACCGCCAACTGTCATCTCAAGGTAGCCCTGCTTCAAGAATTCAAGTTCAACTCATTCCAAATTAGTCAAGTTATTACAAAGCCAATAAAAATACCAGTAATAATACTTGTCTAACTAAAGAAACCAATAGATTACATCCAAGATTTATTCGATACAATCCTCTCTCCTGAGCAAGCACCAGGAAGCTGTGGAAAGGAGAAAATCCCCTTGAACAGAAAGAAACCTGGTAAAAACAGAGTCAGGAAGGACAGCCATCTACCTAGACGGCTATCAGTTACATGCACCAAAACTGGATGTCACAAGACTTCCCACACCAGCTGCTTTCATGTCTGTATCCACCTTTTGAATGTTTATACCTCATCAAATGCTGTATGATATTCGAAAAGAAGATGAGCACTGGAGGAGGTGTGTCCAAGCAGCTCCGGATTGACATGCAACTATAACAACCTATTAAAACCTAAGAAGCTCAAATATCTATAATGCTGCAAAAACACCTGATTTTGTATAAACGTAAATCGCAATTGTAAATGACATGCCAGATATTGATTTTCTTCAACTTGTTGCAGTTTTGTCTCCATGAACTATGTTCAACTACATACAACAATGTAATCATCTAGTGAAATATGGCAAAGGCTGCTGGATTTTTTTTTTAGCTTCATACCAAAAGAGACATTTCTTTTAAGCATTTGATTTGAATACATTTGTTGTCCCAAATGTTTGGTGTTCCGCCATGGCACATTTTTACCATTCAATTTGTATAATTTGCCATCTTTGGGTACAGTAAATTCATAGTGTAAAACTTCCACAAAGACATGCTTCTTCATTACTGCATCATTGCAATGTACTTTCTGACCTCTGAATGTCTAAGTTCTCTACACCGATGCATTTACTGACTTTACTCAAAATTAAAACAATTAGGTTGAAGGTATGTAATGTTTGTGTATGAAACATGCCAGACAGGCTTTTCTACGTCATTTGCTGGTGCAATGACTGATCCATGAAGCACAAGCAACATTTCAGATCTGAGGCTACACTGCTCTGAAGCTCAACCTCATTAAAAAAATATTTTACTTTCCTAAATAAAGAATTCAAAAGATTTTATTAAGCTTTTGAAAAGGATTTGTCTGTATTTTATAATTATGTTGGGGTTTTTTTTCCATTACTTCAGTAAAAATAATATTACCACTAAATAATGTTGGAACACTAATATCCAACGTAACACTTTTCTAATGAAAGTAAATCTTTTGATTCTGTACATGTGTGAATAGGAGAAAATATGTCTTATCAAACATAAGATCAGACACTGTAGCTTATTAAACTGATTCACTGTCTGAGACCCTGATTCAATGAATTTACATGAAATAAAAAGAAAGAAAAAAAAAAACATCTTTACTGACGATCTACAAAAACTAAAATCCTTTGAATTCAGCAAGTTCAGTAGCTGAATTTTTACATTATTCAGTTTTTTCCATCCAAGCAGAATGCATTACATTTATAAGGATTTGTGTCACTATTAGTTTTTAAATCAAGTATGTTACTAACACAGCTCTGATAATATTTTTAGTCATCTAATCTTGGAAATAAATTAACTACTGAGGTCATAGTGGATGGAGGCATTTATAATTTGTTACAATTTATTCTGCAGCAAATAAAATGCTGCCCCAACTAGTTTTGTCAGTGGGTCAGCTATTTGGTGAGCACTCATCTCCCCTTCACATTCTTACGACGATAATTTAAGCAGCCTGCACACGTGCGCACACACATACACCTCTTCAAGACCTTTGTCATCTTAGTCTTGAAGCACAACCTTGTATCTAAAAAATTAAATCATATCTGATATCACTGTACGATAATGGCATTCAAATCCTTGTTCTAAAAATAAGCTTCAGCAAATTATTTAAATTCCAGCAAGTACATGTTTAGTGATACATCTTCACAGAGTAGAGCATGTGAGGCAAAAATGTATGAGAATGTTAAGGTGTGCAAATATGTCATCTCAAAAAGGCTATTTATAGATACGGGCAGCTCAAAATGAAAACTAAGAACAAACTCGTATCTGATCATAATTGCGAAAAACTTGATAACTTCTAATGTCAGAAATTCTAAGCTACTGAAACAGGCCCCAAAAAGTACAACACAGTAAATACATAGTTGCATTAAATCCTCCTTTTTTTTTTTTTTTTTAAATGATCTGGAGCTCTTTTGTGCAGCCTGAACTCCTCCAGGCAACAGATGAGTTGCTGCAGCAGAGTGTGAAATCAGGTCAGATTAAGGAATCATAGGAGTGTGCTGTCAGGTTTGGCCAAAGGCCAATTAAAGTGATATGCTGCAGGTGCAGATACAGACTCCGTAACACAAGCTCGTTTGTTCAGTTAAAGGACTTATTTTTTCTTTTAATTTATTCATGATAAAGTGTCAACCTCTGATGTAGAGCATGTTAATAAGCGTATCCAAATTTTTTTTTTAAGTCAAGTTACAATATCTGGAGTTCAGTCATAATACAAAGCCAGTAATGCAATTTCTACAAGGGGACCCTGTTCTGCTTAAAACTATTAAAAGTGGTAATAAAAAGGTATATTACAATCAGTGTTAGAATTCTGTTTGTCTTCAGTATTGCAAAGTACCGTTTTTTTATTATTATTTCAAACGAAATGCTGTTTTCAATGGACACCAAACAATAATAATAATAATAATAAAAATAATAATAAATGATAAACTTCCTGAGAAAGAAGCAGTTCCAGCAGAAAATGAATGTAATCTTGTTTTCAGTTAACACCAAGCAGGTTTTTATATGCACATTGTAGGTCTGTACAAAATTCAGTTTACATGTATTTATCCAAAACTGAGAGTTACTTGTGGATAAGAGTCCCGCCTCTGCATGAACTAATCACAGTACCCTGTCTGATTGTCCATGTTTTATGTGACTAATACACACAGGAACGTTATGGC
>JAOWBL010000001.1:9991471-10024683 GCA_028564865.1 Zenarchopterus dispar
ATACATACATAAATAAATACATTTAAAAAACAGACAAAGGTGTAGTGTAAGTTATGTGATGAAGTTACTGCTAGTTTTGCTACTTCTACTTGCCGTTGACTAAATAGTCCAAAAAATAAATGTTTGTGAAACCTCTTTTTCACATGTATATATATATCATTTTTTCACACACTGTTGTGTTTTCACTTATGTCTGCCAAATGGGTTACAATATTTTACTCATCCAGTAAACCAAAATAGAAATATGATTTACTTGGTTTTATTAGGAGCAGCATGAAGTCTCGTTTCCGATCAGTAAACGAAGGGGAGTAATTATTCGATAGCAAATGAAGACTGTATTTTAATAGATTGATTCAAATATTTTAAGACTTGAAATGGGTATTTTTTTAAGCTATGAAAGTTTTAATGAATACTGAAAAAAGTAACGCAAGAAGAAAATATCCTTGTCATAGCTCATATCATAATGTCATTTTTATTGCAGGAAAAAACTTAAGTGAAAAAAATAATTATGTGAAGCCTACCTGAGAGACAGCCTGGGTGCCTGCAGACCAGTCTGACTGAGGAGAAGGAAAAACCACCGTTTTTCCTGGAAACCAGTTGTTATTGGCAAGAGGTTCTGCTGAGACGACGGTGATCTCTGGTCGCCTGAACAACAAAACAAAGCAGAGCAAAGACGACTAAAAACACAAATACACTCTGGTTCCAGGCCACTTCAAATAGGATTCTTTTATGGACTCTTTTTTTCTGAGCTTTTTCAGAAAAGCACAGCACTTTCAGTAAAAAATATGAAAAATTTCACACTTTCTCCATAAAAAGCTAAACAATGCAATTAAAATATAAATACAAATAGGGATCAGCAAGTCTTTACCTTCTCTCTGTGGTGCTGGCACATTGAAAGTCTGATGTTGCTACAAAAGAAAAAGATAAATGGACTTTGTCTACTTTGCAAATTTATTTACATCAACAAACAGCACACTTTGTGAGATACATTTGCCATGTCTTCTTTTTTTATTTATAATTAAACAGACAACTTTGAATTGTTAATCATACAAAACGTCATTCTCCTCATAAATGCAGGTAATTTCAAAGTTTTAGGACACTGTGTTCAAAACATCATCTGGAAAAATCATCCCTTACATTTATTTTACTTTCTACACATAACAAAATTATTCTTTAATATAAAAATATCCCAGGGGATCAGTTAACAGAAACTCACTTTGCTTGATAGAAGTTTGTGTAGAAGACACAGGTTTCTGACTGGAAAGAGAGAAAAACAAAGTCTTATTTCAGATAGAAACAAATGTAACTTTATACTAAATAACTGTGATAAAGGAGGAAAAAAGAGGAAAAAAAGTATATGCAAAAGAGCTTTATGACAAAAGTAATAGAAAGACAATCCAATTGAAAAATGAGGAGTTATATATCTGATTTTTATGTTTACATCAAATTGCACATATTCTGACATTGATTTAACAGCTGTAAAAACAAACTATTGGTTACTGAGAAATTAAAGTAGTCTAAATAAAAGCAAAGGGACAGATCCTTAAAGTTTATGTTCACAAAAGTAATTAAACAAACGTTAAGGCTCTAATAATAAAAATAGTTGTGAAAAGCTAAAAATGGTTGGAACTGCATTACTATTCAGGATCTTGTTTAACCTCTAATGCTGAAGTTGGTAGAGGTTAAAGTAATATTTACCAATGGTGTCTTCAGGAAAACTACGGCAATTTCTCAAGGCAAAGGCAGAGTAATTAACATCTGCTCTACTGAAATCTGAACGCAGTAAGTGGAACTGAATGTTTAAATTGTGTGCCAGACCTCTTTGAGATCAGCACAGGTAACAGAAACTGAATGAACAACATGAGATACTCTCTTCTGTGATAACCTCCTGTAGGTCAGTGAGCACAGATCACCACATTGTTTGGTCCATTTACAACCTCTCCATCAGCAGATCTGGCTGTTAAAGGGACAGTACCCTTCACGCTGATGAAGTTTACTGAAACCTGAACAGCTGCTACTAGACCTGCCGAAACAGATGCACATAAAACCTTCACTCAAACAGAAATGGCATACCTGAAGTTGAGATGTTCTGGCTTGGTTCTGTCAAGGTGATCTGTAGAGAACAGGAAGCCAGGGCATTTATTAGTGATGTGCGACAGGAAGGATAGCATTCTGGCCCTGATGTTGTGAACCGTCATGCCATTTTCAAGTTAAATCAGTTAGAAGAACAGAGAAATATGGTCCAAATCCTATAATCACCATGCAGTACTTTTGGATATTTTTTTGGCACTCATGTCTGACTAATAACAAAAGCAAAAGTCAAATCAAAAATCAAAATGCATCACTTAACCAGCTTTACAAGAACAGACTGGTTTGTCATTTCAAATTAAAATGAAGTTTTCAAATCACATCAAGCAGAATGCTGTAAAAACAAATCTGATCATTTCTTTGTGATGGGAACACACACACATGCAGTTTGCCTCAGCAGGAAACATTTGGAAAGGACAGGATCAAGGAGATCAACCCTCGCGATGCTACATATCTCTAGAGGCAACATGCACAGTTATACTGTCGCATCATTTTGTACCTTTGCTTCCATTTGAATTTCTCCCATCAGTTTTTGCTTTATCTATAAATAAGCTCACCCTCTTGACTTTATGGTAGAGGAAAAGGACACCAAATATATTACTCAATGGCATCAAAATTGAGTACAGCTCTTGAAGGTGTTTGTCCATATTTAGTAAAGAGAGAGGATCCCCTCCCCACCTGACCTCAGTCCAACAGTGGAGCCAACAGTTTAGTTTTGTTTGTTTGACTGAGCTACTTCCTGACTGGACTGACTAAACTAGAAATGCAAGAGCATGAATTTCACTAGAAGGATAAACCAGCTAGTAATTAGTACCCTTGGAAACTATTTTAAACACAATTTGTATTTACATCTACTATTCGATGTACTATTTTGCAGCGACCTGATCGATAACAAGCAGTAAAGGAGTACAAAGTTAATTTCAATAGTATGAATAATTTAAACAAACCAAATAATGGACACTGACGACAACATTCCAGGTCAAGGTTGAGACAAGCATTGTTATTCATACATTTAACCTGGAACCATGACGTCACATCCACCTTTCACACCTGTTGCTCATCTGAATGGCGGCGGCTCTGTTAGCTGAAGTTACGCTTAAACAGACAACAACATGTTTTTTCACTAAAGGAGATACTTTTTGTTTAACTAACCCTCGGACAAGCTTTTAATAAACTGTCACTTCCGTGTGCTGCGAGACACACACACACACACAAGTCGTTTTCTTATCAATTGTAGACTCATTAATGAAAATAAGCGCGCGAGCTTAAACGCGGTGTGTCAATGCGAAACAGAGCCACGATGCCCCTACCTGCGAGGAATTGATGGAAAAGACATTAAAAAAAAAAAAAACTTCAGAGAATTTCCCAACAAGAGTTGTGCCACCTGTTCCTCTGATTGTGACAAAGAATTTGAAAGCAGTTACACACCTGCATCCGACAGAGGAAGGAGGGACGGTCCTATTACATTTCACGCATCTGTTAACGTGGGCAGTCTGGTGAAGTGGAATGTGGTCGTTCAGGAAGTAAAGTTTGTACCAAGTTCTATCACCGATCCTGCAGAGGTAAAAGTCACTGGGACTTTCATTTCCCTCTGCACCAGTCACGACGCACGACACCGTGGGTTGCATGTTTACTGATCCATAAAGTTACAGTGACTTCGTTTGCATTAAAAAATACCCAGTTTCAATAAACTTGTCAAACATTAAATATAACTTCATTCAAGGCAGGTAGAAAAGCACAAAGGAAATTGACACATTAAAAGCACATTAAAAAAAATCATTAGATGATTAGTTGCAAAAACTTTAAAAACATGTTGAGCTAAAAAAATACATTAAAAATTAATGATCGCTGTATGTAAGTTTATCGAAGTTGAGTAACAGTGTAAAACCCTCAGAGTGCATACATTTCAAAAAAGAATCATTTTTAAGATTAACATGAAGTTTAATGCGTGAGAGGTGTAGCTTTGAGTTTTTAGGTTTCAGAAAGGAACTAATACAACAAAGTAATTCATTTATGATAATAAAGGGCACATTTAGTGTTCACTGTCCACATAAGTGCCATAAAGGAATCTTCTGGACTTAAAATAACTCTATTATTAGATGTGTGTAAACAGCATAAACTTTTAATAAGGATCAAAATAAATTGAATCAAAGCAGTTTTGAGAACTGACCTACATCAAAATACAGTATATTGCTATTTTAGGTCTCTAAGAAGACTAAAAAAGGCCATTCTACTTAAGTGATGTTACGAAAAGGTCCCTGCAGACAAACTAAGGTAATTTTAACTTTGTAAGTGCACAAAAAGTTTACAAAATAGACTGACTAACCAAATGTTGTGAAAACTACTGTCAATGGATGCAAAA
Organism: Zenarchopterus dispar; assembly: GCA_028564865.1. NCBI lineage: Eukaryota > Metazoa > Chordata > Actinopteri > Beloniformes > Zenarchopteridae > Zenarchopterus > Zenarchopterus dispar. The sequence goes on from JAOWBL010000001.1 coordinate 9,995,921, forward strand.
GCAGGAAAGTTCATGGCCTCTGCCTCCATAGAACTGGAGGAGAACTTAGATGTTCATGACAAAACAGGTAATTGCTATTAACAGAGTTTTTCTCCAAGCACTCCAGCTTCCTCCCACAGTTCAAAATGATTCATGTTAAATTATGGTGAAGCTAACTGATACTAGTTTGTTTATTCTAATTCCAAGAGCTGGTCGGGGACAAACTAAAATTAATCAGTAGGACTAATTCTGGTGGATTTACAGCAATTACCCGTTTATAACAGAGGACTTTCACTATAAAATGAATAAATGAAATAAAATAAACAAAGTGGCACTATGTGAGACACAGTGTCTCGTATACATGACTGAAAAAGTATGAGCTCAAAATATTAACATACTGATGTCCGGGGCACCGAGAAGATATGTGGCTATGTGCTCTTTCAAAAGCATGTGATTTTTAAAAAAATTACTTATATTAATTTTACCTCCTGAACATCAGATCAGCATCTTCCATAATTCCTTTACACCATAATTTGACTTTAGTCCATGTATTACTCTTTCTTATATTGTATCTGTCTTTATCTATTTTATAAGTTAAATATTAAAGGGCATTGTTAAAAATCTTAAATGCAAAATAAATATATAACAATATAGAGCATTTTCTTATAAAACACTAAAAGATAGTGCATCCTTGCTATTTAGATTCCACTTTCTAAAAACTTACATTTCACTATATTTTAGCTCTGTGGATCACACTGAATCACAGAATTGGGGCACTTTAGTGCCTCTAAACACACTTGGACAATTGATCTGAATAAGGTGCTAAATGAAATATCAGGTAACCATCAACATTATTTCTGTTCTTTCTGTAGGGAACTTTAATATTTAGGCTAAAATTCAGACTAAAGGTAACATACATAGTAGCCAGGACTGCAAACCAACCAGTGGGTTGACTAACCAAAGAGGTGACTTTGCCATCCCAGATAACACATTGAGACCATGCATTTACATTTAGAGAGTTGTTTTTTTAATACTTTGTTTCCCCGCTAATTCTATATTTTAAGCATGTCTTACTAATTGAAATCTTACTGACTCTTCCCCCAAACAGATTTCCTTGACATGTTCCACCTCACACAGTTTAAAATTACACACCAGATCGGTAATGTGACACCTGAAAAGTCTCCTCAAACACATGGGAAAGCTGCTGGAATCAGCAGCAAAGGTTTCCCCTCACAGCCGCCTGCTTTCTTGAACACATGCTGGCATTAGTCAGCACAGCAGCAGTCACAGAGCAGCTGGTTAAACTGGCAACAAAAGGTGAAGAAAAACAGTCTGCCTCCATGTGTCATGCCACACCAGCCACTGCTCCCTGTGAGCTGAAAAGCAGATCCTAAATAAACCCCGATCAGGAGAGGACATATCTGATCACTGGATGTTTAGATACTTAAGGGAAAAAAAACAGAAAATGTATAATTGTACACATGGAACTGGTAAAGTTTTCCCTTATTTTGAAAGATGGAGCAAAATTAAGGTATCGAGAGTGACTAACTCACTCTCTGTCGATGTGGACCATTAGTCACCCAAAGATTAGACGGTGTCAGTGCAGACCAGTGATGTGCAGTGCAAACTGTCTGAAATAGTGTTTGATGTGGATCCAAACATATTCGGTGACTTCGAAAGGATGAATAACTGAAAGCATAGACAATAGCTTAGTCATGATGCACCGGCATGTCGGTTCAGGAATCCCTGTCGAGGCAGCTGGTGGGGTCGGGGTGTGGTGGACGTCTGAGCTGATGCACTGACTGCAGATAACTGGGCAGGGCGAGGCAAGGGGACGGGGGTCAAGAAATAAGAGTTTGCACACCAGGTGTTGCAATGAAAAGAGATTAAACCAGACAAGCTGTTATAAAGTAAACTCTAACCTGAGCTTTAAAACTGAAACAGCTCCTGTGCAGCTGAGCAGCTGGCAAAAACTTTATATTTGGGAACAAAATTGCAGGGTTGGCGCTGACTTTCCTCTCACTGATGTGTTATTACCAGTCAAGTCATTGTTCCTTATTATTTCAGCAGTTTAACTGAGTTAAAACAAAAGGGTTTTTGGAAAAGTGTCAGAACTGTAAAAGAACAGCTGTTTATTTTTACTTCCAGTCATATCAAACTGTTAATGTGATATTTTTAAAGTGTCTAGACCCTTCAAAAATTTAACATGAATATATTGTATGAAACTCTCCAAAATAAACCTAAACTGTATATTCTGTGGTGATCTTCAAACCGATGACACTTTTGAGTGTTTTTTCTTTAACAGAAGTTAATGCAGACTTAAAGTTCACTGTGATGGATTTCACATCTCAACCAAGATCCAGATGCTGACTTGATTTTCTTTCTGTAATAACATACAGCAAAACAATGGCTGCTCTAAAGAGAGAAGATAAATATCGAGTTCCAGGGATAAATTGGTTCATAAATGATTGACAGGGATGTAAACTGTATCATTGATTAATCGTTTATTTCTCAACTCCACCAAAAATGATCTCTAATCTGCTCAAAATTGACATTTTCTTAAATATCAGCTCCTCAGTCAGTTTCACCAGCAGAGTAATAGATTCATTTTGAGATCGGTGTAACTTTCAGACTTTTCAGGCCGGCATGTTGCAGCATAGCTACCTGTGATCTGATCTCCATCCCGCAGGTCTGTGCGCTGTTCCTCTTCATCCTCCTCCTCCTCGTTCTCGCGCAGGGCCTCTGCCATCTTCGGGATTTGAAACGACATAGACGTAAAACAATAAGGATAATAATATGTAAACAAATAGATAAAGTAAGCGGAGACCTTTCAAGAGCAGTTCATCTGCCCACACGGCGAGAAACGCAGTGGCCTGTGGCTGTGAAGTTTCAGATCGTCCTGCCCACCACAGCACTTTGTTCGTCCGCGTGGAGGTGGTGCCACTCATTGTGCAGACCCCGGCTCTTGCGTGGGAATGTGCGCTGTCAAAGCAGGAGCGCTCACAGGTGAAATTACACAAACGCGTGTTGGTGTAAACATTAAGATATTCGTTTGTTTTTAAAAGTTGCAAGAAATCATCTAACGGTTCCTACATAAGGAGTCTTAAACTGTTCGCTCTGAACCTGGAAACACGTTGAACTGGTCATTTAGTGCAGTCCCTTCGACATATCCATACACCAGCTATAACACATTGATCAAATACGATACCGATAATATTTATGCGCATACATGCCGATGAAAAACATCTTTCGTTCAGCTAAATTCATTAAATCGATTGTCCAAGTTCAAACGTAATTCTGCGGATGCGTCACATGTCTGCCGCTAGATGTCGCTACAGGCCTGTTAATTTCTTGCTCTTGTTGAGCCTATTCAAAATATTTCTTTTACTAAAATCAGTTTGTCACAAATTATTCAACAGGAAGCAAATATCACATGGGAATTATGATTTTTTTTTAAAATTGCTTCTTAAACTTAAACTGTGGATTGTGTTTAACAAAGACAACTACATTTATTTTCAGACAAGCACCAAAGAAAGATTAGACTTTTTCACTGTAAGTATAGTTTAATAGTGTAAATGACAATGATCATGATGCTGCTGGAGATGGAGGCAATAAAAAAAGGGTGGATTTACATTGACATATACTTACATTTTTTTGTTTGTTTTTGGCATCATTTACTTGAATAAGTAAAAAAATAAAAAATAAAAAATTGGATCTGGAAAACATGAGAGGTAATAATATTTGAGTGAATATATGTACAATATTTAAACATCAGTCTGATTTCTATGAATTATAATATTTTCATAGAATATTATTTGGGTTCCCCATGTGCCTTGAAATCTTATGAGAGCTTAACCTTTAAAAAAGAGTGACTTAGCAAAACTGACATTTAACCATCCATCTGTGATCATAGTTAGCTTTGGTAACGCTGCACTTCCAAATACCAGTTTCATCATCGAACCATTTTAACCATCTGCATGAAGAATATGCATGCAGAGAACCTATGCCCATTAAAGGAATAATCTGAATTTAAAACTCTATGTCTATTATTGGAAGGTATGGAGTGTCAAGTTTCATTGGGGACCAAAGTGACATGAATCAAAGTAATTTTCAGTTAGAACAGAGTATGTGTTTGCCTCAAAATGGCAACTAATGCTATCGCTTGGGGCATAAGCAGGTATTTTAAGTCTTCGACAAGACTCAAAAAATGTCATTTCATTTCAGTGAAAGTGTGGATTGGATCCCTACAGACAAACCAAAGTAAAAGTTGATAAAAATGTCTGTTTGTACAGGTATTTGTCTGGTTGCTGGCATTTTGTTATAAGTCCATACAAGCTGACTACCAAATGGTGTTCAAAGTGGAGGCGAGTTCATGGAGAGTTCTGCTTTTAACATTTGCCTGTATGTCAATATATCTGATCCAGCTCTATGGAATCAGAGGCCATGAACTTTCTTCCTTTTGCATCTGTTGACAGTTGTTTACATAACATCAGTAGTTAATTACTAAGGACTCATACCAGGCTTGCAGCAGCTAGACGAAGATGCCTGTACAAGCAATCCTTTTCAATACACTTTTTGGACACGTATAAAGTTAAAATTAGCTTGGTTTGTCTGTATCCTACCTGCATCACCAAGTGGGGCCCATCTGGATTAAAAGTGGACCTGGGCTTGACATGAGCATATGGCATGGGTCCCTTATTGTTTCAGTACAATGGGTCCCAAATGTGGGTAGCTTATGTGGGCCAAATATGTGGAGCCCATAAGGGATATAAATGTGCTGAATTGCCCATGGGTTCAGACGCTGTAAATTGTGTGAATCCTATATGGTTTTAGTACATATGGCCCACATTAGAAAATTAACCAGTTGGATCCTGCCTAAAATTTTAATGATACCCCCATTTGAGCTGGGACTTTTAGCTCTATTGGGGCCCACATATAAGTGCTGACTGGGCAGGAACCCAATCCACACTATTGCTGATGTGGAATTAAATTTTTTGAGTCTCATCAGTGGCTAAAAATGGCAATTTATTTTGATGTAGTTCTGTTCTTTTGAGAGCTAGAAATTAAAAGCCATTTTGCTGCAAACACATATTCAGTTCTAACTTAAAAACTCTTGAATCACATTGTTGTTTTTCATAATGAAAGTTTAAGTCCTTACTATTGAATAACAAACACTGGGTTTTTTTAACTACAGAATGTTCCTTTAAGTCAAAAGTCCAATTATGAAAGTCTAATTAAAAAGTATGGTACACTGAGTCAAAAATATGAGATGCTCAGTCATTATTATGACATATACTAAATAAAAAAGAGATACATACTTATAATTATTAATATAGCAAGGGGTATTATAGAAAGTCAAAATACTAGCCCCTTTTACATTGCTGGGTACCTCCTTTTTACATTTACTGACAGGGAGTGGGGTGTCCCCCTGGATAACCAGCATTGGAGGGTACACCTAATCACAGCTTTGGTCTGATGTAAACAGAACTGACTTTTTTAAGACACTAAGTCAAAAGTATATGAGATACCTCGTCAGAAGTGGCATATTAAGACATAGGTATGGGATAATAAAGAACACTTTGGGATACTAAGTCATAAATGAGGTGTTAGAGAAAGTAGACAGACTCCTTCAGAGGTGGAACTGGGACTTCTGTGCTGAACTTCACGGTGGGAGGAGCCTCCACGGGATTAGTGCGAGTTTCACCTTGGATGCGTGTGTACGCCACGGACTGACCACGTAAGGAGCTTGGTCGCACAGAGACTACCGCGTACTGTTACTAAAGTGGGACAGAGTGGAGCGGGGGACGTGGAAAACACGATTACCGCCCGGAGGACGCGTGGATTGCGCGTTTGCGGGTAAAAACCTACCGCTGGTCGCTCAGCTGTGCGCTCCTGTTTAAAAGGAGGGTACGTCCGGGCTGAACGGTAAGGAAGACGGAGGAAACCGTGGTTTAACTCGCGTGTTCGCTCATATTTTGACAGCGTCACCTGTTCTTGTTTTGTTTGACAGCTGTTGAATCCGTGATTGATATGTGGGAGTGGGTGAGGGAGGGGTGGGGACGCTCCGAACTCCATGTCCAAAACTAGTCATCCGTGTTGTACTTGGGGATACCCAGAGAAATGACGACTGGTGTCACATCCTTTTAAGGTTAGAGAAGTGAAAAACTAAAGTGTACTATCTGCGTTTCCTCTTTGACGTTTGTGTGTGTGAGAGAGAGAGAGAAAAAAAAAAGTGAGCCACCCATCTCTGATCATAGGTAGGTTTGGTAACCACCAGTCGCAGCTTCATAACATGTCCTAGTCTACCTGGTTACATAATCAGCCTGTGTCATGAGAAAAAAAAATACCCTGCAGATTGTTTCTGTCATCAAAGTTATTTTAAAAGTCTGAAATCCAGCTACCTGCTCTGATTGACCTGCTCTAAGGAGCTTCGTTATCAGATGTCCACAGTGCACAGGTGTTGTTACCTGCAAATATCATTAATGATTCATGGCTGCCAGTGTGTGTAATTGGTGCTGTGCAGGTTTTTTTCTTTTCACCTAACATCTGATGTAGCTTTTTAAGATGGGTTTTGATGTGCGCCTAAAAACTGCTGTTATTAAGGTTTCAGTCTCCTTGTTGAGAAACTTTAGTCTGATTCGATTCCCAACCCTGTCTGTAGATATGTTGTTGCCATGTAGCCATATTGTTTTATCAGAAGTTGATACAAGTTTCTGAGATATGAAATAAATGTTTGTGTTTTTGTCAAATCTTACACGTCTACAGTACCAAAAGCATCCTTTTTTTAACCATGTCCTTAGAGCTGGCAGCTGGTTTTTAGGAAAAATCCTCAACTGTCTTCTGGAGGTGTGCCTTTTTAAAAATCAGTATTACAGATTGGTGCTATCCCATTCTAGAGTACAAGGGATGCAGCGTTATTTGAAATTGGATGGTGATAAAAGTCCAAGAAATACAACCAGGGAATTATGCTGTTAGTGCAGCTTTATTCCACTTCATTTGGATGTGTGAAATGGGCACATTAGGAACGCCATAACAGTACGCTACACTGCTGTTATGTCTCAGTGCTGGCTCTAGAGGTAGTAATGGAGGTGAAACAAAGGTGAAATGAGCTCTGCGTGTGTGTGTAAAGCTGAGTCGACATGGAAGAAGCTGTTTGTGGAAAAAGGAAACAGTGGCAGTTTAATGAGGACAGGTTTTTTTTTTTGTTTTTTTTGTTGGTGGCATATTAAGATGTTACTGCTGTGTGAGAGGGACTAAAGATGAGGGAAGCTGAAGGATTCTACTTTGATCTGGGTCTGTGATGTCACAGTACCTCACAAATCTGAAGTGCCAAGTGAATGACACATTTTAGGTGTGCCCAAACAAAGTGACTTATTTCATGTCAGTTTTTGAATATTTGTACAAGAAAATGTATTAAAGTTCCCTCTATATAAAGTTCCAAAACCCGTGTCACCAGTGGGTACATGCAAAGGGACCTTTGTTTTCACGACCCATAGAATGCTTAAAGGATGTTTATTTCTGTCTCAGGTTTCTTTTTTTTCAATTTTCATTTATTAGCCATTATATAGTAATACCAAAAAAAGACAAAACACTGACATTGGTTGATAAATTGGTTAAAGTCTACTTTAGATACTGAAATAAGTGTCTCAATCACATAAAGATCTATATTTTTTTAATAATAACCCCCCTTTAACAATAACATGTGTGATGCTGACCTTTTTTAATAATACCACAGTTTTGTTTTTGAAAAGGCAAAATTGAGTTTGGACAAAAACATAATTTTTCCAAATTAACATTTCAACAACATGTCACTGAATTTCTTTGATGTGAACATTTATTTGGAAGCATAATTAAAGTGACACAAAGGAACCAGTGCAGTTGTTAGCTCACAGGGGGTCTGGCTGTAGGCGAGGAACAATCTTGCTGTGAGGCAAGTTTTGACTTAATTAAAATTCTGGGATGAAAAGCTGCTTATTTAATTTAACCTGGTGTCATTTATTCTAAATACACATCGTTAAAGCTTTTCTTTTCTGGCTAGATCTTGCTGAATTTGCAACAGAGTTATAGGCTGATTTATAATTGTGTTTAGACCTCCTCCCTCACATTACTGTATGTGTAATTAGGGATGTGGCTGCTACTTATCAACTGCCAGGTAATTTAGAAAACACAAAGTAGTCTAGTCAAAATTATAAGTGTGTTAAATTCTACTGGGTGGTATAAGTAAATAAAGGCATCTAATGCATGATTTGTTTTCAGTTAATCTTTGTAAAGTCCATCCTTACCAGAGCTCACCCTTTTCTTACAAACTCCCAGAGCCACAGTCTTTGCAGACAGATGTTTGTGGGGTGATGGGGATGGCAGACAAACTGTTACCAGGCTCATCTTACTTTTTCAGAGTTGGAAAAAAAAAGAAGAAAATTACACTTAAAATTCAAACAAGTGCTTTGAGTGCTTACTATTTAAACTTATGCATATCTTTAGTTTCTAATGATGTTTTTAAGGGGACAACTGTCCTGTTTTACCTAGAAAGGGGTTATAAACATCCAGTCCCTCTTTTAATACCACATATGTATTTAAAATGTGCAAATTTTTTCAAATTATTATGGACAGTATATTTATTCTTAAATATGAGTTGTCATGGCTGGCTGGAATGTAATTTGCATCGTCTGCCTCTACTTTCATGGATTTTTTTTTTTTTTTTACAAAGTCCTTTGGTTTTCTCTCACACTGCAGGCATGCATCACGTCCTGTGAATTAGTGACTAAATTGTCCATAGTTGTCAAGCATGTTTGTATTCACCTTGATCTAACTGACAACCTGCCCTGGGTGTTCCCTCCGTATCGCTCGATGCCAGCAAGGGATAGGCTGCAGGCAAAGTGGGTGAGAGAGAACATTTCAATCATTTAATGCTTTCTCTCTTACTTCGTAAATTCACTGGAAACTCCGACCTTCCAGCCACACCTCGTGGCCTTCACTGAGGCATGGAGTTGCCATGGAAATAATTTAGTCAATATGACTTGAGCTCTGTGGAGTTTAGGTCATGGTTAATGTTATATCCCTCACAAACCAGAGTCAAAATGTCCTGTGTTGTCATGTGATGAATATGCCACACTTGAGTTACTGTCTGTCAGACTGTTTGGTCTTTTTCCCTTGAGAACAAGATGTCCTCTGCAGGAATCAGGGTGTCATCATTAGATATGGCTGCTAAGGTAACCGAACTGGTCTTCATGGTCTGCATGTGGAACCTGTACAAAATGGTCTGTGGGACAACCAGTGTGTTGCTTCAGAGCTCCTTTGATAGATGAGACATTAATTACACAGTACACCCTAATAGAAAAATTCATAAAATATTAACACAGCTTTATCAAGATTTAAGACTAAAAATCACAAGATGGCAATGTATTTTGAGGCTGTTGTTTTGTTGAGGGTACCATCCATGTAAGATCACGTCAGATGTAATACACAGTTATTGAAATGTGTAAGCAATTACCATTTTCAAATCCTCTTCAACACCTAACTCTGGCCACACGTGACGGCAAACTAGAAAAGTCAGGAAGTAAAGAATAAAAATAAAACAGTGGAACAGGTTGTGTTGGATGGCTCTCAGTCTCTGGGTTTTTTTTTTTTTTTGACATAATAAACCACCGCCTCCTTTTTATAAGTGAAGAAATTAAGAAGGTAAATGGTTTTTTTTTTGTTTTTTTTTTTTTAAATTTTTTTTTTAAATTTTTTTTAAATTAAAAAAATTGTTTTTTTTAAAAATTTTGTTTAAAAATTTTTTTTAAATTTTTTTTAAATTTTTTTTTATATTTTTAAAAAAATTTTTTTTATTTAAAAAAAAAAAAAAAAGAAGGTAAATGGTTTCTTGCTGTCACTTAGTGACACTTTCCAGCTTAACGCTCTTGCTGGGCAACAGGTATGAGGCTGACATAGTCAACCCCGTCACAGGTTCTGCTTCTCAGTGTTCAGAAAATTAAAAGTTATAAGAAAATAACAATTTATTCATTTTTTGTCTTAAATATCATTCTTATTTCAGTTGTTTTTGACAAAACACTCAAATACTTCATCAAGAAAACATGTTTTCGGAATTGGTACAGCTTGATGTCTGCTGTTAATTAGTTTCATGCATCTCGTGATCCGTTCCAGTCCAGATCCTACATACTAAGTCTCTCCCTTATACTTTTTTATAACGTCATCTCAAACACAAATTAGTTTAACTTAAATGCTGACATGCAGCAGGACTGCAAGTGAAGTTACACAGCTTTATGAAGTCTCGGGAAGGCTTTCAAAGGTATGAGAGGAATGTGTAGCAAATCAGTCATCTGTGTGATTACCTTTTTAGAGTGTATTAGTGGGTTTTTTTTTTTTTTTTTGGCTGGCATTAGTGCTGAAATCTGCAACGAAAAGCTTCACACACAGGAGCTCTGTGAGACTCTGTCGCAGCAGACTGGACTGTGAATAATGGTCATACTGCTGTGATTACACATGTAGCTTCAGGTCACAAGTTGGCGATTGGGATCTTATTTGTTTACTTTTTTTTTTTTTCCTGAGGAAACCTTTTGATAATAGATGGTCCTAACTCAGAATAATTCAGTCCTTTTGATAGTGAGCAGGTGATTACCTGGTTTTACACGGACATTATAAAGATCAGTTTGCTTCCTAGCAAATTGGTCACTCAGCCCCTTCAGCACCTTGAGCAAGTCAGTTCAGCTTTGTCTCGTGTTTGGGATTAATCCCCCCTGTTCCCCCCTGCCCTGATGCTGACTGTGCAAACGGACTGAAAAACTGGCTTCACAAACCAGCAGCGGCTGCATTTCAGCTTTTACCAAACCAGTTATCCCAAGGTGATAACTTTCAGCTAAGTTGTTCTTTTTTTAAAAAACATTTTTTAAACAATCATTATTAATAGAATAATGACCAGTTATAATGGGAGATTTAGTTTTTTCTTTTGCTAGAGCAAGAGGTGGAAGTCCACACTATTTCCATGTCAACAAATAAAGACAGATTGCCGGAAGCAGAAGATAATAACCAGGCAGCGCTCCATGTAAATCTACAAATATACCTATCAACAACTCTCAATCTTAAAAATAAGCACCTATACTTGTATTTTTAATACATACACAAACAGAAGGGTGTAAACTGCTGCCAGTTTTGCAACAAAGAGAAGTCGGAGAAATATCACAGGCCCGACTTCAGAATCCAAATAGCTGCTACTCGCATCAACAAAGTAAACTGAATTTACTGTTCATGGTAGTTTTATCCTGTGTTAATATACATAGTACTATTTTGCTTCTTTAAATTAAAGTGTGGCTATACTGTATGTGCTAAATGTCATAGCAGTGAAGGATTTTGCTGATATTGGTTAGCAGCAGCAACACCTAAAAAAAAAAAAAGCAGATTTTGTGTCACCATTCCCAGGTGTGATCTCTGGCTTTCTGATTAAATGAAACGTGCCATAATTCATACTGTAATCATTTCCAAAAATGGATTTACACACCTGTCGTGTTCAGATGTCCTGAATCTGTTTTCAGTTTGTGACCTATGTGTGTGCAAATGGACAGCGATATTTTAATGTTCAACATTTCCTCATTCAAAAGAAGAAAAAAAACTTTCCAGAAGTTGTAAAATAATAGCTTCAGTCCGGTTTTTGTTGTATTAATGGCTCCTGCAGTGTCCTGATTAAGTCAGTCAAGGGTGAGGTCTACATGGTTATTTTCCCTAAAATAAAAATCTATATATTAGATTTATGTATGGAAGTAGTGCATGCATGGTATGATATTCAACATTGATTTGCCTTAAACTGTGAGCAAAAAGTGCAACAAAGTGAAAAACACGTTTAGTTAACATCAGTGCAACAATTTGTCACAGATGAGCATGAAAAGTACTTACTTTTGCTACTTTTAGAACCAACTTAAAAAAAATCTATTTCATTTCAAACTAGATTTTAGGCCCTGACACTGATTATTCCAGATAATGTTTCGGTGTCGTACCCCCACCCCTCCGCCCCCCTTGGATAAAGATCTCTCAACTTCACAGCCATGCTGTATCTCCTGTCTTTCCCTTTACTGCACATGCAAACATGGCTGTTTTATCAGCAGGTGAGACGTGATGCAAACGAGTCACAGAGGAAGCAGCAGGAGTAGAGATAGGCTAGGCCCACACAAAACGACCTTTATCACTGACAGAGGTCTATTGTAGTGTCGGCACAGGCTGAAATCTCACCATGCCAACATGAAGCTGCACTAGGAGTGATGTCACCACACAATATTGTCTACACAATGCGAGGTAATTTAACCTGAGGTCATAGAAAAGACATGCGACCTGCCGTTTTTATAGTAGGGGAGAGAAAGAGGGAACGCGGTTAGACAGCTCATGTTTTCAGTTGCAAAGACGCGTTTCTAGGGATTTGATATTCAAATATGCCAAGTCACAAATTTTTTTTCCCTATCCCATAAGACCACTAGGTCAAAACCATACTTTTTAAAATACCTCTGGATGCAAAAGTATCCATAGATTTTGTTTTTTCCAGACTAGAAAGGTAATGGATTTAGCAGCAGTCTCATTCACGGCCATTTCAACTGGTACAGAATGTATCGGACCAATCATAGTGAAGCAGGGATGGGCTTTATGTGATGACTCGCACACAAGAACCACTATTCAAAACAGCTGTAGAGTTGGTAATAACACCTTAAATCAACAAGTTTTTACTGCAAAACTGTCAACAGTCCAGCGCTGCCACTCCACTGCATGCCATTGTGGGGGTCTTTTGGCGATACCAGTCTGGTTAAGAGACTGACAACTGGTGATGTTAGGGATTGAACTCATTTTTATGCCAAAATGACACAGTATATGATTTTATATAAACTAAGCACGGTATTTATAACTAGTGGCTACGACATAAGTCTGCACAATTGTTATGTTATCCCGATTCATTTAAAGAACAGAGAGGGATGCCAAAGAGCTGCAAATATATGAAAATATCAATATTGTCATGGTAATGACTGGACTCAAGAATGTGCTTAGAATGCTTAATTTTAGAGGAGAATTATATTAAATGTAATTTTTTTTCTTCACATTTTATGAAAAATATCTGACTTGTCAAAAACACATGAGTAATGTAAATAAAGTGATAACATGATAGTAAAGTAATCTTCTGTGATAATTTCAAGTCCTATCTAAGTCACATTTTTTGCCATAGTCAGTATACACACTGCATGCATGCACAGACTTGTGCACAGACAGACACGCGATGACATCATAATATACACTGACAAAAAGCAGATCTCTGGCTCATGGCTGGAATAAAAAGCCCTCTCAACCCTGTTCCCTCCTCTGTAGATGTAAACTTGATTATCTGATCTCAAGATGTGACTTTTCTTTTGTACTGTGGTCAGTTTCTGCTGCAAAACCCTGAGAGGAATTCCCATTTATTGTCTTCTACTGGAAGCTTAAATGGGAATTTGAGCATTTGTGTGTTTCAACATGTTAATGACCTGAGGAATATGATAGGAGTGGCCGCTCTGTAAAAACCAGTTCGCAGACGAGTACAGCAGCCAACACCCTGCTAACCTTCATGCTTGTGTGAAAATCCAGACATGCAGCACGGAGCAACACATCTGCTTATGTAACATTCTTACCCTATAAGTCAGTTAAATCATATTTAACCCTGGGGAAGCTTGTGCAGTTTAAAGGAGAGCCCATGTTGAGTTTTGAAAGTAGACTTCATTCAGAATCACTACAGCTTCTGTATAACACTGATAAAATTTACAACAGTATAATCTAATTCCTTTACAACAACATCTTAAGCCATCCACTTTCAACAGGTTTGATTGACTACTTGTCTTTCTATTTCACTTAAAACATCCATCCATTTTCTTGACCTGTTGTTCCATTTCTGGGTCACGGGGTTCGGCTGGAGTCTATCCCAGCCCATTACAGGCGAGAGGAAGGGGTACACTCTGGACAGGTCGCCAGTCCATCGCAGGGCCACATACACAAACAACCATTCACACACACACTCACACCTATGGGCAATTTTAGAGTTCCCAATCAACCTAACATACATGTTTTTGGACTGTGGGAGGAAACCGGAGTGCCCGGAGAAAACCCACGCAAGCACAGGGAGAACATGCAAACTCCACACAGAAAGACTCCTGGCTGGGAGTCAAACCAGGAACCTTCTTGCTGTGAGGCAACAGTGCTAACCACTAAGCCACCGTGCTGCCCTTCACTTAAAACAACGTATTTTTATTTTACTAAAAGGTGAAACTGATATGCTCTCTATGTATTTCATGAATAGTGAAATTTTATTGCCAGTACATTTCAGATCATCGAGCCTATTTCATCAGCTAAAGTCCCAAATGTCATTGGTTCAGGGTAGATTATTCTTGTCATTATCAGATTTTCATTTGTCAGTAAGGTAAATGTTTCACCCACAAATCTGATATTTTGGAAACAGACATTTTTATTTATACTTTTTCCCCCCACTGGATGTTTTGGAATCATGTGTGACATAATCTTAATTGTTATCACTGGTTTTTGGAGTTTGGGTTCCTTCAAAATAATTCCCTCATTGCTTCATCCAGCATCAAACTAACCAGTATACATTAGCCAACAATAATTTACTCTTTTCTTTATTAGGAGTCTGGAGGCCACGCTTCTTTGCTGCATGTCCTTCTCCATATCTTCTCTCGCCATCTTTTTTTTTCTTTTCTGCTGTTTAACAAAGATAATGGCCAACAAAATGAGCGTGAATACTTAAAGGCAAAGAAAACATGAAGTACACAGTCTTTCATTTGTATTGATTTTATTTATCTGATCATAAAAAAAAATAAACCTCATTCTTTCCTGGTTTTACGTTTATGCAAATATAGAACTTCAGATGAACAACACATCACGTATGACCCTGTGTTGTTAGTCATTTAACAAACAAATTGCACAAGCAGCATGCACACTATGCCTGCGATTCAGTAGTATGTAGGACCACGTTTAGCAGGAATAAATGAAAATATTCTGTTCACAGTTGGACATCAACAAACTAACCCATTTTTATGGAAGAACTTTGGCCTGACTTCTTTACAATGTTGTTTCAGTTCATTTGCGGACATTTGTTTACGGGTATACAACTCTCTAAAGGTCCCACTGCAGTCTGACAAAGATCTGGACTTTGATGAGGTAATTGTAACATCTTGTTCCTTTCTTTTTAAAGGAAAAAAAAGTAATTCTGTTGCGGATCCACTGGTGTCCCTGGGATCATTGTGCTGTTGCGTGATTCAGTTTCATATAAATCTATCTGATACTTCAGATTTGAGTCTGGTGTACTTTGGCATGTAGAAGAATTTATAGTCAGTTCAATAACTGTACAGTGTGCAGGTCCTTTAATTGCAAAATAAGGCCAAATCGTTACAACCCCACCACCGTGCTTGATAGCTAGTATTTGGTGAATGCTTAGATGCTGTTTGTTTTTCCAAACTTGGTGTTCTACATTATGTCCAAACATCTCCACTTTGGACCTGTTTTTCCAAAGAACATTATTGCATTAATAATAATAATAATAATACACAAAATTTATATAATTCACTCGAAGATGCTTAACAATACAGTATAAATCTTAAGGTCATCTTCTGGTTCAGTTGCTGCTATGTTCACACAAGAAAGAAAGAAGAAACTTGCTCGTGCCAACTCTACCAAACAGTCCATGCTTGCTCCAGTCTTCTTCTACATGTACCTGCATGAACTTTAATGTTTAACATGGTAACTGAAGCCTGTGGAGTCTGCAGTTTAGGTTTTGTAATTATTCTGGGCATTGCACGGTCTGAACTTAGGGGGACCGTCTTGAATGTTTTCTGGCTATGATTGATTTTTCTCTGTAAAATGTTGAACTTCAAATTGTCTGGAAATATCCATATAGTCCTTCACAGATTGATGCACAGCAACAATGTCTTTTCAGTGTCTTTTGAACTTGTGTGAACGCACACACGCTTGAGTCCCCCAGTGTGGTGAAGTGCTGAAACATACCTGCTGATAAAAAATTAATCCAGTGCACGTGGTCAGCCTCAGCTGGCTGGCAATTAATCTCTGAATTCCAACTGAAGCAGTGAGGGTGGCTCTGAAGTTTGGATTTGTTTATTGAGTAAATGACAACGCAGTGTAATTTACGATGTGTTGTTTGCTCATCTGAGGTTGTGTTAGCCTAATTTTAAGACCTTGTGACCTTTAGGACCTCATAAGGACCAGATGATTTTAACGCTGACACATAAACTCTTAGAACTGAAAAAGGGTTCATTTACTTTTTCTTTCCTACCGTGATGTTAGGATAAGTAGGATGAAGACGTTCATGGCTCAGGCCCGTCTGGTCTTTCAGTCACTTCATCTACAGACATAAATACTTTAGCAGGCCTATCGTTTTAATTGGCTTGTGTATTACTTGAGTTTCCCTGGCCTTTGTGAGTTTCTTACCTGCGAGTGGCACCATTAGCCAAAAGAATAATTCAGTGAAACTATTATTTCTATTTCATTATGACATTGTATAAGCCCTCTAAATGTAGTATAGTTATACCACCCCCCCTTAAGACATAAATCTAGTTATTAGCATGGAGCATGGACTCGTATAGATTAAATTTATGATTCTCCTTGGCTTCAAGGCTTTATGAGTGACAACTGCAGAGGGCAAACATAACTTCACAACTGCGACCGTGCTTTTAAACTCTGAAATTTAGTAGAAGCTGGTGGATCTTTAGGAGGTTTAGTTTAGTGGGATCGATGCTTCTAACTGCCATGTTTTTGTGAAAAATCCATCAAATCCTCTCCAGTTTGGAATTTGAATCAAAATGTGCCCCCAGAGGTAGCGTGGCAAGATTTTGCAACTGAATGCATTGATTTAAAGGACAAAGGGAGATTTTTACATGAATATAAGAGGTGGATGATGTCAGAGGAAATGGATATAAGATGTATATAAGAGGGCCAATCAAATTTAAATACTGGGGAAAAAAAATGTTTAAGTAGCAATGTATAATATTTCTGCTAGTTTAATCTTTTTTTTTTACACACATGAAAAGAAACAAGTCCTATAAATGACAAATTTAATTCTTTAAGCTGAAATAGTCATCCTCAGGGAATTGTTTAATAGTTGCCACATCAAATGTGTTCCAAAATTTGACATTTTACATAAAAGATGGCAATTAAAAAAAAAAAGTTCTAAGTTTTTCAGATCAACTTTGATGAAGAAAGCCTTTCATTTACAAAAGAAAGACCATCTTTATTCAGAGTAAAGGGTGTGCCCTGCTTTTCAGCTCTATGTCATCACCTGTGTGTATGAAACCCTCGGGGAGGGCAAACGGCTGACAATGCTGGAAAAAAAAAAAAATCACAGAAGCCCTTGAGGCAAACATTTCTCTTTCATTTCACAATGCTTGCACCCATCCACCCCTGGTTTTATCTCCTCTTTTCAGTCTGTCAAAGCTGGTCTCTTGCTAATATTTATTTTGGGAGTGTCACTTTCCATACAATATCCATAGAAATATATTCCTCTACACATGGCAGTATCTGTAATGATTTAAAAAAATCACATCAACCAGACCAAGAATTTTCAGTGTGGGATACACGCAGAGTGTGTTAGTTTCTTATAATAACTTCCAACAATTATCTGTCTATGTTTTTGCAGTAAGTTTTTTGTGGCAATTTGTGGTGATGGTTCTCACATAGATGCTCCGAGCCAGAAAGAGAAACCTTAGACGGCAAGTAAGAGGAAACCAGGGACGGCTTTGTGGGGTAAATTAACTGTGTTAAAAGTGAGGAAAAAATATCATGGTTTCATTACAGCTGTTGATTTCCTAATATTTATTTCTTATTTTTCCTTAATTGAGGGTTTGTATTTCAGAGCAGGTATTAGTTTTCAGTCTGCTCATCATAAAAAACCCAAAGCCAGATTTTTATCTCCTTAAGGGCTTTGGCTTCAAGTCTCAGCATATGCTGAAGTTTAGGCATAAACCATAAAATGTCTCATTTTGAAAATGTAAATCATAGAAATGTCTTTTTTGCTTTGCAACCCTGTTGTGAGGAAACGGCTTCCCTCTGGAGTAAATGTTAAGTATCTTAGTGGTATCCAAGAAACCATTTATTATCTTGATTTTAAAATGAGAGGGGAAAAAAAGGGGTTTTCAACAGACACTCATCTCTTATGTACAACAGGAATCCCCCCCCCCCCCCCCCCCCCCCCCCCCCCCCCCCCCCCCCCCCCCCCCCACCCCCCCCCCCCCCCCCCCCCCGCCTTGTCCAGCTTTAATCTGACTGGAAGTGTGGCTAATCATGAAAACTGGACATCACTAAATCAGAAAAATCAAGTGATGCTCGTGTGACGACAAGGCTGTAAACATAAACCAGATGTAAACATTCAAATCAGTATAAGAAGGCATTTCCTCTCAGGCCAACCAACACTGTAGATTTATTTGGTATTTTATATTTTAAGACTTGTTCTGCTTTCCCTTGTATGGCTTGACAGGAGCAAGTAGGGCAGTGCAGAAGTATAACAGCAGGTGGTGTAAATTAGGCCAAAATTTAGGGCATGTCTTTCAATATCAGGACAGTATTAGGTCAAACAGAACAAACAAATATTTTTTTTTTACTTAATGGAAAAGGTTCAGGCTCTCACTGGAAATGTAAAAGGTGCTGGTTCTGTTTGTTGTGAGCTGATAAATCAGTCTTGACCTATTTGGATTATAAATGAAAACAGAAGTTTACGAAATGGAACGTTTGAGCATTTTCTTAGAGGAGCTTAGAACTGCTTAAATTAATCTTGCTGTTTTCAAAGGAAAAAAAATGCTTTGGGAGCTTTTGACAATAACATTGTTATGCAGGTTGAGCAACCCTGCTGCATTGTATGTCACAGATTTACCCATTCATGATGGTGAAATACAATACAATACAGATGCTTGGCTGAGCAACATCTTAATAATAAAATCCATTCAAAGGAACATTCTGGAGATAAAACGGCCCTAATGGCCTCTGTTTCTACAGAATTGAATCAGTATTTATAGGTTTATGACAAAATGGGTGAGTGTTAGAAGTTGAGAAGTTGAATTTTCTTTTTGCATCTATTGACTGTAATTTTAGTAGTTGACTTGTATGAACTTTAAGTCCTTTTTAGACACTTTCCCCCCAGTTATGTGTAATGACATTGAGTCAAGTTAAGAGGCTTAAAATCTTTTTGCACGTTGGTCTGTTGCCATTTTGCTGTAAACACAAAGTCCACTCTAACTCAATAACTACTTTGATTTACTTGGTTCCTACCACAGGTTTACCTTTCTTATCTTCTAATAATAGACATCCGGTTGTTTTAACTTCATTATGTTCCTTTCAGTTTAAGTTAGACAGTGAAATAGACAGCTTTTGTGTTATGTAAAATTAACTCCGGGGTTTTGTTTTTTGTTTCATTTCCACTGACAGAAGGTCTGGTGATGCAGCTCTATTATCACCAACCTGACAGCCACCTTCTGAAATTCACTGTTTGGCTGTAGATGGGAAAATACCTGCATTTGTTTAGCTCCACATTAAAATACAACACTGGGAAGAAGCTGGTCTAAAATTCCTCCAGAAGTTGTTCCTATTCCAATTAATGAAATGACTTTAGTTGAGATGTTTAGTTGAGAGATATTTTGTTAAGATAATGTAACATTTGCTGAGTCTGATTTTTATGGATGGCTGCTGAAATATTGGGAGGATCCTGTTTGTGTTTTCCTAGCGAGGCACAGAACCAGCCCGAGCGTTTGATGACTCCTCTGGCACCCACTCATATAGCACACACACGCCCACTGTCACTTCTTTCCATCTGTCTCCTCTTAGTTTCTGTTTGCACAATGTCACACTTTCAGCCATGGAGCTTGATTTCCAAGAAACCAATGTTTTGGGGTTTTTTTTTTGAATCGTTACTTGTCAAAACACTAACATAAAACGAAATGGTAGTACAAACTTGTAATATTGTACACTTTCACAGAATGAATTTGAAATGATGTTATTTGCTTTTTTTCTCCAAAATGTAAGAGGAGAATACAGTACAGTTATTTAGTGCAGAAGTATTCAGTGTTTTATTTAAATATTTTTATGTGTGAACACTGTTATTGCTATTTTTTCTCACACCCACTCCTTTTCTCTAGATTTTCTCCCATGTTTTCCCCTCCCTCTCTCCCTCCCTCCTTCTAACCTCCTCCTCCTCTCCATCTCCATCCAAGTGGCTTACGGAGCAGCTTACTCATGTCCAGTCACTTCCCACCATGCCTCGCCTCTTGCACGCACGCTCACTTCCTGCTCCTCTTTTTGACATAATCGTCGTATATCTTTGCTTTGACGACAGGACAAGAATGAGCTGCTTGTCTGCCTAGCGACCCGTCCCTGTTAAAGATGACTCAAGGAAGGTAAGAAACCCCACCGGCTCGCACACGGTGTTTCACACAGCCTCCACGACTCTTTTTGCATTCCTTCTCAAGAATCCGAGTGGCTGAACCACAGCTTTAACGCAAAGCAGATGGGGAAAGTTTTTACTGTGTGCCTCGTTACGCTAAACTCTGTGGATGATGGAGGATGCCTCTGTGGTTCAGTGGCACAGCAAGTTCAAAAGACAGGATGAGCTGTGAGACACGTTTATGGACAGATGAGGCTGTTTTGGGGGGATTGTGGTAGCAGCTGCTGCCTGTCTTACAGTTGATCCCTGTGGTGACGACCCATATTACCCTGTGTGGTGTAAATGCTTAAATTTGTCCTATCTAAGCGGTAGCTTTCAGTGATGGAAACGCCACATTTCAAGTTTGTTTGCAGGCATGCCAGTGGACTCGACTCACTTTATCCAGAAATATCTCATCAGCTGGATGGGTCAAAGCAAGGTTTTTTTTTTTTTGTTTGTTTGTTTGTTTTTTAAAAAAAAAAAAAAAAGAAAAAAAACCTTAGAGAGCAATCTCTTACATCGGAGATCCTTTTTTGGACTTTCAGTGATACTTGTGTATATCCTCAACCTTTTCAACCACTTAAAGGAACACTGTGGAAGAATTGTTCTTCTTGCTCTTGGGGGGCCTCCAACAATTTTTGTATGGTCCAGCACCACAGCGTGCATAAAGCGGTACGTGTGCATTTGTTTACCAGCTGAAGCCAAATGTAGCTGGCAAAAAAGGGCGAAACCTACAGAACCGACAGAGACTACATTTTACAAGCGTTTTAGGGTGATAAATTTGAGGCAGCATTGTAGCTACCTGGAATGTTGCTAACATGCCATATCTGCAGATCAACATGGATCCTCTGACATTTATTTTTTGAATACTACAGCACTTAAAAGAGTGCAAACTCACAACAGTGTCATGAAACAACAAAAACTGAATACGTTGACTGTCCAGAGATGATCCATTTATCTGAATCAGGTGTGTTGAAGCAGGGAAACATCTAAACCATGGACAGGTAGGACAGAAGGGCTAAAGGACTGGAGTTGGACAACCCTGGTGGGAATAGTGTGTGTGTAAAAGTAACACATATACTTAACACGAATATGCTGTGTTAGTTTTTCTTTTTCTTTCTTTTTTTTTTTTTGCTATGTGTTGACTTAGCTTATTTTAGCCATATCAATTGCAGCCACACCAGTCTGGTTGTTAGCCTGTGCTCTTTAAAGATCATTGTGTTTAGAAAGAGCTGGAAATAAGGAATTTTTTTTGTGTTTTTATTAATTTTAATGTTTTTGCTCTGGACGAAGAGATTAGTTAACTAACTAGATTTAAAAGGAAGGGAGAGAAGAGTTTTTCTGTCAAACTGTTTTCAGCAGGCTAACAAAGTTTTTGAATAGGAAACAAAATGTTTGTTTTTTTTTTTCTCAGAAATGCTGTTTCCAATTGTCTTTACAAGGTCCTGTCAAGCCATTTTTGAGCTCATTCAATTTTTTTGTTTTGTTTGTGTCATTAATTGGATTTGCTAAATTAGAATTCACTTTTCAAACTATCTTTCTTTTAAATCTGGATTTCTCTTTAGAGACATCTTTTTAAAAAAAATAAAAATAAAAGCAAACACAAACAGCAGTTTTCTTTTGTGAATGCTGCCGCATGGAGTAATTCACCTCCACAGCTTTCTGCTAATAATGGCCAAAAACACACTGAACTGCTGGAAATTTTTGACTGATAACAAAAGCATTGTTTTTTTTTTCCCAGTTAAATATCTGCAACTAATCCTTCTTGAAAGGGCTCTGTCTTGGTTAAAGCAAGGTAAATGCAATGTTTTTGTGACATTAACAGTTCCTGATTTTTAGACCAGCCAAGAGTTGGTTCTGCTTTGAAAACAATTTTGCTCCCTTTTATCTTCTGTGTTGAAATGCAAAGATTTGTTGGAAACAGGCTCTAGACCAGTCCTAGAGCTATCTCAATCAAAAAGGGATTTTTTTTAGTTGTTTGAGGGCTTATATGTGAAATCCCTTAAATCATTTTAGGATTCAACCAACATAATTTGAAATTGCCATAAAAAAACAGGCCAAAATGACATCCTTCTCTCCTTTCCCTCCTAAAACAAGGGTCTTATTCTGTGAGCTAGTGGAGATTTCTTTTACATTGTTTTATCTCTTTGGCAGTTCACCTATTCCTATTTTAGAAACTGCTTCATTCTTTCTGTTTCTATTGTCCTCTGTCTTGTTTTGGCAGAATCAACCTTTTCCAGTGTCCTTCCTGAGGGAAGGTACAAATTAGTTCCTTTCTGGGGAGAAAAAGGAGGCATCTTTCAAATTTCCACCGAGCTAATTTAAGAGTTTTATGTTTGCCACAGAGTTACCCTGATGCTATTTTCAACAAAAATAACATACAGTACAGTCATATTTGCTATCCTAACTTAGCTATAAATGTCATGTCTTAAAATGATACATTTGAAACCTGCTTCTTGCTTCTTACGTGTGGTCGGAGTAGATCACACCCTCTTGCTGTTTGCCTTCTGATGTCAAAACATTTTTCTGTAATGAGGGTGATGTCAAGGGGGTTGCAGGAATCCACTCTGGGCGTGTGAGGTATTTCCAAAGCAATTTGACAGCCCAGTTCGAAGCCTGGAGAGCAGACAGCATTTCCAGAGTTGAGCATGATGCCTCTTTCTCTCCTCTACTGAGTCATCTCACTATGCTTGTTATTGTTCCCTTTCCTGCATGCCTGTCATAGCTGTTGTCCAGCCATGCGGAGGCATAGAGGAAAGGCCGGTCTGAATCATATTCATAGTTGTATCACTGCATTTGTGCTGCCACTTCATGAAGCAACCGTTTACAGTTCTATGTATGATGATATCTGTTTTCCTTTTTTTTTTACTCCCCAGATTCTTTCTGATTGTTCCTCTTCCTGCGGTTTTGGTTGCACCCGTTAAGCAGTCAAGAATGTCTCCCTTCTCCTCCCTATGACATGATTTAACCCACGTGGTCTGGTCACTATGATGGCCTCCGTGGTCGCCAGCGGAAACCGAGACGAGCAGTCTCTGGTCTTGAAAGGGGTTGACCCAGAGACGTGTATGATTGTGTTCAAGAACCACTGGGCTCAGGTAGGCACCAGCACCAACAGTCCAACAGGTTAAAAGATACACGCTGAGCTAAACTAGCTCATTAAAATGGTTGTTTAAGCCACGCAAGCATTTAAATGATAGTATATAGTTTATATAGCATGTTACTTTTGACAGGTCGTATATTTAGGAAGATTTTTATTACCTCACAAAAACTGAGAACCAACTACAAATCATCAAAATCTTGTGTTGCAGCGTCTTCACTCCTTCCTGCTTATCTAACTGTTTGATAAAGCACTTAAATCAGATTTTGGACAGGAAAAGTTGCACTTTAAATCACATGCATGGTTAATTACATTTGCATAAACAAACAGAGTGAGCGTTAGCTTGTTCCCGAAGACGTATATTCTGCTGAAGCTCTATCTCAAACTCGGACTGGAGAAACGGCCTCCAGTACGCTGCCGTGTGGTGAGGGCCAGTGGAATCTTGGCAGAGCGAAGCAGTCCGTCTCAGACTCTTGGCTCTCTGCGGCAGCATGTGTCCCTGTTCACCCCTGTGGGACCTGGAAGCCTGCAAAGCCATCGCCTCCCACACTGAGCTGAGCAAAGTCTCCTGATACTAACAGAAGGGCGACACTAGCCAGACACAGAGGAGATGGTGGAGTCTGTTGGTAACCAGTTGTCACATATATATACAAATGCGTCCAAGGCTGTTAGTGTGGGGT
The DNA here is from genome assembly GCA_028564865.1 of Zenarchopterus dispar. Taxonomy (NCBI): domain Eukaryota; kingdom Metazoa; phylum Chordata; class Actinopteri; order Beloniformes; family Zenarchopteridae; genus Zenarchopterus; species Zenarchopterus dispar. The sequence goes on from JAOWBL010000001.1 coordinate 10,020,111, forward strand.
CTGAATCTTAGTCAGTCTAAATGAAGCCGAATTCCTCTGTGGCTTTATTAATATTTACTCAAAGCAACTTTGCAGGGATTCTCTGTATGATTTGGTTGAAATGAATGTGGTTTGACATGTGTGTGCATACTTCACTTTTAGCTTTTCAAAGTTTCTCCCTGCTCAAAAATGTACTATTCTGACCTATAATGTACAGTGCATGGTGATGCAATACAGTATATGTGCAAAGATGGGTTTGGGTTTGTTAGCGTAATTTTTCTTCAGGGAGCACTGCCATCAGCTGCAGCAGGCGTCTGTTTTTAAAGTAAGGATAAGCGATTTGTAGGTGAAGTGACATCAACAAAAAAAATGAAGAACTAGCTCCTCCTCCCTAGTCTTCCCTGAGAAAACATGACTCATCATGAACATCCTACCCTTTTCTCTCCTCCTCCAACTTCATGTGTATGAGCATGTTTTATTTTCAAACATATGCAGCCTAAAATGCATTAAATAATAACCCATATGAGCATATGCCTCTAGATCCATGTGGCAACTTGTATGCGTTGACTTATTCTTCCCCCTCACATTGTGATAAGTTGTAATCAGAAATAAAATGTGGGGGTTAATACCATCTTCTTTTTGGCTGTTCCCAGACTCGAAGCAAAGTCCCATTCCTTCAGTCTTTATTCCCATGTTTGGTTAATATCTAACCTGATAAGAGTGTCCTTTTCTTTAGTTCTATATCTGAAAAACCTTGACATCAGAGCAACATGATGTATTTGATATTGGACTTGCTACTCAGTAAGAAACTGCCAGTTTCAGCATTGAAGATTAGAGTTATGTTTGTTGCCGAGTCTTATCGAGAGCTCTCACACGCCTCATTATGTTTGTTTTGATACAGTAAGTGCAGTTATAGATTATTTGCAACAAAAGTCCTTGAGTCACTAATTTATCTAATTCACGGCCCTTGACCAACAAGTGAGTTTTATGAATGTACTAGTATTTCTGTTCTCTGGTATGTTAGATTATTATTGAAACATTACAGTTTCAACTAAGTTTCACAACATCAAACCCAATTGAAAAAGATCTGAGGTGAATTTGTATTGTGCTGGTTAGATTAATATTTGTTTTAAGCAGCTGTAACTTAAAAAAAAGGCATTCGTATTTAATTATTAGACTTATTTGTTGCCAAAAGCACTGCCCAAGTTTGACATTGTGAATGCCATCTTGTTCCTAGACTCGTATCTAGTCTTTTGCATTTCACAAGTCTATACGTGAGCACTTAAGAAAATTAAAAAAAAAAGCCTTCTAAGGTCGTTTGTCTATCAAAAGTAGAATTAACACAGGATATAAAGAAAAAAAAAGGAATGCAGGAAAACCAAACTGGTTAAATACTTCTTACCTGTAATTGCATGCTTATTGTTTTAATTTTAAAACTTTTATATCCAGCTTTTAATGTGAAGTGCCAGTGTCTAAACTTTAGTGCAGGTGGGAATTTAATGCCACGTTTATGTGCCACATATTGCATGGTTTTATGTAAACACCCATGTTTCATTCATTCATTTTTAGAATTTGACATGAAGCAAAAAAAGTAATTTTAAAAAGAAATTAGTAATTAAAGCTTTTAGCCCTTTCCTTGGTTAACATTTATAGATAGTTAAATTTGTTCATGTTCTGACACATGAAGCCAGACAATCTCCCAATCAGGTAGCACTGTCAGATCTGCTGTAAACTAAACTACCAAATATACTAAAATCTTTTGCAGTTGATGCAGAATTTTTAAGTCGCCATCAGAGGTCAGTAAACCTCAGCTCTGTCTGTAACTGACCTTAACAGTTTTACAGCATCTCTCATACAAATACTTGTCCAATACTACAAAAAAGTCCTGGATCCAGATCCGGATTTTCTTTAACATCAAAAGTTAATCTTTCCAAGTTCGGCCATTTCCTATCTTAGCTATAAAAAAAAAAAAAGAAAAAAAGAAAATTAACATGCTGAAATCTGTCAGTTCCTTCTTGAGTATTCCTGCTAATACTAAACAAACAAACAAACAATCAGAAATGCTTGGCACTGGTAAACATTGTGAAACCTGGCTTCGTCCTGTCACCTGACTGATCCCTGGAGCTCAGACCAAGCTCCATCAGGTCGAGGTTGGGATTACAGCGTCTGCTCTCTCGTTACCACGGGCCGTGCCTCTCTCATATGTAGCCTGTTATTGTCATGGCAGCAGTGTCAGCCTGGGGACACTGGTGCTATTATTTGTGACGCTGGTCTCTGCACAGTGGACACACGGGGGAGGGACTGAAAACACAAAGGACTGTTTTATTCTGAGCAACACAACTGAGCTTATTGGAACTGTGCTGCTGCTCTATTTACACTCAATTTCTGCTGAAAGTTGACCTGTCAGAAGAGAGGAAGGATTGTATTTAAACAATCTGTACAAGTTGTGCTGGAAAGTTGATGTAGTTTGTAAGGACTGTGTGTGAAATGAACTGCTATAAGAAGAAAGTGCAGAACTAAGGTAGTGGTTGCGTGTCCACTCTGGAGATTCTCATGTTATGCTGTACTTATATGACAATAATAGTTTAAAATGATGCAATAGATGTTTATAGTCACCTTTGACATCAGTAATGTGCAACTATTCTCCAGGTTTGTAAAATTTCAACATTTGGTCCCCGTGACATGTTCCAAAAGCCACCTTATCTTAAGTCACCAAGTCTTCTTTCTGTAGGTGGTGAAGATCCTTGAAAAGCATGATCCACTGCGCAGTAGCTCCACCCTGGGGGTCATCCACCTCAACACCAGCTTGAGTGGCAGCCCCCGCTTCGGCCCTGTTCCCGGAGACGAGGCGAGCGCCGTACAGAACTACGTTGAGCACATGCTCTTCCTGCTGATGGAGGAGGAGAGCGGTCAGGCGGGAGCCATGGGCCCCATCCTGGAGTTCGTGGTGATGGAGAACGTGATGGAGCGCCTGTTTGTGTGGAGCCTCCGCAGGGAATTCACCGACGACATGAAACTGGAGCAGCTGAAGATGTACGAGATGCTGGTGGGCCAGGCACGCCAGCCCCTGCTGCATCACAAGCCCATACTGCGGCCGCTCATGATGCTGCTGTCCTCCTGTTCGGGCACGGCGGCACCCGCGGTCGAAGCTGAGCTGGTGCTGCTGCTCAACCAGCTGTGCTGCGTCCTGGCAAAGGACCCCTCAATCCTGGAGCTATTTTTTCACACCAGCGAGGATCAGGGAGCCACCAACTTCCTCATCTTCTCCCTGCTCATCCCCTTCATTCACAGGGAGGGCACGGTGGGCCAGCAAGCCAGAGACGCCCTCCTGCTCATCATGTCACTGTCTGCTGAAAATGAGCGAGTGGCCAAACACGTTGCAGAGAACACGTACTTCTGCCCGGTCAGTTCCTTAGTACAAATTACTTTTTTTGTGTGTGTGTGTATCTGTGATTATCTCCCTTCTCCAACTCTCTCCTTCTAGCCCATTTGTAAAACAGACCTGCAAATCCCTCTCAGTGAGCAGCATTAATAATATTTCTGACACCTTGGGTGTCATAATTAGTCCACAATATGCAGATGAATTAATGAACCCACTCAAAACTGTTAAAAAAAATCTGGCATTGAATGTTACAAATGTGTGGTATTTATAAGATTACCGCTCAGTTGCAAGCTAATCCCACATAAATAATGCCAGTTTCCTGCAGCTGCAGACATTGCATTGAAAAATGGGTTTTGATGTGACGCCAGTTGAATAACAAGAGTTTGATTTTAATTGGCTCCAAACGCATCTACAGAGAGGCAGCGGTGGGATAATCCTACTGAGGATGTATGGATTGTCATGACACTAATGATGCACTCATCTTGCAGTTAAACTACACAGGGCTGCAACAAACCCTGTTGTTGTTTGAAGTCCTACCTTTATAAATAAGAAGAAGCTCTTTAAAAGAAAATTCAAGAATATTTACACTGATATTATGTAATGGTCAGTGTTGCAGTCTGTTTGCGTGCGTTTGGTGTGATGTAGTCTGCTGCAGGACTGTGCTGTTAGCATCTACAACCTATAATTAGAAGTAAAATGTGTAATTACAGGTTTACTCACTACTGTGAAAAAGTCTTAGACACCCCTAGTTTTTTTTCTTTTTATCAGGGTGTATATGGTTTCATCTATAGAAGCTGTAAGTACGTTAGTATTGTTTTGATTGGGTTGACAACACCTTGTTTGTAATTAGAAATAAATTAGTTAAACAGAGTATTTTATGAGTAAGTCTCCAGCTATGCAAGCAGTTCTATGAAGTTGTTTTTAAAAGTCCTTTGGGCTTAACACTATCATCAGCATGATAACAGGCATACAGAGGTGATGGTAGCATGCTGTTTCAAATGTTTAACATGATCTCAGATGAGTAAGATATTATGCTACAATTTAATTTGGGCCTGAGATCAGCAGGTTAATGTGAATTGTTTTGCTCACAGAAGACAGTTTAGGCCTGTTGATGACACTAAAAGGAAGGGGTCTGCTTCACTTGCAACAGTTCTTTATGTTGTGAGGATCTTAACTGTGCCACATTTCAAGATGCTCCATCACAGAAGTTGA
>JAOWBL010000001.1:10031726-10077034 GCA_028564865.1 Zenarchopterus dispar
TCTTGTTGAACTGGAGGCACGTCACGGCACTCTGGTGCTTGTGCGGACCTGAAGCAAGAAAAAAAGGAAACAGAGAGAGTGTGAGGATAAGTCAATAATTAATTCTCTGTTTTAAAAGGGGGCGGGGGGGTCTTTTCTTTCTTAGGACCTTTGCGACTTTTCAAACTCTCCAGCCAAATATAAATTACAAGTTTCTTCCGTATTTCCATTAACTATTAGAAGAATTCGAAAAGCGCTAGACAACACTGACTCAACCAAATAAAAGCCTGAGGGGTAACAGGGCTTTTGTGATAAACTACTCAATTAAAAGTTTACTTCTCATTTAACTAGTTTCCAAGGGTTCAGCCATGACAGCTCAAAGGTTCCTCTGAAGGCCAAAAGATGCAGGGTTTACTTCATTTAAGCTCTAGAACTTCTTGGTTTTTTATTTTAGAGTCTATATTAACAGGTTGAAATAAACAGACTGTGAAGCTTTGCTTCCTGGACACGCCTGAAGAGTTGCAGAGATTAGGAGTGTTTTTTTTTTTTTTTTTTTTTCCCTCCGTTGCAAGAGATTTTTTGGCAAAACCACTCTAAACCCGTGGTGAGTACATTAAAAACAGCCGGGCATGGTCATGACATACCTTGCTGCACCTTCAGCTACATTTTTGTGGAGTTTAATACATCTGGATGCAACAGAGTATGAAAAAAACTTCACTGGCCACACTTGCCCACCATTTTATCTGCTGCCCGTTAGTAAAGTAGACAAGATACAACCCTCCACGCAAATTTGAAAAACACATCATTAGCATTTCATCCTGTTCTGGTGTTTGGTCAACCCAACAAGACAAGCCTGTTCAAAGTTCAAACCGTGTGCAGTGGCCTCATAAACGCGCAGCGTGGGAAGTAATGTTCATCCCACTACAGAGTGAATGACTAACCCTCTGCTGTTGGACTATTTAGTGTCCTTTTTTTTCCCTCCTTCATGGTGAAAATTAAAGTTAGTGAAGGCTTGTCTAAAATATTACTTCAATCTGGAAAAAGACGACTTAAAAATTCACATAATCAAACAGCAAAGCCCGTCGCCGATGGCTGCACCGATGAGTGTCCACGCGGCAACGGCAGAACGAATAAACGGATGTCAGAAGGTAACTCAGAGATCAATAACGTGGGAATTGAAGTGATGGGTACTGACTGAAGACCCTTACTGTCAGAGGTATGAAGAAAAAAAAAACGATGTTTCCACAAAGAAAGGATGAGGAGCAGTACAAATAGTGACTTTTTGTTTTGTTTTTGAAGTATCTTACAGTAATTATCACCATAGATCAGTCTGGCAAACATGTTAAATAAATATATATATATATATATGATTAAATGTAAAAGGCCTGTGTCAGAGCTTAAATGGATCACATTTAAGAACTTTTGTTCAATTGTTTTTTTTTAAATTGATAGAAGGAACTCATGTGCACTGGGGGGTAAAATAATCAGCATTCCTCTCTCTCTTTTAGAGACAGAAGCATTGGGATTGTTCTCCTTTTCTTTCTTTCTTTTTTTTTGTTAAACATTGCTCAGAGTCCTGTAAACAACCAGTTCCTCTTGAGTGAATAACGTGGCAGGTGGTCGATGAATTTTGTGAGAAGGAACTGTCAAATGTTGGATTAAAAGCCATGTGCAAAGCTAAAAGAATAATAAATAAAGTGGCTAACCGTGGCTGTGACACCCATTACCCCAAACCTCAAGCTGAAGTTTCTGTAGAACCAACTTGTGCAAGGAAGCCTTGCTTTTGTGAAACTTGCTTCTCCATATATCCCTCGAGGCCGCCTCGTGGGGTACAATATTTATATCTTTGGAGCGGGATGAGGACCAGAGTTCCTAATCCACAGGGGAATATCCTGTAGTGGAAATGATTTTTCTTTCTTTTTTTTTGTCAAGCTAGAACACCAGCAAGCTAGATCTAGGGAGCTTTACCACCTCGACTACAGTTTTAATGCGAAGAAATCCGTCTTTGAACTCTACAGGGTGATTTACACAACAAATCTGGAAACTTGCATCATCAGCTGCATCATTGCAGCCGAGATAAAGAATATAAGAGTGAACAAGGAAAGACTCTGTTGTGACAACACTGTGAGTCTTCAGACTGTAGCTAGGCTTTAGGACAAACTCCATTAAAATGCAGAAGTTTAGGCCTGTCTGGGGCTTTATCCGCTTCATCTACACCTCCCTCTGGTCCATTTGCGTGCTGGCAGCGGGCCACAGCTAAAGCAAAGATGGTGGCGCTCACCGCCTTCACTGATGTGAGTTTGAGACTGTAAATGGCCAGTGTCTTGAGATTTCTCTTCGAGCTTGAATTAATATCTTAAGTCAATGAAGATGCTGGAACCAGATACATAATCTAGTTCTGCCAAGTGAACCTTTTTCTTTCCTGAAGAGAAAGCCGTTCGGATTTAATATCTTTCTGTTCTTACAATCCCTTTTCAAACCGAATTTGAAATCTCACGGTGAAGAAAACCGTAACGTTTTCCATGTCTGTCTCGGTTAGTTCAGAGGCTGAGTTATTTACCCGAGCATCCAACAATGCCCCGCACCCACCCCCACTGCCACAACAAAGCAGCCTGCTCCATCATTACCTATACTTTCTTCTGATTAAAATAATGGCTTATTGTAGGACTACCGTCTTATCAAAACACACTAATGAATAGCTGGACTTGTCCACTGACCTAATTAGATGACCCACAAAGTTCCCCGGCCCCTGTCGTTTACTGCTCGACCCTTTCATCAACGCGGCAGACATTCGTCCTCCTCCCCCCCCGTCTTTACCTCTCAGTCTCTCTTTCTCCCAGCTCACAATAGGACAGCCTTTGTTCAGTTTCTACATGAAGCTGTTTAAAAATCTAGAAAACAGGGTTGAGCTTTGCTAATGAGGGAATTTAAAGGTGGGATACCAGTTGTGGCCACCCTCATTCAGCAAACAATTTTCCACTTCCTGTGAGGTATTAAGTGCTGTTAATGGTGTTAGAAGTATTCAAACAGACACAAAGGTAATAAGACAAAGCAGCTCTGCCAAATGTTGGCTCGGTGCTGCACATTAGCAGGTCATTAAATGTGGGTCTAATTGGACTGTCAGGATTAAAATACGTGTTATCTTGTTGTCATTGACATTTCTCTACATATGTGTAGTTTCATGGTCATACATCTGCAGTAAACATACACAGCCCTGCAGCTGCCTCTTTGATGTGCATCAGCATTATATTTCACCTAATAGATGGTGGATGGATCTAAACAGCTGTAATGGCAACTGTTGGACTCAGTGGGATTTATACAACAGTTACAGAGTAGCGAGTATGATTTCTATGCAGGTTCAGTAGTACGGAGTTTAGTTAGGTATAAAGCATGATTTATAATTCTACGTAGCAACTATGAAGGTAGCCTGCATTTACACTCGTCTGTCGTTTGCAAGGCTCTGTAAATACACCACCAAATACTAGATGGTGGTGTGGCTTCTTTTAGGTTACATTGCTGAGCATATCTTCATTTATAACAATGGAGCAAATAAACAATAACTTTCGTTTTTTTTTTTTTTACAGGATATTGCCGCAATCAGGCTTTGTAACTGCCTTGAAAATGATAAATAAGAAGCACTAGTGGGAAGTTCATGGAAAGAATTTGAATGCGAACCAACTGGATTTGTTCAAATTCAGAAATACTTCATTTCTCCCATAAGAAAAATTTATTCAATCAGCTGCTCCTGCTTGTAAACAATTTGTTTGTTACTATGGTTACTCACCATAAAGGAGTTAGAAAACGAAAAAGCAAGAATGTAAATCCCTCAATCAGCACAGCACTAAAACAGGGATGAAATATCATTCAAAAACCACTGATATTAATGAAAATATATTCCTGGGGAGGCGCACATAAGGCCACGACAGAGGTCACTACTGTTATCGGTCTGATGAAGCAGCATAAACCATTCTTCAACTCTGAAAAACTAGCAACTATTTTCAATCCAATTTATGAGCAACTACGATCTTTGCAATACAAGAAAAAAAATGGTTCAACATAACACCAATTCAATAAGTCTAATCTTGTAATAACGTCTTTTCTAAGAACACAGTGGCCTTGTGAACATGAGGTCTTGAGGGGAAAATAATACTTTAGAAAAGTCACAGTAAGAACTTTGCGTAATATTTCATTTCACTGTGATCCAGCTGATTGGCCGCATCATCACGTTCCACATACTGATCCAGCACGGGTTTTTATGTTCGATGCTCTTCCCGACACATTCTGTCTGAACCTGATGGTGGGGAATGTACGATTCTCTGCCATTTTCCAGTTGGTAGAGAATTATACGCGCATAGAAAATACAAATATCTCTGGACAGACTCCAGTGTCATTTTACGTAAATGATTAAACGACAGTAATTCCCACTTCCAGTGAGCGCACCACAGAATCACATCTTCAAAGACCTCCAACAAAAGTGTCAAATTAAGCATTTTTGGTGTGAACATAAATAAAAGTGCTTCTCTAGTTCAATTTTTTTTTAAGCCCATCTGACAGATTGGTCACAGATTTGCATAGTCCAAGTATCGCGTCTCTCACCTTGTAGCGTTTGTAGGCACTGGCCCGTCTTTATGTCCCAGATCTTGACAGTGGAGTCTGCGTTGCCTGAGACCAAAATGTTGTCTTTCAGCTCCATACCGCTGGTGAGGGACTGATGCCCCGTTAGCGTGTGGATGCAGTTGCCCGTCTCCACGTCCCAGACCCTTATCGACGTATCCAGAGAGCCGCTCACCACATGGATCCCATCAAACTACAGACAGAAACAATCAGCTTCAACACCCTCATTTTGCAAGATAACCAGACCTGTCAGCCTAATGTGCAGTTGATGACACCAAAAAAAAAAAAATCTTATGGGTGCAGCACTTCCACTAACAAACTTAAGATTAAACTTATTGAGACTGATGAATTTTATTGATCCGCAGGAGCTCATCTTTTTCTCCCAACAGGCAGCACGAGAGCACCAATGCTTAAAAGTCTAATATAAAAAAGATAATACAAAAACCAATCTATCAGTGCAGTGAGCAGACTCCACTACAGCTTAAGTGCACTGTAATAGCCCAATGTGGAGGGAAGACATCGTAAAGGACAAGCAGGAATCAAGATTTTTCATGGAATGAACATCCAACACGTTTTAGTGTGCAAAATGCTGTTCATTAGCTGTTCTTGATTTAAAGCTTAGTTGTATTTAAAGTATAAGAGTCGACTATTGCAGCTGAGGGCGCTCACCTGTAAGGAGTACACTCTGTTCGTGTGGCCCTGCAACGTGTGGAGGCATGTCTCCGTTTCCGGGTCCCACACTTTGACCATGAAGTCGTAGGCACCGCTGACTACCCGTCGTCCGTCGTACTGGACGCAACGCACCGCCGCCACGTGGCCCATGAGGACGTGTAAACACTGACCTGTCTCAATGTCCCAGACACGAAGTGTCGCATCACGAGAGCCGCTAACCACCCTGAGAGCAGACACAGAAGCAAAGACAGTGAATGTTAGAGCACGGGAGCAGTTCAAGCTATTGTGGAGTTCACAAGGATCGACACTTTTCTCTTCTGCAGGTAATGTCTTTCAAGATAGTCAATCTGCAAGACTGAATTCATAAAAGTTCACACAAGTCTTTATTCACACTGAAGCAGCTGTAGTGACAGAATAATAAGGTGGGTATGAACATTTTCTTTCGCTCCTGCAGCACTGCATTCGTGTTCATACTTGAATACACAGAAACTCCTCGAACTCGAAAAGCCGCCTCCAGCAATGCATTCACACAAGACAGAAAGACAGATGATAGGTTATAGAAACGGAAACTCCCTATAGGGGTTACTGTTACTCAGGGATGTTTTTTTCCAGATTGTTAGGGTTAGAGGAAAAACAAGTATTGAATCTGGTTACACGCTTCCCGTAACACCAACAAGACTGTAGACACTTCAATAAAGACAAATATGGTCTTCCACGGTACGACGTTATCTGTTTTGCAAGTTATTTAGAGGAAAAAGAAAAAGTTGCAGCTACACAAAATCACACTCTTTACTTAGTAAATGCTTCACAGCATTGCACAGATGGAAATCACCCACGTTATTCACCGTCTGCAGCTCGCAGCCGATCCGCTGAGTGAGTAATCACATGCTACACAAAAACCTTGGTGGGCCCTAAGGCGAAAAGAGCACTTTGAGTCTCCAGAGTGTGATACTGCGTGAATGAGTGAGCAGCAGTTCACTTAGGATGGCTCACAGGGTCTATTTAGTCACTATGAAACCGCATGTTCATTTCCACAAATACTGTCCTCTTTTAGCGTCGTCGTTGCTCTTTTTTCAACAGATTAAGTCGGCTGTTATAAATGAAGAACAACATTAAAGGAATAGTTCATGTTTTATTCCTTCTTTCATGATAAGGTTGCTGCTTTTACACATTTTTATACTGACACAAGTCTGCCAGTATATAAATGTATATACTAAGATATAGCATTTGGTTTAGATGGTTTTAAAGGTTCAGAAATATGTCTACTACAGTGGTGCATGTCAGCTGCTCCCACCTGTTTCAGGATTCAGATAGTCTTACATTTAAAGGGATTATCTGACAACCATTTTCTTTATTTTCGCTTGGTGTTTGATATGATGACAGTATTTATTACTGTTTATTACTTTTAATCTCCAGAGTTGCGTGAAAAAGAACTGAAAGCTGAAACTTTCACATATGTCGATGTCATCTAGGCGTACCTTTTCTCATGTAGGTGCATGCAGCGCACTGTTGAGGTATGCCCATAGAGGGTGTGGATACATTCTCCCGTCTCTGCGTTCCAGACCTTGAGTGTGCGATCGGTGGAGCCGCTGATGATAATGTTGTCTCGCATCTGGGATGACCAGACGCCCCCTGTGTGGCCCACCAACGTCCGCAGACACTGTGACATCAGAGAAGAGGAGGAATCATGGTGAATATATTCCTCTGTACCACTGCAGATGATCAAAAAGCTAGTTTGAAGGACATTTTGAGGAATTGATTTCATACATATCCCAGTTTAATACCTCAAAATCTGATTTGGGATTTTACTGCTGTATAACCCCATGTTGCCTTCAGGGGAAAACTCAAAGTAAAGTGACATTTATGTGACCTTTCATTGAGAATAAGAGAAAAAAAAAAAAAAAAGCTCATGCATGCTGCTGCAATGGGACGAAAAATCTTCCACAGGCTTTTCATAATTGTTTTTCCTCATTTATTGAAAAGCAGCCAATTTCTCAGAAAGGGTTGACCACAGTTTTCAACAAAAAGCGGTCATTTATCCTCATTAGTGATGGTAGATTAGCTATCGATTACGGGAGATATGGAAATCTTTCTGATCAATTCAAAGTGCGTGTCCACTGTTTGTCCCACTTGTGGCGCCTTTCAATTATCCCAAATGCATTAAATTAAAATTCTCTGAGGAGAGAGGAGCAAACAGTCAGCGTGGCTGCAGCTGTGTGAGGTTCACAGTCAAGTGTGTCGCCGAAATGTACGACATGTGACCCCTGACTGCAGCTGATAAGTGACTGATCAGTAAATGGCTGTGAAACAAGATGACGATGCTGCAAGTCGGTCCCGCTGCTTCTGAATAGAATCGCTTCATCAACTGTGGTCCAAAGCTGCATGACCTAGCGAACGACTTCACTCTGGTGTTAAAGCCATTTATTTCACTACATTTGTGATAAACCTGTCTAATTTCTGTGTACTATTCGCTCACAGCAGTTTGTCAGAACTGCCCTGGAAATACAAGAATCTGAGATACTGTGTTGTGAATCACACAGTGAGAGGAGTGCTACTAGAACAAGAACTATTATGATTAAAGCCCATTCAAACACTGCGTGGGAAGAGAGAATATCCGAGATGAAGGGCTCCGGCATCTTTATCTGTCTGCAAAACACAAAATAAGCTCATCCCTGAGAATGAGGGAAGATTAACGCTCTTTTACTCCGCCACTGAAAGCCTTTTCTGAAGACACGAGGCTTCATACAATACTTTACATTTATATTAAATCCTCTCTTTGTTTTAAGAAAAATGAGTGGGAGAGGATCAGGTTCAGATGGACACTGTTAGGAACAATACAAGCTTTGAAGAATTCTTGACCTTAATGGGAAATATCACACAAAAAAAAAAAGTTTAATGGGGCTAAATGTGCACTCAGCTCATACACTTTGTAAAGGCTAAATTAAACAGCCTTGGGCAAAGCCATCAGACAATTATGGAGCAACAGCACGCAATTAAAAGATTAACGCAGGCACAGTCTCATCTAAACACTCGACAGTTGGAAACAGGAAAGACGGGAATAAGAGGTCACCACAGTCTTCGGCAAATTTTCTCCGAGCTGAAATACCAGGCGGCTTAACAAAAGATGTGACAAGGTATGAAAAGCAATGAAATGTTTGCTTTCTTTGTTTCCAGGTGGGTCAGGTGTGCAAAACTATTTTCTGAATTAAACAGGAGAATGGGAGTTCTGATACGTTTTCATTCATCAAAGCAAGAAAAAAAAAAACAACAATTGAATTTAACTGTATTCACTTCCTGATCTTAAAAGACTTCTGTTAACAGCTGCAACATCTGGCGAAGAACAACTCTTGCTTAGATACGCCAGCAGTCTGCCATCTTAAATCTGCGTGACAGCTCAGGCTACCGCTGACAGGCACCACCAAGGACACGCACTGCTCTACTGAACACAAGGCAGCCACCTCTGTAGCAGTGAGATCTGCGAGGCTGTTTGTGCTCCTGGATGTAAGACTGACAACTCTGGCTGAAGCAGGAGTCACAGAAAGAACAAAAAAAAGAAGCTCCATCCACTAAAGACACAGCAATCAAGTAGCATTTGAACAACAGGTCCTTCAGAGAGAAAACAACATTTTTCACCCCAACAATTTCTCATCAGACCTGATCACTAAAGGTGCAATGCTATTATTCACGTAAATAAAAAAAGCTGATACAAAAATTCACTAATTGCCTCCCTGCATTTTACTGGGACAGGTTAAAACCAGCAACAAAGATAAAATATTCACAAGTATTTGTCTTAGAGGTTGTTGATGGCTCAGCTGTGCTGATGGAGATTTGTTAACCGTTTAGAAATTCAGGCCATGTCCATGCAAATGAGCCTGTTATGTAATAATTGGCTAAAAATGCTCAGTGAGCGAAAAATACCACATTCATAAATCTTTGAGGAAGGGATTTTGGAGCAATTCTCTCAACAATTGATGGAAACATCTGTCACAAGCTTGTCTGCGCCGTATCCGACACAGTTTGGAGTCGGGTTGGGGGCCATGTGTCGAGACGAACACGAGAACATTTTGGATGATGTAACAGCACTTGGTTCATCTCATCACGGAGGAGTGTTTTAAATTAAATACTTAGGTTCTGAGGAAAACAGATGTGTTCATGGCGTTCTACCTCTGGCAAAATTTGCCTACACTGTGACCAATTTCTTTTAAAATTTTATCAATTTAAACCCTCAATCTTTGGTGTGGGCTACCGGAACTAAATTTTTAAAGAAAGAAGACCACATTCAAAGGGTATTAAACCTCTAAAAGTGAATGGTTGCTATTTGTTATTGATCTAAATCTGATCAGAAATAGAGCCATTTCCCAGGTGCAGAACTGCGAAGTGAAAGAGTACAGCTTTATATGGATTTGTTTAAAAAAAGGAAAAAGGAACAGCAAAAGTAGATAAACAGTTGTTAAAAAGACTTATGGAGTTAAGATACTGATTTAAAAAAAATTATGGGTGAGAGGAGGAATAATATTGCTATGGGTACTGGGAACCACAACCGGCATCCATCCAAGGGGCATCACAAACCGTGTTACACTCTTAACATAACTTTATTTTACTGGGACAGACTAAAACTGGAACAGAGCAACGAGCTCCTAAAATGAACTGGTAAAAACTCAAAAGAAGGTTGAAGGCAGAGAGGAAGTAAAAAAAAAACAAGAGTTGATGGTGTTATTGTATTTTTATTTCAGCTTTACTGGCATCAAGAGACACCTCGCCACCAAGGTTGACTCTGCTTAATTGGCCGTTTTCCTCCAGTGAGGGATTCTCTCTGTTGTTGAGAACTAAGAAAGAAAGGAGATAAAATCCACAGAGAGGATGTGTGTTCTGAAGAAAGCCTTCCTACTCGGGATTTAGTCTCATCTCTTCCTCATGGCTAATGGAAACAAAGAATCCTCAGGTAGGCCCATACACCCACAAACGATATCCTGCGCATCCATGGTGTTGCTCTGAACACAGGTAGCTTCAAGGCATGAGTAATAGAGGTCTGCTGGTGATGTGACTCATCAATATGGAGCCACTGCGGCTCTAACTCACCAACCTGTCATCTAGATATTAGTCTTTGGGTGAAGGAGAGCCAAACTGAGCCCTGTACCTGTCGGATGACCTCGGTGAGATCTGTTCGGATCACCAAATGCTGATATGCATGTTATCGCAAGTTGGCTGAGAGCCTACTCAACTTGAAGGCAGTCTTTGCATCAATGGAAAGTGAAAATCTTCAGTGTATAATGTCAAAAAGAGGAAGAAAAAAGTCTCAGGGTGATCTTGGGGAATATCAATTTCTTTAAGGACTGTTCCATGAATATTTTTCTTTTGTAAGAATATAATATAATGTTCAGACCCAACCACATCTACAGTTGCTTGAAAAAGAATGTACGTGCTCAATTTTAATTAATAAAAAATTTTACAAAAAAAGTTCTGGAAGATATATCGATTTTTAAGCCCTTACCTTCCCCGTGATAGCCGACCAGACCTTCAGCGTGTTGTCATCAGAGCCGCTGACGATCCGGTTGCCACAGAACTGGAGGCAGGTGATCACATGGTCATCGTGACCTTTCAGCACCTTGAGATGATAACGACGAGAAAGATGCAGTGAGGAGGACATTAAGAGGACAGGGCGGGTGCTGACAGAGCAAATAAGAACCGATGCTGACAGGGGTGTGTTTCTGAGCCTTTCCACATCAAAGTGAAAAACAGATGGGCGGAAAATGTCAGCTGATGCTGAAGGTGTACAAAGCTCTTTTAGAAGTCGTGCACGCTTTGTGTGTGTTCATGTGCAGTCTCTGCTGCCAGGCCACGGGTGTGCCTACTCAGCAAATGACTGAGAACTCAGTGCATATGCAACAGAGTACAAAGAGCACAGGACCCTTATTCATCCCAATAGAGTCCTGAAATGACCTGCAGTTGCTTAAAAAGTTGAAAAAAAAAAAAAAAACAGCAGAAGCCCTCAAGGTCCATGAAGGACCTGATTTAGCATGCTGATCATGCTTTAGAATAACCTATGCACAGATAGAAGACAAGAGGAAACTTTAGATTGAAGATGATGAACCTGTGCCCCTGCTTTAATTTATTCCACATGAATACCGCAGACTTGACCCATAACTATCTTTCTAACAACGTCACAATATAGACCCTTATTGAACCATCGTTCTGTGACTTGAAGTCACTTGATATTTGAACTTAAAGACCAGCTAATATGCAGTTGGAAGTAAAAGCTACCTTGGGTGATTTGAGGTCTCCTCTCCTCCAGTTAGTGTCTATTCTGTGCTGCCTGATGTACGCACTCTTCCAGGGGCTGTGGGTGAAACCAGGCTTGACAATTTTCCTCTTCTTCAAGAGCAGAGGCTCATCAATACCTGTTAGAAGAAAGACGGCGACTTCTTTGATTAATACACTCTTTCAGTGCAACAGGTTTACCTGCGTGTGCTGCAAGTACACAAGACCCACCTTCTTCCCTGCATTTTTCCCTCCACAGGAGGTTGTCTTCTGCCAGGATACGCCAGTAGCGACACGTCTGCGCGGCTTGAAGGAGGTCCTTCGGCTCCAGGAATGACAGCACATACAAAGCCAGCTGTTGACAGACGGGGATACAGGGGGTCGCGTAAATGATAAAGACAAAGGAAACACAAACAAGCAGGACTTAAATTACAACAATAGCCAAAGATAAAAATGCACTTTCAGAACAAAGTTCTGCATATGCAGAATATTAACAGGTTGAATCATAATTTGGAGTGTGAAACCATTAGTTTGAAAGAAAACCACTTTTGAGAGCACACTGAACACCTTCATTAAGTTGCTTTTTTTTTAATTTCAAGCCTATTTTTATGTTGTTCTTGACAATTGGAAATAATTTTAACCATGTTTTTGTTTCACAAGTTCTTTGCATTGTTGCATTACTTGCTGAACTCTCGATTAAGTGCTCATTATTCCAAAAAGTTAGGTGTGAAGGATAACTGTATCTTAAAGAAAATTTATAGCAAATCCAAAGTAACACAGTCACGTGTTTAATCTGATTGGTCTATTGTAAGTCTTACTATTAATAAAAATCTATTTAAGAGTAACTGCCCAGTGCTTTTAACATAATTACAGCATCAAGAAAAGCAATTAAATGAAAAAGAAAAAAACCACCATCAGAAGTGCTGACAAGACATACTTTGATAGTCTACAAGTCTTTCTAAATCAACAGTTTATAACTGAGCTTGATGGCAACTGCTATTAAAGTTTACAGCAAAAGATGTTGATAGTTTCGATTCTCACTGAATCTTGCATCACTTCTAACAGAAGTGGTTATATCGTCTCATTATCAGAGTGACGCCTCAGATAAAAAGCAAGGCACTAATGCAGGACGCCTTGAAGTGATCACTGCAGTAAGACCAAGGCTGAAGGGACCGTTCATTTCTGCCAGGTAAGTTCACGAGCAGTAAGGATTCCTGTGGGAGCTCAGGTCAGGAAAAAAAGAAAAGAGTGGGGAGGGGGCCATCAGAGAGCAAAGGATAAGAGCTAGAGAGGAACTCACCTCTTTGGGCAGCAGGGAGATGAAGTCTCGCTGAAACTGCGGCTCAATCACCTGCATCATATGCTTGACTTGTGTGGGCTCACAGCTGTCGATTAACTCATCCAGTGCCAGCAGCTTCTCTGGGCCAGTCCAGCTCTGAAGTGTGTACAGAATGGGAAATATTGTTTAAAAGAAAAAAGTAATGTTTAATAATGGCAGTATGAAGCCATTATTATGGTTCCTGCAAAGCCAGAAATGGCTGACTGGAAAATACAGAACCATACACTGAGAAAATAGCCAAATATTCCTAAATATTGTCAAATTGTCTTATATTAAGCAAAAACCTCTTTGCCAATGGGGTAAGAAAATTTCTTTTGATTAGAATCCTTACAACTAGCAAAATCCTAGAAATTATTTTTCACAGTGCTTTCTACTGGTTTCCAGTAATATACATGTCATTTAAAATCTATAAAACATCATGATGGTATGTAAAACTATTAAATCCACAGAGAATTCTAAGGCTTTGTGTCTTGTAACAAAAGCAAATTGCATTTCTTTTTCTTGAGGTCTATTAAACAAGCTATGTTCAATTGCTTTTCTCATGAAACAGATTCTAAGTTGGTTTTTAAATACAGGAATGTGCATCACATGTCCTTTTGAAGAGCGAATACTGACCCAATTGTTGAAACACTGATCTTCTACTGACAAAACTCCACAGGGCCAGTTACACACACATCAAAGAAACCGAACAAAACGGTAGCTTCTCTGTGACCCAGTAGTGCAGGCTTTGTTTTTATTTTTTTATACGATGTCACTGCATTCTGCAGCTACAGTACAGTTTTAATTATATAAAGCAGCATAAGCAACTTGCGTTTCATGCCATTTCTTTCACTCGGGTCAATGTTCTTTTTGCAGCTCCACTCTAAGAGGATAAAACATCTTGAAGTGCGTGGTTATCAAAACGGGCAACACTTCCATCAGAATATCTACCGTACTGCTACACTCAACACAGGAACATACAGGAGTGAATTGATGACATCTTTTGGGGTTTTGTGAGATGGTTGTTACAGTTCGCTGCCATCTTTGACATGAACACCCTGGACATCATGTCTGGTGCGGTGTGACAATGTCCCCACTTCCCCAGCAGCAGAGCTGATTGAGCTGCATCATTCCAACAGTCGATGCATCAGTGGAAAAGTTAAACATCTGAGAGCAGCTTATTTCTTAAACTTCAGCTTTTAGCTGTTTGACAGTTGCTGCTGAATTATAGCCCGACTTCACGTTAATCCCAACAGCTGCAGCTGTTTTGCCCTATAGAGCCCTAAACAGTGATTACAGGTTACAATGCAGGATGGAAAATCTGGCACGTTCACTCCACCTGTAATTTGGCTGGCTGTGAAACTAACCAGAAGGTTCAGGGACCTCCTCCCAAACAGAGGGCCATGCACCACCCATTTGTGCATTCAACTTTATACCAGAGTACTGCATATGAGTTCAAACAGAACTGTTAACACCCTAGGGTTGTCAAAAAAAGGGAATCTGACATTTGAGATTACTATATAAATGGCAAAATGTTAAGTTTTCTTTAAAAGTTAGAAATCTGTTGCAAACCAGAGATAGTGATATCTGTGAGCTCAGTGTTACTGCTGAAACGTTTGAAGGATTAAGGCTGGACTCTGATACTTTACTGATACTTTACATATTAATAAAATAAATTGAAGCAAGCAAACAGCCAGTTCCAGTGCTCCCGATCACTCGGAGCAGCAGCAGGAACGTCACCTACAGTAATGCTTCAGTACATTTTAGCTGTCAAGGGATGACAGGATGCAGACTTCAGCCGTGTGGCGCACTTTATATTGAGTGACAAGCTGGCAAATAAACCCCTTCCCCAAAGCATTTCTTCCTAGAAAAGACTTTTTTTTTCCACCGACAGAGAAATTAATTTTTTTTTCTTCCAGCTGGCGCTCCACTGTTGCACACACCTTAGTTGATCTCTTACACAAACTCATTCTGCTCATGTTCCTCTCGACACAGAGCATGTAACTGAGTGTGTGTACCCTTCACATGTATGTGTACCTCCTCTATTTGGTGTCATTTTGGTGAATCACACTCAAACTCGCATGGGAGCCCCATAAAAAAAAACAAAAAAACAAAGCTTTGAATATTTATTGTGATCTTCTGGAAAAACTCAGGATTTCTAGGGCCGAGATAATCGTCCATTCATAGTGTTAAACTGAGAACTATCTTACGAATTTCAGAGCAACATCTTTTTTTCAATGCGGCAGAGTATGTGCTTAAACAAAGCTCGACTTTTCTACCTCCACTTGAACTTCCAAGTTAACCATCTGCAGTTATTACGAGACTTTAAGCTCAAAAGTTATTGGAGTAACACACATACTGTTTGAGTGATGCACCTCAGATTATTTTTCTGTGAAGAGCCAATACTGCAAGGTCGAGGTAAGGGAGAGCTGTATACCTCCTGAGAAAACCCGGGGAAAAAGTGGACACTCGGTGGATTGATTTTGTGCAGAGCCACAGTGATAAAAAGTTGAGGATTACCACCAGCACTCGAGACATCCCTCACCTGGAAGTTTTACAAACTTCCACCAGAGACAGCTGGGATTAACAGATCCGTGACTGCAACATTTTATCACAGGCGGATTTGCTCTCTCCATCCCCCACTAATATCCTCACTGTGCTGCCAGCTCGGCTGTATTGTTGGAAGGAGCCGTCTGCGCAGTGAAAACAGTAGGTTGCGCAGTTTAACAGGGTCGTTAACTCGCTCCACAGCTGCAAGGTAACCAGTGTAGACAACAAGCATTCAACGCACTTGTGCATTATTAACATGGGACTGCACGCTGTTGGGGGATCACACGCAAGTCTGTCTAAACAGGTTCTGCATCACTTTAATCCAAAGAACCACTCTGAGCCAGTCGACATCTACTTCAGCAAATAAAAACCTGCAATAATAAATCATCCATATCCATTTTTACCAACTAAACATTATAATAGGTATCTGACAAAATAAGCATAGGAAAAAATGACACTTATTTTATTGCAACTCAGTACTATGCTCTTTAAAAGTTGACAATAGTAAACTTTGATCACAATAAGCAGGACTCACTACTTGCTAAACAGACAGTAAATCCTGCTTTTCCTCTTTCTTTCTTTTTTATTTTTACAGACTGCTTTGATTAAATTCAGCAGAAACCATTTTATTTCTGCTTATTATGATGAATTTATTTGCCAACTGTACTTTCAGGTTCATTATCTTTTGATGTTTTAGGTTTTCTTTTTGTCTCTTTACACAAATCGTATACATCTTAATGAGATTTAGCATTACATCTTGTTGTCTTTTACATTTTGATGACATTTTCTTAACTGACTACTGGCTATAATCCCATATAATCCAACCGACATCTGGAGAAACAAAAACCTTCTCATCAAACTCCGCAGCAGTAGATAAAATTATTTCCCATATTTCTCCAACTAATCCTTTAATGTAACATGATACTTATATTATTAGGCGTGTCAGGTTTTTTTTTTTTTTGTAACTTTGAGAACACATAAAACCACAAAAGTATTTTCTGAACAGGTAACAGCCGTTTCATAGTTGTGCTTGTGTTTTACAGCAGTTACGTGCAGGCTGGGACTGGAAAAGGGAATGTACAGAATGTAGGTTTGAGGTTTAGTTGCCTGTAGCCTGCGTTGTAAGATTAAAGACCGAGGCAGCAGAAAAAACACAGGTGTCAGAGCTTCACCCAGCCATTAAAAGATTATACATTTATACTCGAATAATGAAATCAAAGGCAGTTCTTATTTGGAAAATTAGGAGTACATAATGGTTAATATGGTCAGAATTGCATCTTATTGTGCTGATGTTTGAAGTTGTTTGAGCTTTTGTTTAAGATGACAGAAATTTCTGTTTTATGGTCTTTTTAGTGGTGGTGTAAAATAAAAAAAAGAAGCACTGGAGAAGTTAGCCACTTTTTTGAGAAACTACTTGTGTCTGAGACTGTTGATGAATTGAGAACCTTTGATTTGGCTTTAGATCTCGATAGTCAATACAGAGCAACAGAACATTCGAATTGGACTGGAAACGCAGTCGGTCACGTCTTCAGCGATCGCAAGCAGTTGGCTTTGAAAGTATTTTGGGGGGAAAGGGAGCCAGACAAGACTCTTGAAACATGCACGGTTTGCAAAATGGAAGTCAAGTACTTCGGAAATGTCAAAAATGTCTTGGCTCACAACCCAACACCATCCACAGCCCGTTTCATCTCAGAAGGTACAACTGTAGAGCGGAGCTGACAATAAAACATTAGACTTTGATCCAGAGTGCTGAGTGAAAATAAGTCATACCAGAGACTCTGGGATGAAGCTGAATACCTTAGCTGTATGTGATAAAACATCCTAAGTTGATGAAGGTTTAGTTTAAAGTATCGACTTTCAATCCTGAACAAAAAAGCAAAACATCCATCCCTGAATTATAGTAGATGCTGTAGCACTTCATTGAATTATATCACAAATATTGTTAAATATAAGATATGGTTGGGTTAAGAGTAAGTGCAGTGTTGGCCTTTTTTTTTTTTTTTTTACATATCTTACATGATCGTCATTTAAAAAGAAAACTCCTCTGTATGATTGTATATGTACCTATCACACGTTTATGGGGAACATCGTTTATAAATGATTATGAATGTCAACGTTTCTTCCTGACAATTGGATTTTTTTTATTATTGTATACATGTATGTAAAAATGCTAGTGTGTAAACATGTGTGCAAGTATTAGTAAATCTATACAAATATGTGCAATAACATTACTGAAGAGTTTATATGTTGTTTACTTTGATTGCATTGTTTTATTTTCTTCTTTTTAATGCGTCTTCCTCTTGCATCGAGAACTCTGGCTGTATTAACATTGACAATAAAAGATTTATTCTACTTTAAAACTGCAACTAAAAATTTGACACTGAAATGGATTTTCTTCTTCTTTTGTTGTATCGGCACTGACAGGTATTCTGGGATCATTTGATCTCTTTAAAAGTCACATCCCAAAAAGTTAAAGAAGACCATGTTGACACAGAATATGAATACTAGGTAAAATGTAATGTGGAAACATTAATCCAGTATAACTGTATGTCAGTGGGTTGTCTCTACGATACCAAACGGTGACCAATGAAAATAAGAACATTTACTATTCATGCCAACTTTGTTCATCACCGACCTTCACAATGGAGTTGTCAGTTTCAGAGCATCACAGGAATACCTTAACACGACTCTATGCCAAACCTGAGTGATGCTATACCTCTGCTTTTTAGACTCAAGAGGTAGTGCACAGCTTAACCCAGTTCCATGCTACAGTAGGTATGATAATGTGGTAGGCCAAAACTGCACAGCAACAATTATCTCTGACACCAAGTGAGCAGTCAACTGGACACATCATCTGCTTTTTGATTAGCTTTTGTTTGAGGCTCTGGGGAGAAAAATAAGAAGAAGAAAAGTCCTGTGTGCTCACCTGAAATGTTCGGAGCCATTCTTGGAGACCTGTGGGCGGTTGGATCGAGGTCTTTCGTCGCCTCTGTTGCCCCTGACCGTTGGCTGTTCTGATGTGGCCAAATGTGGTGGGTGTGGCTGGACATGGGACGATTCCTGTCGGGCTGCGAGTTTCCAGACAAAACAAAACTCCTTCAAATATCATCAGAATGTGAGGCTATTAGAGGCAACAGCCCACGGCAGGTAGCAAAGGGGGATGTGAAAGCCCTGCTCGCACCAGGAACGACAACATACACAATGTCATCAGGAAAAAAAGCAAGTGAGACATTTAAAAAAAAGGATTTTAAAACAATAGCATCAGGTTTTATTGTATCGCACTCTCCTAAATTAACTCCATTTGGTTTTTATGGAAAGGTTAAGAGGAAGTTTTCAGATTTATAGTTGTGGGGTAAAGGGTAAAATCTCCCGCACTTGCTCTACTAAGTCATCACTCATGTAATATAATTACATAACGAAAAGAGCTTGAGAACTGTACAACACAATAAATAAAAATTAAATATTAAAAGCACCATATAAAATGCACTAAAACTCTAAATGTGAGCTAAATAAGAGAAACACCAAAGCTACAGACTGCAAAATGTTTGCAACACTGACTTAATACCCCTTTAAAGCCATTTCAACAAAAAGAGGATTATTTGCTGATTTTTAGCAAGGAACAGCTAGTAAGAGTGGCAAGCAATCGAAAAATGTGCCACTGAACAGATTTTTATTCAGCCTAAAACTTCTCTCATGTCTGGACGTCAAAACTGACGCATTACTTCAAAACAAACTCATGTACCCTTGTAATTCTAGGGCAGCAGGACAAACCATGCAGTGGGAACCCCCTCAATGCTTTGGATTTTGTTTTTTGACAGCAAAATGGGAAGCTGGGGGTGGATTTCATTATTGATTCATTTTTAATGAGAGAGGAAGCTCAGAAGGAGCCAGTTTATATAGCAACATTTACGGTTAAGTGGCGAATCTAGAGTTGGAATTGTAATGGAGCTACATGTGAATACAAGCATTAAATATTCAGTGCAATAAAAACATCTGCGACTGCTGGCCTGATGCTGCAGATACAATGAAACATGAAGCATTGTTCTCTTTGAGGACACGTACGGCATCTTTGTTTTTTACCGCACAACAGTTTTGATTTCCTTTCATGGTTGGCTCAATTAGTATATGTGCAGCAGATGGGAAAACAAAGGCAGGATACTACAGCCCAAAGAAAATTGATGGGGGCTGCATTTCTACTCTTGTGCAGAACAGCACCTTATGTTTGAAAAGGAAAAAAATAAAAAAATCCCTAACTGTACCTTGGATACTCTGGACCTTTGCAGGGTTTTTTTCCTGAAGGGAAAGATCGGACCTCGGGGCCATGGTCCAACTTCCTCTTCATCTGTGAGAGAAAAAACAGAAAAAATAAAGGTTGACATTATACCACTGCAGGAGCCTCCATTTAAAAATCACATAAAAATAGAAACAAATTTAAAAAATGAAGAAGGAAGTGGGTACTACTACAGACAGCGCCAGAGGTAGAAAATTGCTTTTTCTAGGTACAAACTTTGTTGACATTAAGTCTGAAATAAAGCATATTCAAATACAGACAGCAGTCTAGCAACTACTAAAGCATTTGTTCAACTTATTGCATCTGCTGGAGATTCAATTTACCATCATGTTCTGTAACAAAAAGACAAAAGGTATGACCCACATGTAGATGAGGCGCTCGGCATTATGGGGATAATGGCAAACAAAGTCAGCGGTTGTGTTCCCATGCTGCGTTTAACTTTGTGTTCCTCCTTAACCATGATAACCACATGAAACGTGAACAGTGATCCCTGCGCAACCAGACACGCAATAATATCCAGAGGCAGACAAACACATTCACACCCTAACTCCAAGGATACAGCCTGTACCGGCACACAAAATAAGCACAATATACGTGAACTCTTGCAGGGAGAGTATGGAGGAGGGTGGGGTGGGGACATTCTTTGACTGTGTGATTCATAGAGACACTTCACATACAAAAACAAGCCAGTCAGTTCTTTGTTATTCTCCATCACCTGCATATGCGCACACCACCCCGTCTCTGTTACCACCTACCCTGCTGCGTGAACAAAGGAGTGTGTGTCAAGGCCTGGGCAAGGCAATTTTCTTCATCCCATGCCTGCCACACTCTCTGGCAAGACTTCACAACGCACATGCAAGTGATCACCATCCCCTCGCCAGGCTCTGATGAATAAACAAGCTAGCTGAATAAGTCAACACTGATTTCTTTTTTTTTTTAAGTGTCCAGCCAAAATAAGATGCACAAGGTGACAAGCTGGCCTTAGTGTTTCATTAATTATGGCCACGTTTAAGAAGATAATAAAGTCATGGATTAGCAGATAAATATATTTTATGATCTTCACTGGGGCATCAGAAGTCCAGCAAAAGGATATTGTAACAATCAAACATGCATGCCATGGTGAATGTAAATTAAGAAACTGCAGCAAACAACACACACAATCAAAGGAACATGTGAGATATTCATTTAAAAATTAGTTGTAAAAGCAATCAGTTGTCACTAAAACAATCTCTACATCTTAAATATGTCTCAGTCTCTCTCTGGGGACTTGCGGCATTCCCCCACATCCAAGTGCAGAACTTGTGGCAAAGCAATTTATGTCCAAAAGTGTACATGGCAGCTTTTTGTTTACAGTCCAGATAGAAATGAAAACTTAAGCCGGAAAATAATGCCAATAAGATGATGGAATATAGAAACCAGAAACCGAGGTTCGTTTAATTTCCCCTATGACGCAAACATTGTTATTTTGACGCAGATTTGTTATTGCAAGATTGTATGCTGCACAGGAAAAACAACACTGGACACTTGACTCCATACAGTCTGGCTCTACAGTGGTATGATTACACGTCTACCTCAAGATGTGTGCTTTTTTTTCCCTGTTTGTCACTGTAATTTGGTGAAAGCTTGCATGTGTGTTTGTGTATGTGTCTTCTGTGGTTTAAGCTTCATGGCCACGTGAATGTTGAGAACAGCTAGTGGTGTTGCAAGATGCAAGATTTTCTTTTTTTTTTTTTTTGTCTTTTTTTTTTTTCCAAATGTATAACCTCAGAAATGGTGAATCGTGAGCAGGATATCAGCAAAAGCATCCATGAATTAGTAATAAATACTGGATCCCAACCTCAATATTTAATAAGTTTGCTATAATAACTGACGGACAACTAAGGCTTCCAGAGGCATGTGGGCATGATAAGACAACATCTCCAGGTTAAGTGTCCCCTGGACATAAATCTGTGATCTGACCAGTGATTGATGTGAATTTTCCCGCATTTCAGCTCATGTGTGAAACTCCTTAAAAGGTCGAAGTGGAAAGCCATAAAACTTCAACTAATTCATGAGAGAAATGCGCAGAGATGGCCCCAGGAAATCTGGCAAAAGCAACGTAAACAAAATACAAGTGTTTAAAAAGCTCGGGTGAGTGCGCAGCTTTTGACAGACTTGTTTACATTTGAAGCTTGCTTGATTAGGGGGAGTTGTGCGATATTCACAGTCGTTAAGACCCGGCTCTTAAACCCAACCGCCTTGTTCTTTAAGCGGTGATCTCACTGCAATGGCAGTTCAGTAGCCAAGGAGAACCTGGGTGTGTGTATGCATGCGGTGGGTGGGTGGGTGTGTGTGTTTCAGAGCAAGAAAGAGAAAAAAAATGGGGAAGTACTGGCTGGCTTTTCCAGTGTGAGTGTAAGAAAACCTCAAACTAAACCTAGGCATGAAGTAGAGAAAAGGGAGAGGAGGGGGGGAGGAAAAAAAAAGTGTAACCAGCCTCTCCTTGTGTTTCAGCCTGGGAAAAAGTAACCAGAGAACACGGTGTTTGTAAATCACTACCAATGAGTTGTCCCTCCTCCCCCCTCCACGGATCCCCTTTCCCTATCTGGCCAAAAGGACGACAGATGGATAAGAAGAGGGTTAATGATATTTTAAAGATGGCAATCGCTCTCACATAATGTGGTGACTACATCTTGCAGCATCAGTCACTTGAAAACGCTCATATTTTTCAAACAGTGCTTCGGGCAGTCACTTTATGAGCTTCCCAATGAGACGCAGAAAAACTTGCAAGCTATGAGGTGACCATTTTGAAACAAACAGCCAAGTTTAAGAACCCCGACTGCAATCAAACCAACAGATTGGGTTTGAATTAGGCCCCAAAAATAACTTCGTTTCCGCTGGTGCTGCTAAATGTCAAGAGTGGCATTTATATATTCAAGCTCTGCAGGAAAAACTTCAATTTCTTCTCGGAATGACAACTTCCATAAAACAGGTGAAAAATACACCAATGCAAACATTTACATACATACTGACCCGAACCACTGACTGAGCATGGAGTTCTCTGCTAATTATTAGGATTAACAGAGTAAAATCCCCCCCATCATGAAGGGTATTTTAAAGCGTATTTACATGATTAACAAGTTTGTTTACACTTAAACTTTCTATATGACAGCTTCCCCATAATACCTTTTGGAAAAACAACACTGGACACTCTGCATTTCCGTTTCAGGGAGCATCATTATGTGGGTGCCATCCAGCCTGATTCACCCAACATCCTCGAGCAGATCCTAGCCTACCTCACACAGTCTGACACAGTGACCCATTATCTGTGGCTGGAGCCTGAGGCGAGTGCACAATGTCACAGAATAGGCTACTCCAACAGGCAGAGGCAGACTGATCACATGCGTGCATCTCAAGCAGTCACTTTGGTCAGTGCAAGATAACCAGTGCCGCATAATGTACAATTATAACAACCCCCTGCAAGCGGGGCAGGGCTGCAGGGGGAAACTAACAGCTGCAAATGACAGCACCTCAAAAGTCCTGCACAGAAATGAAGACAATATCAGTCGTGGAAATGCAGAATATTCTGTGTTGTAGAATTGATGGAGAAAGGGAGGACCACAGTTGGCTGCAGGTGCAGAGCTGTGCCTGACTGAGAGACTACAGGGATCTATATTCTTTCCACAAAGCTGTAATTCACAGAAAATATCACTATTTTTTTTTATAAACACCACAGTGATAAAGGAAAAGAGTCCAAGCAGATCACAATTAAAACGTACACGTTTATTTTAAAACAGCAGAAGTTACTATGAAGGGAAGGGGATGCCAAATCGCGGCGTTGTCTTTACAACCTTTAACGGTGCTCTAACATAATATTAAGGCCCATGCAATTAAAGAGGCGTCTCTGGGGGTCTGCTTCGCCGCTCTCCATCCTCCGCAGTGGCCGCACAATCTGCCGTGAGAGGCGCGTCAGAGATAATGTGGGCGACAGAGCGAGTCAAACATTGAATAATGACAGATGAGGATGTGGTGGAGGTGACACGGCGGCTTCACAGATCCCACTTACTTTGTAGAAAATCATCTTTAAAGTGCCGTAGAACCCCATCCTTGCAATCCGGCGGGTTTTCCCTTTGCTTTTTCCTCAATGAAAATCGGTGAAGTCCGAATCTGCGGGCGAGACGGGGAGATCGCTCTGACGGTACGAGGGCAGCGCACTTTCAGGTAAATCCGACGCCGTCTCTGATGTGGACATGCTCGGGCACGTCACCGGGCTGCCGAGCGTGCGGTACGTTCCCACGGTAAAGGCATTCGGCAAAAAGGGGGGCGAGAAATCAAAAAGAAAAGAAAAAAAGAAGAGAAAGAAAAAGAAAGAAAAGCTCCTCCGTAGCACGTCGACTTATCTTACGGGGCGGAGGAGGGAGGTTGTGTGGGGGGGGGAGGATAGGTCGACTGGTGAACAATGCGATGCGACGATTCCGGAGGCTTGTGCGAGCAGTCTCGCAGAGCAGGGAGTGAACAGATGAGGGAGGAAGAGGGTGACACTCGCGGAAAGGGGGAGGAGTGGATGGAGAGCGCGTCAGAGCGCAGAGCCGTGCCCTCTTCCTCTTCACCGGCTCCTCCGAACAGGATCGGATTACAGCCTCCCCGGTGGAGGCGGCGGGAATGGTGCAGTCCTACATCCAGCGCCGCGCGCAGCGCATCCTCTGCGATCCGGACGCCGAGGGACGTCGGTGTTTCAGAGCTGCGAGAGCGCACAGACCGGGGCGGGCTGTGCGCGCTTTCCGCATCAAAGGAGACCCCACTTGTTGCGAAAAGCGTAGCATGGGAGGAAACCTCACCTCTAAAACGCATGAAATAAAATCACATTGGAAAGTACGCGTCTATATGCAGAGACCTCTCCACACTACAGATGGGAATACTCCACTTTTGACTCACTATATTTATTTTTTATCGTGACTACTGTTCAGAATACTATATAAAATCTGGGGTACCTCAATAAAATATTAAAAACACCTACTACAACCGAATGCAAGGCAAGAATAGTCTAAATACCATTATGGCTAAAACAAAAAGAGTCACATATTTACATTTCCAAGGATGAAATCAGAGATGACCACATTCAATAGATTATCCTCACTCGGAAGTAAATCTGAAAACCAGTTCCAATTATCCCCACCTTTTAACAACAGTTCAAGCCTCAAAAATAAGGATGCAACTACTCAATCAGTTGGATAATATAGCGCAAAATGCATGTATTTACCGGGTGTTGTTTGCTTTTTTTGTTTAAAATTTTAAAATGATCGGAATATGTATATCAGCACCTACATCTATCTATATTTAGACACGCAAAACTGAATGAAAGATAGCATGGAGATACAACAATCATTTCCACAGATCACATGGGTGAAAACATGTGAATCGATCCATGTATGCCGCACCTGCTTATTTGCAGGCCAATATTTGCATTTGCATGGCTGACTGCACCTGCCCACTCAAGTACACTGTGCACTGGTGGTAGCTTCACAACATATCTTTAAAAAAAAAAGTGAGAAAGGAAAAAAAAAAACAAAAAACACAAAAGCTCAAGATGGCAGCTTTAGTTTGTGAATAAATTAACACTTTGGAGCAAGTGAATGTAAACTGTCAAACTCTTAAATGTCTTCAAAGGGACCGATCAAGAAAATCGCCAATTATGCTGCCGCTTTAACTTTTGTTTAAATACACCAGCATCCGTTTATTCAAGTCCCAGCTCACACCAGCATGATCAAATTAAATGACTAGCTTCATCTAGTGTGTAGTAACATCCAATAGCTGTAAATTTGTCAATATAATTTTTTTTTAAATCATTTTATTTTACATTTTGAAGCATACAGGGAGACTGTGCTTTAAAAGGTTTACTATGGTAAATATAAATTTAATGGGAGATATGAAATTAAAATGCTTAGGAAAGGCCTCCAAGGGTTAAATTGTTGATATCATATGCATACCACTTTACAGTACATCATTAGTTTCAAATTTAATTCAATATTTGCTTTTCTTGAGTACCACAAGACATCATCATTAGACCACTGAATCAAGGGATACACTGGAGGGTCATGGAAGGGGCTGTATTCACAGATGAAGCACTGAGATCTGGCAGACTCTCAAAAAAAAAAAAAAAAGAAAAGAAAAACCCAACCTCCTGGCTTACACCTGTAATAACTCTGACCTAGCACAGGGAGTGGATTTCATAGCTTGCAGAAAAGAGAACTGGTTAGAGAAAAAACAAAAATCTGTCAGAGTTTGCCAAGAGTTTCGCAGAAATTAGGAGATAAAGATATTAATGTGATTAGAGAAGAGCCAAAGGCTTCACACAAGTCAATTAACCTACATAAAGCAAACAACAGCCAAGTGACAGCAACATGCAATATTTCTTATTTTTGAAAAAAATCCTCATGATCTGTTGTACAGACAGATGGGAATTTCAGCCTTTTAGTCACCTTCTCAACACCACAGACAAAAACATTCAAACACAGAGGTCGGGGTGCATGAGACAGAGCGTCTGGAGCTTGGTCTGTGTGTGTTTAAGGTGGCTCTCATGTGGAAGGCCCTCTTGATGCTCCGCGCCGGTTCAACCTTTACACAGCATATTGGAATGCTTGGCATGCACTGTGGCCTTTGAATAAGCCACGGCCTCCTTTGTCGCCCTCCTTCTGCCGGTTGGTAAAGCATTAACAGGCTCCCCTCCCTACACCCGCCCCCGATACCGACCTCCCGCTTATCAAAACTAAAATCTTGCTGGTGGGACATGATCCTGCACAAAGCTTTTCTTCTTTCTTTTTTTTTTTTAGCATCTTGTTCGTATTAATTAAACATGTTCATGAAACATTCCCATCAGACACCAGCTACTTTTGCTGTAATATTTAAACAGCAAAGAACATATAAAAATACACTAATTATGTTGAAGCTTGTGGGGAAATGCAAATGCCGTCTGTTTTGACAAATAAAAAGCATCAATGTCAAGGTTTGGGCGTGCTGATACAGATACCTTGCAAGTAAAGAATCTTTATTTGAAAGATGAATGAGGACCCTTTCAGCTACTAATTCTTATATTTGCCTTTACTGCATGTATTTATTTTTTGCATTAATAAACTCAATCCATAGAGTGTCAAAGTTCATGAGAAATTTCCAGCACAACACAGCAAAAAAAAAAAAGAATTTCAATCAACATGTACTTGAATATTGTTAACGCTAGAAATGTCATTACTGAAATAACCGTCTAATTCTGACTTGAAGAACTTTTAATCATAGACTAGAAATGTCATCGTAGCTTCTCAAAAGTCACAGTAACTACAAGCTTTGTAGTCACTGCTGTTTGGTTAGTTAAGCTTTGTAGCATGATGTTTGATTATGGCTAACAACTGGCTAACCCAGGAGCCAATCAAAAGTCTATGCCCCTAATTATACGTATTTGTTTATAGAAATTTATCTAATGTAAAGAGACAAAGATGACTTATTATCTCCAATGTCTCAAACAACTGTTAGTTTGAAAGAAGGGCTTATAACTGCTTATTTGATGTCGAATTTGGTTGTTTTTTTATGGATTTTTTAATGAATAATATTTAAAAAAAAAAAAAAAAACTTTCATAAAGTAAATTATTTAACAGCTGTCGAAAAAGGGCAGGAGATCTGGAGTCACTTCCAAAAATGTTGGTTGGAAAATCCAAACCACAAAAAAAAAAAACAAAAACAAAAACAAAAAAAAAAAAAAAGACTTTCTTGAGTAAATGTTTAATGTGAGACTGTGAACCTGAAGGAGACAAATACTTGTGGAGCACTGATGCATCACTAAATGGATCTGTGTCATTGTGTGCTTATCCTCGCTACAAAGAGGGAAAAAAAGAGAGAGAGAGGACTAGGGAGTCTTTTCTGAATAGATTTTTCTGAAACTATGAAGCGTGGATACACATTCCAGGCTGGACAGATGCACTGCTTATGGGGGAGGCTTGATGAATAAGGAAATCATAGGTCATGGGATTCTGCAAAAGATAATCATGGCATCATTTGCATGGAGTTGAATTAACATATCGTACAGCCACCCACACGACATAGACATTTAAGCTTGAAGGAGTCAGGTCAAAAAGCGAGGGAAAAATATATAAATAAAATCTCCTTTCTGACATCAATGTGATTCATTGAAATCAAATAAAGAAAGATCGGTGTCTGCAATTACTGGCAATTATTAAGAAACTGGATTTGCAAACAGAAGCAGTGACCTAAAATGTTTAAAAAGGGGAGGAATAGAGTAGATATTAAAGCAATGATCTACACAAGGAAAATGAAGGAAAAAAGCGATCGCAGCTTTGACAACTACCTATCTAGAATTTAAAGAACTTTAAATTTTAGGGTTTTCCATGTGGTGGTGAGAAGGTTATATTTGATCATGTTACATAAAAACAATGCAGTTCAGGCTAATTACAAAAAGGGTAGCAGCAAAGTTGAGGCATCAAGACTTATCTCATTTAGTATGATCCTACAACTAAATTTCCTCCCTGTCCTAATTTGAAGAGTTTCTCCAAAGTCAAGATCTTTAATATGGCTTTAAAAAAAAATTAAAAATTAAAAAAAAAATCACAACTACTTCAGAGGATGCAAAATGACGCACTTCATCCTTAACCTGTCAACTCTGACAAAGAGGAGCAATTAAAACAACTTTAAACAGAAATAATGACAAGGCATCTCTCTTCCACAATGAAAAAGCAAATGCTACATGTTATATAAACTGTGTAGCATGATAGAGCGATAGCAGCGGCAGAACATTAAAAGTTATATATTAAAAATGATAGTGTAAAACTGCAAACATCTATTGGTCCAAGAAAAGAGCAATTAAACTTTTCAGAAAACTTTCTAATGAAGTATGATATAACAACCTCAGGACGCAGTAAGATTTACATTCCCTAAATGGCTGTAGAGGAAAGAGGCAGGTGTAGAGGTATTACCATTTTTATCAGTTCTATTCCTTTTCCTTTGATAGGCCTATCTGGTTTTGCATTTGGATGGAGCCTGGGCTGTTGTTTCTCATTCAGAAATGAAAAAGCATTCTGGAGGTGTGTGATGAGCCAGGTAAAACTTGACTCGGGCTGGCAACAACATTTACACAGAAATGAATAAACCTCTTTAATCATCTAGAATTTCCTCTCTGCATCCTAGATAAAGCAAAGCGAGCCAATTTGTGCCTGCTAGGGTTGTCTGTCATCTGCAGATCCCTAAATGTGCTTTAGCGAGTCCTGTGAACGGTGTGGGGGCAGTGTGACCGTAACTCGGTTGTTTGCTTTAACGTGAACTTGCTACAGAAACTTGCTAATCACCCTTGATATATTCATCCTCTGATACTGATCTCATCTGAACCACAATCTACACACACTCCCCTTTATCTCTCCAACAAAGCAGTAATTTGCATGTTTACGGTTCCAAGTAGAGGGTTTCAAAAGGAAATGCACATGAGAAACCTCTGAACTGAGATTTGACCTCTATCTGATCGTGTTAACTTCCTCCTCTGATCTTTGATCCAGTGTAGTGTAAGCATTGAAAAAAGCTAAGATCAGTTACTTTCATTTAGATTTTTTATAATGTTTATATCCAGTCAACATTCATATAAAAACAAACCATAAACTAAGTCTTAGGGGCACTCCTTGGGATTTTAAATTAAATGCCTCATTTTGTCCAGTATGTTCATCTCCAAAATGTTTTGATTCCCCTCTGTCAGCTGGAAACACTTGATGGCCTCTAAATTTTGGCTGCATCCTCAGGACCAACATTTTACTGCACAGTATATGTCAGTTAGTAGTAGGAATAATACAAACAATCTACAGATACTAGTTGAGGACATACCTTGTAAGGGTACCCATTTTGTTCAAATATGAGACTATGACTTTGTCAAATTAAAAAAAAAAAAGGGTGGAAAGCCCTCTCTCAGTTGGGATTGAAGTACTGCTTCAAGACGTCAGCAGTTCCGTTACTGAATGAGAGAATAAGAAGTGGGTGATGCAGACTACCAGTCTGTCATGGTGAAGAGAGTGTTGAAGTAAAACCGTTATCATCGCTGCTCCATCACTTTGAGAAGAGTTAAAGGTGATTGAGGCATGTAGTTAGGATGCCTCCTGGACACCAACCAGGAGAAGGCCTAGAGGCCAGGACATGCTGCGCCAATCTATACAACATCTGTAGTACGAGCCGATCCATGTGGGCTTCCACAAATTTCCAACTGGTCCAAGCACTTGGATGCAGAAACAACAACCTAGCCTTGAATATCTGTATAAACAATCACATTCATGATAAAAATAAGAATGTTCCTGTGAAGTGACTTCATTAATTAATGGAATAAAGAAGGACCAATAAATTAAACATAGAAAAATTAGGCTCATCTGCTTGGTGAAAAGAGAAACATCAGTTGAAAAGCAATCAGAATTGAGCATAATTTATATGATGGTGAAGGTGTCAGATTCTGTAAGTAAATTATGACATACTTGTTTGCTAAATGTTGTGCTGCGCAAGAGTCTAATTGCCCACATTGTTCAAAAGTGTTTAGCCAGTTATGATACTGAAGCTCTTAATGTAGTACAGTAGGCCCATGGCAATACTAAAAGTACTCTCATTGAACTCCCTTTGGAAGAGACTGAGGAAAATGGGGACAAGAGTCGTGAAAGGAATGGTGCCACCACATTACCACTAATGCGTTCACCTGGCCAGGCATTCTAGTTCTTTTCCTCTTTAATTTAGAGAATTAGACCGATTCCTTTGAATTTGACTTTGGTTTTAAAAAGGTGGCAGTAGCGACAGATGCAGAAGAAACTGCCTGTAGATTCCATTTGATATGCTAATCTACTCCACTATACCGTTTTAAACGCAATAAACAGCATTTAAAACAGTGTTCAGTGGAGTAGGAATGCTGGTGACTGATTGTTGTCCATTTTGCAGTATAGATGTCATTCCAAGGTGTTATAAACAATAGTGTGGCCATCTTAGTTGTTTTGAATAGTGGCTCTTAGACACTCCTGTATGAGTCATTGCATAAATTCCACCCTAAACCATTTGTAGTTGGTTTAGTACACTCTGGAAATCACTGTCAATGGGAAAGGTACCAGACACATTTCACGAGAAGAAATGGGTATGGCTGGCCCTGGCTACTGTTACTACTAGAACTTAGCATAAACAACTGAAGTTGATTTTTTTTTTTTTTTTTTAAAGGCATTGTAGAACAAATCATCACTGTAAAAAAAAAAGTGCAAGATAAATGATATGAAGCTTTAAACTATAGAATGATCATGTTCAAGAAAGCAAGACAGGAAGAAGATGAGGAGCTCTGGAATGCAATTTTGTCTTTCAGGTAAGTTCCTCTAAATACTACCTCTGCCTTTTCTGCAAATTAAAGTGTCAGGTGAACCTGACTGATCAGATAATCTGGAAAGAATACAACTAAAGAGAACTTCCAAATTTATTCAGCAGAAAGTTTCACAAACCTGGAAACCAGATGCAGCTACTCTGTAAATCTTGCTTTATATGATTAATTTGATTAAAGATGTGGAAGAAATGGACAGCTACCAAAATTCGTTTGATGTGAGTGAAACGTGTGATTCCTCTGTTGAGGCACAACGCAATTTTCTCACAGTGAAGGATCCATTTGATCTTGTTTAGATGTGTCCACTTGTTATGCCGTGAAAGTCGGGGCCGTTGTCAAAAGTGCCTGCTTGGGATTATTGTTATCGCTGATGGACCACCAGCAGAGTCAGTGATAGAAACCTTTTTACTACCCGACTTGACTGTTATCAACTGCCATGTCTGATGGCACAAAGAGAGTCAAACAATGGCTCTATTTCAAAAGAGGGTACAAAAGCAACTGATGAAAGTTGATGTTTTTACTCCACATTTGGACATTTGTTTTTGAAGATAAATGACGCAACATAAGAGCAATGCGACTGCAGGCATGTCCTTTACACGGTCCTTTCACTCCACCGTATGCCGACTAAATAAAAGGTCTGAACTCCGACTCCGGCCTCTTGCCAAAATAGACATGTTGTTTTAATATGTAGAAAGTATTGATTATCAAACAGCAAATGTAACAAACCTGTTAATGAACGAACTATGTAATCGTGAACAAATCAAGTTTGCCATGGTGTAAAACAATTCTGTAGTGTAAATGCGCAGAAATAGCTGAAACAATTTTTCTAACTTTTAATTTAGATTAAAGATGTCAAGTGGAAATGTAAAGGGAACCATTTTCAAAGCATCTTTGCTGCATTTGCAGGAAACTTTAAAATAATTAAATAAAACAGGATTTTATGTGTATGCATGAAACATGAAGGTTATTCAAAAAGAAAAAAAAATCAAGTTCAAAAACACCAAACATTCTTCCTCCTTATTGTAGAATCCTGGAAAATATATTATGGACTATTTACTTCACTCAATGAAAAGATTTTTTTTAACCACTCAAAGAAGAATATAATCCTCTGAATTTGGTATTCACTGCTTCTATGAAGCTCCACTAAAAGATTATGGGAACTTGGAGATGCCCTCTCTATATTAACACATTTAGAAGTGTACACTGAAGCAAAAAAGGATGAAGGACTATTATTTAACAAAAAAAACCCAGAGGCAAAGTAAAATTTGTTTGTGGTTGGAGAATGCACAAAAAGAGGATCACGAGTAATGCAGTAATTCAGTTAATGAAGTGTAAAGAGCCATATTTCATCTTTAATCTTCTACACTGGTTGGACCCTGAGTCAAGTGGCCTTCTTTGGCTCAAGTGTTGCATATCAACAAGGGAAGCAAAGGAAGTCGGAATTTTTAAAAGCTATGAGTGAAATAAAGAACCTCATTGTTCTAAATAAGACAAACTTGTGATATAATAATATAGTAAATGGATAGTATTGAGAGGAAGTGAAATTAATCTTTGAAGAGTATGTGTAATGGACAGATGGATGCAAAAAGACGACTCTCCCAAGACTGAAAAGGTCACCTAGAACAACAAAGGTCAAGAGTCATAAATGTTGCATTTCAGAAAGGGCAAAATAGCTCCACCCAGGGATGGCTGAGTAGATGCTTGCTCCCCTTCTTAACGCACACACAAATGCATACTGAGATAGTTTGAAATACTAAAGTAATGGAATTTGGAATTTACAGCTAGTAAGATTCGGATGGTGAACAAGGGGATTCTTGATTCACCAGAAATTGAGAACTTTACTTAACTCCAACATGAAGCTGAGGTCCAACCAGACATCTAACAAACTGCAAAGATGTATGGCAACAAGATTTAAAGGATTATAATAAAAGCCTTTGAAGAGTTCGTTGTTTGACTAGAATTAGTCCATTTTCATTTTGGACAGCAGATCGGGACTCAGAAATCTATTACCACAATTTTTAGGGTCAAATTTCCAAGGACCTGTAATATTGATGTTTTGAGGAAACTGCCTTTAATCAATGCTTTAACTAAAAAAATACAGTGATCTTTCAGTTACATTTCCCCTCTTACACAAATCTAGTTTTTAAACTTCTTAAAAGTGATATTTTAGCCTATGAAATGCTTTTTTTTTTCTTTTAGTTGTTGGAACAAGCTAGGCAGAGAAGCCAGCAGAGGCAAGGAGAAGATGTTTGTTCTGTTTTGACATGTTGCAAAAATGATCAACATGACATGTTCAATTTATGTCTGATCGCACAAAATCAGATTCTGTAAGCCTTTATGTGTTATCTAAAGACGTTTAATTACCACAAGTGGGTTCTGGTTCTTTGAAAACACTGAAAAGCCTCATAAAATTAACTTCGACCCCCAACCCCTTTTCTTAAACAAAACAGCAGCTGTGTCGCAATTTATGAAAAAAAAAAACAAAACTGTTGATTTGTTAGAAAATAACATCACTGAGTACGTCTGCCAACTGTTAAGTCTCATTCGTAATTCCTGCACTTGAGTGGTACAATGTGTGCCCAGATGCTTCCCAGGTGGTAGCCAGGTAGTTGTTAATATTTAGCTAACATTAGCATCAGGTTACTATCTGATAATGTGAAATTAATAAATCCCCTTTCTAATACCTCAGCTTGCATCCAGCCTGGTAAAAATCTGCTTCCTCTTCTTGAGAATAGCTTTCTGGATCTATCATGTTCAGCTGGTTAAAACAGATTCCTTCACAGCATCAGAGAGAATGAAGAGACAGGGCGGGCCAAAGTAATCTCATCCAGACAGGACCGATTTAACGTACTTTTAGAACCTCTTTCATTGAACGAGAAAAACGCTATAGAGATTTTAGGAGGATTAATAACTGCTGGATTGGGACTATAAAATAAGAATAAAAAATGATTTTGAGAGCTTTTAGCATCTCTAACAACTTGGCAAGAAGCACAGAGCTATTCAAATATAACATCTATACTAAGTAAATCTATCATGATTATTAAGGCCAATATATTATTGAATCCTGAGGTGAAAATAGTTCTGATTAGGATGGTCAGCAACATGGAGCCAAAAAGAACTTATACTATATGCTAGACAGCATGCTAACATTGTGAGCACAGATGAAGAACTTTAACACGATATACATAAGCAGAAAGTACTCATTAAATGTGAAATAAGTCTAATTAATTCTGAGCTTTAAAAAGGCACTGCAGTGGTTGGAAACACTGGTTAAGTCTCACCATTTCATTTGCAGCTTTGCTGCAGTCTTTTTCTCTTTCCTCCCTCCGACTCGTACACATGTACAGCTTCTGACACGTACTCCTCGAGCCCTCCTACACACTACAACTACACAAACAGCCCCTCTCTGCTTCTTCCCGTCTTGCACAGAATTGATAGGGGAGAGCAATGCACATTAGATCTTCTGGAAAAGCACCTCTAGAGGCTGTAGTATGTTTGTTGACTTTTGTTTGCTTGTGTTTTTGTGATGTATGCGATGCATAATGAATAACTACACACTTTCCAAGAGCCCTTCAACAGGAAAATATAATGCATAGTCACACTCGTGAAACAGGCATTGCTTTGCTTGTCCTGGGAATTGGTTTATCTTCACATACCAAAAGCGGCTGCAAGACTGATGTAATTTACTCAGTGAGCGAAATGAATATACCGGTTCGATATTTTAATTAGATACATGGAGATGTCCAGTCGTCAGAAGGTCTAAAACATGTTTTATCTGGTAAAATGAATCAATAGTTCAAAGGGCTGAGTGAAGCAAGAGTTGCTTACTTCCTGCACACAAGTAGAGGACAACTCGTGCAATTTTAATTGTTCCCAGCAGGCTTTGTTATGATGACAATGAGCTCGTGTTTTATCTTGATGAGCTGTTTACGTTGAAAACGCATCCAGCATGAGAGCAGGCTATACTGTATCTTAAAAGCTACTGCATACACAGAAGCTGCAGATGGCACCAGGAAAGCAAACATGCCTTCTTATTTTAAATGGAAAAGCAGGCCTAATCTGGGACCAACCAGTAAACACTCGAGTTTTAAATATCTGCCCTTGTAGTTTGCTATTCATATTGGAGCTGCAAATCTCAAAGCTTGTGCTTTGAGATCTACAAAATGATTTTTTTTTTTAAAAACATGTAACAACTCATTTTTTGTTGGGTGGATAGAATTTGTGTTATTAGATAGAGCCATGTGACATGTCATGCTGTCATTTTTTTTTACCCAGAATAAAAGGGTCTACCCAACCATCATACAATGAAAATGAACATGAATGAAAAAAATGAAGGAAAGAAGGGTGGGAGCCTGTGTAAAGAGAAGCGTACACTCAGTTAAGTGATTCAAAGTCCCAGTATTACCTAAGTGTATAATTAATGTAAATTA
The DNA here is from genome assembly GCA_028564865.1 of Zenarchopterus dispar. NCBI lineage: Eukaryota > Metazoa > Chordata > Actinopteri > Beloniformes > Zenarchopteridae > Zenarchopterus > Zenarchopterus dispar. Next base: position 10,067,195 of record JAOWBL010000001.1, read on the forward strand.
AAGTAATTAGTAACAGTATTTTGCTGTGAACATTAAGGTGGTGTCTGCAGTGAACAATACAGATGCTGTAACTTGTAAAGTAAACAGCTGGATTATGTGTTACGCTGAAATGATACTCAAAATGTTGAGATCAAAAGTGCATTTTTCAATATAATCTTCAAAAAAAAAAATTCTTAACAGGACACCTTGGCTTTCCTGTCCCGGTCTTCAGGACCTGCTGTCCTGCATGTTTGCGGTGGTTTACACATGTGGCTCAAATTATCACTTCATTAACTGATTTGTGCAGACCTTCAACTGAAGCGGGTGGATTGAAGCAGGGAAATGTCTAAAACATGCAGAGTGGCAGATCCCAAACACCAAGACTAGTAGTCACCAGGTTACAGAATACAATGTGTAACGTGCTTACAGATTAAAAGATGCCACAATAAAGACATTATACTGTTCTTCAGTTGTCCCTGCTCTTTCACTCAATTTTACGTCTGCACCATCTGCTATTAAAGAAAAAAAAAGCAAAAAGATTTGGGAGTTTCTTACAATAGAAAAAAACAACACCATGCAAAGGCTAAAAATTCGATTCTTACTTGCCCAGTCGCCCTGTTGTGTTCAGCTTTCTTTTTTTTTCTACAACTATAAAACTTTTAAGAAGACACAATGTACCCTTATAAAAATGGTCCTTTAATATATCCTCCCAGTCCACTTTAACAGGTTATAAAAATAAATGTTGAAGCAGCGAGAAGCTTGATAATTACCCTAAACACAGTATTGTAGTTTATGGAAAACAATTCTCAAACAGCTGTTTGTTTCTAGTGTTTGATGCATTAAAGCCCAAGTGTCATTAAAGAAACATACCAGGGCCTGCATATTTGATTTTAAAAGAAACACAACCTCACTTATTGTACTGTTTGAACAAAATACGCATAAAGCACGTCTCTGGCTGTAACCTCTGTAACCTGCAGTGTACTGTGTAAGTCGAACAGCTATAACATGCAAAACCTTTACCAGCAGTTCATTACTGGGGGGGGCGGGGCCTCACCACACCAATTCATCCTGACCCCATGGATGACCTCTGAAATTCACAATGGACAGCACACAATAGTTGCCATGTGCCTAGTGGTTTAATCTCTACAGCCCATCTGCTATGAGTGTTGCCTGTGAGTTGAATCTGGGAGAGGAGAGGGAGTGCCCAGCTTCTCTCTGAAGCTCCTGCGTGTCTGTCTCACTACATCCTGTGGGACAGCTGTATGTTAATGTGCACAAGAGGCTGGGGACAGCAGCAGTCACTGGGATTGCCAGGCAGACACACAGAACAAGGAACTCCTTCTCATTGGGTAGCCGAAGGCATGAACTTGGCAGATTAGACATTCAGGAAACAAATAAAGCTCCATCACAGACGGGCATACCACATCAACAACAACAGCCAAACGCACAAATCAGCAGAGGCAGCCCAAATGAAAATCAAACAGACTGAGTAATGAGACAGAATAAATCTTTGAGCTGCATTGCCGTTTTCTTTCTTTTGGAAATTAAATACATGCATTTATTAGGAAAGGCATCAGTGTACACGAATCTCTAAACTCTTTCATTTACAGTGGTCCTTGGCACAAAAAATGAGAAGAGGAATTAAGGCTTCATTGATTTTATGGCTAAAATGAACTTTGTTCTCAACCACCATAACTGGAAGTGAATTTTAAGGTGTAGCAGACTGCTAGTCAGTGACAACTGATGTCAAATATCTCAGGCGGGACAAGAACAGTGAAACATTGATCTTTCTGGAAAGTCATATGTAAATAATTCAAGGCCAGGCAAGTTGCAGTCTCAATCTTTATGTGACGATGACGAAGGGCATGCAGGGCTGTGGGCAGCCTTGAAGGACCCCGCTACTACACTCCGTCTCTAAATTGTTGCCTGGCAACAGGCTTCATTCTCACTGGGCTCCAGTCTGCTGTACCCTGCCTTTGGCCTCGTCTCGGGATAAGGTTGTTGTTTGCCATTAGAGTCCAGAAACTTCAGACTTCCTTGTAGGAAATACAACACCACAATCACAGCACAGCGTTCAGTATGTACAACAATTTACAACAATACAACTTCACGCAATTACCTACACCATGAACATTAGGCTAAAGACACAAAAGGCAGGAAACAATCATCTACAGAAAGGAAAAATAAGCTCCCACAGTTTCACTTTTATCCATAACTAGCTTGCCATATGTTTCTGACACACGCAGTGACAACGTTCCTTAATTGTTATGCAGGGAGGATATGCTTAAAACACACAGATAGGGGGAAAAAAAGATGCCTTTTCTTACTAATAAAAAAGGTTTTACAAGTACTATGTGCATTGCATATGAAAATATACTAAAATAATCTATTTCAAATGTTAGAAGTGCCTTTTCTTTTTTAAGAAACTCCCTAAAATGCTTAGCCATTTGTTAGTACTACTGGCTTTCTACAGAAGCCATAGTGACTCAACAGAACTGAGCATCAAAACCACTGGACTGGATTCTCTAAGCAGCATCTACAACAGGAGGATTTAAAAGAAAGGAATACAAATAGCCTCAGAGTCCACACGCATACTGCACAATCAATACGCAGATGTAGTCAGGAAACAGACTTGTCCATTTTAGGACAAAGTGTGCCATGTCTTGCTTTGCACCCTTCTTTGTAAGACTCATCAACACATTAATGATCTATTTATTCAAGGAAATTCCTTTTAGTTTAACACATTTTTGTGATGAAGTTTTTAACATTGCACCGATACGCTGACCACCATCCGTTTTCTCGTCTGTAGCTTTATGATGTGTTTGTGTTCAAAGTTCTTTAAATTAAATTGGATAAAATATTTGAGGAATGCTCATTTTAAGATAAAAGCCAAGAATATGCAGAAAACTATGTGGTTAAGAAATCCTACGTTCTTAATGGGGACGAGAGACAGAAAGAGGAAGTTGGGAAAAGTTTCAGCAGGAGGACGTGCAGGCTCTCAACAGTTGTACCTTAAAGGAAATTCCAGTTTCCACAGGGATTCTGTGAAGTACTGATGAGTAGACGATAGCCAGGGCATTGAAAGTAAACATAAAACTTATTTGATAATTTCAACAACAAAATCCAAAGTGACATTTTCACATCCCCCTGTGGATGAAAAAGGTCAATTTTATGTCCGTTGAGTTTTTTTTTTGTTTGTTTTTTTTAAACCATCTGTAGAATAAAAAGGTCAATTATGAGCTTGCAAATTCTGCTATTTTAAGTGAAGTAGAAAAAAAATTAAGTGGACGCCATTGCTGGTACTCAGCTGCTGCTGAGTTGGCTGAGTGCATGTACAGCTGGCTATGGGGGTAGAGCAGCAGATAAACCAGACTAGGAGTCTTTCTGGTGGCCCCGTGGGATTCCCACACTCATCGGAAATTAAAAGAGGCCAGTTGGACCAAATCAGCATTTTTTTCATGTTCATTGTAGCATGTTGATGTTGTGAGAAGATGGGAGAAGCTTCGAGGAGGTCAGGCAACAAGGAAACATGCACGTGGTCCTGTAGGTCTTAATTAACTATGCTACATCCATCTTCATGTACATCATTTGGAGTTTAGGGATTTTAGTACAGGTGCTGATTTTATGTTTGTGAACTCCAAATGTTTAATCACTCAATATTTTCCAATATTAGAGGGATAAAGTTAAAAAAATGGCAATTTTTCAATATGATTTCACAGTAATAACCATTAAGATTCCATATAAATATTAAAGGTTAGTGCAAAATGATTCTGACCAATAAAGAAAAAGCAGAAAAATGTGTAAAACTTAATTTAAACTGCTTTTGAATATGCGTTTGTTGACAGCATGACAGAAACGCTAAAAAAAAAAGAAAAAAAAAAAGAAAATTTAAAGAACCTTTTAAGTAAGTAGAAATAAATGAGAAGACAAAATTTAGATTGATATTATTCCCAATATGGTTGTTTTCATTTGACTGATACCAAAAACAAAAAAATACATGTAAAAAGTTGGAGAGAATAACAAAATGAATAATAAGACATGTGTTAATCATATCAGAGCTCTGCTGAATTCAAAGCCTTCAGACATTGTTGTACAGTGAGGGGATGTAGCTGGAAAAATCTAATGTAGCCATGGAATCCTCTTCATTGTCATCAATCACAATAACATAGGATAACACAAACACAGAGATGCAGCTCGTCTGTGTTTATGTGCACACACATTAATGTCAGGAGCATGTCATTGATTTTCCATTTTGTAAAATAAATTAATCCTGACAATGTGCCTGCCTATCCTCATCAGAGGAGAGGATATTGATTTCTTTGTTATATTGCCTTAAGAAGGCCATAAATTGCTAATCAACATCTACATTCAGCAGGGAATTGCAGGAGGTTAAATATTAAATCCCTCCCTGTGCAAAAACAAACAAGGTCAAATTACTGGGGGTCCAGGAAATACGATCTCTGTCACAAGTTGCAGTCTTGTATAATTTTGTTGTCACCAATTTGAGAATCAAATAGCTTGTTTTTCAGAATCAAATAGATGGTTTTCAAAGATTTAAAGCCAATATTGGGAGGAGGATATCATGAAGATTAAATGAGACACTACTCAAGCACAATCTGAACTGAACTCCAAACATCACATTTCAACCATTTTCCATCTATAAAGCTGTTCAGACCTGGTCATCATGCATCATGGGTAATCTGACCAGACGTGGATGCCAGTATGCACCGGTGATGGGGTAGCTTTTAAGATAAAGCAATATCTGAAGAAAGAAAAGCTTAAGAAAAAAAACTGCATTCTAGTCATTGAACCCTGCTTTTTATGTGATGTTCTTGGAGAACATTTACTCTTTATTACTTCCCAAAGAAAAGCGGATGAAAATGTTAAAATTGAGTAAACCTTTGAGCGTAAACTGACTGAGTGGGGTCACATTCAAGCGAGTATGTGATCCTGTAATGTGACCCTGAAAATATTTGCATTCATACTGTTAGAATAATGCAACCACAAGTGTCCCAGATACTTGTGGTCGCATTCTTGTGGTTGGACTTGAAAGCATCCTCAATGCATCCTGAGTGTACTTAAACCTGCATTTAAGCCTGTCCACTTGAGTTAGCAAGGAGATATTTTAGTGCCAGGTCTGAGCAGCCTTTATGGGAACTTCAGTGATATTTCTTACCTTCATTTACTGTCTGAATTTGTGAAAGGCAAATATAGTACACACTATGTCTCTCTCTGTCACTTTGACAGAAATGTCTGAATGAAACCCTGGGGATATTAACTCAAAGTCAGAAATGTTTCAATAGTGCAACATGTTGATGAAGCCATGAACGCCACACTTCACATGTATGTTGATGACTACATAACAGGGCTGCAGTTAACAGTAATGGTTATTTTGACAAAGGACAAAGTAAATAATTTTTGGCAGTTTTTTTCCTAGTCAATTAGTCAGAAATTGTCATGTTCTTCACATGCCTCACCTAGTGATGCCACAAAATGACAGCATTTTACCACACGGGAGGCCCCAGATGGCATGAGCAACCCCGTTTTTTTTTCTTTTCTTTTTTTCCTTAGGCTATACTATATTTACTATTTGCATGGCAATATCAACTGACCAGTCATCTCTAAGCAGAAAAGATATAACTGATATTGGTGTGGTTTTGTAAGGATCAAGGCTGAAAATTCCTCGTCAACAAATTTTCATCATCGAAGTAATTGATGACATTTTCAAACCGTGCAGCCCTACTTTGCATCAACGCAGCTATTATGCTGCATATTTTCACAAAAACTGATAAAGCCCCAAGTATGAATGGCAAATGAACTTCTGGTGGAGGTACGAGGGAAAGAGTTAGGAATTAGACGAAGTGAATGCTGTCTTGGTGAAATACCATCCTCAAATCTAATGTCTGAGCCATGTAAGAGGGTAACAACCCTCAAGAAACCACTGGACCTTTGAACTGCTGCTTTTCCACAGCTTTTTCTAAATGGTACTTCACTGTTATCACTCAGCTACAACAAATACTTCTTTTTACCTTGAGATCAAGTGTGTTTAATCTTACAAACTCACTCAACCAGCTAATGAATGGAGGAATCAATATTTTAAAAAAATGCAATAACAGAAATAAAAGTATATATAAAAAAACACAATTCCATTTATGGTCGATATTCAATATGAGGTTACAGCTGTCGTGAAAATACAAATGGTGATAAAAATTGTCAACATGGAAGCTCATGACTAGTGTCAAAGAAATAGATGTAAAGTCTCCGGGTTGAAACCTCAATCTCTGGTTTATGCTTTCAGCATCACCTCATGGGACATCAACATGAAGGCTGATGAGCAGCCTGGCTACACTTTATAAATGTTTGTGGACTCATGAATGAAATAGAAAATATCAACATTTTCAGAGAGCGGCACAAAAATTATGTATGTTGTTTTCATGGTATCATAGAATTAAGCAGAGTGAGTAGCCACAAGTTATTTCACAATATACGAAGACAACAGGTAAGATGAAGGTGAAAAAGGGTAAAGTAAGGAATACTTTTAAATTACGTAAGCCTTCAAAATGTTCAAATTGAGATGAGGGACGTGTGGGGAGCTCACAGCTCATAGTTTTGTAAGCCACCAGCTTCTAATCCAAACAGTAAGCTGCAGTGCTACCAGGACTGCATTTTAATTCAGTTTCAATGAGTTTCATATTTTTTTATTTTAGTGTCCTTTTGTATATTACATAAAAACACAAAAATTCCTTATCCCCTTTCATTACTACTGTAATGGACTATATGCAAAAATAAATGAGATAATGAGCCATAAATAAGATATTAATAGTAGATAAGATCTTTCCTAAGATCTTCATTTCTTACAAACCAAAACCTAATTAATCATAATTTCTTATAAGCAGAAAATTGGATTTCATATGAAACGGACGACTTCACATTGACAAATCTCTTTGCTTTTCCAGAGAACCATTAACTTAAAAAAATAATAATAAAAAGAATGAATTGGAGGTCTTTAATTCCATTTTAAATGGATTTAAGAAGAATGTACTGTATAAAACACGACACGGTTCAAACTCACACATCTAAGAGATTAATGAATTTGTTTAACGCTTGGTAATGGCCCGAGCACGTGTACACGAGGACCTGTGGCACACAGAGGGCTTATCAATAGGCTTTAGTGAATCAAAGCTGAGATTCTTGCCTTGTGTTGGTGGAGTGAGTGCACTGCTTCAGTCGTTTTTGTGCCACTTCATGCACTGATCAATAGAGGTACTGATAAATACTACATGTTATATGCGCCCAACAATACTCGACATTCAAGGCTGATAATAGAACTACACTTATGTCTCTTTGCTATGTGATGAAGTTAGGCAATGGATTTCATCAACAAACTTTTATGTTACTGTATGATACCGTTACTGGTTGTGCACACAGATTAAATAAATCTGACAAACAATTACAAGCTGGCCTGCTATTTTGAATAAAAAGCTTGAAAAAAAAATGTACTCATGGAAAAGGTTTTCTGTGTATCTCATACTAGACAACTTTGCTTTTAAAAGGAGTTTTAAAAAGCATTCAATACTTTATTTAACAGACTGCTGCTGTTTCGTTAAACATTTTGCTGTAAATTTAAGCTGTTCCACAAACTAAACCTGAAACATGAGCCACTACCTTTAAGCACTGACCTTGTGAAGATTTTTTTCTCTCTCTTTTTTTTGCACCATTACCCCTGCATTAATCCTACACAGATGCAAAACACTCTAAGAGCTTCTTTAGACTTTTAATGTAGTGTTGAGTGCTGCAATCATAATCATGACAATCTAAACATTTATTGAAGCTCTTAGTCAGGATGAAAAGCAGTCTGTGGAAAATGAGTGAACATGAGAGAGCAGGTGCTTGAAAGACGACAGATGTGTGTCTGGGGGAACCGAGAACTGCTTATGCATATTAATTCCAGTAAGATGTAGAGGTAGCGTTGAAGGAAAAAAAAAAAAACCTGTCATACTTCCTTAAGATACAAAAGAAGTGACAGGCAAACGTCTCCGATTTCACATTGTAAGCATGGCCATTCAGAGTAATAAACAGCAACAGTTGATAGAAAAACCCAATCACAGAAAGGTGCACACTGCCCAAGCAAAACAGATCACTGGAAAATGACGCACATAAAACTGTGGCTCTATTGCTTTAACCCTTCAGTTTTGACCCATGGGATGGTGTAGGAAGACACAGATGTGAAACAGCTCAACTTTTAGCTCATGCTGCCCCCTAGAGGTAAGAGCAGTATTTTGAGCAGTCATAGACCAGATTGGTAAATGGGAACTGGAAGGTTGTTTTAAATTTGTTGAATATTAAGGATGAAAAATTATGAAACTAAGAGACATTTAATGCACATACTGAATAGGGGGAAAAAGATTTTCTTACCTGTTTAGTCACAGCAAAGCATGGTCAGATGGAGAGACATAGAAGAGGGAAAAAAATTGGTTAGTGAAAGACTGTTTTGTTGTGAGTTTTCAGTTTTAAAACCAAAGGTATGATAAACTACAGTTTCCTATGATGATGATGATGATGATGATAAGAGATGGCAAAGTCTCCACACTACTTTTTCATGCAAATAAATTTGTTTTTTTTAAAAAAAACAATTCAGTAATCATCTAGTCACTTTTAAAAGAAACATTTTATTACAATTTCACTTCAGTAAAACAAGTTTCTGGTTTCTCTGACGTCATTTGTTACTGCCTCGCTGTCAGTGTACATGTGGATTTCTTTGTCACTGCACATTAGTTTGAAGCCTTCAAAGAGTCCTTGAGCTAGCCAATTTCTTTAAAAATATATGGATTATACCATTTCCTGTGGAGTCAAATTGTAAACAGTACATGAGTGAAATTTACAGCATCAAAATGTTGTGTTTCCTTAGTACTAAATGAAATGCTGTGCTGTAAAACAAGAAATGCTTTTATGCTTCACAAAAATTCACAAAAGATCTGTGCAATAGGCCTTTACTGAATGAATAACTAAAAGAAATGTAAACAGTTTGTGTTGTGCTTAAAAGGAAATAACTGTGATGACTCATAGTGTGGAGCCATTTGAATAAAAAGCTTGAAATATACCACTATGACAAAGTCACAAAAGCCCTTTCTCCTCTTTTAATGAGTCAAAGGTTCAATGAACTAAAAAATATCAAATATCCTCGAGATGAACAAAGAGCATTTCTAAAAGCTATTTTGAAAGGAAACTCCTAAATGTAGCTTATTCTGTAAAAATAAGCTTCTTTATCTGATTATTTCTAATCTATTCAGCATGAGGAGCTCGGTGAAGCTCCTCGCTGTTTGTTGACTACGGCTGCATTTGAATTACACAATTACTCAGTCACATTTACATTCAAGTTGAAATATCCACTGGAGGCTTTTTCGGAAGCATTTCCAAGCAATCTGCACTTATTAAACAGACTCCTCCTATTTCCCTAAATTATTTGTTTTACAAGAGTATTTCTTTCAAGATTGTCGATGGTTCATCAACGTTGTGCAAATGGATGCTTTGTGGACGTGAGCATTTTTTATGTACGCAGCTGCCTGTCTTCATTTCTTTGTACATTTTCTATAGTGCACAATTTAAAACAGACCACGTAAGTAGACAGGAGCCTTGACATTTCTTTGCTTTCTGACAAAAACAAGACAAAAGTAATTGCTACTCATTTACATGCAGACAAGGATAATTTAATATTAAAAGGTACAAAAGAAAAACTGATGTCAATTGTCAATCACAGGCATTTATTTATGTTTTTATATTATAAATACACGTGTGTGTGTGTGTGTGTGTGTGTGTGTGTGTGTGTGTGTGTGTGTGTGTGTGTGTGTGTGTGTGTGTGTG
>JAOWBL010000001.1:10083371-10104620 GCA_028564865.1 Zenarchopterus dispar
TATATATATATCTGCATGTATGAAAATGTCATGTAAATTAGGCGTATTATTTAATTAGGCATAATAAAAGAATAAAAGCTTTAAAAGAAGTTTAAAAGTTGTGGTAAGGAGTTGGAATAAAGTTGGCTAAAAATATGTGACACTGAATGGTGTCATCATGTTTTACTTTATGGGTTTGAAACGGTCAAACAAGATGGGGCAATTTGACCCAGGTGGAGAACTGGTGTGACTGTTCACTACAATTAAAAATACTGATGTGGTTTTCAAACACTATCCTGACTAAACTTTCTCATATATCTGTCGGTGGTATTGTATCTACTTGTGTGTTTTGATAATAACCTTAGTGAAAATAATTCAGAATTTCTACTTTTTTTAACTCAAAAAAATCTATAATTTTATGCAACTTATGTCTGTCATACCACGGATTACAAAAATAAATGTAAAATAAATGTTAATATGTTGGAAACAAGTTCGCTAAAAAGGAGAAACAAATAAATTTGAAGATCATTTTATACATTTATAAGCAACCAAAACAGACTGGGTCAGTTGGATCTGAGAGGACAAAACATGTATAGTAAAAAGAAAGCCAATATGAGGATTAAAGACCTGATATTTCCACATCCTTCCAGCGGAGTACTCTGTTCTCAGACCAAACGCTTACTTGTGGTTCCTAAAGAGTCCAAAAGCAGAATATGTCTCTTGTTGAACCAAATGCCTGATTCGTTCAGGAGGCAGACACCCATTCTGCTTTTAAAACTCTAGTTATTGATAAAACTTATAATTTGGAGCTCACCCCAGTAGCTCTCCCTGACCCCTGAGGACTATTTTACTGAGTCTGGTTCTGCTCGAGGTCTCTTTTTCCTTAAAGGATACTTCTTTCTTTCTACTCTTGCCAGCCTGCTTGTGCATGAGGTCTGAATCATATTCTGTATTTGGTATGGTTCATTGGTTCCTTCATCAAGGCAGTTTGTCATGAAATAACATCATAAAAATACAATTATAATGAATTGGACTGCATGTACTTTTTCTGATTTTGAATTACTTGTTGCAAATGGGTGTTACATAAAAGACTGAAGTTAAATCTGGCTTTGCTCTGACCAGAGTTTACAACAAACTGCCATCTAGTGATTGATGCATCATCAACAACAATCTGATAAAAAGTACAAAATCTGTCTCCAAAAAGGTACATTCACTACATTTGCATTTTAAAGCCCACTGTGAGCTGTTTCCCTGGCAAATACGGATCAGAATCTTTCCAACAAATGAACCAAACTGATCCTGCAGTTTAGGAGGAGCCTGACTGGTCTCAACTGGTGTGCAAGCTCGTACTGGATTGATGGTAATCTTCAGCAAACTCTGCTGTTTTATTGTTTCCCCATTAACTTGCTCCATTTTGCAGGTGTTGTATTTGAAGTAAACACTTTTTAAACTATTCATCAGTTGTAACTTTCACTTTTCTGGCACCGGGTCATGGGATCAGCAGCCTAAGAAGGGTGACCCAGACCACCACCTCTCCAGCCACCTCCACCAGGAGCATGCAGAGGTGTTCTCAGGCCAACAGAGACAGTCTCTTCAATGTGTATCCCACATCCGCACCACCTCAATGGCGTTTCTTAAAATGGAAGCAGCTCAATATGTGGCAGCTTTATTCCAAGTCCATCCAGGATGACAAATTTCTCACGCCATTCTGGGATGCAAACAGTTATTAAAGTGGAAGAGCCCATGAACAACCAATGAAAGACAACGACCTTTACCTGTTTCATTCCATCTTGCAACATCATGTAAGGATAGGTGGACATGATGACAGAGAGGCTGGAAAATACTTCTGTGATCTGGGTTTGTGATGTCACAGTTCCCTGGAAATATCTAGGCTACTGCTCATGAACAAGAACCAACAAGCTTAATTTTGAGTTATTTGGCAGAACAATAGGCTTACTCCAAAAGTAAGTCAGGCTTCACTTACTCTAAAAAATAAAATAAAATAAAAGGTTAGCATGTCCACACTAGCAGCTTAGTTACAACCAGATTCCAAATGATTTTATTTTGGTTTATTTATGGCAGTTGGATTGTCCAGTGGCTGGCCATTATCACTTCCTCATCACACTACAAAGAAATTGGTAAAAGCAGTAGACATCTGTAACCTGGTATTCCACTGGGCAGGGTCGCCAGATCTAGTGAGAAAAATAAGTAAATAGGACTCAGAAAACAGGACCAAAACATTCAACCCAGGATTTAAACAAAACAAAGCAAAACAAAGCAAAACAAAACAAAACAAAAATAAAAAAAACAAAAAACAAAAACATAATGTAATCAGCAAGGGATCTGAATTGATTTATTGCAACTATTGATAAATATCAATGATCAACAACATAAAAGGCCTGTGGCCTGCTTATGGTTAGTTAAATCTCAAACATTTAACTAATTATTGTACTCATAAGTCCAATAACCCACAATATACGACTTCTGATGCTTTAACGTGACTTTTTAAGAAGAAAAAAAAGCCCAAAGTAATTTATAAGTGGAATTGAGAACCCTGCTTGCTAACAGCTCCATTTCTCCTCTGGTATGGATTGACTGAAGGAGCTGGTAGCCAGGCTAATTTTGATAGACATAAGGTATTTAGATGTGTTTCAGCCAGTTTTTTGTTCCGCCCATTTGTGAAGATATCGAATTTTGTGACTTTCAAAACCACAATTAAGAAAACACACGGGTGACGTCATGGATGGACAGTCTATTTATTTTGCAGTCCATTCTCATGAAAAAACAACTTTTATGACTTAGGTAGCTACCCAAGTGACAAACCTGTGTTATGGTGGAGAATTTTTCCCTTTCGCCAAATAAAGGAACGAATAAACAACTGAATAAATAAACAAACTACCTTAACTTGTTTTTTAACGCGTGGAAGTACGGAACCTTGTTATTTTGCCCGTGTGATGCCGGACTCAAGCCAGTGACGAACCATTTCCGCCACTTGCTGTCAACAACGCTGCATCTCCACGCGTGTTTTGGGTGAAGATGGTAAAAAAGATGTCCCTACGTTGTATTAGGTTTATGAAATCGGTCTTGCCTGTTACTGTTATAACGCCAGATTTGATCTTCAGCGGGTTTTTCTGTGTTTTTCAGCCGAAAACTCAGAAGGGAAAAGTGGCGGAGAAGGTGGTCCACCCGTACAGCAGGAAAGCAGCTTATCTCGCCCGAGAAGAAATCAGACTGAAAAAGAAAGAAAGGTTTATACATTTATATAATAAAACACAGAATAACCAGTTATTTTGAAGTGGTCTGATATTCAAAAATATTTACTAAGTGAGTCCTGGCAAAAGAAATCAGCTTAATTCAGTGTAAAAATGTAACCAGTATTTGGATTTGAAAGGGTGTTTTGCTGCACGTATAACTTACAAGGAATGAAATGAAAAGACACTTAAAATCTATGATGTACTGATAGTGACTTAGGGGAGAAAATGAAGAGTGTGTTTTGAATGTTTGGGCCACTAAGTGGGTTTTCTGATGCTGCAGACTGAAGAGTGAGAAAGCGACACGTCTGAATAACATTGGTGAGTACTTTTATCATTCATGTTAACACTCAAATGAAATTACACTAAAATAAACTCTTTTCTGTTTCTGGGTTTCATGTGGCAGGTGAAAAGCTGCTTTGGTTTCAGAGTCATTTGGATCCAACAAAAACAAATTACACAAAGAAAGATGCCTGTGACGTCATTGAAAGGTAGGAAACCGATTTTTTTTTTCAATTAGAAATGCATTTTAGAAAGTTTATACGTAAATTATTTGTGCAGATTGTAAAATTTTTTTCACCATTTTTCAAAGAGTTTTTTGAGTTTTTGTTTTTTGTTCAGTTTCTTGACATTTCAGAATACTTTGTTTTGTCGACTTTTGGATTTGAGATGTTCAAATGTTTAGTGAACTGAGTTGCTTTTTGTGTGTTCAGATACCTTCACAGATTTGATTTAGAGTTAGAGCAGATCGAATTAGTGAATGGCATCAAGGGTCGGCAAGGTCGTCTCCATGGTGCCAGAGAGACGGTCATCAAACAGACTATTGAGCGTGAGCGGGCGCAGTACGAGAGTGTTGGATTTGGTAAGTCCTGTGTATATATTGCAGTGGCAAATGAGACTAAACCATTGTTTTAAAGACACCCTATGTAGTAATAGCTCTTCCTACCTTTCCAGGGTGTTAACTCATGAACTTTGTTGTGAGGCGCTGCCTCCATATGGTCAGAAAAATAGTTTAGAAAGATAAAGATATAAGATTAAATTGAAGTGAATGCAACCTCAGATGAACAATGACAACTGACATTACACAGACGATAAACAAAGACATATAGCAAATAACTGTCAAAAACAAAGCACATCCCATGACTCAAGTAGCTTGTTGAACTGCACAGAAAGGTACTATTTCCTTTTGGAAAAGTAAAAGAAAAGTAATACTTTTCAGTGCAACGTTATTGGTCTCATTGTAGAGGAATATTGTTCTAATCTTCTTTTACAGTGTTATTTCAGTTCTTTGCAGTTTGTGGTCAGGTGTTTATGCACCAGCTCAGGCTGCACATTCTCCCTTGAGTTTTGGACTTCAGACCAGCGCTGGTTTTTGGAATCCTTGTCCAGTTGCATGGTCTTTGCCAAGTTTTAGCTGTTGGACAAATCTCACATTTGACACTGGTATACTTTGGCATAAAGAGGAGTTCATGACTGACTCTGGGTTCCCAGCTCCTGTTGTTGCGAAACAAGCCCATCTCATCACACTCTTCATCATTTCACAGTTGGGGTGAAGTGCCCGCTGATGTTCAGTCTGGTTTTCAGCAAATTATTGTCAACCATCTTCACCTCATTGTCATCTGTATAAAGAACAGCTTTTTTTGTCCCAAAAGACAGAATAGGTTTTGTTTCGATGACAATTCCAAATGAGTCCGAATTATTCTTTCTTTTTCTAATGTCCCTCTCAAGAACTTCAACTTTAAAATGTTAGCTGAGACATGTAGACTCTGTTGTTTTGAGGGATTTTTTTTTTTTTTTAAGAATTGCACAAACTGAACTTCAAGTTAGCTTCTTGAAACACTCAGCTGTTGAGTGTTTTTTTTCTACCTTTTGAAAATCCTTCTTGTCATCAAATGATGGAGTTAAAATGAAAAACCTTTTCAGACCGATACTCGCCAACACTTGCTTCTCTGATGTCATTGCTGATGTCTTTTCTCTTTGGCATTGTGCAAATACTTATCTGAACACTCCAGACCAGCAAACTGCTGAAAAGGGGTTTGCACACCCGCTGAGCATCAGTTCATCAAGGATTGATGATTAGTGGCACCTGGTTATAACTTGCGTACATAATTTCTCTGGAACCATTAAGGGGGTACTTTGTGTTGCCCACTTACTAATAACCTCTTGATCATTTGCATTTCATTAGCACCACAAAGTTACTTCTTGGTCTTATAATTCATATAGAAGCAGTAATGGCAAACTTTGTCTTTCAAACTCTATTTCTTCATTTTGTGTACATTTTTGTGAAATATATAATGACATTGTCATAAATCTGAGGTTGTGCTCTATTTTATTTTAAGACCTGGTAAGGACCAGATAATTTATACGTTTTGATATGTAAAACCGTAGAACTGAAGGAGGAAATGTTAATTTTCCTCATGACTGTATCCATTTTCTCACTGTCCTTCATCCTCTCTCATGTTCTCAGAGATCCCAGACATCATAAATGCCAAACATCTGAAAACATTTAGGTGAGTGTTTGAGCTTCGCATATTTGATAGTAACTTATTAACAATGTACTGTTTAACAAAATGAGATGACCCAGCGGATGACTCGAGTTGAGATTTAAAGCTGATTTCATACACGAAAGTTTGAAGTGCTTTCCAAAAAGTTTGGGGAGAAAAGATGGTAAACCTCAAAATAAGTAGTGAGGAAAAAATCAAATGAATTTAATTTTTCTTAAAAGTAGACTCGAGGTTTATCATTTCTTAAAACTAACAATAACATTTTTAAAGAGCATAAAGTCATTGATCCATTATCTATACCTGTTCATTTCTATTCAGGGTCAGTGTGGTCTGCTTGTCTATCCCAGTGTTCTTCAGGTGAAAGTCAGGGGTACAGCCTGGACAGGTCCCCAGTCCATGTAAAATATAATTCACAGAATAAGTGAATATGTTCAAAGTGGCATGAAAAATGTTCCAGTTTAAAGAAAATCTAGAGTTAAGGAGCTGGTCAAGCTTCACAACTGGACTAACTTTCTACTATGTCACCTGTAGGTTTTCTAAAGTTTTTAAGATGTAAAATATATAATTTTAAGTTCAGTTCTTTAAGAAGTTTTTGGTTCTCAATTCACAACTCAACTGTCAAGTTTAACTGATGACAGCTACCCATTTGATGGCATAGATTGCAGCTGTCACTCAAAAACATACATAAAAATTTACCAAATGTTTTGAACCAGGCTGTAGATATTTCTCTGCTGCAAAGTTGGACACCTAGTGGTCATTTAAGAAACTGCAGCTTTTTTTTTTTGGCTTCTGCGTTGACGTCAGACTTGTGTTGTGGTTGTAGCTCCTTGTTTCCAGCAGAGGGCAGCAGAGTGACTCTTAAAAACTCTCCACACTGGGAGCTGCCGTGTTCCTACTGGTCAGACACAACTTCCAAACTTGTATTCAGTGAATCTGTCCCATCCTAATGAAGGTCAGCAGGAGGGACAGTGTTGGTCAACATCAGCATTTTAAAAGTGTTGCTGATGTCCAGTATTTGAGCTGAGAGGAGCAGTGACCAGTAAAATCCAGTTCTAGCAGCTTCTTTTGTTTTTTTCCCTTTATAGGGGTTTTCTGCATATCAATTTGGCTAAAAGCACAAAGAAACATTTCTAAGTTTTGTTTGGTTCCCCATTTTAAGATGCTAAAATAATTATGGGAAACTTGAGACAGGCAGCAGATGGTCTGCGACTATCGTGATTAATTTGACAATGCTACCACCTGTTCAAGGTGACTTTATTTTGTGGGCGTCATGAGTTCCACAAGTGCAAACAGACAAATATTATTTAGTTATGATCATTACACCTTAGGGGAAGCCAAGAGGGAGGGAGCATTTTGTGTGAAAACTTGTGCTCGAGTCAGATGTGAGGGAAGAGGAAATACGACCCTGTCGAGATAACTGTGCAGGTGGAAACCAATGCAAAGGAGCAGAGCTGGTCATAACCGGTGCCCCGTAAAATCTAAATCTAGTATTAACATGTAAGAAATGCAACTGTACAGGCTACTGCAGATAAACTGATGCATCTTATCACTTAATTGGTTTTCTATAAATTGTGGGTATACTAGCAAATATTTCTTTTTCAATATTGCAGTCAGGACATGAAAAAAGTGCACAAATGTGCAGAGAACTAAAAATTGTGAATTTTAAATGGATTTTGATTGTGGGGTGTGTTGAATATCTGTGGGTTGTCTTTGCAGAGAGTGGACTGGAGATCTGAAGAAACTTCCAAATATTAAACTGCGAAAGGTGTCAAATAAAGGTCTGGAAACAAAAAATGAAGCAGAGGCGACAGAAGAGGCTGAAGTTGATTTGGACAAGGAGGAGGTGGATGAGACCGCGCAGATCTCAGACTCCCTGTGACCTTCACCTTTACATCGGAGTCTCTGCAGATCTGGGACATTAACTGGCCTTAAATAAAGATTTTTATTCCATATACAGGTGTTGATGCCAAAACTTTAATGATACCAACTTGGTCTACATTCATTGTTTATTGCACAGACAAAAATAGTGTTGTATGTAATCTGCATTGAGCTAGAGAGAATTTTAACAAAGAAAACCACATTCAACACGCCCAGTGACACTGGCAAATTTAAAACCTGTAGAAAAGAGGACAAGGATAAACCAAGACAAACACGACTATAATCTCACATAAAAACGTGAACAGATGGCAACCATGAACGCTCTAGTTACATTAACGTCTAATAACCGACCTCCGGGGCCAAAACCAGCTAACGCTGCAAAACGTCGTCAACAAATGGGCTACTTGATGCTCTATTTTAACAAATATTCAGTATTTCTTCTGAGCGTTAATAACCTTTTCAAAATATTACAGTTTAAGACTTTTTACTGATATACATGTTTAGTTTGAATAGATGTTTTACTTGTTATAACGACTCTTTGGTGTCTGCAGACCTGATTGTCCAGAACTAGCGTTAAGGCCTCAGTATGCTTCAAACAAAGTGCTAGTCAGATCATCTTCACAGCATTCACAAGCTTTTTTTCTCCCACACTTTATAAAACTCTTAAAGTTGGTTTTTTTGGTTTTTTTTCCCATTTGGCATACAAATGACAATTTACATTTTTGTTGTGCACAGATAAAAATGCTTTTGGTGTGAGGGTTTACACCACATCAAAAGGTTTATGTGTCTTAACGTTTTTGTTTTGCTGAAGTCTCAGACTAGTGAAGAGACTTCGTACAAAGCCACTTTAACAGTTGGGAAATGCTGAAGTGGAGGATTTTGACCTCATCGTAATGAAAAAGGAACAGGAAAAAGTAGCACAAAAGTAGATTTGATGTGTTGATCGCTGACCAGAGTGGGAGGTCCTGAGATGTGTCGAAGTATGAGGCATGTTTGATCTGAGGGCCTTTAAAGTGCACGGTGTCATGTTGAACCTCTCGCAGCAGCGGCTCTAGAGGCCTTCGTCGTCCGTTAATTACTCAACTCCATGGCACGTGTTGCTGGATTTACAGTTCAGAACGCCTCACATCAGTGGGGCTTTTTGAACACTTTGAATTATTTTTGCCATTTGACAAAGTCTTGAAGCATATTGAGACCTTTAAGTTGATCCATCCACAGGGCTTTTCACAAGTTTCACTTATGTCAGTGCAGGTTTTTAAAAGTGCATACGAATAAACTGGCATCAGTTTACCATTTAACCATTCCTTGCTGGCTTTTTTTTTTCTTCTTCTTTTGCATGTCCTTACCTGCTCTTCTCTTCAAGTCTTTCATATTTTGTACTTTCACATCACTACAAACCCTGCTGCCTTCAGCTTTCCTGCATAAGTGAAGAACTGGATCAGTCCTTGCTCTCCAAACTCATCTGTTGCATCTCAAGACCAGCCCTCACCGGAGCCGAGAATAACGTTAAAATGCAGCACGGGTCTAAATCACACTGGTTTGTCTCATCGGCTGAGCAGGGTGTGATTCAACTAATCTGATGACTCAGTCAGACAGGGTTTTGCGCCGGTGCCACTGCAGCCTCCACAGACATGTCGGAGTCCACGTATGCCTCTGGAGCCGGGACGGGGGCTGGGGTAACCGGGGTAACCGGGACCTCTA
Source organism: Zenarchopterus dispar (assembly GCA_028564865.1). Classification (NCBI taxonomy): domain Eukaryota; kingdom Metazoa; phylum Chordata; class Actinopteri; order Beloniformes; family Zenarchopteridae; genus Zenarchopterus; species Zenarchopterus dispar. The sequence goes on from JAOWBL010000001.1 coordinate 10,092,685, forward strand.
CGGTTTCGTGCTTGCCGTTGGTCATGGTGCTGTGCAGGTTTTTCTCTGGGCAGTTCTGCACAGTTATGATGCGGTTGAAGGCCTTGAGGCGGCGCCACAGCTGCAGGTAGACCTTACACTGGATGTACATGAAGATGAGGCCGCCTGTGAAGCCAATGGCCACCACGATCAGCTTGGTCCAGAAGGGCCACTCCAGTATACCTGTGGACAAACACAAACACACACAGTTGCTTTCAGCAAACCTGCAGGATGTGTGAGGCATCACGATGGTAGCGTGTGCAGAGCTGTGCTTACCCTGCGCCGTATAGTACTTCTGAAGAGAAACTCTCCATAACTCGTCTGCAATCAAGAGTGAGTGTGATTTCTCTTTATTCTTTTGATCTCTTCATTAAAATGCTCTATTCTCTTTTGAACATACTGCAGCTGTTCTGTTTTTAATCTCTTATTTTTAATGTCATCACAACACACCACACTGAACACATCTATAACTGTACAAAAAGCACTGAGGAGTCTTTTTTTCACTTTGGTAATGAAACTAATTTATTACTCTGTTATGTGAACCTACTCTGATGGTACTTGGGAGTTTGTGAATCTGTTTCACTTTTCATTTCTAGATAAATACTTAAAACCGCACAAGATCTTCATAGCTCTCAAAAGTAGATAAATACTTCTTTTCTTCGGAAAATGACGTAAGACTATATGTGGGCTTTCGCTTCCTTATCTGGTGTGTCATTTACACTATCGTGCCGATGAATACATCAGACACAACGTCGGGCTCCTGCCCAAAACCAATTGTTTTCTACTTTTTAAAAGCAGTTTTGCATGGTTTGGCCCATAAATCAAAAGCCTTGCTTTGCTGAAACTGTTTTCTTACACTCAACTCCACCTCCCACTGGTTTCAGTTGACATCCATGTACTATGCAAATAATTTTCAGAAGTTTGGATCTTTTTGCACGTAAGGTGTCAGTTGTTCGGTGTGGAACTAAGGTCAGAGGCGACGCCTCCATGAAGACACTTCCTTCTCATTCACCACAATGTTTGAAAGTTTGCACATCTTTGCAGTTTGTTTTCTGAATTTGTCTTATTGACCAGCACTGTAGCTCTTATCTGGATTTAAATGTCTATCTTTCATATCTTAAATAAGGCTTTTTACACAACTTAGTAAGCATTCCCAAACCTACACTGATCCAGTAGATCTCACGTGAAATCACAGCTAACTGACCACATCTACAATGCTATTAAAATGTGGGTGGTTAACCATATAAAGTAATCTTTAATAATGAGAAGCTAACATGACCGAGTTCAAATGTGCCACATGCTGTTAAACATCCTAAATTTAACCATTTATTTTTATATGAAGCAGGTCCAAATAAATGAGAGTGTGTCTGAAGTCATTGAGGTTACATTTGAACTATTTCAGAAGATGTGACTTAAGTTTTTGAATGCAGTTAGCAAGTTTAATCAAAATGACAACTGTAACAGTAAAATTACAGACTGGCTTCAATTTCTCTGCAATTCTTCAAAAACACCCCAGATATTGAAAGTTACTTCTTTAAAGTCTGTGCAGGATATATAATGTGCAGAGGGACACCATAGGAAATTTACAGTACCAGTAAAAAGTTCATAGATTAGTTTTTGTTTTTCTTGTTCATTCATTTGAATTTTAAACTTTTGTCTGGTACTGTATTACTGCACAGTAGAATCACAGAGAAAACAATAAAACACAGAGTGATTGCGAAGAAAACACAGCACACACAACCAGAGTCAGATGGGTTTAACGATCAACAGGTGAGTTTACAGGTACCCTGTGGAGTTTTGGCCACTGTGGGGAGGTGAGTTATATCAGTAATGAATTATGAATAAGGTCCTTGGAAACACAGGTGAAGATGCATATTACTATTAAGGATTGGTTCTACCTGAATATAGTGTAACTTTAACATTCAACATGAGCTATAGTTCTCCATCCATCCATATCCATTTACTGCTATTCAGGCTCACGGGGTCTGCTGGAGATTATCCCAGCTGCCTTTGGGTGAAAGGTGGGGCCCCACTCAAGACAGATTATCAGCCCATCACATCATAATAACCTATTTCTCTCAATATTTTAACAATATAGTTTCCCTTTAAGGAGTCATAAAGTATGACTGAACTGAACTGAATTAACAGGTAATGTTGAAGTATCATCAAAGCTTTTACATGTCTGCCACAAAGAGTAGAATATAACATATAACATACCCCTCTTCAAAAATACAACTGCAGAGTGGCAGTCCCACAGTAGGAATTCTATGAACTTGTGTCAACAAAATTCAAACGAGAAATTTTAGCAACCAGTTTTATAGCTGTTGATAAATTCACCCTGTGATTAAGCTTTCTGTTTGATTAATGTGATAAGAAATCTTATCTAATGTGGTGAGTGTAAAGAAAACCCCACAGGGTACCACTGAGCTGCGGGTCTTTCTCCTGCTTCACTAAAAACGAAAGGTTTCAGATTTCACTCTGCGTGTCTCTGGTATGTGAGTAGTAGGAGATGCATGAAAGTACTGACCGTTCTTCCCAAGTCTGATCTCTTCAGTCGTTCTCCTCACCAGAATGTAAACAGACCACAACATACACACTATTGCTATCAGGTGAAACAACACCGAACAGAAGATCTTTCTCCGTTCGCTCTTGGACATGTGCAGCTTCTCCCACTAGAAGATGGAGAGATGGAGGCAGGACCGATGAAAGAGGAGAAAGAAATTGTGTTCATGAGTACACCTTTAAACTCTTGGCTTGATGTTGACCAATCAGCGACCTTGTTAGCATACCTTGCTTAAAGGTTTGAGCTTTGTCTCCATGATGAAGTCAAACTTGCAGAGTTCACAGCAGCGAGTGTCTGATGATTTGATCCACTGGTTGAGGCAGGCCTGATGGACAAAGCTCAGGCTTCCTGTGCAGCGACACGGTGTTATTAACGGGCACTCGTCATCCCCCTCACAGTGGCAAATCCTTAAAGCAAACACAGAAGACACGTATGTTGATCAGAAAAAGAAACTATGTGGATCATTTTCCTATTTTCATTCGTGTCATGTTATTTCCCTTTCTGTCAGTTCTTTCTCTACGTGATCAATGCTCGTACACTAACCTGCAGACCTCCAGCTCAGAGTCATCTGAGCAGTGTCGCAATGAGGTCCCATTCATACCACAGTGTTTCTGCGGCGTGGGCACTGACATGTCCCCACCTCCTGACCCCTTCTCCTGGTATCTTTTAGTGATGAGCTCCTCGCCATCATCCGCCAGTGAAGAACTTCCTCTTGGGCTCCTTGACTTGTGGTTCTGCTTCTCTTTTTCTCTGCTCCGTGACCTCTCCCTCTCTGACACGTGGCCGTCTCTCTTCAGCGAACCCGTGATGTTGTGGCGCTTCTTAAGGCCATTGCTGTCTTCCACCAGAGGCTGGTTCTCCTTCCCTTCATCCGAGTCTACAGACTGCAACTCCATTAACTCTACTTTGTCTTCTCCTCCCTTACGGCAGTTTAGCGCATCCCTCTCTTTGCTGCTCACACTGCGCCGGCGCGCTCTTCGGGCTTTCTCTTTGCTCCAGCTCCGGGTCCCACGGCACGCTTCTTCCTCTGTGGAGGAGTCGGACTGCGGGGCACCGGAGCAGCGAAGGCGGGGTGGGAGCTCCCTGCGGTTCCTGAAGGAACGCTCCCTCTTCTCGCCCAGCTCACTGCGGTCGGAGCTGACGCCGCGGTCGCTCTGCTCCTGTTTGCCGTTGGGTTCCACGCAGTCGAAGGTGGTGCAGCTGCTCCTCTTGCGCCGGTGACGCCTCTTCACCTGCTTTTTCTGGGCCTGAGCCGACGAGCTCAAAGCTGTGCTGGTGACCGTCATTGCGGAGTTATTGCGTGTGTGCTTGTTGCGCTTGTGGGACTCAGAAGCATCTTCTTCTAAGCGGGTCTGCTGGCCAGAACTAAACACACACACACATACATACGCACACACACACACGGTGATGAGTAAAGTTAAAAAAAAAAAAAAGATGGAAAACATATTAAGGTAATATCATTGATATTGAAAAAGTTTATGATTATAGATTTACTCCTTATTTTAACATTTTTAAAAATTTAAATGTGAAAAATTGCTACATTTCAGCCAATTTTATGTATATTGTCAACAATTACTGATTGAAAATTAAATTACTGTTCCACCAAAAGAGAAAATAGATAAGGAAAAAAAAACATGGAAATGAGTCTGTGATGCAAATGATGAAGAATTATGGGATGGATTAAAGATGACCTAAAATGACACATGGGAGCTGAGGCACTCACACACTTCCTATTGTCCATACTTTTATCAGATAAAGTTTTTCAGCTCTTTCTCATCAGTCCAGTCGGCAATAAGTTGGATTTCATTTCTGCAATCACCATGGATACTAAAGGATTTCAGCATCCATTTGAAGTTTGTTATGCCCTAAAGGTGCGGCGGGCGATACTAATTCAGTCTCCAACGCACTGGAGAGGAGACTTTAAACTCTGCATACTAAATTAACAGAGACAACCCCGACTGTTTTTACTTCACAAACACCACCATTTCCTCTGTGTTAACTGTGCTTCTTGCAGAGAGCCGTCTTACCTACATATGTCCTGAACAGATGGGGTTATCGATGTCCTTGAGGCTGTGGTATGTCCAGCTGTGGAGTTGCTCCCCTGAAACAACCAACATCCTCAGTTTAGCCCCAGTCTTTCCTTGTAATTACAACAATATGTCAAGCATTTCCAGTATAACAAAGCCTCAGAACATCTTCACCCAACTCCTTTTTACCTTCGAATCTGAATTTGCTGTATCTATAAAACATTTTGTGACTAACTAGTTGTTGTGTGATTCAAGAATGAGCATGCCCTCCTTGTGTCGGCCATTTGAGACAGCAGATCTCTGACACATTGGGAGGATTTTTATAATAGAGACTTTGTAGTGTATCATACAGAATATAACAAACGCATACTGAAATACTACTGCAAATACTACATAGAATAATTTATTTTACCTTTCCACAATAAGGATCATTTGTTTTTCATAGTTTTCTCCAATGCACCTGCATTCAAGAACCAGTGAGCATGATGGTTCATGACCAAAGTGCACTGCAGGATTTCTTCTGAATCCCTTTTTTTTTTGTCCTGAAGACCAGAATATCTTTAGATTATAATTTTTTAAAGTCTTACTAAGATTTAAGCAAGTGTTAAGTTTTGTATCTAACAGATTTGGGAAAAAATAGAGTTCATTCTGATTATCCATATGATAAATAATAATCTCAGTTTAGCTCCTGAAGGAGTTTATGACTCATTAGGTGCTGACATTATATATATATTTAAATGCTATGAAGCTGAAGTGATGTGTTATTATTATTATTTTTGGTTTGTGGATTAAATATAAAGATACTAATAAGTCAAGCTTCCATATGGTGCAAGTTAATGCAAAAAAAAAGTTGATTAGTACAGCATAAATCGATAATGTAGTGGTTATAACACTCAGAACAACCTTTTCCTGCTGTACATTCATGATTTGCATGTGGTTTTTCCACCCTCGCACATGGGATCCTTCTTGAAAAAGCAAAACCCATCAACAATATAAACGTTTCACTTGATTTCTGCTCTTCGAGCTCATTTGACGGTTACCTTGGAGATGTTGCTGTGTCGGCTCCCCGAGCGCCCAGGTGCCTTCCTCCCCTGCTGTGAGAAAGAGAGACAAAAAGTCATTAGTCAAAAACACAGAAGCAAATGTGATGCTTCAATTTTACGGGGAGGCTGTACAGCCCCAGGTTTTAAAATCATCAGTTACTCTGGCATACGACAGCAGACACAGAATATGATTATATGAAATATAATATTGAAAAACAAGCACTTCCCTGTGCTTTTGTCAACCAAAGCTGAGGGCGCTTTAATCTCATAATCATTTAGTATAAATCAGTAGAAAAAAGCAATGGGGCTACTTCAAATGTCACGAGGTGAGGGTGATCTTTTCAAATGTCATGTTTAATTAGATATTCGAATTGCAAGAAGAGTGTTTCATTTTTAATCTGCTGCCAGTTTTATTTTTTCATGAGAAGGTGCACAATGCTCTTGTTACCTTTCATTTGAGATTTCCAGTGACAACCTCTAAGCTCTCTTACAAATGCCTACGATATCAGTAAAATATATTTAAAAAAGTGGGTTCATTTAATAAATTTTACTTTACTTCAAACTAAAGTCAAATTAGAGACGCTTATGTTACGAGTCTGGTGTAAAAGAAATATTTCGTGTAAAAGAAATATTGCTGAAGCTAATCAGCTTTTAGGAGCTTACGTTCAACGGTGTTCAGTGTTGAGTGATCCTGCTGTATTTACTGTTTTAAAAAAAAACAGAGTTAGAGGTAACGTGACCTTGCTGTTTCACCGTGACCTCAGCTAAAGCTTGCAATCCTATTATCTGGTTGTCCCGCTACATGGGCACGATGCTGTTCTGCAATGTGTTGCTATTTAAAGCCAACTTAAGGCACTTTTCTTGAGAACTTCCCAGAGCGCTGATCATCTCAATTCAACTGTCAGGCCTTGATCTCTACCATTTTTTTTTTTGTGACCTCTGTTCTTTCTTGCAGCATTTGAGACAAGGACAAAAGGTTACGTGAAGTTGGCACGTTTTGACTCATGTGGCAAGCAGAACACTACTGAGTCAAAACACTCGTCAAAAGCATTCAAAGCCTACCCAACCTTGCCTGCCTAAGACCAAGTGAGATAGATGGTTTAATTTAACATGTTCAAATCTCTTGGCATTTGTCTGAACAGAGAATATTGAAATTTGATCGGATGTAGGTTTAAAAGTTTAAAGTTCATCACTCTGAAAATGAGAAATTGGAGCTATTCTAACAGGAACCTTTGTCTTTTACCCCCAGTCACATAGTCGATGGTACTGGGGTGTGTGGATTATTTAAGCACCTCTCCCCATACTGCGTATTCACTCACTGGTGCCATCCATTATTGATATTCCCCTGAACAGCCAATCAGAGAGGAGTGCATCATCACAGCAACCACGGCTTACTCTGTGTTAATAAATGAGTCTCTTACACGCAGACACTACAGGGTACGCGCTGTACAAGTCACCAGTCCATCACAAGGTTGACAGACAGGGGAAAAGACAAACAACAATCAATTTAGAAAGAGCAATCAACTTAAGAATACTTTTGAACTTTTAGGGGAGGCGGGAGGACATGCAAACCTCACAAGGTCCGTGCCTTGATTTGAACGAGGAGGCCTCTTGCTTGAGACGATTGTGTTAACAACACCTGTCCACAACGGCAGTATGCAAAAAAAGCTCCAATGTTTGTTTAGTAAAATTTACTTTACCTACAGAACACAAACACAATTCTAAAGATTTTGATATCAATACAGAAAGAAAATGAATACATATAGTTCTGGGTGGCTGGTGGGTTTTAGTAGAAGTTCCTTTAGTACTTTAATAAATCTTATCACTCAGGTTTGCAGTTATAGTATACACATATATTTTTACGTATTGGAAACACTCTTTACACACAGCAACTGCAGAAAAATACAACACCAAACATTAATGTTGATTTTTTGACACAATTAAGCCTGTAAACTTGTATCTATGTAACAGAATATGTAAAAAGTCATTAGAACCTCATGTAGGTTTTCTATTTAAAGCATTATATACACGGAGCTATATTAACCCTCACGGAGGCACCACTGCAAGAACACCCTGTTCGAATCGTTAAAAAAAACAAGAGTGCGTCTCACAAGCAGAAGACTGCATCATCTAAGCTGATCAAGGGATTTTCTGGTAGCCGCATTTAAATCAGTAGTCATGCTTGGAGTCGAACCAAACGCTCCTCTCCGCCACCTCCTCCAGGTGTCAGAGGAGGTGGACACATGTACTCAGTCTTGGGCGCACGTTTGCCTGGAGTTTAGTCCTACAGGACTGATCAGTTGCTCATTATGAATCGAAGAGCCTACTAATCCATTAAATCACTAAAACTTCCACAGTATACAACAAAGTTTCATTCTTGTGTAAAATTAGGCTGTCTTTAAGGACCACTGCACTTACACCTAAGCTGTGTGTGGGTGGGTTAAGAGGGGGAGTGGGCGGGGGGTTAGACTAGGTAGTTTTCCATTTTGACTTTTTGAGAATTTTAAACACTGCTGAGCTGCCTGAGTTTCCACAAACACACAAATATACCACAACCCAATAACCAGAAGCTACATGCACACAGGCAGCTACATGCACACAGGCAGCTACATGCACACAGGCAGCTACATGCACACAGACCTGCCTGTGTGCATGTAGCTTCTAAAACTGTAGCTTTGTTTCATGCATGAGAATTGAGCATTTGACAAGACTTCTTTTTTAGAAATACTATGAGGTGAAAGGAATTGTTTCTGATATTTCTGTGATGTGCACAGAGCTTGGTCCAATGTAGAGAGAACAAAGACAGAGCATCAAGAATCTGACAGCTTTACATGAAGAGAAGCTCACTCAGATACATCTGAATAACTTTGGACAAAAGAAAGCAGCAAACATAACCACAGAATGCCTCACAGTAAAATACAGCAAGATGAATTAAAACACAACAATAAAAAAAAAAAACTGACATAAAAAAAAGAAACATCTGTATATGATACCTAACAGAACCCTTCCCCTCAATTGCAGCTGATCAGCTAATAACTAAACATTTATATGATTTAAAACATTTGGTAACAAAACAAGGCCCAACTTCCTTTAAAAGCGCTTTCATTCAGACCTGACACCTTCTAAATGAAACTGAAGCAAAAATAAAATAATATGTTCAAGCAGGCTCACAATCTATTCAGGTTGCGAAGCAGTGAGGGGATGCAATGAGTACGCAATCTCAAAGACATGTGGTAAATCCTGGCCACGGAGAAAGTTTCATTTCAACACTCTTCCCTCAGTCAGAGATGATGAAAACACTTAAGACAAGATCAAAGTGCTCAACCTCTTTTTAAATGTAAGAAACTTAACATCTGCAGTTGCCATTTTTGAAGTACCAGAAAAAAAACTTGAAGCAAAAGGAAACCAAACACCACCAAAACCAAGCATCATCATCATCATCAAACAAACAAACAAACAAACAAACAAAACAGTCCATCCTGAATGAAACCCAAGGCAAAGTTTGTGTGCAAAGATCTTACTGCCACATACCTGAGTCTCTGCTCCTCCACTGACAGTCTGACTCTGAGGCACAGCAGAGACTCTAGTGAGTCTGTGCGAGCACATGTGCATGTTTCTGCAGAAGGGATTAAAGATGTGCGTGGACTGAGGGATGTATTTTGGTTTTGTACTCTGGCTTACGACCAGAAGCACCTCGAGCCATAATTAGAAAAGCAACGATGATGAGACAACTTCCCATGCCCTACTGGAATCCTACTTGTTTATTTTTTTTAAGATAACATTCCTTTCATGCCACAACATAGTGAAGTGATAAAGAATCATCATTGCTTGTCTGAGTTAATCCTGATTTGTCCGTTTGTTATTGCTGAATGTTACTTCTCTGTGTTAAATTACTTAAACAAACCAAGAACTGTCAGAGTCCATTGCTTAATCCTGGCTTTTGAAATTTCTGCAGATTGAATGGTGTTTATTACAACAGCATACAAATGAAAGGGATTTAGGAGGGGATGCAGGTTGTGCAGGTGTGCCAGATTGGAGTTAAATTGGAGTCTCATAACTTTCAATACAGGCAACTACAGCCACAAAACCTTTTTTTTTTTTTAAAAAAAGCCCTTACTTATTCAATACATCAAAAAGCCTCAAAACATGGTTCCTTAAATGTATTTTGAAGGTCCATGCCATCATGATTGGATGTTATCCTTCTTAAATCAGGTAAATTGTGACTTTTATAGTGTTTCTAAACAAGGTTTTTTGAACAGGCACACACACACACAAAATAGTGTATGTATATGTATGTGTGTGTGTATTTAATTGTATTATTGTCTGTTCTTTTTGCAAACTAATTAAACTAAAACTTGAGTACACCCAGATGAAGAAAGAATGTAACAGTAACTGTACAAAACTGAACAGATGAAGAAAAAAAGAGTCATGCCTTCTGAAACACAGATCTATTGCAGAGAGTATGACTGTCTGAATAAAGGGGTTTTGAGCTGGGATTTGAAAGTTTTACATTGAACTAACCAACATAAACATCGGCCATCATTTCCGCGTCAGCCCAACAAATGTTCACATCATGACTGTGTCATGTTTGTATTGCTAACATGACTGGTTCATTTATCTTATTTACTTTTTTTTGTTGTTGTCTTACAGCATTTTTATCTTCATCTCCAACTGAAACTATGAAAATCACCACACTTCTGAAAGCTGCTTGCGGTAAAATAACATATTGTGCTGACAGCCCATAAAGCCCTCAGGCTTATTTTTGTGTTTGTGATTTCGATCCATGTGACTAAAACAGATTTCATGCGTTGCTTTGTCGACTTGAATTTAGAATTTAATTGTCACTGTGTTACGCTTTGGCAGTCACACCTTTCTATGAATATGCTTAATTTTAACTGTGCAAATTTCTTTTCTTTAATCCTTCACTTATAAATATGAAACAGAAAAATGCATATTTAGGCGGCACGGGACAAAATAACTTTTGCTATTTTTTGCTCAGAGGTTTGCCCTGTTGGCGTGGAGGTTGAGTCGCTTTTACGACACTGTCCAAGGTTTTCTCTTGTTTGGTCACGCTCTCGTCTCTTCTTCCATCATTACGTTCTTGAGTCTCTTAAGCCAATCATACACCAGGCAACTTTGCAGAAACTTTTGAAAGATTAAAGAGAAAAAACACTAACATATAACACTCTTTCACGTCTAATGATATTCATAAAGCCAGAGTTTTAAATCACAGACTTAAATTTGGGAATCTTGCACGGTCACTATTTACACAACTAGAACCAGATGTGTTTGTGGATCAAAGGGCAACAACGCTCCTAATTGGTCACGTACACTAATTACATCATGAAACGACACAGTTTACATGACAAGACTTGTGATCATTTTAGATAATAATTGATTTTGTCATAATCTCAAGACGCAGAAGAAACTGCCTGATTCCCATCTTACAGCGAATCAAGCAAAACTCCAGATTTTCTCCCAGCTGTGGAACTTTGTCTGTGACCTTCAAATCACCTGTAGAACCATTAAGTATAAGGTTGGCATTAGTCATCCTAATCCATGTGAAGCTAGTTTTATCATTGCTGGAAAATAAAAACTGCTGGAAAATTATGAAGAATGTACGTACATTCTTTATGCCATTGTTCTCTGGTGCTCATGAAACTGTGTTGCAAAACATTCTTAGTGTTTGCTAAATTATGTAAGATGGGTCTTTGAAACTGCCCGTAAGGCAGACGTCTGAATAAGATAAGCAGAAGTATGGTATCTACCTTGCGTCATCATGATTGTCATGTAAGAAGTTGTTTCTCTGAGATGCTTCTGGTCCCAAACAGTGACTTATAAATAAGTCACTGTTTGGGATAGACTCAACCAAACAACCTGTGCTGCACGCGTGACTCTCCAGCTTAACAAATAAATAACCACTGAAGGCTTACCGGTGTCTTTTTTTTTTTTTTTAGGTTGGATGAATTAAAAGTTGTGTAATAAGTAAAAATTGCCAAAGCAAAACAATATGAAGAAACAACTAGGACAGGAGTCCAGTTACTTTGGGTGGTTTTTGCCACTCACAGGAAGGGAAACTATTAAAGCTATACATCACTTCCTAGAAGTAACATAACAGCTATACATCACTTCCTAGAAGTAACATAACAGCTATACATCACTTCCTAGAAGTAACTAATAACATATTCCTTTAAATGGAATTTAAAGGAATGGAATTTAAAGGAATATTCTTGGTGTTTTCACAGCAACAAGGTTCCTGGTTTGAGTCTTGAGTAAGGCCTCTCT
>JAOWBL010000001.1:10113924-10127809 GCA_028564865.1 Zenarchopterus dispar
GTTCATACTGGCAGGTAATTTAGAAATAAACCCTTTTATTGTATGTCAATTCATTAATTATTTGCTCATCTTTTTTTATCTTGAAAGCAGCAATGCTAAGAGTGAATTAAAGTTAGGTTTACTCATCATCTTGTACCATCTAATTTCTCCAAATATTCAGGTCTGACTTTCTGTTATACTTCTCCTAAAGTACTGCAACAATCGTTTTTATCCAGGGATGGTTCACACCAACCAGTCTCTGTCCCAAGACAGACTTTGACACTTCACTCTTCAGCAGCCAGACTTGAGAGAAGAAAGGCCTGCAAATTTTGTCTTGCAACAAGAGAAGAATTTTACATATATTTAACTGAATTTATCAACTTTTTGCTCTTGTTTCCTCTAGATACATGTTTTACTATTATTCAGTTTGAGATATTTGTGATCTTTCTGAAACAAATGGATAAGCATGTCCATGTGTGCAAATCGAGTTAGTCATGAGAAGTCTATAGAAAGCAAAGTTGAAATTGATAGAATTACTATAATTAATGGATAAAGGGCTGAAAGGATGGAGGGAACAGTGGAAAGGAAGTGACACATTTCACACTTTCTTGTCACAGAGCCTTACACGGCTGGACAGATGGTGCTCTGACCTGCTCCGCTCACATCAGAGACGCTTCGATCACCCACCAAAAAGTGCACATTTCCAGGTGATAACAGTGGAGCTGCAGAGGTGATAACAGCTAATGGCACCACATATTAAGCACTGCCTGCAGTGAAATTTGAAACACTGAAGGAAAGTGATCCTAGGAGCCATACATCTAATCTTTTTATTTTGAGGGGTGGGGGTCGGGCAGTCAAGAAAAGAAAATATTTTATGCAAGATCTGTACAAACCATATTAATATTATGAATGCTTGAGTACTCCTTAGAATTATATCTAATATTTCTAAATATACTAAATATTAATAAACCTTGAAATTAAATATATATAAGTTATTAGTATCTCATGTATACCTCAAAATGACCTTCAGAGTTACACAGATACAGACAAAAAGCATATGATTAATTTGACCATAGTTATGCACTACTTATGTACAGACAGCTATAGCTGAGAAAGACACTTTCTCAGCTCTCAGACTGTGGAAGAAGACACAGAATGACTTGCTTCGCCTGTTGTCTGGTACCACAAGTATTATCTACTGTTCTGAATGTGCTAAGAGTTCACAAGGTAAGAAAACCTACAGTTCGGTTTTGATAAGGGACCGAGCATAAGGAGAAAACACCTGACATTGTCTCATCAGGCTGTTTCTTTCTAGGCAAAAAATATTAAAATATTACTTTCCAACAAGTAAGAGAATAACTTGATTGCAGTATATTTTAATAGAAAAAGAACCACCAACAATGTCTGGATTTATAACCAAGTCATTGCTCTGATACAGCATATTCTAATAATTATATAAAACATTTTCCCAAAAATATGTTTTGGATTCAACTCAAAAAGCATTTAGAGCATATGCTGTAGTTGTCACATCAAAACAGGTTGGAAGGATTAAGTTTTGGGTTAAGAAAAATGATTATTAGTTAAATGAGAATAATATTTGTTCAGAAGAGAAAACAACATTTTATTGAACAAGTAATGCTATGATTCCTAGTCCAATATTAAGGTCCAAAGAAAGCAATTAATCACAAATTCCAAGTATTTATGATGACTTATATTTTTATCTTTGTAAGTAATGTGGCTTAAAACAGATATGTTTTGAGCCACATCACTTACAAAGGTTTTAATAATCAGTAATAATTCACTTCTCTCACATCCTACATCAGGGTTTGTGAGAGATGTAGGTATCGGCATTTGCGTGTGTTTCTGTGTGTGTGCGTGTGTTAATAATGTGCCCTGCAGTGCTTACACTAGGTTCCAGCCAGGCAATGTGTAAGAAAGAGATGTATTTTAAGTTAAGCCTTTGAAGACCATGACATGGCTTTGATGTGCACGGAGCTCTATAGAGGGAGTGCATTCATGTTGAAATGAGAAAGGCAGAAACATACAGAAAACCTCAAAGACCCCCACACACAAGCACAGACACACGCACACACTCATTTACAATCAGCATGCACTTCAAAGAGCAGTTGAACGAGGCCTTCCTGTATGGACTTCATAGCTGCAGGCACTATATCTCCCCGTGTCTCTCTCCTAAAAAGCATCTTCTTTTCATGATCTCCCTGATGTCACCTTGACTCAGCACCTGAAAGTGTGTGAATGCATGATTGTGCTTAGTTTGCACTGCAAGGCGTCGCTCGGTTTGCGTCGTGCCTGACTGCTCTGATCTGAGCAGGAATGCTACGGGCGGACAAAGATGACCCCCACTGGATCACCAGCACTGTAAACATGAGGACAATGCATGCGTCTTTCCCCCGTGGAGGGGGGCGAGGGCTGCCCTTTGGCTAAGTTAAATCCTACTGCTTCTTATCTCTTCTCCTTGGCCCTTTGGTATCACCACCTGCAATCTGTGCCCCTCAGCTGCCAAACACACCTTTAATATAGATTTCCCTTCAATACAGATTTTTTGATATCAATATCCTCTGAGGCAGCACTCTTAACAGCAGGTCTTCTTTATCCACAAAGAGAAAGGATGATGTGTTACAAGGTATGAAAGTTTGGATAATGTATGAATAATTTTTGTTTACCATTATTTCCAGCACTAATGTCACATGACTTTTGAATGTCACATTTTAAGGAACACATTTTGCTGTATATTAAGAAAAAAAAAAGTTGAATGTATCCCAATATAATATAATGATGGCATAATGGCATATAGTTTCTTCAAGTGCCCAACTAATTTCAATAGTTTTAACTCATTGATTTATTCATTTCCTATACCCGTTTGATTCCTACTAAGAGTCACCACGAGCTGAAGCAGATTCAAGCAGTCGCTAGACGATACACCCTGGAAAAACAATCAGTCCATCATGAGGTAATAAGTTCTAATATCCAATGTTACTTAAGGATTTGCCACAAAAATGTGAAAAAAGCAGCTGATGAATAAATATTAACATGTTTTCAATGATGATATTCAGGCAATATAAGCAATGGAATGTGATAAAAAATATACCTGTATACATTTATTTTCTTATTCTATATATTTAAATGGATAATTTGAAAAATGAAACTATCACACAAATTACGTTGTTATTACACATTTTCCGAAAAAAAAAAAAAAAAGAAAGAAAAGAAACTGAACTTGGAATAAAACTAGTGCTGCAGGGGGTCAGTTTCCCCATTTCCCAGTTTTTTTTTCAGAATAAGTGTAATTCTTGTAACTGTCTGTATCTTGTCCTGCCAGACTTCTCTGCAAAACAGTGAAAAAGAAAATCTCAACATTAAAGAAGATGGACAAAAACCTTTTTAGTCTCTGACAAATTACTGTGATTGCCACTGTTGAGAATATAGTTAGATGAACTGTTTCCACTACACTTTTGCAATAAACTGAATTACTGAATTGCCTCAAAAACCACTTCATGAAAGTGTGAAAAGCATTTTTTGTGATATTGGGAACCTTTTTTTTTTTTTTTTTTTTTTAAATCATAGCTATTTTCATTACAAGTTTTCTTTTTCTATATGTGGGTTTTGCGCAAATCTAGGAGTAACGAAAACGAAATTACAGTTTCTCAGCTACTTTCTGATTGTATAGAGAACTGTTAGGGAAGAAAAAAAATCTACAAGATGTGACGTTTTTGCTTCCTACAGTAAATTCAAATGTCTAGTCTCTTAAACTTAGTAGTTAAAACAATATCAACAGTATAATTTAAGTTTGATTACATAAATGCCAGTAAAACACTTTCTGACACGTAACTGTTTGGACTGTGGCCCACAATTCTCGACTGAAGCTTCGGTTCGGCATTTGAACAGCAGGGTGCAGACTGCATTTCACTCAACTGCCAACAATATTTAAAATGTTCATGAAATTTTAGCATCTTTAATTTTTTTAGAGACTAATACTCTTAAAATGAACACTCTGAGAAAGCATTTCATTGGATAAAGACGGCCGCACCTATTAAAGCAGAGCCTTTTCAGGGAGTCTGAGCTCCACATCTTCTGCTTTTACAGGAGACGTAAATATCTGAATACAAATAGTAATCTACCAACTGTTTTATGGAATTGTTAAGGGTTTTCTGGAAGTAGAAGCAAAAATGAAGATAAGATTATTCATTACTAGGTTAAGATGGATTATTCATTATTAGGTTATTTAGCAGCTAATGTTGGTAAAAAACCTCCAGATTAATGAAAGAAATAAGGAGTCATTTTATCTTTAAACTCATCCTAACATGAATGACATCATGAAAACTAGAACCTAACTGACTTGTAAGCATTGAGGCATCTGCCTCATTCAGAAACATGTATGCAGAGTATGAGGGCTGACCAATATATATATTTTTTTTAATGTCCTAGGTATTTTATGATGGCTTCATTTCTGGGGAACTTCACATTTCCCTCTGATCCACAACTCAAAGTATTTTTAATAGAGTTTAATGTCCATAATCTAAAGATTTGACTGCAAAACTGTATCAGAAAACTAACCTCTAACCAGGAAGCAGATGATCATACTAAATCACTTCCCATATGGATAAAACAAACGTTTTTAAAAATTTTATTGGAAAGATGTTTGATTGGAAGACATAAATACAAACTTTTGAGTATCTTGAGTAGTTTGTAGTTTATGAAGAACCCCAAAATGCCAAATGAATCTGTCCCTTTCCCACACTTTTATTGATGCTATGACTTAAACTAAACAGACTAAAGGGGTTTATGGGTTTAATATGAGCAGCACAAAAGGAGTATTTTTTTTCTAGATAAAGCATGGTATTTTATGTCAGTTTCAACAAAGCAAATCAACCACAGCTCCACCGAGTAAAGCAAAACTTAACCAATTCGTTCTTGAGCTCTAAGAACTTGGGGAGGAAAGACAATGGACACACAGATAGGCATGGGTATCATCCAGCAAAGTCTGCATGGTGTTTGTGTCAGAAGCAAAGAATCAGCAGATCGGCAGGGAGAGGGAGGATGGATGGGGAGCTGAATGGTTGATTGTCATGCTGTCGAGTCTGAAAAGGGCAGGGCTGGTATTATGATGCAAATATCCTGAGACAGAGAGTGGGGGTAGTGTGTGTGTGTGTTTTTGTGAGTCTACAAGGTGTGTCTCTTTATAAGATATCTGATATTACAGCCATCACTCACAGAAAAATTAAACAATCGGTTAACTTGCAACACTGGAAAAACCGGCGCAAGTGGCTTGTTAACTCTAGTTTAACATGTGATCCATTCAGAAGAATTTGACACCTTGCTTTATAACAAAAATAAATAAATACTAGTACTGTTCCGTATTTCCTGTACTGCAGCGCCAAGTGTTGCCTTCTTTTCCACAGCACGTATGTCAGACAAATAAGATGAAAACTATTGTATCCCAGAGTTTTTGAGTCACATATGAAGCTGAAATGTTTCCTCACTGTGTGAGTTGTCTGTATTTTCAACTGCTTCCACCCACCACTGTTCTAACCCAATGCAGCGTGCTTCTTGGGCTTATATAAAACACTCGTAACAAAATGACATGTTACAAAAAACTGTAACTCTAGATGGACGTACAAAGTTCGGTGTCATGGAACAGCTTCTCAACCGGCATAGAGCAGTGGTGGTAGTTGTCTTCAAGTATTTGTTATCTGAAGTTGTCTTCAGATGAAGTACAAAAAAAAAAAATCAAAATTTTCTCCAGTTCTTAACCAATACACTCTTACTATAGTGTAATTAAATGTTTGCAAATAAGATGCCAGTCTTTTTTCCTTAAAAATAGCTGTTGCCGCAGCACTACAACATCATTACAAAAGAGTGTATCAATATCAGTGTGATTATCTTTCAAAATGCTGTCTTGAATTTTGAGTCCAAGTGTGTTTTTGTCTTATAAACCTTTGTCTCTTGTTTTTCTTTTCTTTTTTTTCAAAACCAATCAATTTGGTTTCGTGTTTTTTGTTAATCTTTTCAGATAGCTCTTTATTGAAAGAAGAAGAATTAGCAGGAATCTGCATACATACCGATAGTGTAGGTGGAGATAAGTGCCATGATAAGATGGCAACAGTGGGTTAGATGGTTTGTGTTTCAGAGAATTTGTCTTTGTGATGCTTTTGGAGGGGCTAAACTTGTAAATATCTGTGCAGGTCCTTGAAAGTCCATCCTTAACTATGCTTTCATTCCTCAGCTTGTCACAACTGAAGCTTCAAACCAATGCATCATTTTCTTAATCTAAATTGGAAAATGATAAATGGTATTAGTTTACCTGTGTAAAACAACAGACATGGCACAGCTACCAAGACCTCCAACCCCAGGACACTGAGCAGCATATAGGTGCGTACGGTCTGCTGTAAACTTGTGGCCAGAAGAACCAGCAGAAGGACATTTCCTGTTCACAGAAGGAAACAATGAAAAAAAAAAACTTTACTGCCACCTTGTGGAGAAATACAGATATCTATTGAGCAGTAACAAGATGTATGATATCCTGAGGGGAGCTGTTCTACCTGCAGAGTGTATGGTGAGAGGCAGCTGTTTTAAACGCTGTGTCTGTCTATAAAATTGCAGATACCCTCGGCTCCGGACTTGATTGTGATGATGCTGCACGCAGCCAGTGAACAATAGCACCAGCACCCACAAACACACTTTCCCAAACACAATGACACTGTCTCCATCCACGCTACCCAAAACATTCATGCATACCTCCTTTTGGCCGAACTTCAGCACACATAGCACAGCCACACAAATCGACAACACAACATACAAAACCTTAAAAGAAAGAAAGCAGAGAAAGGGACACACATACATATTGTTATTTTAGTACAGTATTTAGATCACGTCCCAGTGGTCTGTATTTTAGTACAGACCACTGGGACATGATTAAACTAATGCTGTGTACAGAAAAAATAAAAAGGTAGTGGTGTGAGATAATTAATATAAAGTGTTCGCATATCATACATGAAGTAGAGACAGGAGGCCAGCTTGATAGGATGTTGGTACTGTCTGAAACTCTCTCCTGATAGCAGAATGGAGGGCGTCAGCTGAGATCAGCGGTCCATCCACCAAGGAGTCTTCCTCAATGCTCCGGGTCATATCTACTGATGGACCAGCCTGCTAAAATAAACACATTATCATAGGGAGTTGGAGTTTTGACCCTTTTGTCCTATTTCAAATGGAAACACGCATCACTCTCCCACAACTTCTTATTTCTGCGTCAGTCTGTGTTGTTTAGTGGTATGGAAGCAGAGGATGCAGTACCACCTGCCTAAAATCATAGAAAAATCACTCATTGACTACAGAATAGGTTGCTTAACTTAAAGGTGCAGAAATGCCTCGAGTGTGGTACGTGTAACGTGGTTAATCAATATCCCGTTGCTATTGTCTGGACACCTTCGTTGAGCAGTGGTGATTATTTAGTGACCGGTTTAACTATCACCTATTACACAAATGCCATCACACAGGATTATATGTACAAACTGTTATTTGCATAGGTGAGTTCAACTAAATATAGCTAATATAAACAGTTAATTTTAGCAGACAGACCAAATGCAGCACTAAAATACGTACGTTTTAATAAATAATAGATCAGTTTAGAGCGGATAAGTTGCTAATGTGAGATTATGTCTAAAAAACAAAGACAAAAAAAGTTTGATATTGGTAAAGTGGAGAATTAATCGTTATTATCGCCACAGGTGATGTTGATATTTTTAGCCGAGAGAGCTTAACTAGCTAACTCGTTTTACTAGATGGCATGGCAATTAGTTAACGTTAAACAGCAGGTACGTACTGCAAACTGCGTCGGGCCCTTGGTTTCCATTTCTTTCGATTGGTCCAATGATCAAATGAAATAAAAATAAAACATCTAAAAACCTCTTTTTTAGTTACATCCTGTAAAAGTTGGAAAATGTCCGGTTCTTTTTTAGGACTTCCTTCGTTTTTGTTAAACGTTGGTTCCTAGCTCGATAGTTCCGGGGTAACAGGAAATTAGGCGACACGGAAGTCCTTCACAGATTTATCAGATTTTGTAAAAATAATTAAACACGTATTTTTAATCCTTTTAAACATTATTACTGTTCCATCTCGAATTTGCAAGGTGTATTTTCTAGGATAATAATTAGGAGAATTTTATGCTCCACGAATTAGTAATATGAAAAAGTGTTACCCAAATTTGAGTCATCCACCCGTTAATGTTCTCCATTTCCTTTTCCAGGACCACGGGGATCCGGATTAACTCTTCTATAATTTAATCACCAATCAACCTCCTATGTATAGTTTTTGGATAATGGGAGGAAGCTGGAGAATTCTGAGCAAGTCCTTGATTTTATACTCATAAAAACCTATGGACTGACGTTGCTACAGATTATATGGCGATAAAGTCAAAAGGCTTCTTATGCTTATCTTTACTTTTCTTAAACTATAGGGTCACAACACAGTCATCAGTTTTTATTCACCAGGTTTAATTAAATTAAACAAGTAAATGAAAACACCAATTTAAAATATTTTATTGATAAACATACAGTTACTATAAAAGACAACAAACTGAGCTCTGCTTGCTTGGGAGATGAAGATGCTTGTCAGGTGTCTGAACAGAGGCAAGACAAAGGAAAGAGTAATTCTCTGGCGAGGCAACATTTGTGATAGAGGCAGGTAAAGAAGAGGTTTTAGGACACTAACTTCTCATAAAATGAAATAATTAAAACGGAAGCAGCAAATCAATCTGTGTTCATTGGTATAGTTCAGAGGAGGAGTTGGAAGAGGATAGCAGGGGATTAGGAAATGCTTGTTCATTTAACTTTCTTTTTTGCTGGTATGTAACTGTGCTTCAAGTCAAATCACACACTGCATTCATATCTATACATGCACACGCTCATAAAAGACATACACATACGCTCATACACACGCCCACGTAAACAAGAACACACACATAATGTGCCTAGACCCAATGGTCATTGTAAGCGTGAAATACTCACGCCATTGCATTCATTACGTAAGGCACTGATATGCAGTCTATTAGGAGAAAGAAAAGCTAGAACATCCTAGGAGGAAAAATGATTAAAATCCAAAGAGTGAGTAGTATTACTTAATAACATGCGTTCTTATTCCTGTAAATTAATTATCAAGAAAAATCTGAGTTAGATTACCAAAACAAAGAAATAATCATAAAGACAACATAAAACAAGACAGATCAACTTCCACCGCTGAAAAAGAAAGAACTCATTGTCTATCTGAGCAATACTCACAATAACTTATTTATGTTCTTTTTCTCATGCAAAACTGTAAACACAAAACCAAAAAGGAAGTACAAAGTATGTGTAAGGCATTAAAAAGGTCAAGCTACTTCAGTTTATCCAACCTGAACCACTTTGTATCATACTTAGAGTGCAGAAGCAGAAGAAGCAACATGTTTAGCTCATGACAGAGAAGATCATGGGATGGATGTGCAAAGGCTTAAACATACTGTTTTCTTGATTATGCTGCACATGCTGCACATATTCAAAAGACTTGTATACATGTGTTTAGTTAAGAAGTACATCAACTGTACTGTGTGAGTAAATCCACATGTCAGTCTAGTTGCTTTGTCATGGACAACAATTTAAGCTGTTTTGTGCATTTCTGAGAAAAAAAACAACAACAATTCTGAATTTCTGAAAATTCCAAGATTTTTTTCAGACTGACACCAGGTTTTACAATTGTTCACTATCCAATATTTACCCGAGATGGTATGGTTCCAGTGGCAAAAAAAGAAAAAAAAAATCATCATAGGGTGGTGGGTTGACCCCTGCCTGCAAACAAATAAAAGATCGTCTTTAAAGCCAGTTATGAGATTTGTGTAGGAATCTGGTCACTCTTCCTCTTATCAAATAAGTAAATATTAATTTTGGTTATACCCTGCACAAAACTTGATTGACCTTAATTATAAAAACAAACAATCATAGTAAAAGTAGTGTGTAAGAGGAAACATTTAACAGCTTGTTTTTTTATGTGTGAACGTGTTCTCACCCCGAGATGCAATGTAGCACTCATGACAGCTCAGCAGTCCATTGCGGATCCGTACGTCTGTCCCTGCAGAGGCATCACCCAGCTGCCCTTTGCACACTCCACACTGAGGACAGAAATATAGTCAACAAATATTAAACAAAAGCTGTAAGAGGTCTAAGAAATTTCACAAAAATCTTTTTTTTTTCATGTTCTACTACCTCAAAGTTAATGTACCAAAGCTTTGCTAATTTTTACACAGTCACATGGAGAATGATGCCTTTGTGATACTTTTCCAAATTATTGTAGGCGTGTGTTGCTATAAAACCGCACCTTGAAACACTGAATGTGGAAAAACAGTCCCAGAGTATCAATAATCATTGCAGCCCCTTTCCCCAGAGGTTTTGAACAACCTGAACACAGTCGCTTTCCACTAACACACCTGCACAAAGACAAGGAAAACAGTTACTCCAATAAAATAACTGCCTTCCCACAATAAGACACTTATTGAAATTAAGACATGAGATATTTGTTTATTTGAGGTATTTATTTGTTGACATGAGACATTTATTTGTTTATACAGCTTGTGTGCTCACATCCTTACCTGCTAGGTGACGGAGGCTGAGTTGTTGACGGGGAGGACTGTTGTTTACTTGTTACACCGTCATGTGATCCTGACCTGAATTACATAATGAAGGAAGTAATATTAAAAACAGATTTTGATGAATTCAAATGTGTGTTGATAAGATATATCAGTTCCTCTACGGTAATATTTTGGAAAACAACCTGTCTTATTTTGTTGCTGATCCAAAGATGTTTTTTTTTTTTGACTGAAAATAAAGCTGTTTTTTAAGAGAAAACATGATATAGGATCTCACTAGGAATATTTTACTTTAGTGTCTCAAGGATTATTATTTCTACAGCAGAATAATTCTTAAGGACATGAAAACATGTTAAATTTAACAGCTATTTTTTTTCCATTAAATTTGTGACATTTATTTCAATAAGAGTGAAACAGTCCTAAAATAACAGCACACATGTGTACACACACCTTTTAACAGTTTGTGTTTGATTCTGTTGAGGGTTGCGATCCAGGGAGGCTGTTTTCCACATTTCAGACTTTTTTGAAGGTTCACCATCGCATAAAGAATCTGCAAAAGTATGGTGTCAAATGATCAAAGACTGAGTGAGATGTACATGTACACATATGGGCACCTTCTCCGAATCAGTGGGGGCACTGGCATCATGCTCACCCTGGAAGAAATGTAGCTTTGATGCATGCTGACCCTCGCTGCCTGTGGGGTTTTTTTGTCCGTTCTGCTGCGGGGGCACACTTCCTTCCCTTGTGTTGTTGGTTTCTGCTGCAGACGTAGAAGTCGCTGTGTGTCCTGACTGCTGGTGCAACAAACCGGTGGGACTGAGGGGTGCGACAGTCTCTTCTAGAATCCGTCTCTCCTGGAAGAAGTACCGTAGTAACAAAAAAAAAAAAAAAAAAAAAAGGAAAATGTAAGACAAACAAACCAGGAATCACTAATTTATTTATTTTTAGTTATTTTTGTACCTCTTCATTGTGCTTCCTCTCCTCCTCCGCCACCTCCAGCTGCGCTTTCTCCCATTCCTTCTTCAGCTTCTCTTGTTCTTTTTGGTATTGTTCC
This sequence comes from Zenarchopterus dispar, assembly GCA_028564865.1. Taxonomy (NCBI): domain Eukaryota; kingdom Metazoa; phylum Chordata; class Actinopteri; order Beloniformes; family Zenarchopteridae; genus Zenarchopterus; species Zenarchopterus dispar. The sequence goes on from JAOWBL010000001.1 coordinate 10,125,588, forward strand.
TGAGGAGAAAATAAACTTCATTTTAATTACTACACACACGCTGGTACACACATAAAACATACACATAGATACACACACACAACCAGTAAGTCTCTCCTGTTTTCTGCAACGCATTCGCGGAGCTATGCATGTACACACAGTACCTGTAGGAGACGTTCCTGCTCCTGTTGCCACCTTTCCAAGCGTTTACGCTCTTCATTGGGGTCCCAGACCCAGTGATTAACACGTTTAGCCAAGTTCAACATGGGGGTCTCAATCTACCCAGACCCAACCAGCAATCCCACAAACACACATATATACGGACCGAAAAGGACAGAAAGAAAGGAAAGGTGAAGGTACATGTCTGACTACAGCAACTACAGTGACCACTGAAGACAAGAGGGTCAAAGGAGGATCAAAATTGAGGGATGAAGTAGAAGCACACAGAAGGAGCTGGAGCTGCTCTGAGATACTCACAGTCACGCTGCTCTCCTCAAGTCCCTCTGTGGAATAGGACACACACGGTAAAAACAATTACAACCTTGAAGACACTGCACACAGAATATATCCAGGGAATTCAATTTTATTAAACGAGTGAGAAGGGAAAAAGGTTTTTACCCGTGACGGTGGGGGAATATTCTTGCATGCTGCTCGGAGACACAGCCGGCGGAGTATTTTTCTGCTCCACTGGTGCCCCAAGCAACCCAGCGCTCCCAGCCTGAGGATTGAAATATTCAACAAAATTATTCAGACTTCTGAAACCAATTGTGCTCTCAGGATATCTTTATTTTAGACAAATGAAGTAAAGTACAAAAAAAAAGAATATTTAAAAAATATCTGTTGACTTCTCTGCTGATCTTTGAAATTCAATGTTTGCGCTACAAGCAGCCACTGGTTTCTGCTCATGTAAATGTCTAGTAAAATGCACTACAAGAAGGACGAAACTTGCTTTACATAAAAGATCCGCCACAGAGCAGGAATTGAGGAATAGGAATGACTGAGGTCAGGTTCCTCATCCATGGAGGATTTCTGAAAAGGTATTCTACAGTACTTGAAACATTTTCATAAACTTAGATTTGTTGGTGACTGCTATGTTGTAGTTTGATTGGCTCTTGTCATGAATATGCTTGTGAAATTGCAGTTTTTAATCGTTTTGAATTTTTCTTGTAACTTTTTACTGATTCTAACAGTGCAGTGTCTGACATTACAGCCTATTTTCTTCTCTATCTTGTCATTTTTGTATGTGTGCTTTCATTTTGTAATAAATAGAGGGCAGACGTTTCCAAGATAATAGTTTGACATTTCAGTGCAATCTTTTTTAATTCAGTGATTGCTTGGAATTAGAAGACACTAACCACACACTAACTGAGATGGAATATTATTGTAAAACACATTTTTATCTGTCTTTAAACCCACAATGATATTTTGTTACAGAGTAAAAACATTATAACCACCAGATTCAAAATACTACTTGGTCTCAAGTCTCTACTGTCTATAAAGCATATTCAGACAAACAAAGGTCAGTATGAAAATTGGATAAACCAGAAAATGTAGGTGCTTTTTTTTTTTTTAAATACGCCACATCTACTATTACCTGTTTAATGCTCTGGATATCCGGGTGAAGTGGCTCCACACAAGTCTGAGTAAGTTCTGTCACAATCGTGGTTTTGATGATGCAGTTGCGTCCTCCAATCAGAGAGCTGATGGCAGAAGCCGAGGATGGCATAGACTTGTCAGTCTGTTGAGGAGTCACCTGCTCTGCAATCTTTGGACTTTCCACAGCCTCCTCTAGAGGATGATCTTCCTCCACCTGCTCAGATGAAACTATGCTTTCCCGATGGGAGGTGGGCGGAGAGGAGACAGTGAAGTCCTCTGTCGCCTCTCCGTTCACTCGCACCAACCCATCCATCTGAACAACATACAAACAAAAGTAACATGTTACTTTTACGTCCAAGTAGTGTTTATGAGTAGAATATGAGAGTTTAATGAAAAGTTTAAGATTTAACCATTTGTTTAGCCACACCAAAAAATGGTACATGGTTCACACAATATAGATTACAAATATGAGTCATTTATACAGAAAATAAACAGGTTTAACCCCTTAAGGCCTGACATACTAAATAACAAAAAATATATTTTTAAGTGTTTCATATATATGTATGTATGTATATATATATATATATATATATATATATATATATATATATATGTATATATATATATATATATATATATATATATAT
>JAOWBL010000001.1:10127909-10139189 GCA_028564865.1 Zenarchopterus dispar
TATATATATATATATATATATATATATATACACACACATATATATATATGTATATATATATATATATATGTGTGTGTGCGTGTGTGTGTGTCTACAAAGCAAAACTACATCCAGCTGTATTTAACAATTTCAAAATAATTACTTTTCTTAATACATTACTTATATTTATGTATTTTTTATTTAGTTTTATTTTCTTATAATGTTTTAGTTTGTTTAAAACCTTTTTTCCCTTTGATAATGTGGGTGCTAAAGAGGTTTCAGAAAATCGTGTATCAAATATGATACATCTAGCATTATAGGGATTGTAGGAGGAACATCTGTATTTATGTATTCAATATGGAAAAAAGAAACTGGTCTATATTTGAAGATATATTAATTTTTATTAAGGTACAAATGATCCCAAATGTCTCTTATATTGCCATTAACTCTGTGGTTTTACAGCAACTTCATATTAAAGGTGCCTACAATAGCAATGAAAGTTGTGGTGAAACATATATACTTATAAATAGTTACTTTTTGTTATAAATACACTTAAAAGTACAATAAACAATAAACTGACAATTTAATTCTAAATAGGTAAACTATTTTTTCAACCACATGAACAAATCAGGAAAGATCAGGATTTCAGGGAGAGTTTGGTCTAAAGTTTGGCCTTTGGTTGTAGGTGGTAGATTTTACCATCTACAGGTTGTTTCTAAAATTAAGCCCTATCTGTACCTGGAAAAGTAATTCATGCTTTTGTCATCTCTTGTTTTTTTTTGTCATCTCTTGTTGTATCATAATGTGCTGTATGCTGGTTTAGATAAATTTTTTTCTGCAATGTCTGTGATTTGTTCAGAACGCAGCAGCTCGTCTTTTAACTGACAGTTAAAGCACAAGTAAATACAAATAAGTAAAGTAAAACCAACTCCTATGGACATAAGCTCAAATGATAAGGTAGAATAATAACTATAATATGTCTGTTGGGACTGACATGGAGCCCTACCTTCATGGGTTTCTGTCCAGGGGCTGTATTCCTGGGCTGGCAGTAGGGTTTGGCTACCAGCAGGGGGATAGGTCTGGTAGGTGCAGGTGGAAGAGCGGAGAGGATGTTTGCAGGCTCTATTGGCTGAGGATCCGCTTGTTCGTCCTGAGGCGGAGTGTGTTTGATCTGGGCCTGTGCGTTCTCTGTAATCAGTTGTTTCGGATTTGTGGCTGGAGACTCTGTTGGTTGGGCTGCTGGTTCATGGGGCTGTGGGGACTGAGGTGGTATGTCCTGAGAGTTAGTGTCTGTGGAGAGTGGGCTGTTTGGGGCTGTAGAGCTGGTGGAGATGTCAACTGATGTCTCTTGCTCTTGAGATGATGCTTCTTTCTCTGTGTCTTCACATTTTGTGCGTTTCTTATTTATTTCAACAGTTAATTCTGGTTTGTGCAGGTGGTCCAACATCTCTGAGTTATTAACGGGTGACGTTGGTTTGCGTTCATGTTCTACCAAGTTCAGCTCCTGTTTGGGTTTTGAGGTTGATCTAGGTAGCTTGAGGCTGTCTAGTGTTGCATCACTGATGGTGAAGCGGAGAGCGTAACGCTGTAACACCAAGGCTGCCTCCTCTGGAGTTGCTGCATTTCTGTAGGCTTCACACAACTCAGCTTCTCTGCGCTCCCTAGAAAAAGACGAACAAATTCATAAAAAAATGAGATGTGACCACAGCATTTGTTAAAACTACATTGTTTCACTGTAAACCATCTTCAGGACAACTCTTCTCACACCAAAGGCAACAAAAAAAGACATCCTTACTTGTCCTCCACAATCTCTTTGTAAGTTTTAATGCTTTTCCTCTTCTTGTCGTCACCTCCCTCCTCCTTCATCCTTTTCTCTATTCTCTTCCTCTCCTCCTCTTTTTTGATCAGCTCCTGTGACGCACAGCGCCGGCGACTCTTCCAACGCGCCAAGTCCTGTCACAGATTCACAGCATTAATTTGGGTTAATTCAGCTACGTCAACGGACACTGAAAAATGTCCTACTTTACTTCGACTACTTACGTCTTGCCAGTGGTCCTCCTCTTCTCGGAAACTGTTGTACTGCTCGTGCATTCGTTCGTGTCGGGACTGGCTCAGTGATGGCAAGAGTCCCACCTCTTCCTCATTAACCATGTCACTCATGCTCACACTCCTGCAATGTAAGATGCCGTAAATGTGTTACTTTTCCAATTCCATTTTTCATTAAATCATCAGTTACTTGTGCTTGCAACATAAAATCTCAAACATGCATCTGCAATAACAATTTTTCAAAATGCAATAGATAACTGAATCGCAGCAAAAGAAAAATAATACGAAATCAATTGAACATATACATTAATGGTTTCTTGGCAAACACATATTTTAAGTTATATATAAACAGCAGGTCATACACAACCAATAATAGCTTATGTAAAAACAATGTTTCCCATTTGACTTCTATGTATGTTGCAGATTTATATATTAGTTGTGTATATGCTCCCTTGCTAGTTATTTTCTTTAAAAAGTAATTTAGGTCACACAACAAGTCAAATTGAAACATTTCAGTTGTGGGATTTTTGTAATGAAATCTGTTAGTATTTCAACAATGAATTTAAAAGACAAAAAGAAGCACACAAGATAAAATTCACAATGAAATGTTTGATGATGAGATGACGAAGAGCGATGTACATCATGATGGCATTTATGCAGTACTGATACTGTTTTGGACTGAACTCTTAAAATGTGGCGTGCACAGCACATATTCAGTGTCATGCTGAAGCTCATAAGCATTCATTTGTTAACACTTACTCGTTGTCTAACAGAAAAGCAACTCGGCGGCTCACCCTACAACAACAGCAGATTTAAGTGAGTGAAGAAGGGTGCTAATGACGCACTTCACATGAGGTGCAGTCACTCGTTTGTGTTTACAGATATTAGGACTACAGGTTTAATCAAAAGACACTGGTTGAAACGTGGAGCTACTGTCCTGTTTACGGTTAAAAGAGAAGGGAAATGGTGACGAAACATGCAAAAAGAGGCATCTCACATCCTTGGAGGTAGTTCATCTTCCAGCCAAAAGGGTTTCTTTTTGTGAGGTTTCTCATTAACATCCCTCTTTTTCTCCTCCACCTCAGCTTTCTCTTCCACCTTTTGCACCTCCAACTCTGGCCCTGCTCCACTGATCTTGGGGGAAGGAGCAGGACTGGGTTGAGATATGAGCGAGGGACAAGAGGGGGGTTCTGTCACTCCGCTGACCTCGGTGTCAGGAGGCATCCCCAGATCTCCCATTTCTTGCTCGCTGTCCTCCTGTCTGTCCTTCATCCCGGGACATGTGAGGCTGGTTAGGACTTTGGGGGGCAGGGCTTGATGTTCTGCTGCCATGGTTACAATGTTGCTGAAACAACGATCCAGTGACATGGCCAGGATTAACGAGAATATACTTAGAGAGTAAATAAAAGCGCTTTACAGAAGACTGCAGCTGATCTGCTCTGCTCTGAGATCACAGGATTTTCAGGGAGCCTCAACAGAATCAGTTCACTCCAATTTAAATATAATTTTTTAAATTCTATAAATTCTTACTGTTTTTGGGGTGGGGTGGGGGTAATTTTGAAGATTTTTTTTCTTTTTAGTTTTTAGGATATCATAGATGTCTAGTGTCTGTTTCATCACTATGATAAAGTGTGATGGTGACTTTAAGTACAAAACAGTTTATTTTAGCTATATTTTGGTCTTTTCAACTTTCATCTGAAAAGTGGGTCTCTTCAGCAGCTTAAAAAACAAAGAGACTTTTATTCTATTGTTTCAGCTCATATTTATTTCAACATTATTTCAAATTTAGATAAGGATATCATAAGCCTCAAAAACATAATTTTATAGAAATGTCTATGGGAAAGTCCTTGTGTAATAAACTTTTTTGAGTACTTTTTATACATTTTAATTCGGTACACATAGTACATTAATTTAACAAACAAAAATGTAAAGTTTATTCTTAGAAAACTAATAATAGGGAATGTTTTGTTTTGGTTTTTTTTGCTTCAGGTAATATAAGTGTATTGAGAAGAGATGTTTTTCTCTAAAATTAGTTTTAAATTATGTAGTTCTCTTCATAGCATTTATGGGGCAATCATTATACAATTACATAACTGATAAATTGTCTACTTTATTTATTTTTCATTAAAACTTCAGAGTGTGAACCAGCAGCAGTTTATTTGTAAGGCAGCTTTGATTTAGATATAAAATGCAACAATAAAACCAAACTGCTTCATACTCAAACAGAACTCAACAACCGATATCATTCACAAGCCAAACATAAACATCATAAACCAAAAAAAAAAAACATAAATAAATAAAAATTAAAATAAAGATTAGTCCAAACAGAGCACACGTTGAGCCAAACCATATGGAAAACAGAGCTGCAAGGCTCTGACAAAAACAAATATAAATCTATTGGTCTATTTGAACAACTGAAGCCATGTCAGGAATCCAGTCACAGGCTAACACATGCCAGCAGAGAGCGAAAACAATACAAGACAGTCACACCAAAAGCACCAGAAAACATCCTGATGTTAGTGTGTCAACCCCATTTTAAGTGCTCATGATCACAACTTCAAGTCTTCTAGTAAAATAAGTCTTTGTTAATTGTGGTAGTTGAGTAAGGGCACACCTCTGGCTTCATTCCGGCAGAGTAAATACCTGTCTCTGTCCAGCTTTTCTGTGACTTTAGGTCTACTTTGCGGCAGCTTCACTGCGGACGATAGGTTGATGTTGGATTTGACTGACCCCGGTACAGGGAGAAATTGATTGAAGGACTGATTTGTTTTGACCACGCTTGATTTTTGGAACAATTTGGTCCTCCGTGCCATCATGTCATCTTTCTCCAGGTCAGGTATAGGTTCACCTTTATCATAACCATCTTCATTTTCACCATATTCACCCTCTATGTGAGAAGTTGCTTTCATCACTGTTGACTCAACTTCCTGCTGTGGTGTTTCCATGGTAACTCTGGGATGCTCATGCTCCGCTCTAAGGCAAAGAAATTCTACAAATTAATAACTAAATGCCGAGCAGAAAAATCTCAGAAGTACCAAACTTTACATGGATTCACTGTGTTTCAAACCATGTTAGACCTAGTGACACTCAAATCTGAGCCCACCTGACGCTTAGTTTTTTGCTTCTGTTTGTCTGCACTTTCTTTTTGTTCTGCGGAGCAGCATCAACGTTGACTTCTCCTTGCGTGCAGCGCTTGGAGCAGGGCAGAGGCAAGAAACGGTTGTAAGCAGCTGAAGCAGAGCTTTGTTTATGGAAAACACCTGTCCTCCTTGCCATCATGTCGTCTTTCTGAAGATCTGGGACTCTCTCCTCTTCTTCTTCCTCATCCTCTTCCGTTCTTTGTTCATATTCAGCAAGCCGAGCATCTAGCTCAGCGACAGTAGGGGTGGCCTCGGGCGTCCAGGGTTGGAGGTGCGGAGAAGCAGAGGCAGGCTGACTGGGCTCAGCTCCATCTATGTGACTGTTGCAGTATTGCATAAAGCACAAACCACAGCAACAAAAGATGGTCGATACTACTAAATTATTGCCAATACGCTTCTAAAATCCAGATGAACATACAGAATGACATGCCAACAGCAGAGTGAAAATTGTAAAGAGGTTCCAAAAGAAAAAAAGAATTAATAAATTTGTGTTTCTTCAAACTCCGGGAACATTTTATGCTCATTGCTGATTTCAAGACAATGCTGATATTTGAGTTTTCATAAAATCTGCATATAACTTAAAATGAATTTGAACCTAATCACATCAACAATTATTTCTACAACGCTGGTTAAAATTGGTTATTGAAGTGTGGTCATGATGTCTTCTGAACCGAATCTTTTCTTCTTGACTTGGTAAACTACACTGTCTGACAGATTTTTGAACCTACCAGCAAATAAATGCAATGGAAAAGTGAATTCAAACTGCCCAAAATACTAATTCAAATGGGAGCAATACGACTTTGAAAAGTACAGTAATTGGAGAAACTTGCAATTTAGTTGACTGATTCAATAAGCGTTGCAACGGCAAAGGGCCTATTGGTCGTCAGGGCAGTCCAGAGTAACATGGGCAACCTTCTACATCAGCACGACTTACATCAGTGGTTTTAGCCACTGATGTAAGCTGTCTTGTATCTGGCCTCATCCATACCTGCGTTCCCGCTCTGAAAGCTGGGAGCCCAGGCCAATGGTAGGCATGGCTACCGTTGCCTTGGAAAGGAGTCGTCTAAGCAAGTTTGTCTCCTCCCCTTCACTCGACATGACTGTGTCTACAGGCTGCTGGATCTCAGTCACACCACCAAAGGTCACAACTTTGCTGTGACCTCGTCCAGCCTTTGCTGATCCGCCGCGAGGGCTTCCATAATTTTTCTCCAGACAAGCCTGACACATAGTTGCTGGTCTATCGTCACTGTAAATGCAGTCTCACAAATGAAAACAGGCCCACAAACACACACACCCACAACAACCAGCAAAAGAGCAAAGGGAAAAAAGAAACAAGGTGGAAAACAAATCATGAACAGGAAGATCAGACTGTGAAGACAAAAGAAGGATGATGTTAAAATGTTGGGTCAGATGGGAAGTATGGATGGAGAGAAAGAGGACAAAGCATGCTGTTGTGTATTTGGATCACTTCAGCACACAGAAACACACTTAGCATTTTATCTTCTCTTCTGTAGGTAGCCACATTTTCCTACTCAGTGCTGCTCCTCTGGGAACACAAAACACTCTTTATCCTTTCCTTCATGTCCTAATGACATCAGCACAGAGAGAGAAGAAAAAAAAAGCCAAAGCAGCGCCCACAGCCAACAGTCGCCTCTTTTTCCTTTTTCTTTTTTTTTTTGTCTCACACACACTGTCTCATACACATCGGCCAATTCCCTGCTCTGTTTCAATGCCAGTCAAAGAAGAATAGAGGTGGCTGAATTGCACAATAATCAGGAGAAAAAACAAGAGATGAGAACTTGGAGAACAACGCAGAGAGGGAAAACTGAAGCATTTATCCAGTAGATGGAGATGTGAAGCTGATTTATTTACAAGGAGTAGAACTTTTAATCACCAGCTATTTTGTTAACTCAATAATTGTTAAAAAAAAACTTTATGAATATGTTAAAATTCTTCTTTGTCTAATATTTGAATAATTTCTTGTTTCTTCACTTCTCTGTGACTAAACTGAATAGGTTTGTTTTGTAGAAAAAACATTCAACTTGAGATTTGAAAACACAATAGATTTTAAAAATAATTTCCCCATACATAACAAATAACCTAATAATTAATTAGCCAAAAAAAAGATAAACAGATTATTAAATGGTAAAAAATAAATAAATTCTAAGTTGCTGATGCAACTACTCTTGCACACTGAAGAAACTGTTCATTCTTTGCCATTATAAGGCAAGAACATATAAGTAGTATTTTCATTTGTTATTTTTTCTTGTTTTACTGGGCTTCAGAAAAACAGAATGCACAGATTTGACTGTTTTATCTCAATGTAAATGAAATTAAATGCACTCAAAAGGAGGACTAAACATGTTCACAAACAGTATGCTTTATTTAAGTTATAAACTAATAAAAATGATTGCATTTATTGCTTGCTTAAAAAAAAATTTTTTTTAATTGTTCAGTCAATGTTTTTTCTAACTTGCATGATGGAAAAATATACATTAGGGCCTACCAGAGCTCAAGCAAACATTTTGACACTTAACAAAATGGTTCTGGGGTTAATAAATGATTGGGTCTTTGACTTACTGAATAGAATATATATATTTGCTATTCTGCCAAGAACTGGATGAGAAATCTGACACTATTATGTCTTTAGGAAGCTAGGCCTGGTTGACTTATCCCAGCACAACGATGGGCATCAGAGGGAAAGAGTGTGCTTAAGTTTGTCCAACAAAAACAAGTTCTGTGTAACAATAATGATATTTCACCTGTTCTATGCAATAGCTGCATCCTAACTTGGTAAATGATTGCTTTCACATTCATGTTTTTATCTGTTTTTGTTTTTCTATCTAAATATGTTTGTAATCTGTGCTCAAAATAACTGAATATTCACTTATGCCAATGCAGTTCTCAAATTAGCACCCCATTCAGTGGTCAACCACATAAATGACACTGAAAAACAAGTTATACAAATAGGTCTTACTAAACTCTTAAAAACAGATATTCATTGCTTCTTGCCAAAAAGAAAGAATTGTGAGAAGTGAATCTGAATTAAAATTCCATTATTATACTATTCTTCATAATAGAACTGTTACTAATGACTACCTACAAAAGAATGCTGTCATTTTTCAACCAATTTGCAAATTATAATGGTATATTAAGGATTCAACAAGTAGCCTGTCCAAAGAGAGTATTAAAAGATGAAAAATATTTTAAATGAGTGAATAAAGACCTTTTGGGTTGTAACTTTACATGTAGAACCTCTGTCTAGATTTATGACCTTTGTCTGCAGTGACTGTAAGACACTTAAACGCGCCACACACCAGCTCACAGCAGCGTTAAGTGCATTGTACTGCATGGGTGCTCAGAGTGTGAGTGTGTGTCGGGGCACCTTGGTTCGGTCATCTTGAGTCTCTCCCACTTTTGCACATCTGCCTGGCTCATGCTGGATGAAACAAAGTTCATTGGTCCATCCCTCTGAGGGCGGGGCCTATTCTGAGCCCGCCTATGAGCCAGGTCATCCTTCTGTTTATTAGGAATTGCCTTAACCTTTCCTTCCTCTCCCTCACTCTCCTCTTTCTCCTCTTCCTTCAGAAAGGGTTTATCTCTGCGAGTAAGGATGTCAGGGACTGCTTCCTTTACACTGTCCAATCACAGAGCCAGATCAGAGGCATCATGTGGCACACGTTAGCCAATAAAGCGGAGACCACAGACATGATAAGCCACAAGCCAATTACAAAATGAGAAATTTAGAATCAGTAAGAGTGTTGAGATAACATAAATAAATAAATAAATAAATAAATAAATAAACTGAACAAGGCCAACCTGATATCTTTCTCCTGCAGTGTCTGCTGGGAGGCTCGTCTGATTCCCTCCCAGCGCTCCCAGTCTTTGTTGCTGCACACAGGAGGTGGGACAAACTGATGCACTTTGGGAACAACAGGCCTGTGGTGAGCTCGCCTGGATGCCAAATCATCTCTGTGAACATCTGGAACCTTCCGTTTCTTTGTTTCCTCTTCCACATCAGAGGAATCCAATGCAGATTTATGCAAGTTCAAAAAACCATTATCGCAGCGAAGGATGATGTTCGGGGATGGTGACCTCATTTCCTTTTCCTCTACTGTGGTAGGGCTGGGACTGAAGACAGGATGGTGTACCAAGGTCATTTCAGAAAGGATTACAAGTCCATTGTAGCATTTTTTAAAGCAGTTATAGGAACATGTAGGTTTTGACTTCACATGTGCCTTAAAATATAGGTAGCTAGCCTAAGTGGTTAGTCAACATTTTCAGTCAGATGCTTCATTAGATCTTTCATAAAGTCTGCATGTTTCACACAATCCAAAGCAGGTACTTAGTTGGGATACAAGACTGTTCCCTTAACCTCTATCACAAAACTTATAACCTTTTCTACACGTCTTTTCCATTTCACCAGAAATAAAACATCAGTCAGCTGCCAGTCTCACCACAAGCCAGAATGCTATGCTGACCCAAAAGTCATCACAAAGATGCATGACGACCTCACTCAGCACAAATGTCAATCCACAGGAGTGTAAGAGGTGAAGAAGCCATAAACTGGCCAACACAACTTGTTGTTAGAGAATGCAAACAAAAGTGAGGAACCACTACTTAAGCAGCTGCATCAGCTCTCATGCTTGTCCTGCCTGACCTGGCGTAGCGCACAGCAGCAGGGAGAACTTTAATTCCTGCCTTCTCCAACTTTTGCAATCTCCTCTGCGCCAACAGTTCCTGGGTGTCCACCTCCTCTTCCTGTTTTAGTTTTTCACCATTGTTCTCAAGTGCCCAAGTGACAGTCTTGGGAGTTTTCTGGTGCAGTCCAGTTTTTTTGTTTTGTTCGGGAGTGGCTTGAGAGTGACTGAGGAATGGGGTATAAAGGCAAGAAAAGATCAGGGATGAAGAGTGTTATGTTTCTGTACATCCGTGTTTGTATTCTTACCTTTTTGTTTTTTCTTTTATATAACCCTTTTCAGTTGCTCAACTTTTGATTTTGTGTTTAGGTCTTAAGCACTTACAAGTGATTTGATTTTTTAACGAGTGCTTAACAGCATGTTGGTCATTACCTCCGCTGCTCTGGCTCTTCTGTATGTTTTTTTCGGCGCGGAGTCGGGATGTAAGCACTGACGTTGGCTCGATTAGGAAGAAACTGGTTGAAGGGAATGGAGCTTCTTGAGTCACTGCTGGCAGTCCGTCTGGCCAACATGTCATCCTTCCGCACATCTGGCTTCCTGCTGGAGGCATCAGCCTCAGAGTCGCTTCCTCGGCCTGCAGTTCGTATCAGGATAGGAAAGACAAGTCCTTATCTCAGCATAAAGCACAGATACATCAACAGATGTTCACAAAATGGGATTTCATGACAACTTCTTCATACCCAAATAGTTAAATTGTTTGCATACACTAACCTTTCATAAAATAAATAGATTAGCATCCATTTATATTATAAGTGAACTCAAATGCCATTATCCAAGTAAGACTGTATTAAGATACAGATCACATGGAAACACAAATTTTAAATGTTTCCAGCGTCAGGAGAAAATAGCTCCATATTTGTTTGTAAAAAATTTCCACCTATAACTGCACTTTTTTTTCTGTGACAATATCAAGACAAGGTTTTGACATTATATTTTCTGACACAGTTAAAAACTATGAAAGTAGTCAATGAGTAGTTAATTTTTTTTTTCCAAAGAGACAAGTGAAGGTGAGATTATGATCCACATTGTTTGGGGGTGGCCCACTTCCTTTGTGACCTGCAGGGAACGTAGAGAATGAGGCTATTTCTAGCTCTGTGACAGCGTTTGTCTCGTTGCCCTGCTGGACATTTATTACACTCTCAGCATAAAAGATGCAAACAGGATGCCTTTGATAACCTTCCTCCATAACTCATGAACACACATTGACATTTACCAGCCGGAATGCTGAACTCATTATGCGTTTCCCTGCTTCAAATTTCTAATAATTGATATTTAAGTCAGAAGTTGCTGCTTATGAGGCACAACACACACAAAAATATGCCTGCCCGTGCACACACACACACACACACACACACACACACAGAGGCCATGATGTTCAGCTGTTGTCCAAACCCAGCCTCAGCGGTCATCTTATA
>JAOWBL010000001.1:10139289-10152204 GCA_028564865.1 Zenarchopterus dispar
CACACACACACACACACACACACAGAGGCCATGATGTTCAGCTGTTGTCCAAACCCAGCCTCAGCGGTCATCTTATACCAAGGTTAAAATCTTAACACGCTACAAAAACTGACGCCTGTCTGTGTATGGATGGGTGGTTTTGTATTTAAGGGACTAGTCCAATGCTTTTGCACTTTCCTTTTCAAAACTTTGATGCAATAAACCTACTACCTAATTCCCATTAAGGAGGCATAGGGCATGAAAGCATGGATAAGCAGTGGGCAGCTGGCTTGGCTCTTCTCATTAAAATCAATAGAACCAACCGTCAATGTTGCCTCGATTCACCACATCAGGTGAAGGACTTTGCTGTGAGCGGGAGCCAAACGAATCCAGACTGAAAAATAAGAAATTAACAAAACTAAATACGTACATATTGGAGTTTTTGAGACTGGCAAATTAATTCACAACTTAAGTGACATTTATACTGTTATAATGTTATAATGAGTTCCCTATGAATGGTTTTAAATTTATTTTAGTGTGCAGCTACATATTAAAGGTGTACCTATGTGTTGACAGATGTCTCTCACCTGTCTAGGGAGTTGTCTCGAGTATGTCTCGGTGGAGAAAGAGATTCACTTCTCTCTGAGTCCCAGCAGTCATAGCCGCTGTCTCTGACACTGCGGTTCGGTGTACTCTCCCCTCCCCCTTCAGTCTCCTACAGAAGAAGCACATCAAACAACCACTGCATATGAGCGATTTGCACCTTCACTTGCAGCTCTTTGGGATCATGTCCAAAAGAGTTCAGCACTCCAGTGCAAGTGTGTAAATAATATCATAGAATTCACTCACCACCTTCATTTGAGCAAGAAGCCCTTCAAACTCTTTGAGGTTGAGTGCAGGACCACTATAAGATGCACAGCCATTAGCGGCCTTCCCAAGCCAGAACACCGTGTTCAACACCTGACAGACAGAGACAAATGGTTTGGTTTATATTTACATATGTTAAAAATACTACCACTGAAGATCATACCAGTAAAATGATAATAAGCAGAACAACAACTCACATTTTTCAATTTGCGGTTGTAGTCAGAGTCCCTAATAAAAGGAAAGTAAGTTATTTTTCATGCAATATCCCTTTAAACTAGACATACAGGAATTAAAAAAAAAACAAAAAACACAGATACAGTTACACATGAAGGCTCATTTACTTGACGTTAGCTCGCATGGACGTGTCTTGCAAGTCCCCTGGATCAAAGAGCTGGGAGCCCTTCAGACCTAACTCCTCACAGCCTCGCAGGAAGACTGACAGGTTGTCCTAGAGGAAATAGCAGGGGACCACAGGGAGTCAGTTTACACGTTAACTGAGCTGTATCTTTCACTAAAGACAAGCTTCTTACCAGCCCAGCAATGGGAGTGGGCAGTCTGTTGATTTTCTTGACCAGCCCTGGTTTGATTGCACTCAACAGTCTGCGTGGAGCGAGGGGGAGGAAAATCAGACATTTCCTCTGGAGTTTAAGCATGTTGCCATTTCATACATCAGAAACTTAAGTGAAAAGATGTCACCAACTTACTCGCATAACAGGATGCCGTTCTCCAATGCACTACGGAAGTCCCTGTCTCCAAAGCTCTTCCCCGTTACAGCCTGAGGAAGGAGGACAGGAAGAGAACAATGTAAAAGCAGGCTGACCAGAAGTAGGCCAGGCGGCTAACAAATGTCAGCTGAATATTATTTCTAATGCTCAACACAATGTCTAAAAGCTCAGAGATGTTCTGTTACCAGCACACTAAATTAGTAACCTGTCTAATAATATTACAAAACATACAGGCTGCTCTATGTCCTCATTCCTGTGAATTCAAAATGCCACAATAAATCGCAAAAATAGCCTAAATCCTAAAACCTGGACTGCTATTTGACTTCTTTCCTATAAATGCAAGGGAGGCAAAGAGAACACACACACACATACACATAAACCCACACACAGAGAGATATTTCAGAGGCTGTTGTGTAATCAGCAGCTAAAGATTAAGGGAAAATAAGAGAGGGTTGACTGATGCTGTTTAGACGTCTAATCCAGATTAGCAGAGATTACAGTTAGCACCCAAACTGTTAACCGTAGGCCCACAGACCCTGATTCTGCTGCTCATACACATCTATGCTTGACTTGTATGTGTGAATTTTAAGTGGCCGATGCAAATTAGTGAGAGAGCAGGGGGAGGGAATGACCATTATACAACATCAGCTTTATGATATCTTAAAATAGAAAGTTTCATAAAATGAGAGACACAATTTAAATGACCACTTATTTAGTACTAAAATGTCTGCATTTATGCTGTTTACTGAAGCATGTGTAATCTGCAATCTGTCAGCAGTTTATTTACTCAAAAGTAGCACTTGTGATCCAAACCAGTTTCACTGAAGACAAAGTAAAGAAGCTGTCTGACCTTAAGATCTGTATGCATGCATGTTTGTATGACCTCCACGTGGAATAACTACTTCTACAAACCATCATCACCCATCCCATCTTCCATCCATCCATCACTTACAACTTCAAGGTCACAAGGGTCTGCTGGAACCAATACAGCACTATTACATCACAAATAAATTTGCAGATCTTTATTATCTCCAAAGGGCAAACATCAGGTGACTGATTATTTTAGTGTGCATTGCTCTAAGTGGTAATACACACACAGAGAAACACTACCAGTGCATCTGTAGTAACAAAAATAGAAGTCTGTTTTCTGTTACACAACAGCTAACCAGATGTTTCCCAGTTGTCTGTCATCACACACACGCAAACATAAAGTTTGTACGCCCGTCTCTGTGAGAATTCTGGACAACTATATGCCAAACATAACACATCTCACTAAAGCTGTATCTGAAAAAAAAAAAAAAGATCCTCCAAAATGTCTTAATGTTCCATAAAAGTCCTAACCACAGTTCAAATTGGTATTTTCTCTGTGTTAAACAGACTCCAGGTCTTTGAAACATTTACAGCGTGATCATGCATAATTTACTCTGAAGACAGCACTGTATTGAGGTGAGAGCAGGACTAGTGTTTGTGTTTTGCGTAGGTAGTGTATGCGCAACATGCCAGACACAGACATTGAGAGAGGTGGATGTTAATGACTGGTTATGTGTCTGTAACCTGAAACATAACATTTAAACTTAGTGATTGGTAAAGGTTTGGATGTTTTTGATACAGAGGTCATGAACATTTAAGCAGGAAAAAATATATGATCATGAAGAGGAATCTTGTCTGGTACAAACCCAAACTGAAGACACTGGGGGTATTTCAAAACCGGTAATGGTAATCTGAACTGTGCCTTTCTACCTCAGCTTTCGATGAATTGCTGTGCTCAGCTGGGTGAACTGCAGCAGCAGCTACCAGCTACCATTTAAACACAGATGTGAGGGTGTGTGTCTGTGTCTGCTCGTGTCTCATACTTCACATCCCAACTACAGCTTTCTTATGGCATTTATCCATCCATTTTCTATACCCGCTGAATCCAATGACAAGGTTGTGGGGGTCTGCTGGAGCCAATCTCTGCCCATTGCAAGTGAGAGGCAGGGGGACACCCTGGACAGGTCACCAGTCCATCACAGGGCCTTATGGCATTTATTTTTATGTATTTCTATTCAAAAGTTGGAAAGTCCTGTGTCCTTTATGTAACTGAATTTATTAGTAGTGCAGTGTCAGAAGTAATTACAAACACAAACTTATGACATATTCCCCATATCAGCAATACGTGTTCATCTCAGCAGCTAAAGACTTAAACAAAACACAAAGGAATGGACTGAAGCTCAGGGTTTATGGAGTTAATATGCAACTGAAGAATTATGACATGAATATAAAGGGGCTACAAGCTGCTGGATGGCCATTAGTTAACTTCAGCGTTCTAACCTGAGGTGTAAGGTTTAACAATCTTAGCAAGTTAGTCAAAGTCAAGTTAGTCAAATAGTAAATAAATAAATAATGGTAGGCATTTAAGACATGTCTATTAAAGAGAGTATTCCTGTCTGAATAAATGAGTTCTGAGCTGAGATTTAAAGACAGAGAGAGAATCTGAGTTGTTGATGTGTTGTGGGAGGGGAGCTGGGCAACTGAAGACCCCATGGTCTTCAAACGAGCAGGTGGTTGGGTGAGCTGAATGAGTTGAGCTGCAGAGGAAGACCTGAGAGTACGGCTGGGTGTGATGAGGTGGAGGAGGTAGATGAGGCGCTGAGAGCGTGGTTGCTGATGACCTTGAAGGTGAGGAGATTGATTTATACACGATATAGAATTTGAGAGGAAGCTAGTGGCGTTTCTGCAAAACAAGTGTCAAATGACTAATGGAGGGAGCTCTGGTAATGATGCAGGCAGCAGAGTTTTGGACCAGTTGCAGTTTATGGTTGGACTTGGCAGGTAGACCAGACAGAAGAGAGTTGCAGTAATCAACATGGGACGTGACCAGCCTGTAAACCATAACGGAAGTACTTTTAAGTGTAAGGGATGAACAGAGACAGGAGATGATGCACAGATGTAAATGGGCTGAACAGGTAACGTTATTGATATGAGATTTAAATGAGGTCATTATCGAGGGTAACACCCAGACTCCTCAGAGAGAGGTAAACTGAGGAGTTGTCAGTGGAAATAGAGAAATTACATTTTTGAGAAGATAGATTTGGTGCCAATGAAGAGAAAGTCAGTTTTATTTTATTTGGCTGTCGATGAAAATGGTATAAGAGATTGTGTCAAATGCAACAGTCAAATCAAGGAAGATGAAGATGGAAAAAAAAGTCCAAAATCGGCAGCAATAAGATGATCATCTGTGACCATAATCAAAGCTGTTTTGGTGCAGTGTAGTGAGCAAAAACAAGATTGTAACTGATCATATAAGGTTATTGTCAGAGAGGTGGGCATGAACCTGAGATGCAATTGTTTTTTCAATCATTTTAGAGGGAAAATGAAGATCGGAAAAAGGATGAAGGTTATTGAAATGAATCATATTAGCCTTTGACTTGTCAAGCAGCACTGACCTTTTGAAACTGTGCAAAAAGTCATTTAATAAAGACGCTCAGGCTATTTTCCCTCTACCTGTTAGTGGCAGGACTCAAACGTCGCTCTAAGTGTACAATTAAAGAGACAGAATGACGTGTCAAATTTTCAGCTTTTCTTAGCCAGAGTCTTGGGGATGTCAAAGGGCAGAACTGATGTGGGCATGGAGAAGAGAGCCAACGTGGGATAACCACAACACGCCACCCCTGAAACTGAACGCTGTCATCAGTGCTCCAGTTCCACACCGTTAACCTCTATTTACTCAGCATGAACAAATAAGGGGGAGATGGCTTTAGTCCAAGTTAAGAGTGAATCCACTAGTTTACTTTTGTATATATTTTTGGGATACACAAGACACTGTAAGTCATCTTGCTGGATTCAGGGTTTGTAAGACTTTGAAACTTGCTGAACTGTCCAGGTGCTTCCAGTACAATAGGTCTTAAAATTAAATTCATTATCTTGGTTTCAGAGGTGGACACATAAACTGGCCTTCCAGATTTAACTCATTGTAAGCCATTTGTACAATTAGGCCAATTAATGCTCATTCTAAGATAATCTGTATTCATTTAGCACCTTTGTTTATCTGTTATTTCACAAGCTGGGAGAATTTATTATGATGAATATTCAGACATTTTGATTATTGTGGAAATTATTGGGATTTTGTTTATTTAAAGATAAGTGCAAGACATATGTTAATATCAGCTACAGATAAAAAGCATTGGACATGAACGAGCACAATGTGCACACACAATGTGCACACAATTCAGTCTTATATGTTCTTATTAAACTGTTTCTTTTATTGACATTAGCTTATCTGCAGCTCTGCGTTTATTTAGTGAAACCAATTTATAGAACAGCACAGAACAAAGACAGCTAAAATAGGGAGAAAGACAGAGAGATAAAATTGTAATCCGGATGAAGTGTGCTGTAATCTAGATTAGCGTAATTAACCACAGTTGAATCAACACTATAAAACACAATACTCTCAATTCTGACTGTTATCATCTATGCAATACAAATATTTAACAGCACTTCCTGGATGTACTTCCTAGTCCAAGTCCTTTTATGGCAGATAATATTTTAAAATGGTACTTGTAATATGCTTTCCCAGCATAGTATAGTATATAAATCATCCATAAATCTACATGATTAAGAGAGGCCATAGCATTACCACTGCAGTATTGTCATTTGTTGTCATAAAATACATTGATACAAAGATATTATCTCTTACATAACATTATAAATATATTCATTAAATTTTACTCTACACTGTAGTGAGTCGGTTGCTCTCTAACCAGTAATTCTCTAGGTCATCCCCCATTGCCCCATATTTGTATCCTAAAATGTAGTACAGTTAATATATTCAGTCAATACACAGCTCAGTCAATAGAGTACGACCTAATGGTATTGATAAACAAATGCATAAATCACAACTAGTTGTGTGGAACGCATAAACAATATCACACAGGAAACACACTGTGTGATATTTAAAATCACCCAAGCATTAAATCATGTTTGCCACCAGCTAGTCTTTGTCATCTTTGGTTCACACTCTTTCATTCAGCATTTGATGCATGGAAAATCCACAAGTCTTTTCCTTCACACACTCTTACACACTCGCTTTCATGACACAACTAGCTGTCTGGGACTACTGGAGTTAATCCGCCTTGGACAGCTGTGACATCTGGCACGCACGCACACACACATATATACATGTATACACACTTAATTCTCCACATACATTCTGGTGTTTATCCTGTGTGTACAACCCATAACTCTTGCCATGTGCTGTATGTCAGTAACAGCAGGGGTCAACTGCCATCCTTGAATCTAACTTCATGTTTGTCCGTGTGCAAGTCAATCAGCTGAATGTTACTTTTAAAGGACCTTTGCATAAGCTTCAAGACACCCTTAACAAGCCTCGTCTTGATCAGTTCAGTCTGTGCCAATCTAATTTCCTGTGCAAGTCAGTAGATGATATATACCCCGCTCTGCTGCCCCCTTGAAAACGGCGACACCTGAGAGCCTGATCGTGTTATGTTCCCATAGTGACCGTGTCACCCAACCGGGGCGTGTCTGGGGTGTGTGCGAATCATGGACTGCTGACTGGCATGTGTGAGTGTGCATACACTTTGCATATTTTACAGACAGGGCGAACACACACTGGAGCATGCATGGAGCACAGGGCGGCTCGGTTAACCCTGAATCGTCCCCACCTGTGAGAGCGTATAAATACACTGCTGGAAATAGCCTCGGCCTGACCCGCCTGAAAATAACTAAAGAATTAGGAAGCAGGAAGACGACAAAACAAAGACACAGCAGGGGAGATTAACATTTAGATGACAGTATTAACCCAGACTAGACAGTGCTCAGTATTGACAGGATACATTGGTACTGTTTTGTGCTGACTGAAATCTGCCCATGACACCTATTTCCAAAACTACCAAATATATAATATCTACAGGTTTTTCTTGGAAATGAGACCCCGCTGCTCAAATAAAACTAAACTTAATAAATATAGAAATAATAACAAAATGAAGAATGTCTACTTGTGGATTAAAAAATACTTAAGTATACTTTTCTGTCTATGAATTTGAGAAATTTTATTTTGTTCTAAAACATTAAGAATCTGTTTGTCTTTCAATTAATATAAAAAAGAATTACCAATAAATTGTATTTATATTTGGTGTTTACACTGCCAGTGCAATAAGTTTGGGGAGAACACTACAATATGTAACACTGGAAAAAAGGTGTATGTAGTGAAATCTATCTTGTGTTTGCAAAGCCACTATAACACAGTTTATGCGGATTGCATTTAATAAAAGAGACTCAGCTTCAGGTACTATGGCTGGGACAAATAGGGGTTAAAACATTTTTGGAATGAGACATAGGAAGGACTGCCATAAGAAAACATAAAACAAAAACACGTCACATTACATGTTGTGTTTAGTCTGTGATCAGATCTCTACAAATCTAAATCACAATTCTAGGCATTGTTATGGATGTGTCAGGAAAAAGAAAAAAAAGCAATGTATATAGTTTTTCGTAAAGAGTTACTGTGATAATATTACATTTCATATTGAAAAAGTATTACTTATTGAGACCAAGTAATGTATTGTAAGCCCTATAGCTGTACATGTGTTTTAGACATGTGACATCTATCAAATTCTACCTAGCAACTCACAGAACTCAAACATGATGCTGATATACAATCTTCACTTTTGTTTTGTTTTTTTTTGTGTGTGATGATTGATGTTGTGAAGCTAACAGCAGAGATGTACTGATTGCAATGTTCTTTGCAATGAGTGCAATCTGATTTCCAATCTTTTTAAAAGTCTAATCTGTCCAAATAATTTTACCTGATTAGTTTTAAATCAACTGCCTACATTAACTATGGATTATTTTTATTTAAAAAACATTAACTTAGCCAACAATAAACGATAGTAGAGGCTGCAGGCTGTGTGCTCTACTCGTTTTGTTTTTAGCCTCTAAACCTTTTTTTAGCTTCATGATATTACCCTACTGAAAATGCTGTTTTACCGTTTTAGGAGTTGGATTAAGTTTTTTGTCTTAAATATTTTTGTTTGTTGCTACTCCATGAGTTTTTTTCCCTTACAGACTTTACAAGTGACTTTATTTTCTGTCACAATAAAAAACTTTCACGTGACTGCATCATCATAACATGCTTACAAATAGGGAGAAAAAAAAAATCTAAGTATCCTACGCTCTCAAGTTAATATATTTACTACCATCCTGCCCTGCAAAATAAATACAAAAAAAAAAAAAGTTCAATCAAAAACAAAAACAGACTGACAACAGTCACCGCCGATCAGATAAAAATTGGCTGATTTTTTCAATTGATGTATCATTTGCTAAAATGCATCAAACATAGAAAATGTCTCAATGCATATTAATATCCCAGTTTTACCCTAAATTACAGTCAAGCGCCACAAAAAGATATGTTTTAAATAGTGATGCATGTATTGAGTAGCCGTGACAATGAACTGATTATCAATAACCTCTTCATTCTTTGCAGGTTTGCAAAATCACCTGTTATACAGAGTGTATAACAGAGGGACAATCACCAATATCTATGACCTACTCAGATTAACCTCTGAACCTTGCTTGCATGTCCTTGATGTGTGAGCAGAAAACAGACACAGGTACATAGAAAACAAGCCCCCAGTCAATCAGCAGCTTAACCCTGAACCTTTTCGCAGAGATAGGTCAACGGTTATCCACTGGACAAAGTGGTATGTTGCATGAACCAAGAAGTGATTCTACATTAAAAAGCTAAACATCCCTATCATCTTTATTATTTTTCATCCTCTCTTCTCTGTGGTTGGTCCTGCACCTCAACAAGAAACCACTGAACGGTCCAGTTTACAAACTGGTTGTACTCACATTTAATCTCTGGCTTGAGGATTGTCCGCATAGAAGTTACAAATGACAAATTACCAATATCCAACTCCTTGGCAAAGATTAAGCAATCAATATTTGCCCAATTGTATTGCTGTTTTAACTTTCACATCTTTAATTGTTCCATCCTGTCAAAACACTTTCCCAGGTCATTTTGAAAGGTTTCAGATGTTGGCAGATTTGATGAAGAAGCCACTAACAATCCCTTTTTGTGCTGTTTTTCCATCTAAAGTGGGTGTTGCATTGTTGTACATGACTGCCATTGCATCATATTTGGCTGATATACTTGAGTTTTTGTTGGGGTTTTTTTTTCAACACAGACTGAGTTCATGTTCAAAAGTATTGTCATAAAGGTATCTATTACGTTATAATTCATAGTTTAAGTGGCAGCTTAAAAAAAGACTGACAAAGTTTTGATTAATCAAAATTTAGTTTGATGATGGGGACAAGTTGTCTAGTTGAACTCAAAAATTAATTGTGCCTGTACAGTCATGGAGCCATTATGGACTGATTCAGCAAGTGTTTATTTCCAAGTTGAATTCAAAAAGACTGGTTGTCAGGTTTACCCCAACTGGGGCCTTTCTATGTGGAGTTTGCACATTATCCATGTGCTTGTGAAGGTTCCTTTTCCTTCTCATCTGTCATTGTTCAGGCTTCTGTCCATAGTCCAAAAAACACCAAAGACATGTGTCAGCTACACTGGTGATTTTACATTGCCCATGGGAGTGAGTGTGGTTGTTTGTGACCCTGTGATGGACTGGTGACCTGTAGGTTGTACTCATGCCTTTTGCTTGAAGAGAGCTGGAACTGGCTCCAGCAGATCCCCCTGATCCTCAGTAGGAAGAAACAGATTTAGATCCTTGATGGTATTAATTGCTTGTCAAATCTCAGTGTTTGCAGTCATTTCTGCATCTTCTCCATTTACCAGAGCATGTAGTGACGTCATTAAGGACAGGACAAGCAGAGTCTGTGGGACCCATAAGCTACAGCCAAAACTTCAATTTAAAGTCATATTCTTGTTATAGCCACAAGGATTTACTTCTTTTAGATTTTAGTTGGCAGGTAGCTAGGCAGAGGCCTTGATGAGAGAGAAAAAAATAGGTCATAACGCAGCTCCCCGGGCAAATCATGATTCACCACTCAGGCTTATGGAGGGGGGCGTTTTAGCCGAGCAGATGATGGTAGAAGCGATGCAGCAAACCACGAATGATAATCCCATCCGATGCCATCAAATGTTGGTACAGTGTGGCATCTCGTGCGTGAAAGCTAACCCGGTTTCATAACCATGGCAACAGGAAACCCCTAGCGTCTGAAACAAGGGGGCGTTCCTCGTCCGAGCAAGTACAAAAAAAAAAAAAAAATTTAAATCCTTTACATCAACGCCAAATAAACTGACAGATATGTAGTATTGTGCTAAATGTCTACCGTTTGTTTCCTTGCTTTAAATGAGTTAAAAGACAACACAATGTTGGCCTTGGGGAAAACAAAACTTTTTCTCCCCCCCCTAACATTTACAGCTGTTCTCCGTTGTCCCAAAAGGTAACCCGAAACTGCATAGTCCCCCTAACAGGTGACGGTGCGCCGGTGGGGTAAGACTGAGTATTTATATCTCTGGTCACAGTGTGTGAAAGTATGGCCCATATCTGCACCCCCTCCCGTGTGCTGTAGCGGCAGGGCCCCGGAGTCTTTAACGGGTCCTCTCACTTACCTCTATCCATTTCTGTGCCTCCAGGCAGGCTGGTTCTGGATGATTCGGCTCCACCGACGAGGCACTCGAGAAATTTCGACATGCAGTAGGGCTAGCCATCTCCGTGCAAACCCTCCGACCTAGACCAAAGTCGGACGGTGGTTAAAAAAAAAAAAAAAAGAAAAAAAAAAAGGGCGATACGTGATAAACCGTCCTTCAGTTATCTCCCCCTCTCTTTCTATAGTCCAGCGGTTCCACGCGCAGCCTGTGCGTCACGTAGCTCTCTCGTGCTCCCAGAAGCGCCCTGCTCAAAACTGTGGCCCAAGGTCCGAGAAGAAGCTCGTCGCGACGCTGCAACACGAACCAGGCGCTAAAAATACAAACTCCTGCTAGCAGAGCCGTGGGAGGCTGACGCTCCTCTCCTCCTCGGTCATCGCTGCTGCCGCCGCGCGTTTCAGCAGGCGTGAACGCGCGGGCAGGAATCTCTGAGGGGGAGGCTGAGAGAGAGAGACAGGAGAGGGATGGACGAGGGGGAGGGGGCCGCAGATGATGTGCAGCTATGTCACGGTTCTCACGGGTCACCTAGCTGTGCAGGTGTGCGCCTACGAGCTGCAACCTTCTGGCAATCAAGTTTAAATATCCTAAAATTAAATTTTTTGTTCGCACATCAAAAAAAAAAAAAAAAAAGTTTAATCTGCCACAAGAATACGTATTCTGTTTCCATACCAGCATGAGATTTGAAAACTGGCGAGTTAACCAAGTGAAATTGTCATCGTAAACATTCTATCATTTGAACCATCACATGTAAAATCTCCCATTTAAACAAAAACTTTATGTATTCCATCGGTGTATGGATGTTTGTATCTGTTCAAATACCAAGTTTCAACTGACAGTGATCACATTCAAAACTATAAACAGTTACGTGGAAACCTAAGTACACTTATCTTTAACACTACATGTCACTTAATTTAAAAAAAAAAAAATCTGGTCCCTAATAAAATTAGGTAAATACCACCTTTAAAAACAAACAAGAAAAAAAAAAAAAAGTCAATATCAACCTAGCAAAAGTTAATCCAAGATGCAAAACCTGTGTGGAAAAACTACGGGATTAATCAGATTAACTACATTAACAGAACAGCATTGTGTTCATAATTGCATAAATTACACATAAATCGGTGTGATGTAGGACAAATTGTTCATTTCTCCAAACTCAACAGCAGTTAAAAGTAGTCAGCCCAGCTCTGCTGTACGAGAACATGCCTAGTAGTTTCAGTAAGGACTGTAATACTCCTGCCTCCTTAAGGAGCTTTACATTTTTTAAAACACTTATTTTGGATGTTATTTAAAGTAGCTGCGTTGGTTAGGAAAGGTTCATCTCAGACAGCAGCTAAATGAACCACATGTTATGAGAGCCTGAGGCCATAAACCACTTTATCATCTCCTGAAGAAAAGACCGACTTGGGTGTCACCAAAAACAAACTGACTTTTAAAACAGGTTTAGAATTGTAGGTGATTAGCTATAAATCCAATCAGCATTTCTGTGATCCTTTGTCAAAATGGTCCGATTTAGCAAATTTTTAATCACATTTTTACCTTTAACTTGTGATGTCTCCATCCATCTACAAAACATGTTTTATCAAGAAATGAAAATAAACAAAACTTAAAGCAATGTGTTTTGATTGAAATAAATTACACATTAAAAAGACTGTCTTTTAAGTGAAAGAAAAACCCCAAACCCCTCCAAAGAAGAATTCGTTTCCTCATACAGAGACAAGTTTAATGGCAGCTTTATTG
>JAOWBL010000001.1:10152304-10169193 GCA_028564865.1 Zenarchopterus dispar
TGAAAGAAAAACCCCAAACCCCTCCAAAGAAGAATTCGTTTCCTCATACAGAGACAAGTTTAATGGCAGCTTTATTGAATTCCCATAGCTGTACTACCACGACTACAGCAACACAGGGTTTGGAAAGTGCAGAAAAAGGTAAACAGGTTAAACACAGCTTTGATGCAAAAATCTGCACAACACAACCCAAAATACAAAAGCTCTTCATTTGAATGCCTAGTCCTTTCTTGACCAGATGTTATACATTATCAGTGTACAATGAACATTTTAAAATAAAGTGGATTTTAAAATATGAGAAAACGTGACCAAAAAAACAAAAACACTTCACTTCAAATCAAAAGAAAACCTCTCAGAGAAATGTGAAAAGTATCACCCAAGAGAAAAAAAAAACAAAAAAAAAAACATTTGAACATCCTCTAAGCAATGGTCAAGTTATTCCTACCAATACATTTGAGGGGAATATCAGATGTCAACACCCCCATAAAGTAACTGAGAACAGGCAGAAGAACAAGACAGAACATTTCTTTAAACAAGTTTTCCCCCACTTTTGCCTTTCCCTCTTTTACTTAAAAAGGCATTTAAGTGATCTTAAGTGTGATAGATGCACCAATATTAAAAATAAATAAACATGTGCAGATGAGATCTGACCTTAGGCTGTTTTAAAGCTGAATGTTGCACAAAACAGTTTTGACAGGCTCGTACCGACAAGTGTAGCAGAACAACGGGCTTGGGTTTGGGTTGAAAGAGCATGTGCTAATAGAAAATGCTCTGCTCATTAGCTGAGAGAGCAAATTGTGTCTTCTGTAGTACATAGTGTCTGCAGATGTATGTATACATATTACTGTGGGTACCTGTTGATTGTGTGCCATGTGAATGTTCCGGAGCAATTTGTGTTTACAATTTGACTGATGTTGAGTCCTGCAGCACATTTAACTCTTACAAAGAGCCACAGCAGAGAAACGGACTTCATCTTTCTCTCTCTGCATAAATCCACGGCATACTGCAGCTGCATCCTGCAAGTGATTGACAGACCCCCCAAAAAAAAAAAAAAAAAAATTTCAACCCACATTCATTCAGGATGCTGATTAGTTAGAGACTGAATTAAAATTATAATCTAGATAAGTTTCACAGATAATTTGTTAATAAAATCCTTGATGTCATGAAGTTGGTTCATCATAACTTTTGCAGTTTAAAAATTAAGTTTTGCTCACCGCGATGAAGGACTCATCAGTGGTAGCGCCATGGCTCACTGGTCCATTCATTTTTCCATCTTGACAACAAATGAGACAATCAGGACCCACAATGTGAGAAATGTATACAAAAGGAAGAGAGGATGCATACTTACCAAATTCGTAAAGCTTCCCATTTACATTGACAAAGGCAATAAAGTGAAAGTTGACTTTGTCGGCTTCTGGCTGCAAAAGTTAGATGACCAATTAGATACTGAATTAATGGTAAAAGGTATTCTGAATCAAACAAAAAGAGTATGTATATTTTTCAAATGCCAGGTCTTATGTGTAAAAATGTCCGAAATAAGTTGTAAAAGACGGTAAGAGGGAAGATGGTGAAACTGAAAAGAAGCTTATCTGACAATTATTAAACAGCATAATTCTCAAGTTCATTTACCAGTAGATATTTTTTTTTTCCCTTTCTATGCATATACTGCTGCAACAATGTGAATTTCCCCATTGTGGGGTTAATAAAAGAACCTCTTAAATTAAATCCAAAGCAGAAAGCGAAGCAACAGTAATGAGCAAGGCAGCAGTTGCATTATGAATGACAAATGCACATGAAATATGCACCACAAGGCGAAATGTCTCATATGCCTGATGTAATAAAAGCTGCAAGACATACATGATACCAACTCTTACCCGACATTGTCCCTGCATAGCAGCTTCATTGTGAGCCTCACAGATTTCCTTTAGAAGGGGGAAATGAATATTGAGCCACAATACTAAAAAAGTTTGGGAAAATATAGGATAACAATGTAGCCAAAAGTATTAAAACAAAGTCAAAGTATCTGGCACCCCCAAGTGGCGCCAACAAAGCATGCAAGTTAAACACCAAGCGAAAATTTTTGTTTATTTGATCACTCCCCTCTTTTGCAGCATTTTTGTGTTAATCTTAAACTACCCAGCATGTAACTAAGACAACACATGCAAAATGCTCTTATATCTGATAAGTAAAAGAGATCAAATTAAATAAATAAAATTGCAAGGTCATGCATATGAAGTCGCTTTAATATGAATACCTTGCAATTTTCTGACTGTATAAGATAAAGCCCATTTAAATTTAAAATTGAATTTTTAACTGGTCTATTCCCCTAATAATTTCTTACCTTGTTTTTCTCCAGAAAACTGGCACGGTCATCAGGGGACATGTTTGCAGTCTCATCTAGAAACTTCTTTAAGGCAGAGCCACTGTCTGGGGGGGAAGGGAGAACACACCAGCATTAGCTCAGTCGAGACAATTTATATCCAACTACCCATCTCAAATAACTACATCACTTCTTTTTTTAAAAGACTATTTATTGTAGAGATCAGAGTAGCCCCATCCATTTCCATCAGTGTACCAGTATTCCAGCACCTTTAAAATTTTACACCATTTCTCACCTGTTTAGTTTTATTTAGTCATTCCCCAGTTACTGACTTGAGAAGCAGTGTAACCAGCTATGACAGTTAAAAACAAATGGCGTACAATTTTTTGTACACATCATTTGTATCAAATTAACACCCACATGAACCAGATGTAAAGCACTTTTACTGAGAATCTATGAAATTTTCTTAATCCCATAGGCTTGACATTATGAACAATCATATTTTACTGACACTTGTAGCAATAAAGAATGTTAACATGTATATATTATTCAGCCAGCCACTTTAGATGAGTTAAGACCTAAAGGCCTATATTACTCAGCATTGTATGAAGCATTGAGGTCGGCTACAAGGTTCCACCACAGTTCAGGGGATTGGAAACAGACCTGAACTACCTTAGGAGTAATGGAATTTTATAGCAAAAGAAAGAATGTACTTCAATGTACATGTACTAGTGCTGGGTCCATTCATTATTTTAAAAAAAACAAACAAAAAAAACAACAAAAAAAAACCCTTCCCTTTTGTGCACTAATTTTAACATGGTTTCATTAAATTTTTAATCTTTTTTTTGGTTTGTTTTTTAAAATCCCTTAAGGAAACAATGATGAAGGGAAACAATGGACCACATGAAACCTTTAATAAAAAAAAAAAAAAAAAAAAAGTAATTTTTATAATTTTTGGGGGGGTTGGGGAGGTTGCATTTTTGTACATTTCTTTAAATACAAAAAAATAAATAAAAAGACATGTACCATATCTGTGCTCATTTCACTCACCAAAATTCAATTTGTCTTTATTGTTTGCAGCAGCATGCAGCAGGGCGATGGTGCCACAAGAATTGGATGCCTTCTGCTTCAGGAAGTAAACTTCATTGCCTCCTGCAATCTTATCTGCCTGCTCAGCTCTGAAAGACTCGTGCTACCATGTACACAAATACACAATCAGTAACAACACCATGTCTTCTAGACAACAGAGATAAAACAACAGTGTCTCAAATCACAATTCAGATTTTGTGCATCAAGGACCACAAGGAGCTGTACCTGCTTAGAATGGCTTTTACAGGTTGACTTTAAATGAGCATTTGCGTAATTAAAGATAAACACTTCAGAACGATGGGAATATATGTTGTCATTGTGTCATTTAATTAATTGTCCAGTAGTACCAGTTATTATACACTGCTTTGGAACTAAATTTACCAAATGAGTTGGAGGGTTTTGAATAAATGATTAGAAGACTGAAGTGAGCTTCTGCTGATTCATTGTCTCACCACCACCACCAGTCTACTAGCCTGCCCACTTCTACTATCCTCTATTTACCCATGTCTCCCTGCATCACAGAACCACTCCACCCCCAACAGCATTCCTCGGTGTCACACCCCAACCTCATGTTGCCCTATCCAGGCTGTAGTCAATGCAACCCCCCAAATATTACCTGTTGTGTAAGGGGAAAGAGCAACATCAAGGCACAACATGGTTTCGGGACAGCAGACAGTTGCTCCCCCTCCAGCCCCAGCACGTCAACAAAGCGCCAGCTTTCGCCCACGCCGAGTTTGCTCATGATCTAAAACAACACAGAAAAATAAAACCAATAGTAAGCTGAATTGACTCTGCAATTTCATATCGAAAAAGCGATGTCTTCCGAGGCCGCACAAAGATGCTGCGTGGCCGTGGTCCAAGCAGACCACACCCTGTAACCCAGACACAGAGGCGCAGCGCTGGGAGAGGATGCTGCCGCCCCTCAAATCAGATAACGCTTCTTCTGCTGTACGTTGACGGTTTTGGTTTGGTTTTTTTTTGGAAGAGATGATAATTTCTGCCAAACTGCATCGAGATGCTGATAACTCACTTAGAAACATTTTAACCTTGAGCTACTGATCAGCTATCATGAAACTTACCGTTACGAAAACTTATTACAGTTACCAACCTGTCGCCATTACTCTGCGTCTATGGTTTGTTACCCACCTTGTTCAGCATCTGAAAAGACATAAGTGAAGATAAAGGGTAAATTTATTAACTCTGAAAGCGTGACCGTTTCACCTAAACCCGTATTTCAGTACCTCGGGGTTTATTTCCATCGGTGTCCACTCCATCTTCGCTGGGTTTGGCAGTGTGTCTGCACGGTTTTGATATCTCTGTGATGACTCAGTCGCTATCAGTAGCAGGTGACTGCTCAGTCGTATTTTATGATTCCGATCATACCACTTAGTGGCAGTCGCGGGGGTGTATCCGGATCAAATATCAGTTGAAGCACAGATTTAACTCGATTCCTTGAAAATATCACTTGGAATTTCTCATGATATCGAAGTTACTACACGTTCATCCATAAAAACACTCTAAAACGGAACACTGTCTTAATTACAAAATTAGATGGAAATAAATTATCACCGCCAAAGAGTGGATAAATCAAGTTCTTTCTGGAAACGAAGGTGTGACGTATTGATCTTTCCTTATCAACTTCGGCTTAAAGAAATAGTTTGTATTTTCTCAACATCCTAACTTTTCACATTTTGACCATGTTTCTGCTATACATCCATATATATATATATTTATATATATATGTATATATATACATACACACACATATATGCATATATATATATATATATATAAATCATGTGCTACTAGAAGGATGTAAACATTCCTCAGCCAAAATTTCAGCAAACATTTGATTGTATTTATCGTTTTTTTCAAGCCTTTAAAGTAATAGTAAATTGAATTGCAGTACTGACAAATGTAGTTGCCATTTGTGTGTGTTTTAAATTATATAGTGTCAGTGTTTCTGAAGCATAACAGAGAAAAAGTAAAAGAGATGGGAGGTTTTATCCTCCCACTAACTACTGTTGATGTCAAGATGTGGATTCCTTATCTTTTGACTCCTTAATAAGTTAGGGCTTTAAACCCTCCATCCATTTTCTAGACCCGCTGAACCCATTTCTGGGTCACGGGGGTCTGCTGGAGCCAATCCCAGCCCATTACAGGCGAGAGGCAGGGGTACACTCTGGACAGGTTGCCAGTCCATCGCAGGGCCACATACATAAACAAACAACCATTCACACACACACTCACAACTATGGGCAATTTTAGAGTTCCCAATCAACCTCACACACATGTTTTTGGACTGTGGGAGGAAACCAGAGTGCCCGGAGAAAACCCACGCAAGCACGGGGAGAACATGCAAACTCCACACAGAAAGACTTCTGGCCTGGAGTCGAACCAGGAACGGGCTTTAAACCAGCAATTTGTTTTCAATGTTATGTTGAATATGCTGTTTCAGTTGGCATCAGACATATTTCCTATTATCTCTTGCGTTCCTTGAATTTAATGAGTGTCTTTTTTTTTTATGAGGAAAAGGTTTTTGATTCACAATCACCAGACAGCAGCTGCATGTGACCTTAAGCCAAGGTGCTGGTAGGATTTTATTTGTTATTATTTGTATTATGTTTCCCTGCAAATTCACTTATACCTCCATGCCCATGCTATTAATTTTCTTGAAAACAAAATCATTTAACAACATGAAATGCTACTAAGACCAACTAAGTAATTTTGTTAGGAAATCTGGATTATTTAGCATGAAAATATAAAGTTCATCATTTTTGTGCTGGATTGGAGTGTCAGTTACAGAAAACTGCCTCAGGTGCAACTCAGTCATCTGATGTCCTCAATTATGAGCTGACCTTTGGTGACAATTACAGAAAAGTCACTAAATGAAACCAGTATTTAACTGAAAACAATGCAGTAGATTTAGTTCATGTCACTTATTGCTGCCCACTGTATTCAATGGTGTGTGGCAAAACTAAAAGTCATTGATATTTTGATAGCAAACATTAAAGTGCTACCACCTTCTCTTAGATCTGCCTCCAAAGCTACATCTCTAAAGCGCATTATCGAGCAACACCATTTCACTGAAGAAAAAGAGAATTTCAAAAACAACAGAATGGTCCAGTGTCTTTGCTAGCGTCCCTCTTGATTGGTTGGTGTTTTTATGTCCCTACTGCTTTTATAGGTCATTAATATTTTTCTTTTAATTAAAGAGTCTTCAAAATATTTTCTTCCTATCAACATGGGGGTCACCAGTCCATCGCACAGTCTGATATCATCAACTTGAAATAGGAAGGTTTGATGAGTCAGCATAAATTTCCATAGGTTCCTGTTTTACAGGGATTTCCGGATCTCTGTGTTCCAGGTTTTTATTACCACCTCTCTTTTTGCATCATAGACTGTATGAGAAGAACCTGTCTGCACCTGATTGTTCAGGTGGGTATTCTTGTGTGCTACTGTAGTTTAGTAAAATCAGTGTGTTTGGGTATGCCGTTCTGCTTCTGTCTTTCTTGTAGCAGCTTATAACTCCTCAATCTCCCTTCCACTTGGTGGCACTATAACTCTAAAATGAATGAACTGGAAACTGATGACAATACTTAACACAGTCTTTATATGCAAATATGATGCCCTTTGGTTAGAGTACACCTGTTATTAATGCAGAATGGACCTTAAAGCTATGTTTTAATCTGACACAAAGCTTAAGAAGTATTATCTGCAGGGCATGTTGAGGTTTGTGACAGAAAGTGTGGGATATTACCAGCAGGTTGATTGTTTCAGAACAGCGATAGCTCAATATACTGTATTTACTCTATGTTGTTATTATGTGGAAGAAAGATAGGAAATATTGTAATAATAAACATTTCCAGTCTTGGTGCTGTTATGTGGTTTAATCATTGAAAATCCTTATTTAGTCATACTGGTATGTGCCCAGTAAGTGAAGCTCATGTCTCATCTGCATTTCAGAGGATAATTAAGATATACAGAAAATAAGAAAAATGGCCATGTGCTGAACTGGCACTTTGACACCATGACTGTACACCACCACCTTTCCTGGAATTTAATCCTGAAGTTTATTTGCTCATTTTTAACCTGCTCAGTTTGACGTACTACAGTTATTCTGCTTCCTAGTTAAAGAATCACAGGGCCAACCCCCCCCCCCATCCCCCCCCAAAATGACATAATTTCACCGCTTCTCTAATCCAGCTGATTTACATGGACCTGTCCCTAGTGTGCAAGTGTCAAAGTATCATCCATGTGTGTTCCAGGATGTATGTTTTCCGAGTACAGAAAAATACATTATAACAAGAAGAGTGGTGAGCATATCAAACTTGTCAATAATAACATATTCATCAACTGTTCATTAGCTTGACAAAGTGCTAGACAAAATTTTGATCATGCCAAATCTGCTCTTGCTTGCCTTATCTTCAGTGTTATGTAAATATATAGTAATCTGTACATCTTAAACCCTATCTGTCTCTCACTCACGCTCTCTTTCTGTCTTCATAGACAAGTTGTTATTGTTAAATAAGAATATGACCAGCTGTTACAACCAGTTATCAGCAACTCAACATTAAAGCAAATATGATTCTTTAGTGAACTTTCACCTTTCACCAGAAATTTGACTGATGGAGCGAGAAAATTATTTCAGACCAGGCCAGCTGCTGGCAGATGTGACTGTCTTTCACACAGTGGGTTCATCTGCTCTGCTCACAGGTAAGTTAAAAGTGCAAGTTTAAACCTCCATTCATCTCAAAAATAATCTTTTAATTTTTTTAAATTGTATGATAACTTGGGATGTTTTTGTTTTGTTTTTAGACGAGTGGGATATTTTTAACTGACAATTCCTGTGTGATTTCCATGATTCTGGATGCTCCAGCACAGTCAATATCACTACAAGTCTAAAAAGCCTCATGGGGTCTAATATTCCTGTCAGAAATGCATTTCCATTAGACTATGCACAGCACCATAGGCCATGGTTGTTTTTAATGCAGCTGAACAAACACTCTGTCTCTCACCCATATATCTTTCTGTGCGCATGTGTTTAGTAGACTCTTTGTCTGAACTAATTTCCTGCCGTCAGTTTAAATGATGATTCAGCGGCATGAAGATTCCCAACATGCCAAGCCAAGAGGCAACAGAATAAATAGTGTTCATGTTAAAAACAATACAAATCAAATTTATTCATTTGTTTAGTAGCATTCTTCACTGAATGTTGGTGTTCTTCTCTCTTCATACCAGGTACCTATGGTTCACTTTTGGTTTATTCTTGTGGCGGTTTGTTACACACTATCATGTGTATACAATTTTCAGGAATAAATTCTTCTTCTTTTTAATGTAGGACCAAATCATGACAAATGTCATCTCAAAACACTTCAATAATACAGTTCAACTTGTTCTGAAGTAGTCCAATTAAACTTAAAAAATAAAATAAACTGCGACATTAAATGTGAAACTATATATTGGTATTTTATTTTACTTTTGCAAATATAGCTTCCTCTCCAGTGTCAGTTAGGCAACTGCCTCAGGTTCAGCTTAAATCCTCTGGTGCTTTTTAATCTGTTACAATAAATTCTTTAAATGAAATCTTGGTTGAAATCGGTTGAAAACACAAGTTAGGTACAGCACATATTGCATCAATATAAGAGATTATATCAGCATATCAGTTTACCTTGATTGAAACAGATTTATCAATCATAGCCAAAAGCAAGTATGTAACTGATAGAGTCGTTATTTTTACCTTCAGACAACCTCTGTATGTCTGACTTCTACATACATGTACTGTATATATTCTTCCATTTGCAGTTGCTTTCTAATGTCTATCACCAATTTGCTCCTGTGTTCTGACCATTAAAGCTGCACTCATCAATATTTGAAAAACAGTGATGTGTCATATGTCTGTGTGTAATGTTACAGCTGCCTCTTCTCTATAGAGTCTTATAGTATCTGTCAGGTCTTGTTTCATGCCAGGTACCAAACAACAGACAGACAAAAAAGGGCAACTAAAATGCTCTGGTTTCATGAATTTTGCATCATTGAAGTAGGGCCTCACAATAAGAGACCATCTTTTTCCTCGTTCATCAAAAGAAATACCACACATGTGACTCAAGAATTTCTAAGGAGATCTGTGTAGATATAATCATTGAAAGTCTATTTTGTGAATCAGGCCCTTCTGGAACACAGTGAAGCCTTTTGCATCTTGAGAGTGAGAAAACTCCCTCAGGATCAGATGGATAAAAAATATATTAGGCTTAAAAAGAATGTTCATGTTTCAATGTTATGTTCAGAAGAGCATATGTTTAGGTATGTGAAGTGACTGTCAAATCAAGAATGCTGACATAACGCAACCTTGATACTTTTGTTTGTTTTAGGCCACACTGGTCTGAAAATCTTTCAGTGACCTTTATACACTGGGTTATGTGATAGAGCAGAATTATCAGGCATCCCGATCTTCATCTGCACCCATCCTCACATCATGCAATGTTGGTGTACCTTGAAAGAAGCAGATAGCACAAAGATATATGAGACATCTCAAAAGAGGGACTTTCAGAGGGAGAGGGATGTGGGACAAGTGGCCCTATCTCCAAGGTGTTTTGACTAAATTTTGTTACAGACATTTCAACCTTATAAAGCAAGGAAACTGTATCAACTAATTTTAAAATATATATCGTGGGTCTCAGTTTCACACAGAATTTAACATTTCTGAGTTCTAAGTGCAAAATATCAGCTGCTCAGTGAAGTTGATATTTCATCTCAAAAAGTTGGAGAAAAATTGCTTACTCAGACTTTAGAATCTTTAGAAAAGATGCTGAGGTTCCCTCAGGAGATCACCCAAACCTCTTTAGGACACAACATATCGCCCTTTTTCTGCCCTCACAAGAGGGCACTCAAATTGTCACTAGAGGTTTGGTGCAGAGGCTACATGGGAACATCAGCTCAGTGCTGCTTTAAGTTCCTGGGCATCAGTTTGCTACCTGAAGAGGGCCATGAGAGTCACTGCTTTGCAGAGCAGGGGACCTTCTGGCTCTGACTCTGCAATAAGGACAAACTATGGGAGAAGCAGGAATCTCAGACACGGCTCCATGGAGGGGTAGCGAGACGTCCTGTTTGCCCCTTAACCACCCAGAGATGTTTTGAGATTAAAGGAAGAAAACACTGGTGAAGGATGGCTCCTGGCTAACAACGCTGCAGCTGGCAGAGGTACTAAGATGGTGGTGTGCTTGTTAGGTCAAACCAAAGAGCTGTTTCACCTACCTGTCCTGAATATAGCCAAGCTAAAATGGTTAATTGTTGCAATAGCATGAGGAAAACACTCTTCAGAATACCTGTGGTGACACAGACTATGACTGGAGCATGACCAGTTTGGGTGTAACGTAACTCTATCTTCCTAAAGCCAAGTTCTGAGGTAAACTGGAAGTACCTCCAATATAACTTGTTAAACATTAAATACTCTAGTTTAAATGAATGCAGTGTTGCTACATGTTAGCTGGATCGGTGAACTGGCAGCTTGTTATTTTAGTTGGAAGAACCTTTATTAGATTCAGTGATGCGTTCTCCAGGTTCTCCTGGACCATTACGAGATAAACCTTCCTGAGTTAAAACTTCACTCAAACAAAAAAAGTTCTTTTTTGTTTGATTAAAGCCTTAACAATAAATATACAATTCGATACGTATACATACACTTGTCCTCCTTTTACTGGCTCTGTGGGTCTCTTCAACCTAAAACATCATTTCCCAGAGTGCTTCACTGCCGACCAGCGTCCGGGTGCAGTCAGTGGGACGCGCCAGGGTGTGGTCCTCATACGCGCACTCACACTCGCGTGCGCAATGGATAGTTTATAGTTTGGGGTTTCCTCTCTTTCTCCTCCTTCTGCTCTGCGCTTCTCCCACCACTGGGTCTCACCGCCTGCTCACGGACTCCTGCATCTCACCGGTAAGTTTCCACTTGAGCCGCTTCACATGACAAACTCCCAGAAGACCTTCAGAAGGTCCGAACCTGAGCGCATCCAGGTGAGAAGAGACGACGTCCGTTACAACCTGTGGACTAAACACGGACGTCTGGTCGTTTGACAGCTGCCATGAGCGTAGTCTATGAAAGCAACTTCCTTAAAGATAACAAAAGATATCTTGTTTCTATTCAGCTGTCTGATATGTTTTTAATTTTTCCCTACAGACTTCCTGCTTACCGCTTCAAAAATAATCTTCCAAGACCGTGAAAATGGTAAGTGATTTTAATATCGCCCTTTTTCTCGGCTGCAGTCGTTTTAAAGCAACAGTTTTCTCGTAAAAGGAAACATGGCTATTGTTCAGACACATCTGGCAGAACTTGAGGATAAAATCCGTTATTTATGCAAATATATGACTCACTGTTTTTTGCCTTTTAAACCCAAAGACAACGCCCACTCCATTCTTTATCATATAACGCACATTTAAGAAAAAAAAATCCAAGTTTAGTGGAAATACCTTATTCAAAACGGATTTGCTAGTTGTACTTTTTTTTTTTTTTTTTCAGTTTGCATTAGACATAATAGCCATAAATCATCTTCGATTTGTGCTGCAGTAGAAGACAAAGCAGTGTATATGTTTAGAATATGAGTTAGAGTACAGGGTACTTCATTAAGTTACTTGTAACTGTAATCTAGTGGCATCTAACTAAGAGTTTGTAAAATGACCATTTTACACACTAAAGCGTAAAGTTTCATCAGTTTTTCTGTAAGGGTGTGTTCGCGCATGCTTGTAGGCCTGCAAAGAGGTTTAGTTTGGGGAAGTTTAGTCTATGACTCATGTGGGCTCCATTTGGGTGGGCAGCTGTGTGTCTCCACCTCTCACTGGCTTTAATACACTCATTTCCACGTCTAGCCTGGAATTTAAAGGAGCCCTCCCTCTCTTAAAGGGAAACTGGTTCTCCTTTTCTTCCTCAGAGTGGAGTTATGACACTGCCTTCAAATCTGAAAACGGAAACAAAACATACAACCCCTGAGTGAAGTGTTTTCTGTTTTTTGTTAATATTTCTCACCAAGGAACTTTTTGCACTGATCCAAAGCCTGCATTCACTACTCTAGTTTTTTTCTTTTTATGTCGATATACTGGTTTTCATCCTTCTTTTCAGTGCTGAATACCCACGTTGTAGTTGTTTTGTGTGGCCTAATTACTATATACTGTATCACACACTGTTTCTGACAACACTTAAAACAAAACATAATGGCAGACTGAAGTCGGATCACAACAAAGTCTTTTTTTCCTTCCTGTTTGCACAGCAGCGTAATTACTTACTCTTTTATTAAAAGCTCAACTAGACTCATGACCTAAACAGAACACACTTAATTAAAAAAAAAAAAACTGAATATTTAAATATTGGTTTGAACACTAGCCAAATGTTTCCTGTGTCCAACATTACTAATATATATATATATATATATATATAAAATCTCAAAATAAAAACGTTGATTACCCTAATAAGAAGTCTCCAAAGCGGTAAGAACAAAATGGAAAGATGTACTGATAAATAGTTGGTAGGAATTTGTTGGCAGCCTTAGTCTTTACAGTGTGAAACAGTCTCATTCAAACTAACAGTAAAACGTGGTTTTTTGGCCTATGCAGTGAGACAGTTCCCTTCATATAAGCATGTCTAGGGGAACTGCGTGTAGTTTCCATGGTGAGTGGAGACCATAGGTGTTTCCAGGGAAATGATGGGATGTGTTACTAGGAAGTGACTCTGGCAGCCTGTGTTTACATATGGCGGGTCAGCGTAGCTACATGTCAAGTCCCGTGTCAGAAGCTGCTCTCAGGACTCAACTTGGCACAGTTTGTAAACTCGTGCTAGACATTCCAGAAAAATAATTGGTGTTTTTGCTGAACTATCTCCGTGTTCTGCTGTTTCCCTGAGTAGCCAGATAACTAATTTGATTTAGTTCAGCTGGTGGAGCCGGGTGTCCCTATAGAGAGGCTTTTTTTTTTTTTTTTTGAACATCCCACTTTTTTTTCTCTCCAGATTGTCAGGGACAGATTCCAGAGGCATTCCAGTAGTTTTCCTCTTTGATTTGCAGCTCGACAGATCGTCTGGAATGAATACATGACGTCTTCAAGCTTTGTGATTTTCCTTATCTTCAATATAGATCAGTGCGCTGGGATGGATCTACATACAAATACATAGATTCACTGATAAACACACCAAATCTTAGTTACATTTCACTTGCTTTTATAGAAGTGTACAAACTGTGACTCCTTAAAAAATAAATAAATAAAAGAAGGAGAAAAAACATGTCAGAGTTAAAATACTTCAACGTTCCCAAACTGAATTATTAGTGCTTGGAAAAACTGGGAAAATGTGATATTTGTAATACAGTAACAATACATTATTGTGATATCAAATGTTGCTTATGTGTACGAACTAGAACTGTTTTAATGTGGTGTGACATAAAGCTGTAAGTACAATGAGATACAGTCTGAAATTCCTTATCTACAAAGTCTTCCGGTGCTTTATGAATAATACATTTAAAAGAGCATGTTCTCTTATGTATAAAAAGATGATTTTAAGTGGTTTCTCCGGGAACACAATAGGATGCTATAGAAAAGAGGAATTATTTAAAAAAAAAAAAAAATTCATAAGTAACCATAACAGGTTAAGAAGATGGATGGATAAGTAACCGTGGAAATTATATTTAAAAAACCCATTATCTTTCTTCATCCACTATCTTCTATGTTACAGGCCAGCAAAGGAACTGTCAAAACAAGTCCTAACTTCAACGCCAGTGCTGATGCAGAGGTCCT
Source organism: Zenarchopterus dispar (assembly GCA_028564865.1). Lineage (NCBI taxonomy): Eukaryota > Metazoa > Chordata > Actinopteri > Beloniformes > Zenarchopteridae > Zenarchopterus > Zenarchopterus dispar. The sequence continues at coordinate 10,166,481 of JAOWBL010000001.1, forward strand.
ATACAAGGCCATGAAAGGACTGGGTAAGAGCCATATGTTTTTACCCTAGCAAACGCTTGATTCTCCTCCCACAGGAGACTCATAAACACATTTAGAGTGAGGTGAAACTTGAGATGAGTCACTGTGAATGACGTGGACTTAAAGCTTGCGGTTATGTGGTTTAAACGGAGTGAGTTCATTGTTCACGGTGTGTGAGTATAACTAACACAGTCTGTCTGAGTAACCTTGGTGCTTGTTGTCATAGGGACCGATGAGGATGCCATCTTGCAGCTGCTAACTGGCCGTAGCAACGCCCAGAGGCAGGAGATCAAGGCCACCTACAAGACTCTGTATGGAAAGGTGAGTTTGCACCTTCAGTGGATGTTGAAATATTCTGTCAGAGCTCCACATTTAAACTGTGTATGCTTGAGACAGAGACAAGTGTAAACTGTTGAGCTGGCTCAGGTTGTTAAAACAACAGAATGCAGGTGGGAAGTATGATGTAATATTACAAATGTTCCTTCATGTATCAGTTCAATTTATTCCAGTTTTACTGCTTTAGTCCTCTGTGTTTTGAATTTTAGACTGGGGAATAAACTGACTGCTGGAAAAACGTATAAGAAAACGCAAATGTTCTTGTTGGGGCATTAACTGCTTGAGTATTATTTGTTCAATTCTTACTGACGTTAACTCAAAGCAAAGCAAACTTTTTTTTTTTCTTTTTTTTTTTTTTTTTAAAAAAAAAAAAAGGGATTTCACTTCCCAATTTCGGGGCATAGTAAATGCATCATGTGGAGATAAAGTTGGGGAGGCTGAATAATTCAACTCGTCTGGTTCTGTGATGCAATGGTGTCCTACAAGTCTGAGCAGGTCATTGAATAACACGTTTTCAAACCCTTAACACAGTTGCAGTGTTGTGATTTTGTTTTTTTTGTTCAGAACTTTTAAGGTGGTCGTCACTTCAGATAGCCAAGAAAATGATCTCAGTCACAGGGAATGTGATTCTATTTCATGATATATCTCCCCAATCTGCACTGATTCACATTACAGTACAATCATTGCTGCTCTGTCTTCATGACAGGATCTGATAGATGACCTTAAAGGAGAGCTGGGTGGCAAATTTGAGACACTGATTGTGGCTCTGATGACTCCACCCCTTGCATATGATGTAACATTACTTCGCAATGCCATCAAGGTAGGTGCTGGTGTTCATCACACTGAAAAACCATTTTCACAAAATATATTCCTGTTATCAGTGTTTGGAGTCAGAATGAATAAAACATGTAGGAAATATGACGTTAAAAACATTTTTTTTGCTTTGACCTGTAGGGGGCAGGAACGGATGAGAAGGTCCTGGTGGAGATACTAGCTTCGAGAACTTCTCACCAGGTGAAGGACATCGTTGCTTCTTATAGACAAGGTAACACATTCACAAATACTCACTACTTATAGATCACTTATTAAATGGTATCAATAGCATGGTTTATGATTAATGGGTACATTTATTAGCTTCTTACTTGTAAAAGCACACCACACCCATGTAAAATCTAATTTGTTTTTCATGCAAATGCCTCAGCTTCCAGACAGACTGACTCTCTCTGTCTGTCCAGGTTCAGTTGTTTGGTGCTTTGGTAGATTTCACACCTTCAGGGTTGTTTTCAGCCGAACCAAATGCTTTAGCTGTGAAGCAAAGAGGCATGCAAAAAAAAAAAAACTCACCATATTGACTATTTATTTATTTATTTTCATTTGCAAGTGAGTAACAAACTTAAATGCAAGAGCAATGAAAGAATCCCCTATGTGTTGCGTATCTGTGCTTTCTTACCTCAGAGTATGATGGTGACCTGGAGGAGGATGTCTGTGGTGACACTTCTGGTCACTTCCAGAGGCTTCTGGTTATTCTGCTCCAGGTAGGTCTCTTCAATACCTCTCTTTTCCTTTGAGTGGCTGTCTTTTTGTCTCTTAACAGAAATGTTTGGGATTTTTCCCCCCCAGGCAAACAGGCAGACAGGAATCCAGCAGGGAAACATCGAGAGCGATGCACAGGTGAGTCACTAAATATTTCTGGTCTTCAGCTTCAATGGCATCTTTGTGTTTTCTTTTGAGTGTGTGACTGTCACATGTTTTTGCTGATGTTTACAACTCATCTGAAATGACCGTATACTGCCCTCTAGTGGAGGAAGAAAGTAAAACTCCAAGTTTTTGGCGGGGTCAAATGGAACAAAACACAATTTTTTTCCCCAAGTGATTTCCTCTAGTTATTTTTACTTCTTACTGTCCTAAACAAGACTGATACTGAACTCGTGTAGTTGGAATTTATTTTATCCTATGCAAGTCACTACAAAATAAGGCTCAATGAGAGTTTCATAGTCCAACAGAATTTCTCTGATAAACTGAGTATGATTTGAAGACAATCCAAGAATACAGTCTTGTTCCTTCAGATGCTGGGGAAACTTGAGGGAAAGAATAAAAAATGTTAAATATTGTTGCAGCACAAACTGAGATGTCCTAACTTTAACTCCATCCTACAGGATAAGTCCTAATACAGGCAGTGCCCTCCTCCCATGATCCATCATAATTGTATTTATTATTGATCTGTATTAATTATTTATGATAAATATTATGCTCTTTATTATTATTATTATTATTATTTAAAGACTTTGATCAGGGTCCCACAGTGGTTCACCTCTGCTGCCAACCTGGCAACTTCAACCTGGGTCCTCCAGGCCCAAGC
>JAOWBL010000001.1:10169293-10186815 GCA_028564865.1 Zenarchopterus dispar
TATATATATAGGTCTAATCACCTAATGATAAGCATTGAACCATATGGAAGTTCCTTTTTTGAACAGATGGGGGAGGTCTGGTGAGCTCGCACATAAATATTACCTCAGCAAGATAAGATGGATAATCAATCCGTCCAATTCCAGAGTTGGCAAAGTTCACAAGGTTGTCTCTGCCAGCCTTCTCCAGCAGTTTAATGTCCTTTAGGTCCACTTGCACACTTTCAAAAAATTTGGCCAGGTCTCTGTTGGACTGTTGGGAAACACAAAATTGAGATGATCAACTTGTCACTGATATTGATTGGCTGATGCAAGGTGGCTAAAAGGTGAAGTGAAACTTACCACAGTTCTGTTGAGGAAGGAGTTAATGTTGAACATGGTCTCCAGCTGCAGAGCATGATACAGACCGTTGTTCTCATAGCAGTCCCTGTGACACAAAAACCATGTCATGACAACCTTGAAAATGATCCCAGCTTTGGAAGCACATAAAACCAAAACTTCAGATGTGCTACTTAGAAACAATAACAACAGTGATTAATAAACATGAGCTTAATATACCTGTACATGCTGCCCAGTGTCAAGTCAATATTTGGATTTTGAAACAGCATCCCAGGAAGGAAGTTTTTTTTCTCAGGATGAACCAGGAATGGTGTGTCTATGATCTGCATCCATGCAAACACACACACACTCATCAGCACCAGCAGCAGTTAAGAGAAATATATCATCCTTCTAAAAATACGCTACAAGCTGCTTCACAAAAGGAGCAGATAAAAATATCTCAACATAAGTTGAGTACAGCTTAATTAACAATACAACATAATGATAAATTGGTTGCCTGGAATTTAGCGCATAATGGAAGACTACCATGTACAGATAAACCTCTCTGAGGTAAACCCAGGGAGGGAGCGAGGAGAGAGATTCATGAAGGCAGAGTTTGTCTTTTAGTACCTTAAATAGTTGCCGGTTAGCCAGAGGTTCACACATCAGCTTCTCCACGTTGCCACCAATAACAAACAGAGTGGTAACGATGCACATCAGCACCCACGCAAAGATAAACGAGAAGCCAACTCCACTGAAAAAGATGTTGAGAGTGAGAGGCAAGGTCCCAGGGTCTTGCTTTGCTTTTACAGCATAGTGCTTCAATAGTTTTGAATTTTCTCTTCTCCTGTCTCATTAACAGCTCATCAAAGTTCAGTTTTACATGAAGTTCTGGTGGGTGGTACCTAGTTGAGCCCCCGATTTAAATTGTACTAAAAATCTCTGAAGGATGTTTTATCTTTAATAAAGTTAAAGGGAATTCAAGTTAAAAAATATTTAGCAATTAAAATATAATTACATCATAATTTTACCAATTTGGCTACATAGTCTAGACATACTATGTAGCTTTTCTATAATATTCATATTCATTTACTTGTTTTGATTTTGGCTTTTCTGTTGAGGGTTGCTACAACAGAAGACATGGTCTCTGTCATACCCTGACTTCTATGTCTTTCTCTGTAACACCAATACACTTAATATCCTCTTAAACAACATCCTGAAATGTCCTCAGTCTTCCTGAGTTTTGTCCTGACTGGAAGCTCCAACTCCAGAGTCCTTTCACTCTCCTTCCTCTTTATGCACCTAAATCTTCTGAAATTAGCCCAAGTGCAGCTCATAACATTGGTTCTGTTCCATTTAGATGAGCTATTGATACGAGACACATCAATATTGATTATATAAACGAATATTCTTGTCAAATATGTCACAAGCAAGTATGTATGACAGTTTGAGAAATGTTGAAAAGAACCTATAAATGGATAGCAGCTACTTTTAGAAAGGATTAAAAGTCTGATGGCTCTTCAGGTATTGGGATGAAGCACTGCGATAGCAACGTACGCCATAAGCAGATTTCCACCGGTGTTTGATAGGCAGCCGCGGGTCGTTGGGGTAGCTTGCTTGTCGTAGCCGCAGGAACCGCAAAGCAGGCCGAGGATGTTGAAGGCCAGGACCAAGATAACCATGCAGAGCACGGCTACACAGGCAATCCACCTGCAGCACAGACACAACGTACACCTTCACTTATGAAAACAATAAGTTATACACTATATTGCCAAAAGTATTCGCTCACCCATCCAATTAATCAGAATCAGGTGTTCCATGGCCACAGGTGTATAAAATCAATAACTTGTCTGACTGCATTGGGCCAAGTGTAAAGTTTGGTGGAGGGGGGATTATGGTGTGGGGTTGTTTTTCAGGAGCTGGGCTCGGCCCCTTAGTTCTAGTGAAAGGAACTCTGAATGCTTCAGCATACCAAGACATTTTGGACAATTCCATGCTCCCAACTTTGTGGGAACAGTTTGGAGATGGACCCTTCCTCTTCTAACTTGACTGTGCACCAGTGCACAAAGCAAGATCCATGAAGACATGGATGACAGAGTCTGGTGTGGATGAACTTTACTGGCCTGCACAGAGTCCTGCCCTCAACCCAATAGAGCACCTTTGGGATGAATTAGAGCAGAGACTGAGAGCCAGGCCTTCTTGTCCAATATCAGTGTGTGACCTCACAAATGCGCTTCTGGAAGAATGGTCAAAAATTCCCATGAACACACTCCTAAACCTTGTGGACAGCCTTCCCAGAAGAGCTGAAGCTGTTATAGCTGCAAAGGGTGAACTGACGTCACATTGAACCCGATGGATTAGGAATGGGATGTCACTTAAGCTCATATGCGAGTCAAGGCAGGTGAGTGAATACTTTTGGCCATATAGTGTATATGTATGTTTAAGGAATGACTATATGACATAAGTAAAAATGTGAAGCTGAATGCCAGCAAATGTTTGTGACAAAGTTATGAAATTCACACCCACGCAGGCACACACAAGCACAGACCTGTAGAAATCCATTTGGTCTATCTGTGGGTAAAAGGACTCAATGCTCTTGTGTCTTTCGTTGAGAAAGTTTGTGAAATTGGCAAGAGAGGGTTCCACTGGGAACATCTTGGAGAAGGCAGTAATCTCCATGCCAACCTTATCCAGCAGGCCTTTTACTCCTACACTCACACGCACACACACAAACCAAATTATAAAAAAAGAAAGGCAAACATGCATATTTTAACTTTACTGGGAGACAGGCGGTAATATAGTTAAAATAAAAAGGAAGTGAGAGTATGAAAAAAAGGACTCACGAGGCAGAGCTGTGTTTCATCAGACACAGGTAGGCGCATAAGAGTGAGAAGAAAGAATGTTAATGGTCCTACAGCTCAAGAGTCATATTCTGATCTTATTTATAAAGTACAGTTGATTAAAGCAGAGATACAAAAGACACACACAGACACTTGTGTACCTGAAACAACATTTTTGGTTTGTTCTTTGACCAAACGTGGTGTGTCGTTAAAGGATGCATAGCCCTGCAGGGGAAAATAATCAGAGAAAAGAGCAGATACAGATAATGAGTGAAACTGAAAGTTAATCAAGAAAGAACAAGATGCTGATTAGATAGAAACAGACACTTACCCTTTGAACAATGTTGCTGAGATCTATTCTCAGAACGGTATTGACATTGGCCAAGGCATGACCAACATCTGGGAGCTTGCAACAACAAAAGACAACAAGAAAACAAAATGAACAAGCTAATTTTAACAAGGGGATTCCATCTGAAGCTCCACTTGGCTGTTTTTGGTATACTTTGTAGGTTGTCATTACCTTAGAGAAGTCAGCACTGACTCCTAGTTGGGGCAGTGTGGAGCGGATGGTGTTACAGGTATGAGATACGGCTCCATTGGTGCAAGCAGGGTCAGATAAGGTGTTGGACAGAGCGGCCCGCTCCCCTGACAGGCTGGCCTGAAGTTTCCCCATCCCCTCTTGAAGAATCTCTAAAGAGGAGCTGACGTTCTCCAGGGCCTCTTTGGTTTCCCTCATGGCTACAGTAGACAGAAAAAAGATGAAACTGAATCAAAACATATTTTCTTGGTCCAGTAAAATGTTGGTTCGTTGCATTGTCTAACTATGGAGCCTCACACATGTTATACTCACAGAAACCACAACAGTTACAAAAAAATAAATAAACTGATTACACACAGAGGTACAAATCATCACAGAAAAAATAAAATATTTTGGAGATAACACAGTGGTTTAGGATGGACACTTCCACTAACACAAAGTCACGAGCACAGTACCACTGAGTCCAGATCTGTTTACCTTTAATGGTATTCTCAACTTTTGCTTTAAATAAAACAAAGTGTGAGGAAATCAAATAGAAGAAAAGAATTGAAACATTTGTGAGGATTTTTCCCATATATGACAAAATCAGATTCTGCTAAAACATACATATACACACACTGCAAGTTGCAAGTAAATAACAATGAATGGAAAACTGTAATAACGGTTCACAGAGTTCAGGAAATGTGTAAGATATGTGTCATACTCTTCACTTTCTGTGTAGCCGACTCAAAGAGTGTTGCTGATTATTATAACATGACATGTATGACCCTGTTTTGAGGTCTAACTAAAATGGTTAACAGGTTATATCTTGAACTGTAGATGTGTTGACATAAAAATATTCTGTGATTTAGTGACTTTACTTCCATAAATGAACTGTGCTCAACAGGTGATACTGAATGCCACTCTTAAATAGAGATTGTGTTACCTCCTGCCATACGCAGGGCACCATCCAGGGCAGGAACCACCTCTTTCTCGAGATGAGTGTGGATCCTGCCACCCAGTAAAGGTCCAATGTCTGTAAAACAACACACACAGATCGAACAGTTTCATGTCAACTACAAAGCGACAGTAGGCAAATACTTTGTGCAAACAGGATGGGTTCAGCTTACTGTCGAGATTTGACAGGACTTTGTTCTTTGCAGTGGTGTACTGGGCTGTCAGGTATTCAACTTGCTGCAGCAGGAACAAAGTAACATTAGAGACTTCATATGTGTGTATAGTTTAGATGCATATGTGTGTCTGGATGCAAGATGAGGTTGACATACCTCAGGAGTGTTGTTAGCAAACGTCTTCAGATCTCTCATGTTGGTATTAATGAGTGCCCGAGTGTTTTTGATATGAGAGCTGATGTTATGATTGCCAATATAGGCGATGAGGACTCCCAGACTAGAAACACATAAGCAATCAGGACCAGGAGAGACAAGAGATGCTGTGAGCAGATTTCACCAAAAGAGGGCAGCGTGGTAACATAAGAGACATTTCTTCTGCATGAGAGTTTCTCATCATTTTCTGAGGACTAACTTGGATCTAATAATCAAGATTATATTATGTACTAATATCAGATGAGCAAACCTTGTACAGAAAAAGGATCATAGCAAGATAGTAATGCATGACAATTCACAGTCATTCAGTGAAAAGTTTTGACCCGTCCTGTTACTTTTTTTGAGTGAATTCCATTCATGCACTTTGAAACACTCGCACAAAGAAAAACTGCATCAAACATATCTTTCAAATGCTCAAACTCTGATACAAAATAAACCACTCAACTTTATCAGAGACATATTTTTTGATAGAGCAGGTTTAAATAGAAAGACAGAGAGAAACAGAAAATGAGAGAAGAGATTTCTTGTGAGAGAACAGCAACAAAAGCTGCTCTTAATATTTCTGCATCTCACTATACAATCCTTTATGTGTACATCTCTGTGTGCCTCAGCATGTGAGCTTGTGAGGTGAAAGGACTTATTCAGACAAAAGGGCCTTTCCCGGTCGGCCAAGTGATATCAGTAACACCTAACTGTCCTGAACAGTTTGGATCCTATTTCTGTGCACCTGTGCCCTCCACATGGCAGGTAGACTGCATGTATATGTCCGTTTGAGAGAAGATGAAGTTATCGGAGAATTTTTATCGAATCATTTTTGCCCAAGATGTTAGATCTCTCTACATTCCCAATGGGGCAAGACATTTATGCATGACATTTATTACTGTAATTTGTTTCACTGGCTGCACCTATGAAGATTTGGATATGAGGCACACAAAAGGGGTTCAATGTGAAGCAAATTGAACACAGCTAGCTCTGTTGGCTGTCTTGACAAAACATAAACCTTAAATATGAGAAAATAAAACTACTAATGTGATTCTGATCCAGGCTTTGTGCAAATTCACAAAAAAATTATCAATGAATTGACAGTTCATTGAAGAGCAGGAAGGTTCTGTGAATTAAAAAGCTTTTATAATATAAAATATTCAAATATTTGAAATTCTCCAGCAGTTCAAACAACAGAAGAACATATTACATGTCCAAATGTGCAGCTTATATGGTAAATTTTGATGCGGTGACAGCTGAAAGAAAACTGTCAACACAAGCTTTTAACTTGATTCTCAAACATTGTGTGTTTTTATTACATACTAACTGGATATTTTCTGATAAACCAAGTGGCTTCCTAATCTGTATTGCACTCACTATCAGCAGTTTAGAACTTGTAACTATATCAAGACAGATATAAAGACATTCATGATTCCTATAGTAACATGACACTGCTTACAATTTAATGGCAAAATTTCCATTGTGGTATGGTTTACATAATTCACAAATTCCTGCAACTCCAACTTTATATCACAAGTCGTTAATTTAACACTTATTTCTGGTTAAAGAGCTTACGTTTTTGAATCAGTTTAAAAATACTTGCAGGACCGACTAGCATGCTGAAAAGATTGAATCAAAATTGTATTCTGATAAAATCTGGCAAATAAAAAATAAGCGTATAAATACACTGAGTGATTTCTGAGATGACGGCTAAATTATTGAATTTCTGACAGTCATATGATAATCTGACATTTGCTCAACACTGATGAAGCCTTTTCATTTTTGTCAAAATGCACGACGACAGCATTCAGTACTTCTGCCTGTTGACATTTCAAAGCGGTTTCAGCATGATTTGACATGGGATGAGACCACAGAAATAATCTGAAGGATTTTATGCACAATTTTAATCTAAAACTCTGAACATAACCTTCACCGGAGCAGCTTATGGGTTCATTATATGTTGCCATGGTGATCTAGCCAGGTTAAAAGAGAGTAACTTTCATGATACAGGAAATCCTTAACTTGAGATTAAAAAAAAAAAACTTTGGTAAAACACTAATCTCACTTTGTAGCATGGATTTGGTAGGTCAGGCCTTGGTTGCTAGGTAATAGCAGGTAAACACTTTTTCGTAGTGGTAAAATATCTACATCCTTCTGTAGCTGAAACGAATATAATACAGTTTTATTTGGATCTGTAATTTCTTTTAACTTTTTATATCAATAAAAGGTATGTAACAAGGCAGTTTAATCACCACAAAAACGACAAGAAATGAAGCACAGGCCTCAGATTGGACTCTAAACCAGCCAGTTGTGTTTCATGATCCATATATTAATCCTTATATGTGGTGCTGAACACTCAATTTGATATGATAGGAAAGATTCATACTTAGAAAAGACGGCTAGAGTATCCAGACTATCAGCAGGAATAGATCTGACTCCACAACTTCTTGTTAAATCATATATCTGTATATTTGTTGACATTTATGTTAACAGGTATATTTGTTTTCCAGGGTTCCAAAACTTTGACAATATAAAGGAGCAGAGTATCATTGTTTTTTAACAGCTCATCAGAGTACATAGTCTAGGAGACACAAGACATAAGACTGTGTCTAACTGAATTAAAATTCACAACCATAGTCAGGATAAACAAACTGATAATGACAACAAAGACTGATAAAACGGAGACAGAAACTCACATGATGAAGGTGGTGGTGGCAATGAGCGAGGCGGTGTAGAAACCTCGGTGACAGTCAGCGTTTTTCCGATGTCTCTGATGCATCTCCCCTCCGCAGTTGTCACAGCATCGACACATGCAGAAACACATGGCTAGGATGGGGGTGAGGACCACAAATATTAAACCAAAGAGTCCACATATGAGGAATCCAGCCTCGTAGTGGATCCACTGCAGGAAAGAGAGGACAGTCATGTTGTCATCAGTAACTTGCTTTGCCCTCAAACAGTCATTTTTCCCACTCTGCATGATGTGGTAAAGAAATTTCAGTTGTGAGTTGTTTACCTGTAGCAAGAGGACCACATTTTCTGGCTGTAGCATACATATACAGTAAGGAAAAAATAGAAACAAACAAAAGGGGGTGAGTGTGACAGCATTAACATTAAAAAGTCAGACTTTTGATTTCTAAACGTGGTGACAAAATATTAAGAAAAAATACGGCACAACTAGTGGTATAATTGTAATTTTAATGAGGATCTCAATGGCCCTATTACTTTAAAAATCCATAAATAATTATCTTTACTGTGAATTATAAGGAAATATATTTTAAAAATAATTGGTTTTCAACCACAAGCTCCAGTTTAAATATAAGTAATATCTTTAAAAAGCAGTTTAGTTTTACAAATCTGCTCATTTATATCAAGCATACCTTTCTCCATTCCTCCACTTTTATTCCTCCCATGTTTTGCTTAATTACATTAACAATGAGATCTGAAAAAAAAACACATTTAAATTAGTAAGATCTTACACAGCAAATCTCTCTGATTATGATTTACAGGCACTTCAGCTGGACACTAAAATCTCATCTAAATTCACAAGAAAAAACCCAGATTACATTCTTTTTTCATATCAGTATTGTGTCGGTATTTTCAAAATTGTTTACCAACTGTCTGTTTATGCAAAGCTGTTTGAACTGTGGGGTTTGCCAATGAGGACTTCCGTAGAGTCCAGCCATCCACATGTTTATTGTTTATAGGTCAGTCGACGTTAAGCCTACCTTCAGGATGACTCACCCAGACTGTTAGTCAGCTGGTTAACACTGATTCCTTCACACATATGGTACATTCCCATTAATCTGTGCACACAGTGTATTCATAGCATGTACTGTACTTTTATTTGCCATTTACTGAGTAGAGAAACACAGTATACCACATATTGATCTATAACAATAGTGTTGAATCGGTATGACACAAAATCAGAAAAAAGTTGGGACAGTCCGTTCCTTGCATTTCAAACCTGCAGCATACTGAAAAAAAGTTGGGTGGAAGCAACTTATGGATAGTAGAAATAAAAACATATTTTTTCCACATCAACAGGAGATTGTAATGATAATTTGATACAAAAGTATATGAAAGGCTGAGTCCTTGAAGAGCACAGATGAACAGATGATCTCCAGTTTTTCTCAACTATTTGTTGAGAAAAACTATTAAAATGTTCAGAACATAGTTCTGTAAAGATGTATTGTTAGGGATTTTCATATTGTGATTAGGAACGTGTTTAAAAGCCAGGCTTGGTGATAGTATGGGGTTGTACCAGTGCACTTGGCAAAGGTAATTTGCAGTACTTTGATTAATGACAAGATGCCATGCTACTTTCAAGACGACACCAGGGATCTACAGGCATTTTTTAACACGACAATGCCAAACCACATTCTTCACACATTACAATGGCATGGCCGAGGAAGAAGAGGGTAAAGATACTAGACTGGCCCAGCAGCAGTCCTGAATAGTCCCCCACAGATAATGAGGAGAATTTTGAAACTAAAAATGTGATTACAACTTTGTGGCATTGCACATCCCGAGATGTATTGTCAGTGAGGATGAAACAAAATCACATCTGCAGCACGTCTACGCTTGGTATCCTCAACACTGGAATATTTTCTAAATGTTGTGCACGCCAACTTTATATAAACTGAAACTTTATATAAACTTTGACTTTGTATAAATTTTGATAGAATAGCAACATTACAAAGACATAAAAGCTTCACTTGGATTGTTTTGCAGACCTGAAGTTCATTTCTGGATGGAAATCAACAAAAGAAATGAATATGAGACAAAACATGAATAGACTGGATCCATGCTGTCCACAAAGACGTAAAAGTCAAAGTGCATGTGGGAAGGAACCTTCGTACTTGCAATACATATGCATGCCATGACATTGTTACACACCTACTTTTTTCCACAAAGATACAGCAGGTGCAGCTAAACTCAAGAACCAGATGGAGGCCAGTTTAGCATGTGAATGTTGACACAGCCACCCACACAATCATGCTTGAGTCCCATCAGAGGACATTACATGACTACCCAAGATACTAACCCTAACTATAACTACTCTGTCTGACATACAGTCATATCCTAAACCTAATTTACACCTAACATCGTCCTCTATAACAAATTTTCACTGAGACTACATACACTGCAAAAACTTATTTCTAAGACCAAAAAAAAAATTGTTGTTTCAAGAAAATTAGAATAGCATTTTAGACTATTTTGCCTGTTTTAAGAATTGTAAATAAGAAATTTTTTCTTACCCGATTGGCAAAAATATTTTGCTTAAAATAAGACAATTTTGACCAGGCTTATTAAATATCAGGATTACTTCTAGAGAGACAGTTTTTGCATTGTATATTCTATTTGTAAAATAATATTTAAAAAAATCAACTACAGTGAACTGATTTTTTAAAAATAAACTTCTATGCTTTATTGTTAATTAATATAAAATATTAATTAAATTAATTTTACAGCATACAGGTATGCTGTATTGGTTAAGATTTTGCTTGCCGTTACATCAACAAAGAAATAGTTTTTGGAAACTGTCAAAAGATTTTAATTATTCCTACAAGTAATTATCTGATTGTTTTTGGGGATTGTTATTAGAGAATTGTGACAGGAGGAAAAAACTTTCTCTTCTCACACTTAAAGAAAAAAAGCAACTAAATCCTCACAGAAAATGTGCAGCAATTCTGTTTGAAATTAATTACTGTTAAACCAACTTTGACTTTAATGACAAATCAATTCAGTTTTAACAACTTAGGTCCGCTCATCAATTTAAAAAAAAAAAAAGAAAAAAGAAAAACAAATATTTTTCAAAACTGTTCAGTTAGTCCCATTAAGCCTTTCTAGTGAGTAAAAGGAAAAGGAACAGTGATCTGGTGTATCTTTTGTGGCCATGTGGTTAATCCTCTCAACACCATCCGTGTCTCCTGGTGGGAAATAGTTGCTTTACTTTATTTCATTTTCTGTATCTTTAATGGAAATGTACAAACTTTCGGCTGGCCTGGAGAATGTAGGAGTGTGATGGCATGTATCTCTGCAGCTTACTCTGCAGATATAGCATATGAGCACATCTGAGTTGTGTCAATGCCACCTGTTGTTGCTCAGCTACTTAGTTAGCATTAGCCATGGAGGGCAGTTAAGCTGACAGTGACCCAGTATAAGAGGTAACTACGGGAAAGGAAAGAAAGGGAGGGGATAAACAACCATCAGAATTAGAGCTGAAAGGATGAACTGACCAACAGTCAACATGGCCTTGTGTGTCAGTAAAGGAGTCAGTCTGTAAACACATTTTCTTCATCTAAAACAAGTCATCAAACGAAAACGAGAAAAAACGTGCACACACTTCCACAGACGCCACTGCAATGCTCCCTGTCGCTGTTGTGATATGTAAATCTGAACCTAAAACCCTCTTACTGTACGGTGTAAATATAGGTTAGCACAATCCTCCTGCTCTGAGAGATTATTTGAAGTTGTGTATAAAGCCTTACACAATCCAACAACTATCTCTGCTGCTTTAGCCATGAAAACTGCACAGTACAATAATGTTGGCCTGCCTCATGTAGCAAAACAAGATTGTGCTGAGGAACATCTGCATGCATGGATCCAGTAAAAAGTTTAATCACAGAATTAAGAAATACAGAATATTGGTCAATTTCTGTTTGTAACAAAAACAGGTAACGTAAATGAATGATACTGTGTTTATAGATGTTGAATATGGTTGTTAAGTATGTAGTTGTGGGTATTTTTAATATGGAAGACCAAAATTAATATGAAATGTTTTAAATTATACTTGGGTTTTTGTATATATTTTATACAAATATAATAATATAGTTAGTGTAATACTACTAGGGTTTTGTGATGGTGCTGGACTCATGGGATCATGTTGTGGTCACAGCTTTTCTTCACAGCTTCCCGAGATTTTATGGTGAACTTTGTTGTGTTAAAACACCAATTTTTTTTTTTTCATTTCTCTATGCTGGTTCGGATGCTGTCCTGGTTAAGGGATTTCTGGTGGTAATTCTGGTACTTTTTAACATCTGTTTTTATGCGTAGCTATGCCAGTGAGAGGGTTGTTAACATGTCAGCTGGTTGAGTTTCTTAAAGCCAAAGTGATGACCAAAATGACATCCAAAAAGGTTGAAGAAGACACATTAGCAGAGCAAGGAATATTGTAGGAAGTATATTAAATCCTTTTTTATCCTTACTCATCACAGAGATAGGAAATAAACTAGATAAGCTTAGAGGGCTGACAGCGATATCAGAGATATTATGTTGTGTGTAGGAACATTTCAGACTATATGAGCAGACAGACTGAAGAAAGAGAAGCAAAAGTAAATAAAGACAGACTGCAGTGTTTATTAACAACCTATGGTGTAATCCATTGTCAGTGTTGTCCAAGAGATTTCACCTGTGTTACCTGTTGATAGTGCACGTGGTGTCATAAGCTGTCAGGCTATAAACACTACATCCCACTGCAGTCATGGGAATCTCTGGAAATGTTGTTTTTGCCTGACATATTGCTCACTGCACAAGCAAATCATGACACCAACACAGTGTCATCAAAGTTTATATCAGCATTAGAGATGTGTCCCCTTTACAGCAGTCTTATAAGATATAAAGTGTTCCTTCTCACAAAATGGTACTACAGTATCACAAGAATGGCACGAGAAGGAGTTTGAAAGCAATTATCCAAAATATAATTTGGATTATAATATCTAAAAATATAACTACATTTTCAGCTGATATTCTTTATTCTCAGTGGTATTTGATGTTTTTGTATCATTAAAATAACTGTGACTTCTTGGGCTTTAATGGATTGCATAGTGATGCAAATTGAGACTGTCCTAACCTCATACCAATACCATCAGATCTTCATTAAAAAAAAAAAAAAAAAAATAAAAAATCCATAACGTGCAGGTAAAACCTGTTTCAAAAATAAAGGAATACATGATTGGCCAAAATGACACCACAGCACCAAACATGCCAGGTATTTTGATGTAAATTTTGATGCACCCAACCATTCACAGCACTGGTAACCACAATTACAGTTTTAAACCACAATTTCAATATGCTCAGCAATATCACACATCAACAATTTAAATCACTTGCTTCCAGATGAACAACATGTCCACAACCTACCACGATGATTAAGGAAAACAGACAGACAACAGGATATGACCCACTTTGTGTGTGCTTGGGCATGTGTTTGCACACTTGTCACTCACTATGCCATCTGTAGCACTGGTACCACCCCAGTGCTAGCATTAGCCCTGTGGATGCTAATCCTCTAATCCACCCCTTGTGTATCAAAGGGATAAGACACTCCCTTCTCACTGAGTGAATTTAACACAGTAAAAACAACCTCCATAAAGGTTTATTAAAAGGCAGGTGTCTCTGTTTTGGATCCTCTGTTGACATCCAAGAAATAAAACTGAAACGTAAAACATTTTAGCCATCTAAAACAAGAGGGATTAACTGAAGTGTTGTTAAATTAATACAACCACAACTGCTTCTTGAACTATCACTATCTTAACATCAATTTACCTCTGGCTGTAACTTCATTGAAACTTTAATGTAGCTCTCTCTGGGAGATTCTACCTCCGCAAAGGACCGTAAACTAAACTCAGCCCCCAGGGGATGGTCAGCTGTCAGAGAAAACACCAATTATTCATGCAGCAGAATTCAAATATTTTCCCATTTTTCTAGTGTACTTGTAGCATAAAAGACTCTTGGTGTTTGTACTTCAAAAGTTCCAGCAAATAAATTTCAGCAGAGAAGAAAGTTTGTGTAAAAAAAAAAAAAAAATGAAAGAAAAACTTAATCAGAAAGCTGTGATGATGTGGGCTGCATGCAATGCTCCAACTTTACGATCTATACTCTTTTAATACAGTTTTATGCAAAATGTTTGCAAGTTGGCAACAGGTATATACCTATCGTTAAGCAATGTGCTTTTTAATTATGGGATCTGTATCATACAGATTATTTGTACATGAACTCCATTATTTTGTTAAAATATTGTAAATGCATTCTTGGATTAAAGAGGAAATTAGTCTTGATATAATATTCTATTTATAATCATCAAACAAATATTACACTTATATATTCCCCTATTACACTTATATATTACACTTATATATTTCTTCATCATCCCCTGAGGATGATGAAGAAATTATTATTAGTTGAGCACAAATTAGTAATATACAGAATCCATACAATATTTGAACTCATTAACTTAAGGCATAAAGTACAGATTAAATTTATGTCATTTTATTCTGTTTCAATCAAAATACTAAAAGGGCTTTTTCCAATCTTTTCTAGTTAGGAGCAGTAAAAGACATGGCTGCTTTGGTTGGCTGGTTGACCTCCACAGGTTTTCACCAAAACACCGGGGAGAGTCTAGCATGTTTTGTTGTTGTTTAAGGGCACACAGTTTCTGTCCTCAGCTGGCTGTGTCAAGAGTTTAACTTTCAGACAGTTTTTTTTTTCAACTGTCAATCTGTAAAGATTCACCTCTATCTGCCCCTGATTAGCTCTTATACTGATGTCTTTGTGTAACCCTGACCTGGCTAGTTATTAGTGGACTGAGTCAGGCCACCTACTGGATCAGCTACTGGGTCAGCTGGTAACCAACACGCCACGGCTGGCAACCTACTGGGAGGACTGAAAAGTCTGCTGTTCACATCCCTATGGCCACATTAATCACAAATTTGGAGTGTATACATACTGCATATTTTAAAAAATGAAAGTAGGAATTAAAAAAGAGAACTTAGGAAAATGCAGCTGCACCAAATAACACCCCAAATAAATGCACTGGATTTTTGCAAAATAGATATGCTTATAGACAATTGTACATGTTGATACATGTCCCACATAAGAGTCTGCACAAGTTTGGGAACTTTTAAATCTGCACTGAAAACATTCTGGCTTTTAATAAGGCTTAAATTTGACATGAGTGTTTCCAATTATCTTGGTTTTATCTGAAGGGATGCATTCCATCATAGTTTTACATAATATTTTATGTTACTTTATATCCTCTTTTATTGTTGTTATAAACCTTATCTGTACAGCACTTTGGTCAACTTTGGCTATTTTTAAAAGTGCTTTATAAATAAACGTCACTTTACACAAAGTACATACAGTACAAAATACATTTTATGAAACTATGAATCTTCACAAAAAAATCCCTTTAAAATTTGAGGTAAATTATATTAATGAAACACTTTCTTCTTTAGTTTGATAGCATGTATGCATACAGCAGCTGACCCCTCAGTCACAGGCAGTAGGATCCTAGAAGCATTGTGTTACTGAACATTCAAAGCAGCAGATCTACTAAACTGCTAAGTTAGATGAAAGAGCTACCACTTTGGAAGAATCAATAGCAGTTTTTGCATTTGCCAGCATCAGGCTTTCAGCCATGAGTACCAAAGAGATAGCTGCCTCCACAGACTTTTCCGATTATTTTTTTCTTGAATCAAGTACCGAAGTTGGATTTGTTATTTCTGGACTACCGCAAATACATAACTGATGCACCATAGTGGACACAAGAGAACAGAAACACAGTCAGCTGGCATGAAAACTCTTATTATACAGTAGCAAACATAGGTATGAAGTATAGGCTGCATTCTCACCAATAGATTTCCCTAAGTGATCAATTCTGGAGCCAACTTTCCTGTTAAACGTCTCCTCAATATAACTCCTTATCTAGAAAATGACTAAAAATAATATGTAAAAGACAAAACAGAAAGGTATTATTTTGACAGTTCAGAAATATCCTTTACCAGTGTATTTTTCCCACCTACCTGAGTCAAAAGACTAATTTCTGATACTGGATGGATTCAAACCTGCTGTGTTACACTTCTTCTTCTATCAGTAGACAACGATTTGCCCATCACTGACAAACTGTTTCACTTTTTGATATGTTTGATTGACTTTATTTATTGCAACAGAAATCTAGGGAATGACTTTGCAGCAATATTTAGCCCACCAACAGAGGCCCCACAAGCTTATACAGTTTTTTGATTTTACCGCATGTATGTAGTTCTTAACACACAAGTTTGGTATTTACATGTAAGCATTTCCTACAGAAATTAAACTATGTTTATGATTAATATTTTCATTATCTATGTTTTCATTATGAAGGACTTAGCATCATTTTATGTATTTATCAAAGCCATTCTATGTAGCAATACCATTCCTCACCATATCTCAGGTGTTGACACCACAAAGTTCAACTAGAGTGGGACAAAAGTGGTATTATGAAACTTGCTAGACCATCCAAACTCATTAGCATAATACTGATAGTGACACTTTTGTCAACCCACCAAACCTATATTCCTCCATGTGATCAGAAGCTATATTACTACATAGAGTGGTTTTAATAGCGACTTTCTTAAAAGTCTGTCATTTTTATCTCTTTTTTTTTTGTCTCTTGGCAAAAGTCAAGCACACAATGATAAGAAATGCACAGTTGACAACTTTCCTTTTAAATTTCTGTGTCAGTACAAACATTTTTGTAACAATTTAAGCATTATCACTGGGGCATGCACACCTAATTGTACCTGTAAGTTACTATAATACATTAATATATTGTTTTGTAAAAATATATTGAAATCTTTCAGGGTTTTTTGGAATTTGGTCAAAGTTCTTAAATTCCAAAAAATCTAAACTGGATTTATATGAATATTATTTCAAGGATGCCAGTTGTGTTAATAGTTTCTCATAACTCATCAGCAAACTGAGTGTGTTGCTGCCACTTAGATATAATCTTGTTGACTTGTAGCTGGCTCTGAGGACCAGGCACTTCAACACGGCAAGACTGACCTATGACATACCTTAAATAGCTATCAAGAGTGTAATAAATAACAAGAGCCTGTGTGTTCAATGCAACATCTATGGCTTTGTACTTATGCTACATGATGTGGGAGTTGATGAAGCATCCAGGTGGTCTCCACCTGTGCGTGGGTGTCACTGAATCACACAGGAAAGTCCACGGCAGATGCAGCATATGGCCCAGTGGATTAAGGTATTATGCAGTGATGCAGGTGACAGAGAAAGCCTCCTCTAATCAGTGATTTGCTAATTGATTACCCAGCCAGCATCCCTAGCACTGGACACCAAAATGGCAGCAACTTAAAACCTTCAATCCTATTGCTCTGTGTCATCCTCCAACGTGACCACTCATACTTCTACGTACATTACACAGATGAATAGCTTTTAATAGGTTGCATCTCTCTTTAAATAAATCACTTTACTACTGGAGTCAGTGTGGGACCAAGAAAGGAACATAACATAACACAAGTGTTAATACATTGATCGATTGGCAGGTCCAATCACTTGCTAACAACTTAACTGTAACAAAACAGGCTTACAGAACATCACTTATGACCTATGACAGCTATTGATCCCATTAATCTACTCATAACATTGGCTTATGAGCTCAACACACAGGACTGCTGCATGCTGTTGAATGGTTTGACCTGTAGTATACATATATATATATATATATATATATATATATAT
>JAOWBL010000001.1:10186915-10197608 GCA_028564865.1 Zenarchopterus dispar
TATATATATATATATATATATATATATATATATATATATATATATATATATATATACACACATAAAGGGAGAGAGAGAGATAGAAAGATAGATAAATAGATAGATTGATTATGGGGGTTTAGCACAGATCAACCACTCAAGTTGTGACTTCATAAAAAGCAGCATTGTGTAAATAACTCCAGAACTCCTGCCACGGCAGATTATTTGAAGTTTCTAGAGTCTTTTTGGACTTTGCTGTTTTAGTATGTGGTGTACAGCAGGCCTTTGATATTCAGTTATGCTAAACAGTCAACTATGATATTAGTTTCTAAGATCTGTGAGTCCATACAACAAAACAAAGTTTACACTTGGAGGCTCAGCACTGGTCCTGGTGTCAGTGTGGACATGAACTGTGAGCAGTTTATAGAGGTGCTTTCAGGACCTGCAGATATCTTGGGACACCTTTTTGGCTTCTTAGCACCAGTTTAGCTGTAGCTTTAGATAGCGAACTGATTGCTCATCCAAGTAATGTCATATGAGGTGTCAGTAATTAACATCTGGCTATCTTGTTTCTACTGTGAAACCCCCCCACCACCACAAATAACATTAACATTACATTACATACAATGCACTCCAATATTTAGACAAAGCACATACATTTTTTTCTATACATACTGAGTATATTTGCTTGATAATATAGTGTATATTGTGACTAATGCACCTTTAAAAACCGTGCATTGTTTTAATCCATAAGTGTGCTACCATATGCATACTTATGGATTAGATACATGTTAACCATATGCTGTATTCTGGATTGCAGTTTAGTGAATTTGTGCTGCTAAAAAACTAAGGATAAACTCATATACAACACAGATATCACAATAAGATCAGGATACATGAATCCTGATTATAATTTGTGCCACTGTTTGTTCATTAAGTGCAGTATGAAGACAATTTTAATATAAATAATATATGCACAACAAATAAAATCAAGGCTGATGACGTGCGCACGGTCCCCAAGGAAACCATCGAAATTATAATAAAATAACAATGAGGGTTGAGGATGAGGACAGGAGGGATTAGGAGGAGTGGGTGACATCATCTCACCTTTAGGGAAGGGGTTTGGTTGAACAACGTAGAGAAACGCGTGGACCATGTGGAAAAGGATGCCCATGGTACCTGGCTCGTAGTAAGCATGGGTATCATAAACCGCGGATGGTACGAACCCAAAATCCAGCGGCTCCACCGGGGGAGGGGAGCGCTGCCTGCGGGGGTCCGACCGGACCTCAGCCCGGGCCCCGTTCGTGTCGTCCGCCTGCTGCTCGCCGTCGCCGCTCGTGACAGTCCAGCAGAGCAGCAGGACGAGGCACCTTATCCACAACATGGCTCGAGAATAATAAAAATAATAATAATAATAAAAAGTTCAGAAAAGTAGCGGAGAACTGCTGGCCCCGGTGATGCTGGAGTCTTGCTCGGGGGTTGAGGGGGGGGATGGAGAGGACGGTGACACCTGTCCCTCTCGGTGGTTTATCCCCACAGCGCCGAAACAACCGTCCGAAAACTTTCAAAACTTAACATCAAACATCCGTTAAAGCTCCAGGTAGACGCGGCAGCCGTTAGCTGGTCGTTTCTCGGGACGGGCTCATCACTGACATCTCCCCGGCGGACAAGCGGCAGGCGGTGTGCTCGTTCTCCTCTCCGGCTGTCCTCGCGCTCACCGACCGGGAGCTAAGAGCTCCCTAATCTCACGTGCACGAAATGGCTCAAGTTTGCTCGTGCCCGCCGAAAACCTGACGAGCGCATCTGCTGCGCGTGAAACCACACGGACCAACCAACCAACCAACCAGCCAGCCAACCACCTGTCCGGCCGCCTCGAAGTCAGTTCAGTATCCACGCCTTCAAAAGCGACCGGCAGAGCTTTTTTATCGCCACACACGTGGACACATGTGGAAGCTGGAAAAACACAAAAGTCACGTGCTGTAAAAACAGAGTCAGCTCAATCCGGAGAAATCTCTGTACGCTTGGGACAAGGTTGAAAATCCACCTTAATGTGGGTTTTTTTTTTTGTTACACTTGTAGACAAAAAATAAAGTAAAAACAACATGAAAACTTCTAAGAATCATCATCACTCTTTAGTTTTCACAAATCTTACAAGTAAATAAATAAATATATGCGTGAACCAGATCTGGAAGCACTACTCCATTTTTGTATGGAGTTATTTTTAAAGGACTCACAGGAATTGTTAAAATAGACAAATCACAATGCCAAAATCTGTTTGGAAATCAGGAACACTGGCTCCTCCTAGCTGGAGAGGAGAGGGATGATCCGGATTGTTATCCGAGTTCAAAAGCCACCATCTGTGGTGGTATGTGTTGCATTAGTTAGGACAGTGAATGGCCAGTCGGTAAAAGAACAGTTGATGCTGAACTACAAAATATTTAAGTATAAAATGTTTAACAGTATCAGGAAAAGAGAGGGAATATAAGAAGAGATGATGCAACGCTGGTGTAAACATACCGTATGTTTCTCAAAATTACCATTTTTTACTTTTGGTTTTCATGCAAATCTTTTTTTAAATTATTTCTGATTACACATAGTGTTTAACGGAGGTCTACACCGTTTTATTCACATTTGACACAGTGTAAATTTCTTTAAACAAGGGGTAGAAACAAGGAAAGTCATCAACCTTGACCACTGAGCACTTGATAGACCAATGAAATTTTGGCAAACAGAGGTTTTTGGTTCAAAAGGGGCAAAACCCAAAGTCTGACTGCAATTCAAGTTATGCAAGTCTTTGGAAACTGCTTTGAAGTTCTGTTATGAAG
Organism: Zenarchopterus dispar; assembly: GCA_028564865.1. Classification (NCBI taxonomy): domain Eukaryota; kingdom Metazoa; phylum Chordata; class Actinopteri; order Beloniformes; family Zenarchopteridae; genus Zenarchopterus; species Zenarchopterus dispar. Next base: position 10,189,720 of record JAOWBL010000001.1, read on the forward strand.
TCTCTTTCATAACCGAATTTAACATAATATACAGCACTTCTCTGGTCAGATCTAAATGTGAAGTATGACAGCATAATCAAGTTTCCAGTAGCTGAAAAAAAAAAAAAAAAAAAAAGATATACACATGACAGATATCCCCTCCATGTCTGTGAGGGTGAACAGAGTACTCCAGTGTTTTCTCTGTTAACAGAGAGGGCAGTGACTCCACTCACTGAAACAACCCTCACTGTTCCCCTTCTTTCACCAACACAAACACAAGTATTCAAAACCACCCAAAAAGGGGTACAAAACAAAGTATTTTTTTAATTCTCCTTCTATCACAAAGGAGATGCAATACACAGTTGAATTGTACATCAAAAATAAACAGACATGTCTGATTCACACATCGCAGCAAGCTCAATCCACCCACTGCAAACGACTTTTTGTGCACACTCGCTTTTACAATGCATTCACTCTCTTCATGCTTCTTTTACAAATATGCACTTATTTATTCCACTGATTTGACTTTATTTGACCAACAGCGAGACTGAACTTTGGCCCTGGTTGTTCCTCTCATTTTTAACTTTTAAATACAAATCACAATTCAACAACTATTGTTTTTGTTTTCTTTTTAAAAAATCTGTAAACAATTTATTTAATCTGGAAGGTTTAATCATCGCCTGTGGATGATGGTTTATTTAAAAAAAAAAAAGAGGTACTTTCAACTTTAAGTACCTTCTTTCTTACAACAAATGAGAATTTTGGTTTTTATACAAAACAAAACTGATATGAACATCAATAATGACCAAATAGCGAAGAAAAAAAAACTGGTTCATGACTTTGATGATGATAAAAGTTGTTTTTGCTTTGTCTATTTGTTTGGACTTTCAAATGAAAAAAAAAAAAAAAGGAGAGGAAAAACCACAGCCTAAATTAAGTTGACATGATAAAATAATCCAATAGGAAATTTAACTGCAATTCAAACCAACTGATGCACACAGATCAACAAGCAAGACCCTCTTGCAATAATCAAAGCCAAAGATGATCACATTAAGTTTGACAAACTAGGCCTGTTTTGTCTTTTTAGAAGCTTCATTGTCAATTAAATTTACTCTGATTTCATGCAGTTACAGAACTATTCCTGCAGCTCAAGACTCAGAGAGCCGTGCTCATCTGCATACATGAAAATCTTTTATTTTTCAGTTTTTCATACCAATCTCACCCATAATAGAGCACAAACGGATTGGCAACACGAACAAATGCTCAGCTCCAGTGTTGCCGTCATGTACATGTATAAATCATAATTGCACAAATGAAGCACATTGGGGAGGAAAATAAACACTTTCATCTACCGCCCGAGCTAGCCTGGCTTGGTAGATCGCCTGCAGATACCAGCACCTTAAAAAAATAGGCACTCCCTTCTCAGTGCTTTAAAGTAAAAATACATATATTAAGACAAATAGCCATACACAAAAACTGCAAAGATGAGGATGATTTGTTCATGCAAAACATTTTTAGTGTCGCAACTGCTATGTTTAACATGTTGGGCTGCACATGAGCTCACCACTGTGACACGACTTAAAGAAGACTTCTTTAAATGAATGTTCGTATGTGTGTATACAGAATAAATCATGATCCTTCAGCTGGTAAATTTAGAAAAGAGGGCTGACATTCTTCATTATAAAAAGAAAAAAAAACTTCATCTCAAATATTTAAATTTGTCGGAGTTTGGAAACTAAAAAACTGAAGAGTTTTGTTCCTAAAAACATCTCCTGTACATATAATTGTGCTTTTGAACACACACCAACACAGTCCAGCTGTTAACGTGAGATTTCTCATTTGCAGTGTTCTTCCTCTGGAAATCCAGCCATAGTTTCCTCCCATCATCGACAAGCATGGATGCAGGTTCCCATGACAACCAAGACCCACTGCTAGAGTCTATTTGGTTCATCGAACACACAAAAGACGAGCTGGAAACGTCTGACGCGGACTCTGGTGTAACAGCTTTATGCCATTGGCTGGTTTTGTCCGTAATAAATAAATAAATACTCAAAGGGTCAGGTGCATAAGAATGAGTCAGGTCTGTGAGAGACACATGACCTTCGTCTGATCCCTGAACCCTGCAGTGCTGCCAGGACACCGCACCAACTGGTGGTTTCAGCAGCCTTCAGTCTATTCGGTTGCCACAGATGGTGAATCGGTCTATCTCCAACAAATCCTTCTTGGGTGCTCTGTGCTTGAGCTCGTCTCCTTCCAGTCCCGTATCAGTGTTTATGATTTTGTCATCGTCCTCCTCATCTGGCGTTGTCAGGAATGTGTCTGAGTCACTCTTGGGAAGTATAGGGCTGGTGCTCTCTGCCCAGTTTGGGGGCTGAGAAACGTCCGATGCCTGGGATATTCCTGATTTATTTGTTGTAGGCTCTGTTGGAGAACGTTCTGAGAATTAATCAGCAGATCTCTACACATATATGAGATTCAAACAAGTAATACAGCAACAGGAACATGACAGAGAGTGACTGGACAACCTTGGTGTGGGGCAGTGTGAGTTTGCTTGGTTCGGTGTGCTCTTGAGTTCGCACGGCTGGAAACCACAGAGGGAGGAGGGTCGAAGAGCTTTTCTTCCATGTTGGCTTCTTTAACCAACGTGCAAGACGTTCCAAGCAGAACAATACTGTTGAGCACCTTCAGAGTGATCATCCTGCTCACAACAACACAATAAAAACATGTTCATTCGGTGCGATGAAAAATAAGAGAAAACAGAAACCTAATTTAAAAACAAAACTGTCAGCCAATTAATCAATAATTACCCAAAGTAAAACAGCAGCACACACATAACTGAGAGCGAACCCTGGATCTTCACAGAGCTGGTGACTACTCTGATCAGCTGAAAACAAAACATAAAGGCATGATGAGATTAAACTGTATGTGCCGATAACATCAAAACACAAGATTTTAATAAGAATGAATTTCCTGTGAGGAATGACTGACCAGCAGAGCTAAAGGAAGAGGGATGAAGCCCATTCTTCTGGATACTGAGTCACTGTAGTCAGTGTAAGCCTGTTGACACATTTAACACGTCATTATCTGAAGCATCGACAAGTCGCATTGTTCCGCTTCCTGAACTAATGAATTACTTGGCACATTAGCAATTTTAATCACATTTTTACATAAAAACTGGGAGGGGATGAGAGGACAGTCATTCAGCAGTCTCTGTCTCCAAAGTTTTTTTGTTTTTTTTTAAAAATCCAGTGTTATGATTAGAGCAAAAAAAAAATCATTTGCAGAACACATAACAAGAGACAGTGACAAAATGCTGTGTAAATTGAGACATAATAGACAGATTTTCCATCATGAACACTACCTTATTGTTTACACTTTTAAGAAGCTGTGAATATATTTGGCGTCTGCAGGAACAGGCATAACAATGTGACTTTTTTAAAATCTACGAATTAATGGATGAGTTTATAGCAGGTTGTTATAACATTTACTTTGTGATTATAGTCATTCAATCATTTGATATCAAAAGAACAAAAACAGTGATAAAATATCTGTGATGCTTTCTTCAACTTTTGAACTGAGGCCTAATGTTAGTAAATACAGGATTTTATTGTTATATCAGCTTCAATGTGGCACATGTATTGTTTTTCAACAAAGAAGCAAGTAAGGCTAGTTATACAAGATAATATAACTTCCTTGAAACTCTGTTCATTACAAATAAATAGGCCTGCTGATACCATCTGAAATATTTTGTATCACACATGTACACATCTTACTCTGCTTCCAGAAATCTAATATTCCACCTGGACTACTCCACAGAAAGCAAAATACAGTGACATGTAATCAGCTTGAATAGGTTTCTCAGCCTCTCCTGCTGCTGGTAAAGGTCACTGTGGCCAAGATGCCAAGAAATTGCACAACTGCTCACAGATGATCAGAGACCTGGATACAAGGATATGAATATCCAGGCATCTCGTGTTCCAGTTAAGTGTAATATTCTGAACATGATCAAAGCCAACTGATTAGTTATAAGAGTTTATGTAAGCATAACAAGACAGAAACGAACTGTACTAACAGTATTTACTAACACTATTTACTTATAAATAAATAAATATGGGGGAAAAGTCAAAAGTTTAGCGAGATGTTTTTTAATCTTCAAGAGCTTAATGTAATACAAAGGTATGAAATATGAATTGATTTTTAACAATAAATTAACCAAATGAGGATTATAGGACCGTTGATGGTGTTTTAGGGGTCATATAAACAAATCTATATAATATTCTAAAAGGTCCACAAACTTTTAAAATACCACTATCCTTTGTATTTTTTTTTCTTAGACTTTTGTCAGCAGCTGATATTTGAATCTCTTTCACTCACATTTTTCTGTCGACTGCTGACAAGGTCAAAGGCAAGGCTGGCTCTGTATTCTCCATATACCTGTGGGGGATAAAACAGCATGCCTTAGCCCATGCATCAAACTATCAAACACAAATACTGTTAAAGAGGGTGTCCTCCCTGTAATGATAAGTTAAGGAAATGTTCATCTCAATATCAGATGTTCTGTTTCTTTGCTACAACTGTTGTTGACTTCAGTGAAGTGATAAAACACTAAGGTGATGAGCCCAATTAACAGACGGCGTAAAAAAGACGCAAGTGCAAAATGTGGAAACAAGGATCGGCAGTGGAGCAGGAGTGACTGACAAGGGCTTGAAGACTAACAAGGTGAGAGAAGTTTGTGTGATCAGACTTGACAGTTTAGAGATAAATGAGTTAATCCCTTCCTGTGGGACTGGTTTCTGTTACATAACCTTGATTGAATGGTTATGTAACAGATCTAACAGTTTGTATGTAACAGTATGTAACATGGTTATATCCAACATGTGTCCATGAAGGCAAGTGTGTAAAAAAAACAAAAAAAAAAAACAAAACACACACACAATCTCAGTTACTTGGCACTTCATTTCATTTTATATTATATCAGTAGTTCCCTTATTTCTGTAGAGTATCTCCATAATTCAACATCGTTGGATTTAATGCAAGGGAAGAAAATTGTTTGGATAACGGCGTTTCTGTCAGTTTTGTCCCATTGACGTACATATAAAATGATGTTAAAAGCTGTTAAACATTCTATGATGTTGCACTCGGTTCAGGAGGATGTCACTTGTGTCCACAACCCTTCTCCCAGTCAGGTAGAAATATTTAAAAATAAAAAAACTGAGCTTTCATTAACATTTTTAAAACCTTTTGATTGATTATTTACAGATATGTGTCAGAGATTTTTTCAAAACAATTTGGAGTAAATCTTTTGATAGTAAAGAAAAAAAAATCACAAGTGGAAAATTCAAACTCCAGTCAAAATATCTGTAAGAAATCTAGCAATTAGGTATTTTTCACAAGTAGTTCAGCCATTTTTTTTTTTCCACAGGCTGAAATGACAAGTACTATATTTCAGCAAGTCAAATTAGATGCCTCAAATTAAAGACCAACTTTAAACTTGGCTATTATCTGGTTCTTTTGCAGGTATTTTCTTCTCATTCAGTCAGTTTTGAAAGTGATAAGTCGTGTGAAACCAGAAGAAAAATGACATCCAAAATGTTTTCAGACTAGGACTGAAACTGTGAACATTGCAGCTGTGATATGCGTGTCACCAAGCATCACTTGAAAATAAAAGAGCCTTTATAAATGCTTTCACAAGCTCCATGAGAATACCGCTGTCTGTATTTTAACACTGTTTTAAAGAAAATGTAAGTAAAGGTTATAAAGCAGCTCAAGATGTAGGCCATAACATATCTCACTGAATCCATGGCAACATTAAAGACCACTCTTTGTTGAAAACTGCTCAAAGGAATGAGTGAATGTGTGTGTATATATGTGAATATATATATATGTATGTATGTATACAGTATTAGGTATACATATGTACAGTGATGGTCATATTAATTCATCCTTTTTGTGGATAAATATCTTACTCTTTTAGCTAAACTTCACATTGTGACCATATGTACAAACTGTAAAAAAAAACACATGAAGGACTCACGTCGGCACTGATGTCATTGAATTTAGTGATGAAGGCGTGCTTGACAACATCCACGGCAACCTCTGAGGTGATCACCATGACTACATCTGGAAAGAGCACCCACAAGTGGTCTGAAAACAAGCATATCAAAGACAAATCAGCAAAATAACTCAATAGAGTATGATACTTCAAATGAAAGAGTGATTCAGGGAATGTAATCGCTTTTATCAAAATAAAAACATACAAGGAAGGACCTACAAGGACGAGTGTAATACACTGATGTATTTGTGTACAGTGTCATATGTGTTGTCTGCTTAAGTTACCAGGGTTCCATGAAAACTGCTCCATGTTTCTCAGACAGACAATCAGCAGGAGAATGTAGTTTGTGAACCTCTCCTTTATGTCTGTGGGAAACAAACAAATCAATCCAGGATTAACCTACTTTATGCTTACTGTGGCCGAGCTCGAGTGGAGATATCTACCTTTCATTTAAATGCTGAGGGTTCAACTACATCATATCAATTCACCGCTTACCACTATTAGACATCTGGAAAAGATTGTTCTTTTCAAACTTCTTGAACACACTCCCTTTGATCTCCACAAACTGCGAAAAGACACAAAACATTGTAACTCAACCCCTGCTGAAGCTGTTAATGGAGTTATTAATGTCAGTGCATCACACTCACGTTGTTGGACATCATTATGGTGAGCAGAGATTTGTTGTGGGAGTTAAAGGCTACATTCAATGTTGTGGCCTGAACCATTATGAGGATGGCATGAAGGACTGGATTATATCATGCTAAGGAAAAAACAACATTAGGAACACTTACAGTTGAAAAAAAATTCCTTTCTATAAAAATAATAAAATGCACTGAAATAAAAGTAATAAACCCACCATCCAAATTTTCCCAAATTTCAAGATGACATTTAATTTAAACAAATTACTTGACTTGTCTGTAAAATAGTCATATCCAATCAAACTTAGCTTACTATCACAAAATAAACAACCGCTTACAGTTTAAAGACTACAACTGTGGAAAAGCATTTATGTGTAGAAAATATTATCTGATTATCTGATATTCAGACACATTATACCATATATACCAAGATGTTTTTTTAAAAGTTGATCTGTGTTGGTGTGAGTCCATCATCCCCCTCTTTTTTTAAAAACAAAATGTACCAACATGGTTAACTGATTATTCACATTTCTGTATAGGAACAGCAAATGTTAAGGCTGTAAATTTGTGTTTTTCCCTGAAATCTGCTTCCAGCAGTCTTCCAAGTGTCAGACGTTCATCTCACTAAGGATACAGACATAGAGAACTGCCATGAGAAAGTGAGGAATCACGCCTATGTGCGCCCTCTTCTTCTCTTTGGGCTCAGTGGCTGTCCAGTACAGAGCGTCCAGGATGTCTTGGCCGAATGATGAGAACAGGCGATCTGCCACCTGACAACACAACAATGGACGCATGACAAGTGGGCAAGACAGCGAATGAGTGGGTGACTGACAGCACATTATCAGCAGTTAGCCAGTGAAAAAGCTGCTAAGTACCATCTTGAAGTACCTCTAACATGTTGTAGATGATGTAGAGTTTGATGACAGACTGCCCCCTGATGAGGTGGTACATCATGGAGTAATCCACATAGCTCATCATTGAGTAACACAGGACCATAATGAAGCCTTTCAGCACGTCACACACTTGGGCTGGCTGGAGCAGGCGGGAGCCACTAAACCCCACACAAGTTACAGATAAAGACAACATTACCAGAGCCTGATCAAAATCAGAGAGAGCTCTGCTGCTCTCTAGAGGTTAAGAACATGAAAAACTGTGTTTTCTGTGCAAACTTTGCAGTATGGAAAATATTCAGTTTACATGGATTTTGTTCAATTTGTGGC
>JAOWBL010000001.1:10210560-10229946 GCA_028564865.1 Zenarchopterus dispar
CAGGTATTCACCTTCCTCTCATTGTTCAAAAACATGTTAACTGACTCGAAATGCCTTGTAGGAGTTGGTGTGTGTGTGTGTGCGGTTTTCGGTATAGACTGGAGCCTCATCCAGAGTGTACCCCTGCCTCTTGGTCAAGAAGAGCAGAACTAGACTCCAGCAGATCCCAGTAACCCTGAACCGGAATAAATGGATATGCATGGATGGAAATTTTGAATGTTTTTGATATTCATGTTAATATTCATATGATTTACTTTCAGTAGGTTTCACATCACATCTCATAGTTTAGCATGGCATAAAATCTAAGCCTATGAAAGCTGAAATTTTTCCACATTAATAGAAAACAAATTTTCTAATGCAGTTTAAGGAGGAGGTTTGTCAATTTTTCTGTGTGCTGCATTTTGTCGTAGGTTTCGAGTCATGAGCTCACACAGTATAAAAGGCACTTAAAAAAAAAAAAAAGTCTAACGTTTCATTAAGCTGGTAACTCATCGATAGCTCTTAATGAGATCAGGTTTAAGTAGAACTTTTTAACACCTTAGGCCCGAGCACGAGCATTGGCTCGAGCGCAAGCACGCGCTAACCCGGCACGAGTGTCTCCTTTAAGAAACCACTCTGGTGCGCATGTGCAAGCCGCGGACAAGGAAGAAAACACTGAGAACAAGATGGCGTCGTCCATGAGTGGGATGTTTCCCGGTCAGCAGCCACCTGGTCCTCACCCCGTCGGGGGACCCGGCGGATCTGGTCAGCCGGGCTTCCCAGGAAGCGCTCCTCGGCCCCAAGGAGCCAACACGCTGGTGGATGAACTCGAGGCTTCTTTTGAGGTAGGACGCTCATTGTCTTTGTTAGCTGGCCGCGCTAACTGTTGTTAGCAGCAGATGATTGATTTTTAGCTGGTGTGGGAGCTAGTAATTAACAACTTTACTGGTTATATCATAATCAATCTTGGTTATGCATGGAACGTTCAATAAACCAGGTGATTACATATCAAAGTAAATGGTATGTGATGTAAAGACACCCTCTCTCCCAAAAAAGCATCAATTCATTTATTGGAAACTAATATGTCATTGTAAAACAATACTTCACACACATTTTGGCCTCATAAAACAGCTAGCTTTAATCCTGTCATTAAATTGTGGCCAGACGGGAATGGAAACCACTTGTATTCAACCTACACAGGAGAAGAATAACTTATTTCATAGTATATACAATGACAATAAAGGCTTTCTGATATTGATATGTGGGATTAGCCACTCAGGAAATTTTTTTTGTCTTTGTTCATTCTTTAGGCCTGTTTTGCATCCTTGGTAAGTCAAGACTATGTCAACGGAACAGACCAGGAGGAGATACGAACTGGTCAGTGAAGCCCTGCATTTTTGTATCAGATTTATCTCCTATTGTATACTGTACATTAAATCATATACAACTACTAAATGTAGGTGTGGACCAATGCATACAGAAGTTTCTGGATGTGGCCCGGCAGACAGAGTGCTTCTTCTTACAAAAAAGGCTTCAGCTGGCTGTCCAGAAACCAGAGCAAGTGGTGAAGGAGGTAAACTATTATACTGGCTTTGGTTTGATTTTTCATTAATTTTTTATTTTTCATGTCTCATCTCAAGTACTTTTTTTTTTCTCTCACCTCAGGATGTGTCAGAGTTGCGTAATGAGCTTCAGAGGAAAGAGCTTCTGGTGCAGAAGCATCTAAACAACCTTCACAAGTGGCAACAAGTGCTCGATGATGTCAGCCGCCAGCATCGTAAACCCACAGACCTTCCCCCTCCTGGACCGCTGGCCTTTCTGGAGCAGGCCTCTGCGAGTCTGCCGCCCGCTCCTTTAAAGCCCAATTAACACACTACAGTTTTGATCAGTTTACCCCACATTCAAAAAGGTCTGGCACCTAGTGCAAGTAACAAAAAAACATAATCACACTGAGAAACTAATGTAGGCTTTTACTGCCTTTCAGAGTAATAGTGGATTGGAAGGTGTCAAAAGAACGATGTCTAAAATGTTCACTGACCTGAGAGGGAGATACTGAAAAAGAAACTGCATTTCTACATTCATCAGCTGTTAGAGAATTTAAATGAAGAGAGTTGATGAAAGATCATTTGCTGGATAGAAGTGAAACATGGCTGTACCTAAATTGAGGAATACCCTTAAAACATAATATGTTAAAACTGAAGATGAAAAGATGTGGAAAAAGTTTTCTGTAGACTTTTTTTTTTTACTTATATTTTGATGTATGTAAATATTTCCTATAGTGATTTTTTTTCTTTAACTGTAAAAATAAAATTTTCAACTGTTTTGAATCCCTTTCTCCAGGCTTGTTCTACAGTTTTGAAAACAAAAGCTTTAGATGCTCAGTTTAAAGGGGTATCCCGACCCTTCTGCTCATAATCTCATTACTAGTAATGATGAGTACTAGTATGAAGACTGAGCTTTCTGTTTGCCTGTTTTCTCTCTAAAGTATTCACTGTCTTCACACCATAACAGACTTGTTCTGCTGGGTGTCGCAGCTCCTGCTTGTTAGTTGGCAGTGCAACAAGACGAGTCCTCACAGATGGGCTGTGGGGACAAAGCTGACAAAGCGGTGAAAAGTTATTTGGTCAAAATGACTAAATAAGACAAGGTGTGTGCACTCTGTCTTCCAATAACCCACTGGATGTACAAAAACCTCAAGGATTTTAGGCTGTTTAGATGTTAATATTCTAATCCATCACCCTGTAAATACACAGTACTGTAAAGTATGAAAAAATTAGTCTTGTGAGATTATGGTATGGTATGAGCTATATTTTTTTGGCTTGACTGAAGTTACAGCAGTGAATACATTGATATATTTAGTATCATTCTTAGAATCTAAAATTTCATAAGGTTAGCATGTTTAGAGATGCTATTATAATTTAATACCTTCAAAATCTAGAAATTGTGGAAAGTTTTTTCTTATCTTACAATATCAAATGTGAAAACAAAATTTAGATAAGTAAAAATGATATAATCTTAAAGCAAAACAAAGACATCATGCCAGGAAAAAAGTAGAACATTTATTTTTCTTTAAATTCAGAATGTAAAAAAAATCTTTTAAAGAAATTAGAATTGTTGGCTTTTATGAGAACTGTTAAAGAGGATAAATTATGTCCCTTTTTCAAAAGCTTCAAGTCTTCCTGAGGTTGTAAAGAAATGTCCTAACGAAATGTTTGTGACATATCTTTGTCTAAATATCATAGAGATATAGTACAAGAAATGTGTTTGGTCACAGCAGCAGCTGTTTACGTGGGTTGAGTTGTAGGTTATTTGTGCTTTTAGATAATAGATAACATACAGATGTATGTTATCTATTTATGTTAAATAGATAACATACATTTGTCATAGCTGGGAAACCTGCCTGGTGTTCAGCTCCCCAAAATTTTAACTACACACTGGGTTCATACGAGCCATAATAAATGTGAATGATCTCCTTTGTACAAAGTATTTCTTTCTATGTATTTCCCGCTACTGCTTTTTTCTCATTTTCAAGTCAGGTAGAAAATGTGAAACAGGATCACTCTATTCTGATCTGGGTCTGTGATCTCATGATATCCCAGAAATTTGAATTGTTTACTGAAAGATGGGTTTTCAGACATTTGTGTTCCCACAGAAAGTAAGAAGATTGTGTTCTCTCAATGTTTGTAAGTAGACTTTAACTTCAGACACCTAAACATCTATTTTCAGTGTCACAAATTAAGCTGACATGCGTGTTTTAGGACTGTTGGAGGAAGCTGCAGCACTAGAAGAAAACTCATGCAAGCATAGGGAGAACATGCAAACTCCAGACATTAGGAGCCATACCAGGAGATGAACCAGGAACCTTCTTGCTGTAAGTCAACAGTGCTAAGCACCAAGTTACTGTGCTCTCACACCTAAACTTGTGTTTTCAAATACTAAAATATGTGCTTTTTAAAATCATCATTACCAAAACAAACCCTTTAAAGAAAAATATATAGTTTCAAACTTAGTCCAAAGTTGACAAACCACATCCTTGTGTCCCTATCTGGATTAAAAGTGGGTGCATGTTGTCCAGGATGTGCAGTAAAGTGCCTGATGCCGGTGGTCCGTGCATGTGAAAAATACAAGTATGTGCATCGTAACAGTGAGTGGTTGTATTGATGGTCTGTGTGTGTGTGCGCGTGTGCGTGCGCGTGCGCCCTCATTCACGCTCCTCCTCCCGTCAGTCTTCCACAGCTAGAGGGAGACAGCGCTTTCTTATGGGACACCTTCACTGCTCACAGGACCGTCTTTGCCGACATGTCCTTGTCTGTGCGTTTTAATCAGCTATTGGAAAATAAAAGGTATTCCTGTCAGTCCGTCTCTCTCACCCATACACGCCCAGTAGGAAACAGGAGTGAAAGGGAGTAAGAAAATAAACCCAATTTTTCTCAGCGTGGACTCCTCTTCCTGCTCGTTTTTCGCCGCCAGAAGAGACAATCCTCTGGTCACAACAACTGGACTGAAGCGCAACGTGTCTGTAGGTAGTGTCACCGCAGTCGGGCTGCGTGTTACACGAAAGTGGTCGCTTTCATGGGGCTGCTCTTCTCTTCGCCCGTGGACCGATCATCCCCGTGATTCACGCCTGAATTCAGACCCATCGAAGACGGCATTGTGGATATGGAATGGTGCATGCCGCTGGGCCAAGTTTTCAGCCTCTAAAAAACACAGGAATTATGGACAGTCATCCACTGTAAGTGCAGGAGGTGTGTGTGTGTGTGAGAGAGAGTGTGTGTACGTGTGTGTTGACGTTTTCCCGTGGCTGCTTGACGGATGGTGCCGCATTGACAGAGACAGCGGCCGGCCGGCGAAGCTGCTCGCTGATCGGGGAGTCCGGGGACCGACACCCGGGGACTGACGTCGAGCCTGGCCGTGCAGGCTCCGCTGGTGTTTACGGTCCAGAGACAACGGAGGTGTTTTGTTTGTGGCAGAAAAGATGCCTGTGTGTGTGTGTGTGTGAACTGCTACCCGTCCTCGCGCGTGTGTGACGGGGAATAGGGGCGACGTGATTTTGCCACGAGCAGCATGAATTATGTGTTGGATGCAAAGCCAGAGGTTAATCAAGTACATTTACTCAAGTACTTTTACTCCAGCGCAGAGCAGAGGTGTAGTCACTTCATCATTATCAGACAACTGATTTACATGGATAAGCATTTATAAAACAGGACGATATTAAAGAGGACATATGCTAAAAATACACATTCGTTGTGCTTGAAAGTATTTGGGTGGATTTGGGCTGGAAGTCAATCAAAACCTGGAGTAAAACACAACCCTGACACTTTGTGAAGGAGCAAATGCATGGAAGATGACCACGCCCCTTTTGGGGGGCAGAAACAGTATGTGTCTGCATAAATGCAGTGTTTTGCTAATCCAATTCAAATTTCATCATATATATATATATATATATATATATATATATATATATATATATATATATATATATATATATATATATAATGTGTGTGTGTACATGTGTATTCATACATGCACAGAGAGAGAGAGAGAGGAGAGAGATTTGTGGTTTCAGCTCATCCCCTGAGTGATTTGCAACAGGAAACTGAGGGACTCAGCCAGCCTTTAGAAATACATTTGTGGTCATTACCTGACCACAGGTGAGGTTTTTTTTTTTTTTTGTTTTTTTTTAAAGTAGTTGATGTTGAAGGTTATAGTTGTCAAATGTGATTCACATCAAAAGGACAGTATCTGAAATATGTCACCTGGAGGTTCAACAGGTGTTGGAATATGACATCTGACACCACTTGGCGACACCACTGTGTCTTCACTGTGATGAAAGCAGACTAAATGACACTCCTCAATCCCAATAAATGGAAACTTTTCTATTTCATTCTGGTGTTTGTGGGTTGGCAACAGCATTACATGCCTCATGATTTGAGCACCAAATAGCTACAAAGAAACACTCTATACTCTCTGTAAATCTGCCTCTTTTAACAACATGAAACTAAGATTAAAGAAAGTCCAAAACATGAAGCAAACTCCCAGTACGACAAGTTTTCTTCAGCTCCTCGCCCCTGTTTTATGAACATTTATAAATTATAAACCATACCACTGGATTAATGTATCTACTGAATATATTTCTTGGTGCATCAAGTTTAAATGGATGAGCCATTCTTCTTCTGGATCTTTTTTTTTTTCTTTAACTCATTTTTGCTGAATTTACATACTTTCATAGAGGTTAGATCTTGTATTTGCATTTGCTCATTTATCAGACTCTTTTGTCCAAAACAACCACTAAGAGAGGAAAAACATTCAAGCTCCTTACTACTAAGAAACTCAAGTGTAAGCATCAAATACCAATTCTATATATATAAAAAAGAATAGAGTAAAAACAGTAAAAAAAAGTGCAAAGCATGAGTCAGGTGTGAGTGTGTTTTAGAGGTCAACTATAAATATTCGTGTTTATATGGGCCAGCGAGTGTTTTGGGTGTTCAGAGAACTGGTCCTCTATGAAAAGATGAGTCTTCAAGAAATTATTCAAGGTAGTAAAAGGTGTTCTTCCGCATTATGTTTACTGATTGTTTGTTTCTGATTTTATGGAAGCAGGTTAAAACAGTCAGGAAAGCATGAATCCAACAACATAGAAAGCTTTAAAAGTGAAGAGTTCAGTGGCTTATGATTGTGCTTTCTGTAAATATCACAGTGTAAGTAGAGTGAGATACTCAGATTGTACTGTGTTGCAGCACCTTCATTGATTTCAGTTGATATTTTTGTATTTGCTTTATGTTTACACATCTTCATTATGCTTTTCAGGTGCACTAGACTTTGTCCACACTCTCTGGACAAAGAGGATGGAGTCGAGAGACAAGGTCCTGTCACTTTGAACCCTCGACACATGAGGAAGGCATTTAAAGTCATGAATGAGCTGCGCAGGTGTTTTACACCCTCCATTCAGTTTTTTGTCATCTCCTCTTCCTCAACCTTTTGTGTGCCTTCACGTAAACTGTAACTGGACATTTTTCCATAGTGCTTTCTGTCTCCATCTCGTTTATACAGCCAGAGCCTGTTGTGTGACGTGACTATAGTGGCAGAAGATGTAGAGATCTCTGCTCACAGAGTGGTTCTGGCTGCTGGAAGCCCTTACTTCCATGCTATGTTCACAGGTAAGGACTGTTTCCCAACCTTGCTGTACTACATCTGGCAGGTACTAGTTTCTGTCATTTTCAAAGTGAACTGCTAACAGCACAGTTCTTATTCTTGTGGTGATGAAATCCAAAACTGTATGCATGTGTATGAACAGGGGAGATGACAGAGAGCAGGGCAAAACGAGTGAGGATAAAGGAGATGGATGGTTGGACTCTGGGCCTGCTGGTAGACTACATCTACACAGCAGAAATACAGGTCACAGAAGATAATGTTCAGGTAAGGTGATATATTCATTAGCTCCATGTCTGTGGACTGTTAACACCTTGGCAACATAGTTTCAGACTGGTCCATGGACATGCTGCAGAATCGAATTTTGCCTTCACGCAGGAATAACTTTTCAGCTCCTTATTTCTAAGGCTGGCCTCACATTGCATTACTGAACTGCTACCTTGCAGCTGTGGACATATGTCCGTGCCACCAGCCTTCCTGTTGTGGAGCTGTTGCAGTTTATGTCAGTTTATGTAATAAAGGGTTAAAATGATTCAGAATGTGAAGATCTAAGAGTTGACTGGCTCTAAGTTGAGACCAGACATGTGTAATTGTGTTTGTACTTGCATACTAGTGCAGAGATGCATAAATAAATAAATACATTTTGAAATGTGAAAATCAGTGTAGAAATACATAAATAAAGGAAGAAAGAAGTCAATATACTACCTAACTATTGGAGTGCCAGTGTGATACTTTACTGTGATGGTTCATGTTATTGGCTGTGTAAATCCATTCAGACCTGCCTTGCCCTGTAAGATCGGGAACTACCGCTTTCTTTTTCTTTTTCAGGTCTTAGTGCTTAATACCACTCATAAAGCATATTCTTTTAAATTTTGTGGTACTAGAGGTCTTGATTAAAAGTGGGACAGAGGCGTGCAGCAAAGGTTCATAAGCTGGGGCTCAAACCTGTTCTTTCTGCATTAGGCCCATAAGCCTCTGTAAATGGAGCACTGCTCTGCTGCTTGAGCTATGTGACAGCCTAAAAACACTACTTTTAGTAATCAGGTTACTTGCAGGGCCTATGGATGTTGATCAAAAATGAATTGTCATGTTACGTATCAACATCAGTTCATCATGTAGTGGTGCTAAAATGTTCATCTGTGCACATGCCTGGTGCTTCTGGTTCTCAGGCGCTGTTGCCTGCGGCAGGATTGCTCCAGCTCAATGAGGTGAAAAAGGCTTGTTGTGAGTTCCTGAGCTCCCAGCTCCATCCGTCCAACTGCCTGGGGATTCGAGCCTTCGCTGACCTACACGCCTGCTCCCAACTCCTTGCACAGGCTAACAGCTATGCAGGTTTGCGTCCTCAAAACTTGCAGCACCTCTTATTGCTTAAGCGAAATAAATTTTTGAATCTGGAACAAAGGAGGAGACAGAATGAGGACAGGTGTAATTAATGAAAGTTCAGAGAGGAATATTTCTGGAAAACTTGTATGTGTGTTTTTTGTTTTTTTTTTGTAACGAGAAAGAAGTACTTACACTTTCTCTTTGTGCCGACAGAGCAACATTTCACAGAGGTGGTTGGAAGTGAAGAGTTTCTTAACTTGGGCATGGAACAAGTGTCCAGCCTGATCTCCAGCGACAAGCTTACCATCCCCACAGAAGAGAAGGTGCACACTCTTACTCTACTCAGTGCAGATGGGACAGGGAATCTTAAATGGTTATACATGCTACATCTGTGGACTTCTCCACAGGTTTTTGAAGCAGTGATAGCTTGGGTCAACCACGACAAAGATGTCCGTCAGGAACACTTGGCTCACCTGATGGAACATGTTCGACTGCCTCTCCTCTCAAGAGAGTACCTGGTTCAGGTATGTTCTGCTGGTCCATCTGTCGTTCTCTTTAAACTGCTTTGTTTTGTAAATCACTAGAAGCTGATTTAAAGTTTTACATAATGAAAAACCGAAGACTATTTATTGTTTCACTTCTGTGACCACATCACAGTTTTGGGACGCTGTGATGCATCATCCTTGTTTCTAAGGCAACAAAAATTCTCCATCATGTGTAGCCAGCACACTGGAAGCATATGTTCATTTTCCAGGGAACTGTTTTGGGATTTGTGGTGTTTTAGCTTGTGCAACACTTTTTGAAACCAAGATTAAATGGCTAAAATTAATGATCTGGGCAGCAGGTGATGTTTTTTCCCCCCTAAACCAATCCTAAACAGAGCATACGTTCAGTATTTCTGCATCAGCAACTGATGGTATTTTGTATCTATGATATATGAAAGGATATGTTTAAGCAAGCTTGGACTCTGGTTCATTTATCAAACCTGTGTAGTTTTTCAGTGCTTTGTTACTTTGCTTGTTTTTTCACATTTACACCTGAAGTTTTTATAACAACAGAGAACGCTGACTAGCGCAGATTACTTTCGTAAATCACTTTGCATGCTTGCTCTCAACCAAAAAAAAAAGCATCTTGGTCCAAGGATTTTTGTTGGGTGGTGTCTTCTTCTCAAAATTTAGATAATTATTGCAAAAAAAGACAGGGTTAGTACAGTGACTTCACAAGAAAAAACAAAGTAGTATTTTTTTTTTTGGCCTAATAAAAGGGAATAAAAATAACTCTGGATCTGACACTAATTGTCTTGGTGTAAAATTTTCATACAAAAATGTAAGCATCTTTTAAGGTAAGTGGTCTTGAAAGAAATTAGTTTTTGTGTATTTTGTGGCTTAATAATTTCAGTTATGGGTGTTTTCAAAATAAAGTGGTTTATTTAACATAAAAGTATAAAAGTCCTGAGAAGCAGAAGAACACCGTGGATGACTGGATTACACAACAATATTTTCCATAAGAGACTTCCATCATCAGCAACCTGCATGGACCTTTTGTAGGAACTTTGTTTCATGTTTTTCCAGATTTTTGTATGGAAAAGTTCAAATAATAAAACAGTACATAGACTAAAAAGAAAGGAAAAAGTATAAACTGGAAGGTATTTAACAGGAAAAAAATTGAATATTTGATGTCAAATGTAGAACCACATGAAATGATAAAAGTATAGATGTAAAGTACAAGATGTCATACAAGGATTAGACTTTTATTCAGTCCAAGACGGTTCATCGAGGAGTATTGTGACCACCCTTGTCAAATGTAATCATGTACTGATTATTATGTAACAGAACAGCCCCAACACCTTGATAGAAAAAATCAAATCTTTTTTTTGTCATCTAAACAGATTTTGTAGTTGCTTCATGTCACACATTGCAACAGGTGGCCAGGATAAAAGGCTCTGCCTGTATTTTATTGGCAGAACAGAAATCAGATGTAGATCAGTCTCTCTTTTAGGTACGTAATGCAAAATTGGCTTTTTTTTTTTTTTTTCTAAATTGCAAATTTTTAGCTCAGAAGGTCCACATTTGCTGAGCTAAAAGAGCAACTTTAATCTATATTGTAGATCAAATTTGGCATTGAACTGTATCTATACTGGCTGTTTCCAGATTCTTCATACAGTGAATATGTCAAGTGCTAAAGAAAAAGTTACTCCTCTGTGAGATTTGTTTGAATATGACCTTCTGGTTACCTGAACATGCTATAACGCTGTGTAAATCCTGCCTGCTGACTGGATCCTCTCTCTATGCTCCGATGAATCAGCGGGTGGAGGAGGAGTCCCTGATAAAGAATAGCAGTGCATGTAAAGACTACCTGATTGAGGCCATGAAGTACCACCTACTGCCAGCGGACCAGAGAGCCCTGATGAAGACCGCTCGCACTCGCATGAGAACTCCAGCTTGTTGTCCTAAGGTACAAACACAGTCTCAGGTCAGAAGAGGGCAGCACTTGCAGTTCTAGTAAATGGTCTGCAGCTCCTCTTTTAAGCATTCTGCTGTCTCTGTTGTGTTTTAGGTGATGGTGGTGGTCGGAGGCCAGGCTCCTAAGGCTATCCGGAGTGTGGAATGTTATGATTTTGAGGAACAGCGATGGTACCAAGTGGCTGAACTCCCAACTAGGAGGTGCAGAGCAGGTAGGAAACCTTCAGTAACATAAAGTGCATTAAATATACAACTTTATCATTTGAAGAAGATTAACAATATTTTTTTTTTCCATACATTGGTAAATGAAGCATAAATTAGGTATGGTTTCACATTTAGCTGACAGGAGTTTTTGTGTACGTGTGATGTAATGATTCCTTCTGGTGGGTTTCAGGTTTCCTTCTAAAATATCTGATTTTAATTCAATTTTTGTGCTCAGCAATGATGCATTTTTATCTATGAGTTGATGACGTACATCTAAAGACTGCTTTACAAAGCCAAAAAGTGCACAATGTAATGGAAGATACATGTTTTGCAAAGAAAAATGTTTTGTTTGCTTCTTCAAACAAAAGAGCATATCCTTCTCAAACGAGTGTGAATACAGGACTGTCTTTGTTGGCCAGGTAATGTAAACATTGTAGATATCCTTTAACTGCCACTTGAGTGTTAAGCTCTATCATTTTGGTGAAACCTGGTGGGTATCAGTGTGCGCTTCGGCTTGATGATATAAAACACTGAGCATTCTGCTCCTCTTTGGCTCCTGGAAGCAGAATAATTCATTTACCACACCCTCTGGTGGCATGTTTATTAATAACTCCCATCACATTCATCCAAATCCAGGCCTCATTACAGCCTTTTGATACATGAGCAAACTAGGAATGTCTTGAAAATTGGATTGAGACTTTCTCTAAAGTTGATTTCATATGTGAGATGTGTTCTCACGACTGGAAATACTCCAGAGGCACCCGACTAGAGCTCCCAGGAGACAGGACATACATCTGTTAGAATTCTGTTGAAACTGTGGGACTGAGCCTGCAGCGCATCGAGGATGGTAGATGAGGCTCTCTCCTTTTTTTTAATTACGTTTTTTTTTTTTGATTTGGTAACCACATTGTATTTTTGTAAACAAGTTAAACTTGGTATACAAGCAGATAGGAAAAAAAGTATGAAGCAACAAACGGGTCTCTCTCTTGAAAATGAGAAGCTCTCAATTATGACACCAACTTGTATAAATAAATTTAAAAAAGATGCTGCAATGTAAGATGATGCATGACATCAAGAAAAAGGCTTTTTAGACTCGGCCCACACACCTTTCCTGAAGAGTTGTGTAAACTGAGTCTTCTTCAAGGCAGCTGAAAACACTATAGTTTAGCCGTATGTTCTGCTCTGTCCTTCACATTTTGCGCAGATCATTGCCAAAGTGAAAAAACCCTGAACAGTAAAATAGACGTAGAATTCTGTGTATTATCTTACATTATTTTCCATTCTAAAGGTGTGGTGTACATGGGTGGGTGTGTGTACGCGGTTGGCGGTTTTAACGGCTCTTTGCGTGTGCGGACGGTGGACTGCTACGACCCGATGATGGACCGCTGGACGAGTGTGAGTAGCATGCAGGATCGGCGGTCCACGCTGGGGGCTGCTGTTCTCAACGGCCTCCTCTACGCGGTGGGAGGCTTTGACGGCAGCACAGGTACCAGTGTTTTTCTGACTCATTGAGCTCTACATGACAAATTTACACAACTGCAGTATTGTGCTGGGTGTGTTTGTGGACAGTTGGTGGCGTTTTTGATACATGCTCCGGGAGTGTTTGCAGGTCTGTCCACGGTTGAAGCGTACAATGCCAAGACAGACGAATGGTTCCACGTGTTACCCATGAGCACCAGACGCAGCAGCGTAGGAGTGGGTGTTGTCAATGGTAATTACAGTTCTCAGTTTGGTTTTAAAGCCAGTGTTTAGGAAAACGTTTGAAGTGCATGAAATAACAGAAATATCCAATGATGTGACGCTTGTAGGGCTGAAGGATATGCAGGTGTAACTGAGTTCTACATGTTTATTTGAAACCAGTTTATTTTGAGTTGCAAAATACAGTATTCACCATGTATTTCCATACTCCAGTACCACAATGTATACTGGGTGTTTTTTTTTCTTTAAATCTTTCCTTCATTTGTGGATATTGTTTTATATTTGAAGCATCTTCATCTTATCCATCCCCTAACCCTTGTTAACAATTTTGCATTACATGCCCTGTGATTGTGTTTTTGCAGGGATCCTGTATGCTGTTGGAGGTTACGATGGAGCCACCAGGCAATGTTTAAGTACTGTAGAAGCTTACAACCCTAAAAGCAACACATGGAGTTATATAGCAGAGATGGGCACGAGACGCAGTGGAGCAGGTATGCTTGTGTGACCTTGTATGGGTGTTTGGTTAGCATTGATTTAAAGATTTAATGCATTTTGGATGAGTATTGTAGATTTATTCTTCATATTTTGAAATGATGCACTGATGTTTTTTTATGTCTTAAAAAAAAGAAAAACAAATGGATCATTTTCCCTTGCCCTCTGGTGGTTCACCATAAGAAAGAGCAATTCTTTATGGATCAGCTGGCTCGATGCTAACCTGTTGTTGCCATGGGAGAGAAATGTATTCAGCGTTCTTCGCCATCCATCAGTATGAAATAATGTGACATGGTCAAACATACATCTTCAGCACTCTGCTCCCTGGCATTTGATTCTTCTGTTCTTTCTGAAATTCACTGAATGAGCTGAATTTTTTCAGCACACAGGAGGCAAATAAGAAACAGAAAAACACTTGAAAGGGGAGTTTAACATGTACATCAGAGTTTACCCAGGGGATCTGGCTGCAGACAGCAGACAGAAAAACTTTTTATCAAGAGTAAGAGACTGAAATTATAATGCACCCTGGGTGATCCAGTCCCATGCAAAAAGGACTAAATACACTGAGGGGACATTAATGATGCTTTAAAATTGGATCACTCAGACAATATTCTGCAAATGTAAGTCATCTGAATGGTCTCCAAGATTTCTGCTTGGACCTTTCCTACCACCCACTGTCTGAAAACAATTTTTTCCTGAGTAAAGAAGAGTCCAAATGCAGAGGAGGTATCCATTTACAGAAAACTTCCTGCTCTTCATTTGCAAGCTGTGCTCAAACAGCTGTGCGCATAATATCAAAGCCTTGCAAGGAAGAGAGAAATGTGTTTTTGCACACAAGCGACACAGACCATTGATATATTTAGGACAGTAAAGTTAGATTTTACAATAACTGAAGCCGCACAGCATTTTTCAGGCTCCCTTTGTAACTCTGTACAGTCATATTCAGAATAAAAAGTGTAGAGTTAAGATTAATTTGTGTATCATCTGAGGCACGGTAAGACTGAGTGCTGAAACTCACATCTATCATTTCATGCACATTTTACTCCTAATTTCATGTATTATGTAACAGTGCATTGTAGTGTTTGTCAGAAAACAGCAATTATGCTAATTTTTAAATGACTCAATGTCACTCAGGATTTTGCAGGAAAAAACAAGACCTCCTGATGTTATGTTTTATTTCCAAAGCTGATTATTACGCCAAATGTTTAGTTGCATGTAAAGTGGTTAGAGACTTTCAATAAGTAAGTAGTCACAGGAGACTGAAATGAAATGTAGCCTTTTATTTGCTGGGGATTTCTGCTGTTGATGATGTGTATGTCTTTCTCAGGTGTAGGTGTGTTAAAAGGCTTACTGTATGCTGTGGGGGGCCATGACGGTCCGTTGGTGAGGAAGAGCTGTGAAGTTTACGATCCAGCCTCAAACACCTGGCGACAGGTGGCGGACATGAACATGTGTCGACGCAATGCGGGTGAGTCAAAGGTGTAGCCGCTAGTCCTTTAATGTGGAAACTTTCTCTGCTGGACGCCCCTTACTCATAGTGGACTTGTGTTTTCAGGTGTGTGTGCTGTAAACAACGTACTGTATGTGGTGGGAGGAGATGATGGCAGCTGTAATTTGGCCTCGGTGGAGTTCTACAATCCAAACTCTGATAAGTGGACGCTACTGCCCACTTGCATGAGCACAGGCCGCAGTTATGCAGGTCAGCACACACGTTTGTCTGCTAATCACATTTCTGTGTATGCGAGGAGGAACTGGTTCAGACGGTTTTACAATTAATGAGACAATCTGCTGCCCTGGTGTTGAGGCCTCGTGCTTGAGCTCGATGCTGTTTTACCTCCCTCTGTAGTAGCAGTGTAGTGGTTTGTGCCGTTTTAAGTTCCTCTCAGTGGGAATCCAGCAAGGACAGCAGCTGTCATTGAACACTGGTAGACAGATGCTTGTAGGCCTGGGAAAGAAATGACTTTGTCACGGCAGCAAGTAACAATAACAAGGAGTGCAAATGGAGAGAAAACACACAATGTGTACAAAATGGATTAGCTGTAAGAATACAACTTGAATCTGTAAAAGTTATGAATGAGGGATTATGGAGGGACTGATGGAGACAGAGCTCCACTGTTGTGAAGGGGTGGGATGGACTAACCATGATGGAGAGCAGTTTGTTCAGTGACTTCCCATCCCCTCACTGAATTAAATGTCTCCAGGTTCTGTCTGATGTTTTGTTTTTTTCTGGCCTTATGGATGGGTTTATTGATCCTGCTGAACTGTCTGGGACTGATGCCTCTTCCCGGCAAACCAATGCGCTGTGGGAGTGGGCAGAGTCTGGAAGGATTCAGTGACTAAGGAGGGTGTGGAGACTGGGGGAGTGAGGAAGGGTCCAGCTGGGGGGGGGGGGACGACCTACTGAAAAACAGGTCCAGCTCCGTAGTTTTGTCCAGATTGCTCCATCTTGCTGCTGGTGAGCTGCCTCATCATCTCCACTCACATGTGGGAAGCGGTGTTTCAAAACAACACAGATCTGCAGACGGCATAAACACCCGCATTCCAGTTTACAGTCTGTGCCACATCCATCATCGCTGGGCACGCTCAAGCCAGTGAGAATGGGCCGAATATTATGATGGAAATTACCTTTGCTCCAAATTCCTCCTACAATAAATCATAACAGCTGTTGCTCCTGTGCACCTAGACACTCGCAACGTTACGAAGTACAGACTTTGGCATGCATAACAGCAGGACAACAAAGTCAACAGTACTATGCTGTTTCATCTCTGTGTTGTTGCTGCGTGTGGTTTTTATTTATTTTTTTTAACCATAGTCAAAATGATATGGACCTGATAGTGAGTCAGAGAAGGAAGGAAGTAGAGCAAATCACAAAGCAGTTTACTGCAACTACGCCATCATGTCCAAATGTTTATTGTTTTCCCCAGCTATGTTGCACTGCAACAACTGCATTTACAAACTGAAACAAGGTTTATGGCGAAACAACATTTTTCCATTTTTGAAGGAAAAAACTGCTTGAAGTGTATGGGTGAGAAGGGTAACTGTATCAAAACTTCTACAATTTCAAATGAACCATACTAGTATGGACATAGCCCCTGAAGTTATTTTGCTCTAACAGAACCTCTAGTTTCTGACTGTATTAGTCTTTACTCCTCCTCCCATCTCACCTTCAGTCTGAACTGCATCCTTTTTAAGTTGTCTTCAGACCTAAAGGCTCTATTCTTGTCATGAAGCAAAATCTCTTGAGACCAGGTTGTGATGAGAACAACCAAAGTAGGATAGAGTGGAGGCTCTGTGTGCATCCATGGCATTTATGTACAGATAGATGAGTAATGTCAGAGTCTGATGCTAAACGGTTGTAAGTAATAAGTCTATTGGAGGTGGAATATTTCTGGGGTGTCACTCAAAATGAGCCTTTTACCAGTGAGCATTATTTATAACTTCAATCCTGATCACCTGATCAGCTAAAATGACCCCTATTGCTGTGTTAGAAATTATATGGTGGGACTTTTTTCTTATTAAAGAGCTTCTAGGAGTGCTGTTATGGAAATCTTTCTGTTTATGAAGAATAGTGAGACATCCAGGTTTAACAAACTACATGTTGTGGAAATAAAGGATCTAATACCTTTGTATAATACATTTTAACCACTAGGTGACTGCAATACCTGAATAAGACTGAAATAATATAGTAACACTCTAAAATAACGACTTGGCAATATGGCTCGAATTAGTGAATTATTTAATCCTCCTTTTGGAAGTTTGCTTTTTTTAACTTGATACTTCCATTCAAATGCAAATTTAGACACAAATTACACTCAATAGCCTTGAAATAAATTTTTCATATTAGGGAGGATATGAAAAACATACCAAACTGATAGCAAAATTTTGGGCAGTTTTTATTTTCTTTATGCTTTACTTAATCAGACATTAAAAAATTCTTCAGTTTTAAGATTGAGACTCTGTCCGAGACAGCTTCATCTATCACATACACACAGATGAGCGTGAGAACAATTTGACAAGTGGATGTGAAAAGACTGATCTTATGATTGGAGCAGGTTCATTTCTGAATACATGCTGTAGAGGGGAGCATAAAGTTCATTAAAAATCTGGCTTTTTATACAAAGAAGTATCATGGTCAGTGTTACAGATCTGGGAAAATTTGTCAAAATTGGACAGTATCTGCAATATTTAATGTACCTTAACATGTTTTTACAGGTATGTCTCCAAAGATTCAGTTGTTCTGATTACTGACTTTTTTTTTTTTAAACTCACTACAGGTGTGACTGTGATCGACAAGCCCTTATGACTGCTCTTCACAGCTCCCACTGACTGAGAGCAAAAGATTTCTCTCGCCAAACACTGATCTTGGATCTACCTAGGATGCCAATGCTTCAAATGTTGCGCAGCATTAGCAGAAGCACTGACGACGATGAAGAAAATAACAAGATTGTTATTAGTGAGGATGATGAAGAATTTTGCACTTACCTGAACGGTTGGGGGAGAGGGAGAGAGGCTGTTGCAAAACGAGGGCGCCAAACCTGTTTTAATCCGCTCCTGGCCAGACTGCAGCAGCGACTGGACAACCCAGTTTGAAGCACCACTTTACCACTGCAGTGCCATAGAAACGCTACTGAAACGAAGCTGCTATAACGGTAAAGTTATTTTAACACTCGTAATGTTAACATGAACCAGCTCTAAGAAAGACCACTCGTCTAACATGGGAGAAAGATTAGCAGAGAAGGACCATCCTGGACTAAAATGATTTCTCTTCTTCTGCGAAGTGTGCTTGTGTATACGTGCTAGCATATAAAGGTGCTCCTTTGCCTGCACAGGTGAGCATGTGTGTTTGTGCGCATCTGAGTCTGTGTGTGGTGAAGCCTGGTTCGACGCCGCATGAACACACTCTGTCCAACTTTTGACCTATTATAATGATGCAGCGAGGCTATTTGAGAGTGCCTGAATGAATACACACCCTTCCCTTTTTCTTCTTCTTCTTCCCTTTGGTTAAGCCTTGAGTACTGTTACTGGACATGGCACAGCTGGACTCAGTGGCTGTTCTGGGATAAAGAAATAAAATCTGACTTCAGATGAGTGAGTTGGCTGCATTATCTAAGACTAACAGCAATGGGAGATGTTTCAGAATGTGGTAATGTACTTTTGTGTGTGTGTGTGAGGAGAAAATGGACTTTTATTGAAATATTAACTCCTCTGGTGAGGGGGAAGCCTCGTTCACGTTACCAAAAATGGTGACAGAGAAAGAAGCTGTTTAAAATGAGAAACAGTTGGATGTAGCTGTTTTTTTTTGTTTTTTTTTTAAATTGTGGCCTATGAGCCATATGTACGGTGGTTGTAACCACTAATGACAGAAGCAGCCTGAGCTCACTGCATGGTTCCTTTCTCTAACCTGTTGTCCTTCAGCGGTTCCCTTCTCTCCTTTGGTGTAACAACCCTATTAACTACTGCTCACCCTGACATACTATGAATGTGCCAATTTTAATACGTGTCTTCTTTTCTGTCTCTCTTTATTGCTCTGTCACTAATCTGTTCTCTCTTTCTAGAAAGTGACCAAACCTCTTCTTCTTGAGTTTCATTTTCGTCAGTCTTTTTTATTTCTTGCCTCTCCTGCTATATTCAAAATTGCTATACTAGTAACTGGTATCGCTCTTTTTCGTCAGTGTATTGAGGAATGTCATGTAGGCTAATAACTTTGAAAATGTTTCAGTACTTGTTTTATATTATCGTTAATAAATATGCTTCTTGTATTTAAAGCTGTGAAATGATATAATCTGTTTTTAAAACTTTGCCAAAATCAGTAAAACATAAAAATGAGATGCATTGTGTGTGCTGTTTGTAATTATTTAAAACTTTTATGTTGCTAATAGGGATGAGTATTTTTTAATCAGAAAAAAATTTCTAATCCCTGGGGAAAATTGAGTCTTCATAGTAACAAGATTGGAGTAACAAGTTAAAGTTGAAAATTATGAATATAAGAATGAAAATATAAAATTAAAAAAATCATCTATCTATCTATCTATCTATCTATCTATCTATCTATCTATCTATCTATCTATCTATCTATCTA
>JAOWBL010000001.1:10235630-10268300 GCA_028564865.1 Zenarchopterus dispar
TGTTTTCGTTCTTGTTGTTCTTCTTCTTCAAAGTGGGAGTAAATCGGAGGGGTACTCATCAGCCTAAGACATCCCTCTGAACTAGTTAAAATTCATTATTGTGCTAGTACCTGCTAGAGATGGTGTCTGCGGGAATAGATTTGACCATGATGATATGTACTTCTATAGTGAAAAAAACAAAAAAAACAAAACAAAAAACAATACAAGCATTGTCATACTGGAGGAAAAAAAATTAGACATCTTCTCCATCTTGATACTATCAAGTTTTTTTCTTTTTTTTGGAACATTTTATAACAGAATAAAAGGTGACCAGACACACAAACTTAGGCATAAATCCATCATTTCTGCCGTGTCACTTTTCCAAACCCTATCACTGTTTGAAAAGGGTATACCATGGGAGGACTGCTGCAATTAAAAGTTTTAAAAACTTGTTATTGACACTTTTAAAATAGGTCTTAGTTTTATCTAATAATGTGAATTAACTTTATCCCTTTCTTATTTCATGTCAGCGGTTATGACGTCCCTCTGAACCCACTCCACTTGATACCATTCTACGCTGGAGCCCGTTTCCATGACTTCCACCACATGAACTTCGTCGGGAACTACGCGTCTACCTTCACCTGGTGGGATAAACTGCTGAACACAGACAACCAGTACAATAAATATCTCCAGAAACAAGGAGACAAGAAAGAGCAGTGAAGCATGTGCACCTCTGCGTACTGACATGCTCATATCTGTTCTTTCACCAGAAGGACCATACGAACAGAGCAGCTTTTCTCCTCTACACTTTTAACAGATCGCTCACAAAAATGGTCAGCATGGCTGTGTTTTGATTCTTAATCGGACTGGAGGTTGTCTGCTGTCTGTGCCTTAATAAATAAAATGAGAAAAAAGAAAAGAACTTCGCTGTCTGTTTTGTCAACAGCAGTCACTAGATGGAAAAGACAAAAAAACATTTTTTGCTTTGCAATATCAGGTTAAAATATGTGTACCATTTTACTTGCTGTGAAATGCTGCTGTTTACCTCTGAATGTTTCAGCACTTTAGCACTTCTCCTTGAGATGATCTGAATCTAAGTGACTCTTTCGTAACTTCCTGCAGTTGAAGCTGCACTTCAGAGGAAACTCGTCTAAATCGAGTTCTACTTTCTCAAATAAGTCAGACTTGTTTGATGCAAAGTCATGTTATACTTTAGATGAAAAGGGAATTGGCTCAAATGGCTCTGGAAGGTAGTTAAAAAAAATTATATATATATATTTTTATGGTGATAATAATGCTGTTTTAATTTTATCAAAAAGACAATGTGTTTTTTTCTGTGTTTGTGACAGAATAAACTATGTGAACCTTGTACACAAAAGCTTGGTCCTGTTGCAGTTTATTTTAACTGAATTTGAGTGAATTGTGATATGTGCCTCTGAATTTGAAATATATTCTCTGCTGTTAATAAATAGAAGTACTGCTACAGAGAATAAGATCACTTTAAGTTGTGGGGTGATGGAGAATATATTACATGTGTATATCCCTTTGCTGCACTGAGGTCACACCCCAACAGCTTCATCTTCCACAGGCAAACTTGTCAAGTAGCCAGCATTAGCAGCCCGTGATCAGGAAGTGAGGTAGTTTTTCATAAAGGCACTAAAAATGTGCAAGGTACAAGGTCAGCAAACAAAATTTGATAAACTATTTTGTGGAATGTAAATATTAATTATTTTGCATTGTTCCCAGATTTAATTTCTTCTAGTGGTATTTTTTTTTATAAATTAACGGTGACTTGTAACATTTTCAGTTAATTTATTTTAGTACTTTGCACCCAAATCCATTTAAAGAGTGAATTCATGTACTGTTGGTTTATGTCTTAGTTTATGCTTAGAACTCCGTTCTCATTGTTTGGCTTACCAAATTAACAAAATCCAATTAGCAGAGAAAGAAAATTTAAAAGACAACGGGAGAGGTCTGTCATATTAGCAAAGTAGAAACCAACCTCTTGAAGAAATGTGGATAGGAAATAGATTAAAAGGGCAATCAGTTATTAAACTGAAATAAAAATGTCACCAAAGCACAGAGAAGGATAAAGTTATTTTAAAGAAACATTCTGGAGTTAAAACAACCTTGGGTCTTATTCCAAGGCAAACCTTCATGGTGGGCCAAAGTGGTGTGCATCAATCAGCTTAGTCAAATTGATCACTATTTCAGTTCTACATTTTTGAAAAATTCAAAAATATAATTCCACTAAGGTAATAGTGTGGATCGGGTCCCTATAGACAAGCTGAGGTCATTTGGTTCTACAAAGAGTGTATAGGAAGGAGTGTTTGTGTGGGTATTGTCTTACCCAAGCACTGATAAGGCTGAAGGAGCTGGTAGTCACAGTTAACTCTAATTGACGTAAGGTAAGTGTGGTCCAGTTAGCTTCTCTGGCTTGTTTGTTCTGCCCATTTACAACATGGCACTGAGGCACTAAAGAAGAAATGTATTTAAATTACTGTCAATAGATGCAAAAAACAAACAAAAAACAGGAGAGTTCATGATCTCTTTTCATGTAACAAGGTTAGTGCTTAGATATAAATGACAAACTCTCATCTTTTTGCTTCTATCGACATTGTTTGGTTCATAGCAATAACTGACATAACAGACTTATAACTAGGTGGCAGGGAATGGAAGGTGACACTGCACAGACAGTCCAATTTTATACACTTTCTGTACACTTAAAAGGGTAAATAAAACTTTAAATTCCTCATAATAAATCTATGGTTGATTTGACTTCAGATTTATTTCACTTTCAGTCATTTTTGCTAATGGTTCATTTTGATGTTCACACGTTTTGAATGATTCTCCTTCTGGCTTATTCCCTACATTTTTCACCCTTCTCTTTGTTTTTTTTTTCTTTTGAATTTACGAATTTGGGGTTTCAATTAAATTTCTCTCACGGTTAAAAAACAACAACAACAACAACAAAAAACAAACAAAAAACAATGTACTAGGAAATGCTTTTATTTTGAAAGCCGCGCCCGGATGTGTGAAATGTCTGCGTTACTTCACTGGACTTTCACGCTCAGGTACAGCAGCGCATCGCTGGAGAGAGGGAGGCAGAGGGACAGATATTTATAGCCCAAAGCAAGGCTGCCGCAGACAGATAAGGCTTGGAAACAAGCCGCAGGTAGACAGGAAGATAAGGTTTTAGGGAAACGAGAACGTGTTAAAATGAAGTCGTTCCTTTTGGCAGTTTTGTTCGGGGCCGCGGTGGTCTCCCTGAGCAGCGCAGCCGGCACCGACGGTGAGATCTCCTTCGAGTACCATCGTTATGAGGAGCTGCGGAAAGCGCTGGTGTCGGTGTGGCTGCAGTGTCCGACCATCATCCGCATCTACACCATTGGAGAAAGCTTCGAGGGCCGCGAGCTGCTGGTTCTGGAGATGTCCGACAACCCTGGGACGCACGAGCCCGGTCAGTTTTACGCATACATCCCGTCTGCTTCACACTGCGGTGAAGTGAACGCACACTCAGTCCCACTTCGCTCAGATTCTCTCCACTCGGGAGCCAGTCGCTGTGATGGCACAAATGCACCTTGCACTTTTGCGCATAGCATCTGGCCGATGCGCATTTTGTCTTAAGTGACATAGAAATTGACCCGTAGGGAGGCTGATGCGCCCGGAAAACAGGTGTGGAGGAGCGCAGGTGGGTCGTGCAGTGCGGCTGAGCGGCGGGCGCAGGGCCTTCTGCATCACCTCAGAGGAATCTAGATGATAGATTGTGGTATCAGCAACACCAAGCCGCCATTTTGCTGGTTGATAAGGATCTCCTCATTCTTATCCTGAGTCGTGATTCTAAAAAAAAAAAAAAAAGAAAAAAAAACTCCCAAAACCCTGCTGCATGCCAACCTGTGTTTAGAATAAGCCCCTTCAGCTAAAACTTCATGTATACTGAAGTATTCTGCTCTACCCAAAATTCTGCTCACACTTGCATTGAAAAGAGGAAGCTTTGGGGTGAATATTAAATGAATCAAGAAGTCCCTGGCTGATTTATGCATAACCTGCATGACTCAATATTGCTATAATCTCCATCACATTTGACATGGCACACCGGGCACAATTTCTCAACACGTAGGCAGCTGATTTTAGATAAAGTGCACACTCTTCCACCCCAAAGTCATACACGGAGAAGAAAATGACATATTTGAAGTGCTTCTGAGCAGCAGAGCTGCATCTTCTTTGTCATGTAACAGCTGCTGCAATAAAAAGCTTTAAATTAAAAAAATATTGAAAACTATTGAAAACTTTTTCACACAGCAAGAGCCATAAGCTGGAACACTGCCTTATTTACTCCTTATTGTGTTCTAGTGTAGGCTTCAAGTTGAGAGTAGTAGCCATCTATAGTTCAACTATTTAACTAATCTTAGTCTTAATTTGGATAAAGTTTGGTAGACTGTTAAAATGAAAGGAAAAAAAAAACATTTGGTCCCTGATTGAAATTTGGTCTGTTGTGTTTCAGACATTTTCCATGAATACACCAAACCTACTCCCCTCTTAATCAAGGGCTCAATTCCTGACACTTTAAGCATGAAACCAGTTATGATACTACACTTCTGAGACAAATACTTTTATCCTTTAATAAGCTTTTGGGAGTGGTTCAGTAATTCATCTCCAGTAGCCGAAACTTTGACAAACAGCAGGAAGCAATTAATTTCTTCCCTGCAATCATGAGATAGAGCCTCCAAAACAAAAACAAAAAAACTGCAATGGCTACATAATTCTGTGGTTTATGGAGGACCTTTTTGTGGGATTTTAACTGTATGTGTAATGTATCATGCTTGCGTAAAGGTGTATTTTCTTCTCAGGGCGTGTTTGTGAGGTCTCCATGGCGCACCACAGGTCTGGTGTCCAGCTCAGCTCACATGCTCACAGAGACTGATGTTCATATGTACTAAATAAGCCCATAATAGTCTGGTGAGCGTGCGCAGGCATGAGTCACGGTAGCGATGTTGAGGCCTTATTACTACCAGATGAGTTTCCAAGCTGCCTCTTTGTCGCTCCTCCTCTTGCTCCCCTCCTCTCCCTCTCTCTGCTGAGCAAAACATCCTTGTGAAGGCAGAGAGGGATGAAAGAGGGACGTAAACAGGGAGGAACGCTCCAGAGACTGATGGGGCTTAAGGGAGGACATAACAGCGAATGTGCGTGTTATGTTAGAAGAATAAAATCCGTAACCTTTAATCTTCCTTTTTAGGTGACCCTCTGATATTTTCTCTGACTCTGCAACGTGTCCAACCGAAGGTGGAGCTGAAATAGCGGTTGCCAGGGCAACAGATCGGCTTAGTGCTCTGAGCTGACTGCTGGCTCGTGGTTGGCTGGCTCAGGAGGACGATGCTCCTGAGCTGATGCATTTGCAGTAAGCAGCCATCTGTCATACACTGCAGAACAGGAAGTGCCTATAGCCAAGAGTGTCAGCACTGCTTGGCTATATTACTAATATCCAGTGACTGCATGCAGCGTGAAACATATGGGAAGCATAGACAGCAGTGCTAGCTAGTTTGTCACAGCCTGTTGGTAAAGATGTTACCCACAATAGACTTGACAGCTCATCGAAAAAGTTGTCTTGAGAAGTGGAAAACCCCACAAAAACCCAATTTAGTACTTAATTGTTGTGCTGCTCTTGTTATTTTGGTTTTTTAGTGCATGCCTTTGGTTTTGCACTGTTGTTTCTGGATGTTGTTCCATTTTCAGCTAAAAAAGAAAGAAAATGAAAAGAAAAAAAAACTAAAAGGCAAATAAAAAATGCCGAACTAATACTTACACTTGGACAAAGCAGGTATACTCTATCCCCAATTTGAAAGACTAACCCATGTCATAGTAAACAAATACAGAGCAGGAGAACAGGATTTCCGTGTTCTCATTACGTGCTATAAAGAGCAGAGCTGGCCTGTGCAGAGGTAACACCGACTTACCAACCAACGTCTCGAACTGCAAATACTGGCACTTTCCCTCAGGAGTCTTCAGTGTGTGAAAATTAGTGTGTTTATAGTTTGTTACACCAATTCTCTCCTCTCATTCTGCACCATAATGTGAGCAAATTGCAGTATGTTTTCCAAAAACAAACAAACAAACAAACAAACAAAAGCTTTTACACAAGCTTGGACATACATTGTACCTCATGTTCTCTTGTAGACGACTTACTCTCCAGTGGATCTTTCTTACTTTCATTGTATAATTGTTACAATTGTTACTGCTGTTTTTTAATTGAGTCAGGCTTTCAATTATTCTGTAATCAATTGTGATTTAATTTTATACAGGCCAAGTATGAGCACGGTGAAATCAAATTTGAGTACTTCTGAGAGAAGTTAAGAGGTGTCTAAAGCTGTCATTTGCATCTTTTCATGTTACAGCTCTCTGTGGCTGCTCCATGGCTTATTCCCTGCAATATCTGTTGAATCTGTTTTTATCCCCCCCCCCCCATCTTTAGGAAATGTTTAGTTTGTATTATCACTACATTTTTAACAATGCTGTCTCACTATATAAGTACATACGTATTGATAGTGCAAAAGCCACAAAAAGAGAGTCATTATGTTCATTATACCTTTACCTCATTCTGTATAATAACTTAGTTTTTG
Source organism: Zenarchopterus dispar (assembly GCA_028564865.1). NCBI lineage: Eukaryota > Metazoa > Chordata > Actinopteri > Beloniformes > Zenarchopteridae > Zenarchopterus > Zenarchopterus dispar. Next base: position 10,242,227 of record JAOWBL010000001.1, read on the forward strand.
GAAAAAAATAACCTTCAATATTGCTGTGTTAAACTGTGCAAAAATGATAGAAAGTGTTAGACGGTCAGTTTCAAAGCCCAGTTTTTCCGTTTTCCAAGTTAAGTATCTGAGTACATCTGAGTACTTGTATCACTCAACATGGATGCCATGTTTTATTCATTTAGAAGAGGTGTTTACTTCTGAAAACTGGCTGGTATTTGAGCTGAAAAAAAAGAGAGCCGTCTGTTTAAAGAGAAAAGGGGCTAAACTCTTTTGACTCACGTCTGGAACCATTTACAACATTTCTAATATGAGCAGAAACCCTATCTCATAATGGTTTTGGCTGTCTGTTGGTATTAAAAAGTCATGTCAGTGTGAGGCAATATTCCGTTCAATATATTATAGAGCATCTCATGCTATGGAGACTGTCAGAAGACTCCTCGTTCAACAGTTTTATCAGACTACAGAGGACATACAAAATCCCCTGTGACCATGCATACTCAGCTAGAGCGTAGAGTCGCCAGACGCACTTGTCATATCAGGTGACATATAGTATATTAAATATAAAGTGGCTTTTAAGTGGAACAAGGTTCCTCTTAGAAAGCATTATAGTGGAGGAGAGTAGAGCCTAAGCCCATAAAAGACTATATTTTTGGACTTTTTCCCTCTGAGGACTCGGAGCCTCTTCCTGTCGAGATGGAGGAGGAGTTGATGGAAAAGTAAGATAAAAAAGAAAGGAATGATGATTGAGAAAACGGCAAATGTCACAAGAGTGTAAGTGTGATGAGGGAGAAAAAGAAGGGCGGGGGGATTAAGGGCCAGGGAATAAACAAGAGCCAAGACTGGAAAGAGGATGAAAGAAAGGCCAAAGCATAGACTCCAAATCATCTATTATACATCAGACATCTACACGCACACCCTTTTCACATCTCTGCCTTAGGTTGCTTTGACTTCTTTTTATTATTTTTCTCTTTTTCATGCCCTTTTGGCAGGTTGTTTGCCCATATCTCTCCTTTCTTTGTTGAGTTTGTCATGTTTTTTTAATTCATTTGTAATGTCATATTTATTTGTTTTGTGTTTTTCTGTCTCCCAACGTAATATGTGAAATCCCTGCCCACGTCCTGTCACCCCAGATTGGTTGGATAAGTCTTATGAATTTTCTGAAAATGTGTTTTAGTTGTTTAAATCACAGGTAAACCTTAGTGTACAAAATAAAAAACAAAAACAAAAAATGTTACTGATTTGTTATTATTAAACTGTATCAACAAGCAGCTGGTTATAAATTGTTATTGAGATGTGCCAATTTCAGTTTTCTTGTTTGATTCTGATTTCAGATTTTCTTAAAGATCTGATCTGCCAATATCAGTTATGGCAGAGTTCAGTTTTATCTCTAAAAACTAAAATCAGTTACATTCTGTAATTTAATCATTAGATAAGAGAAGCTGCTGGCTGTTTGTTCTGTTAGGTTTATTTGATTGTCTTTAAATTTTGGATTTTGGTTTGCTGTGACATTGTTCCTTCCTTGGTTAATATACTTTATACATTGTAAAAAAAATCTTTCTTTGACTATTCTAAATTAAGAAAAAGCTCTACATTGAAGACACACTTCCTTTGTTTTATTGTACCCTTACCATCTGAAAAAATGTTGGATTTCTCAGTACTCTGTGCCAATGCATTTAGTGAGCCACTCCTCCCCCATGAAAAAAAGCAAAAAAAGTATGCATTTAACAAACAACAATTAAATTGGATGATAACAATATCTATACTGATATTATTACTGGCCAGTTGTGAGTTGTTTGATTCCAATCACTCAGTAATCCTTTTCATCATCGCAATGATAAACTAAAAGCAGCACTTCTCCTGTAAGCGTTTATCATTGCAAAATGCACAACAAAAACCAAAAACTTAATCTTTTCCGAAGACGGAAGCAAGCTGTTTAGTTTTGAAAGGCACATCTTTTAGGGTTATAGTGACATCTAGTGGCAAAGTTTTATACTGCAACCAAAGGACTTCAGGCGTCAGCCTCCCTTTCAAAGCTGGTTTTTGGAAGAGGAGGTTCTCTCTAGAGCCTGCATTTGCTCTGGTCTATCATAGGAACATAATAGGTAGGAACCCTATGAAGGAAGATCCAAGCAATCACTAGACAGGAATGGCTAGTACCAATGAAATAGATTTTGGATAATCTCTTAAGATTATCCAAGTTATTTTTTCTGTAAAAAAAAAAAGAAAGAAAAAGAAATTGTATAACCTGAAAGGAAAACTGAAACAGAAAGTTGAAAGCAAAAGTAAGTCTAAAAGTATAATGCTGGAACCTCTGTCTACTGGGTAAAAGTCGTGGGACTTAGCTACCAACATCTATCTAGCATCCTCCTAATGGACAATTAGAAGCCTGGGTAGCTAAACTGGGGAACTTATTTGTGTTTTCATTTTCAGAACAATAAAGTAGCTTCATCATGAGGGACAAAAAAAACACTTTTCACATTTTACAACATATTCACTGTGGATAACCGCAATCACCAACAAAAGCTCCTATCAGAGTTTTTTTCTGAAGAGAAACCAAGACTGATATGTGCTTTTTCAGTTTGAAAAATGTAAGAAATCTCTGACTCTTGTAGAACTGTGGTTAGCTGGTTAACATATTTGAAAAATCAATTTCACAACACAACCATGATCCAAAAGAGCACCAGATCAGCGCTCATTCTTCTGTAGACATGTAAGTCTGTAGATGTGATGTCAGAGCTGGCAGTAATTCAGAGCTAACAAACTCCACATACACGACAGCTGATGGTGGGTTTACTAGAATGAGACGGGCAGATGGATCCAGAGAAGAGTGTGTTTACTCAATCTCCCAGTTGATTTGTCTCCCTAAGCACCTGCTTCTGTCAGGGTTGCCACGACAACTAAGAGCGCTCAGATGTGCCTCTTCACAAATGACACTGTTGCCACAGTCATTATTGCATGGTCACCTAGGAGACGGTATTGATCACCTGTCAGACAACCTGACAGTCTCTGGCAAATGTGGGGCAATGGGCTTCGGAGGTGGCAGACACGTCATATCCACCTTTGGTCAAAACACATCAAATGAAGTTGAAAAGACAGCCTGTTCCTTCTTTTGATACCTTTCAAAAGATTTTAAATTTGGGTTTTTACTTACACCCAACATAAGAACAATGAGAAAAACGGAAATCATTAGTAGCTTTTACAGTGTTTCAGTTTTGAGTTTTAGTTATTTCAGTTCATGTTTTGCTTTCTTTATATAATTATCAGCTTACTGTGTTTCAGAAAGCTGATCACAGGAGACAAGAAGTGAAGAAAAAGTAGATTAACTTGTACAAAGATGGTTTTACCCAATATCTTTATGTACTTTTATGTACCTTTTTCTAAAAGTGTTCCAACACCAGCACCTTTCTTATGAATTTATGACACATGAGCCATTTTTGCTGGGTTTTTGTGCCTGTTCATGACTTGGAAAAATGAACTGCACAAAACAACAGGACATTTTATTAGTAAAAAAAAAAAAACAAAAAAAAAAAACACAGCTACTTTTTTAAACTCCTCTGTTCTCTGCATTTGTATAGAATAAAAACTTACTATGGCGCTGAAAGAAATACAAAAGAAAGAGGGAGAGGTATTTGAACATGTAAAAAGAACTAATATGTAATAACCTGGCCTGCCCTACCCATTCTCTTTACAAAAATATCTCTCTTGTGCGATGGGTCTAGTACCCTTCACATTCACAGCTATTCCCACTGGTACAGAACAAAGCCAACTGATCGCAGGGGGTGGGGGGTTTATACCTAAATGTCCAAAACAACAAAGATGACACCAGAATTATGAATAACTGAAAAAGCGACAACAATAAGTGTTCATACGCAACATGTATTTTGTTGATAGTAGTTTAGTTTTCACTCTGCCTACGCCAAATCCTTCATCTTTGTAACTGGTTGCATCATTATTCTGCATCTTTTGGCACTGCTCTCTGAGAATCAAGACTGAATCCAGAGGAATCTGATAGATTTGTTGCATCGAAGAAGAAAAGAATAAGGATGGCTGACCAGGCCGATTATATAAGCGTCAGTTTGCAAAACTGAGAATTAATCATATGAACACAGTGTTATCTATTATTGTTTATTCAGAATTTTAGCAATGAATTATTATTGTTTCCTCCTGCTGGCATAGTATGCACATACCATCCAAATATTTCCAACAGAAGTTGGGCCTTAATGATTTCTGTGTGTTCTGCATGTACAAAACATTTCCAACTGTGTAATCTGTCACACACTAACACAATTATCAACAGTATTAAAACATGTTTCTTCAGGCAGAGAGAAATGTCTTCCAGGTACTGACCAACTGTATAGTATTACAGTAACTCATTCTGGCAGAATCCAACTTCAAAGTACATGTGTATGTGTGAGTGAGAGCGGGTGTTTGGCAGCTTTGTAAGGCCCGTGAAGCCTGTAAAATCCATTCACCTTCAGGAGGGAAAGAGTTAATTGCAGTCTTGAAATCATTAGTAGCAACTCAAAGAGAGCGCAACCAGACTTGAGTGTTTAAAAATAACCTGACTACCAGATGTGTGCTGGGTGTTTTGTGTGTGTGTGTGTGTGTGTGTGTGTGTGTGTGTGTGGGTTCTCATATTTCTATCCCAATAGGGTCTTCCAATTGATTTTTCACTCAGCCCGTGGGGACCAAAACTTGGTCTGATATGTCTCTTGTATTTTTCTTTTTGAAAAAAAAAAACAAACAAACAACCCCCCCAAACAAATAAACAAAAAAAAAAAACAAAACAGAAGAAGAGTCCCCATGAGGATGATTTTCATGTGTGTGTGTGTGTGTGCAACCATCCAGCCACTTGCACTACTTTGCAAATACATCAAACACTCCTAGAAATGAGGTGAAGTGAATTAAGATTAAAAATAAAAAAAATCATGACATTTATGTACACTTCGATATTGAAAGCATTATTTTTACATTGTTTATTAGTACTCAGATTAACACCAATGAACTAAAATATAAAGCTTAGAAATATCTACATTGGATCTTAAACAAGAATAATAAAGATACACATGTAGGCTTTAAACAATAGTAGGATGCCTGCAGCTTCAAGTGCACACACAGACACACACACACACACACACACACACACACACACACACACACACACACACAAATCAACACACTCTCTCCTCACCATCTGCCATGTTGAGCTGTGTTTCATAACTCATAACTGACCTGAACAGAAGGGTGCTTTTGTCATCAACACTAAAAGAAGTTTCTTTGTTCGCACACAGCAGCAGAGAGCCATTAATCTTTAGTTTGTAGTTAATCAAAAGAGTCTGCACAGCGTGGCGTAGCTCCTACTTTGTCATCCTCTGGCATTTTGTTGAAGGATTTTATATAGCCCCAAAGAAGAACTTGTCTCTGTCTTAGGTGTTTGTGATTTGTCTGTAACAAACTAGATCAAGAGACTTAGAAAGAAGAGGGAGGGTTTACACAGAACATGAGAAACCTGGATACTATTTGTCGTGCACATGATGCTTGATGTATCTCACTGTAGACCTAATATCGGTGTCCAAGTGTCTGATTTTAACCATTTATTTCTCTAAGATTTAAAGGTAATCAGAAGTTTTGAAAAGGTTTTTTGTGTGTTTGTGTGTGTGCAACACTTTGCTGGTTTTGGTTGGTAGATACCTGCACACAAGCAGCCTGATTTAGGAACTTATAGTTTAGATAATTTTTCAAATAAGAAATCCATACGCACATCGCAGAACCTTGAGAAATCTGGAAAAGGTGTTTACACGCCATGCTCCTGGTTTCGGACAACTCCAGGTAGCATGTGCATATTTCTTAAAACCAGGAAAGGACCATACTTGCAGATTTATTTGATGAAACGTCTACTTCTGGAAGACCTGATGACCCGATAGCTAAGCATCCTGACTACCAATTATAGTCACGATATTTAAGTGCTTGTCCTATCAGATTATCCACAGTAGCCCATCCTGGTTTCTAAAACCAAAATAAGATGTCAACACACTGCTAGGCTATTAACCGGGAATCTGTTGTACAAGAACAGTAATTAACCTGGCAGTCCAAAAGAGAAAAAAAATTGAAATGTGAAATACACTGAATTCTTCAGACAGACTGACAGTGTCACAAAAAGAGCATTCAAGGATTAAACATATATATTTCTTTGGTCAGCAATATGAATAAATGATGGATCTAAGATCACTGACGTGCATTGTATTACTGAGTTATTTTGTAAGGATCAACAACTAAATAATTTAGTCAAGTTTGAAAAATAATTTTTTATATGTTACAAATTCCTGGAAAAATGTAATATTTATTCCTGTAATATAATTTACTGTGGTACTTCACATATATGAAATAGCATTTATACAGGCATTTTTTTTTTGCCATCCATCCACTCATCCATACATCATCAATACCTACTTCTGTTCAAGGTCACGGGTGTCTTATGGAGCTTTTCTCTGTTGACTTTGGTGAAAGGACCGGCATTTTGTCTAAATTAATAATACTGTAAAGGCTAAAGGGTATTTCACAGGTGAAACGTTATGTTTCTCATGTGATAATATAAAATTTTCCCAGAGCATGCCTAGTTTTGTACCATCATGCTGTGGAGTTAGAAACATTGTTAATCTGATCTCAGACCTGCTACCATCAAGCTGCTTTGCACCAACAGTCAGTGACAATGTCTGTCCTTAATCTGCTGTCTCTAACTAATCACTGTCCAAGTGGCACGCCTGGCTGCAACTTTGAGATCTGTTTAACCTTTCGGTTGATGAGTGAGTGTGTTTGTCACTGTTGCGTCGCGTACAATCTGTGCTGGTTGTTCTACGGATGCATCCAGTTAACCTTTATAACAAAGGCCAATGCTTTCTTGTTGACTTTTTTCAGATGGAGATACAGAAAAAGATACAGGATTGTTTCAATGACCGCATAGGTTCCCTCTTTTGTTTAAAAAAATGTTGTGATGACATATGATCTTTTTCTTTTTGCAGCTTTGTGATTGCCTCAATGTGCAAAAAAGGGAAATGACTGACTCATTTAAATTCAGTTTTGCCTCCCTCCTTGTGAGATCTAACGATGGTGCTTTTTATAGGGTTGAACATCTTATATGTAATGGTATCTGCCTGCATAATCATAGATGCTCTTGGTTTCTCTGTAGGTGAGCCTGAGTTTAAATACATAGGAAACATGCACGGCAATGAGGCAGTGGGCAGAGAGTTGATCATCTACTTGGCTCAGTACCTTTGCAACCAGTACCAGCAAGGGAACGAGACCATCATCGACCTCATCCACAACACCCGCATCCATCTCATGCCTTCCATGAATCCAGATGGTTTCGAGAAGGCCGCCTCACAGGTGATGACCCACGGCATGGCGAAATCACACTTCCAAGACTACAAATACGGAATTAGTAAAACTAAACACTTTGATTTACACATGCAGAAGAGGAGCATTTATCACAGTCCATGTATCTCTATCTAAGCATCTATTCTGATTTCCTGTGCAGCCTGGAGAGATGAAGGACTGGTTTGTGGGCCGCAGTAATGCGCAGGGGATAGATCTGAACCGTAACTTTCCCGACCTGGACCGCATCATCTACATCAATGAACGGGAGGGTGGAGCCAACAACCATCTGCTACAGAACATGAAGAAGGCTGTGGATGAAAACACCAAAGTATGCAAACAGATTAAAGAACGCAGTTAAAGTTAAGATGTTACCAAACCTCAGGAAAAGACAAAATTCATGTCATTAAAACATAATAAATCTCTGATGAACTATAAAAAATAGCCTTCTAAATATGTTGCTTAAATATGTGCCTGCTCTATCTTAGCTGCAGAGTCATAATTAATGTATTAGCATTGATTGCAAGTGAGTTTTAGTTCCAGAGATGCCTCTCCATGTTTGCTGCAAGTTCAGCATGTATTTGTTGTATTAGAAATTGTAATTTAATAGCTATTTTCCTTCACAGCTGGCTCCAGAGACCAAGGCTGTGATCCACTGGATCATGGATATCCCCTTCGTCCTCTCAGCAAACCTGCACGGAGGAGATGTTGTGGCCAACTATCCATATGATGAGACCCGCAGTGGTACATACACATCCACACTTGACTCTAAGTTGTTAGATGACACAGGGATGTTTTGTTGGATTTAATTAAACAAACATTTCAACTATAAGTGAAACAACAGTGATTTTTTCCCCCCACAAAGTAATAAAGCTGATTGAATTTGAACCAGATGTAAAATGTTTCCTTTAAACAACAATCTAAATGAATTGACCAGGCACATGTATTAATGTGCAGCAGAAGCAGGTGTCCCGCTAACACTTTATTACAGCCGGGGCGTAAACATTTAGCATTTGTTTGTTCTGTTTCTGATTACCCCTCCTCACTGAAGGATCCACCCATGAGTACAGTGCCAGTCCGGATGATGTGATGTTCAAGTCTCTGGCCAGGGCTTATTCCATATACAACCCTGTTATGTCCGACCCTCACCGACCTCCTTGCCGCAAGAACGATGACGACTCCAGCTTCAAGGACGGCATCACCAACGGCGGAGCGTGGTACAGTGTGCCTGGAGGTAAATGTCAACCAGTTTCCAATAACCACTATTGTTTCTGTGCTCTTACAAAAGGTTTTGAAATATAATTTTAGTAAACATGTAGGACGCATGGGTGGAAAGTTAATTTCGATGTTGAGGGGCCACAATTATGAAACATCTTCTTCAGCATCTCACTTCTTTCTAATTAAAGGTTGGGTAGGTGAAGTTGGAAAATCTAGTTAGAGTCAGTACAACCCCACCCCCAACCCCACCCACCCACCTTCAAACCTGCCTCTGAAGCCCATGACCGGGCAATACCTGTTCACTCAAGAAAAACAGAGTTTGATATTCAAGCTAATGGTCCAGTTACTTTAGTAGGATCACTCGTAATGATCGGATGGTATTTTAGAGCCTTGTCAGCTCCACAGGCGATTAAGATTTTTTTTTTTCATTAAAGCATGTAATTAATCATTTGATATTTTTGTGTATCCATAGGTTCAAGCAATATAGCAAAAGAAAAAAAAAGCTTAAGAAAAAGACCCCCTATCTTTAATATTTTATAAGTATGCCACTGAAACTAGTAGGGCATTGTACTAAATTGATCAAATACTTATTTTACTTCTTTCTGCCACTTTAATTAACCTGCCAGGTTAACAAATAAATTCACACACAACTTTGTTAATGTTGGCAAGATTTAAAAAAAAAACAAAAAACTGGTAAAACCAGTACATCTCTGATAAGTATTAAAGCCTTGTTTCATTAAAAAAGTGACAGTAATAATATTTAGTTTATGTAAGATTATGAATCCAATCTGAAGCTTACTTTATGTTTTCACATAAAATTTGCTATGAATCTAAAGATTATGTCAAAGAAATATTTTTTTTGTGTGTAGAAGGGACATTTCTGGTACGAAAACAAACACCTTTCATTACAATTAATTTCCCAGCATCATATACTGGCAGCCTCAGACCAGATGACATAAAAATCAGTTAAAAAAAAAAAAATCAGGAAGTTAGGATATTTTTTGTCTTTCATACATCTCATGTCTGATAGACTTGTCTATTGACACATAACTTTAAACAGATTTAATGTAGAAAAAAAGAACAGATGTTTTACTCTTAGACAAATGTTTGCACTAGCCTTTACAAAGCAGCTTCGTCTGAAGACTGGGTTCACTGCTGAATGGACCTCTGTACCAGGAGCTGCTGTATGTGTTTGTGTGTGGAGGAGCGGTCGCAACCTTTTCTAATTACAGAGGAAAAATAATGTGGAATTTCCACACCTTTCCATACCCACCTCATGGAACAAGATGGATCCCAGCCAGCAGGTCCATGTGGGCCCCATCTGTGTTAAAAGTGGACTACTTGGATACTGAATGTGTTTGGGCTTGAAATGACATGGGTCCCATTGGTTTCAGTACTATGGGCCCCAAATTGTAATGGACTATGTGGGGCAAATATATGTGGCTTATAAAGAATACAAGTGAGCTAAATGGTCATGCTCTAAGAAGAGAGATGAGTTCCATATAGGGAACGTGGGCTATAAAAAAAAAAAAAAAGCTAAAGTTAGACTCATCTAAAAAACAGGTACATCCCACTCAAAGTTCGTGTGGGCAAACACAAGCAGGGCCACCATGGAACCTGTGGACAAACCCACTTGGAACCCACGCTTGCAGCCGACTTTTAATCCACATATAAATGCTGGCTGGGATGCAGCTGGCAGTGCAAATTCAAATAAGCAAATAACTTACAAGCATTACTTAAACTTCAATGGGACACCCTCACATGAGTTTTGGGGATGTGTAGTACGTAAGATGTTTTACTGCCAAAAAATAAAACCATTGAGGGCTTGCTGTTACATCTGTTTTGTAATAATAGGGTATATTAAAAAACAGATCATTTGCACTTTCTAAACCTTTTGCATTTTGCACCTCTGACTCCAGTATCACTCTCTTATGGTCTGACCTCTTTCAGGTATGCAGGACTTCAACTACCTCAGCAGCAACTGTTTTGAGATCACTCTCGAGCTCAGCTGTGACAAGTTTCCCAATGAAGATACGCTCAAGTCCTACTGGGAGCAGAACCGCAACTCCCTTGTTAACTACATAGAGCAGGTCAGCTACGCTGTATAGATACAATGATGTAATCTGTTGTCATTGCTGTATTTGATCCAGCTGTTGCAGAAACAAAAACCAGGTTGATCACTCTGAAGCAGATAAATGGTTACCCTGATCAAAAAAATGAAAAATAGAGCTTGCATGCCTTTTGGCCAAAATAGATTGTTTTTAAGTACAAGACAGGCTTTTATGAGTGTTGCCATAATTCATGAAACGTTCACTAATATTAGGATTCCTGGGTTAGAGTAACTAATACTACTTGAATGGGAGAAAAGAAAGAACATCTTCATTGTAAAAAGAAACTAGCATTGTGCATTGTGAGGTTATGGGGGACAAAATTTGCAATTTCATGGTGTGAAAAGTCACCACCATCTGCACCAACAAAAGACATGTTGTCTCAACTCAACACTATTTCCACATTCGCTGCTTACCATAACTCACAAGAGGTTGTTTGTTCTAAAAATATATTGGCTGCCTCAAGTGTCTGAACTATCAGCACTCTGGCGATGAAAGTCTTTGTTGATCATAAAAATCTAAAATAAGACTTGTCTTGATGAAGCTATTGTTTTGTAACTTTTTGCATCCTACCTTGGGCTCCTGTGAATAGTACCTCGCTACTCATACCCTTGAACAGAGATTGTGCCCAAAGCCTATCACTTAATATACTTCTTTGTGTGTATGTGCAGGTTCATCGTGGCGTCAAGGGCTTTGTTCGTGACCTGCAGGGCAACCCAATTTCCAACGCCACCATCTCCGTGGAGGGCATTAACCATGACATCACTACAGGTATTAGAAATTATTCAAAGTTCACACAATCTGCACTAAATCAACACATACTAGTAAGGTTTCATGTAAAATTATAAACACAACTCACGCCCCCAGTGGTCTAGTAGTTAGGATTTAGTGCTCTCACAACTGTGGCCTGGGTTTGATTCCCAGTCAGGGAAGTTAGTTTTTCTAAGCTACCCTTCTAATAGTTTCACATTTGGCTATAGATCATACCAACTTAAAAGTTTCAGGGAAGTGGTAGGCTAGTGGCTACAGAGGTGGGCTTGTGCATGGAGGACCCAGGTTCAGTCCTGTGGGTTGGTAACAGAAGTAAGCCACTGTGGTCCCCTGAGCAAGGCTCTTAACCCCTAGCTGCTCCATGAGCACTGTAGCAGTCCACTACCTCTAGTGACGGGTTAAAAGCAGAGGGTTATGCATTTTCCCTACTGCAGGACAAATACAGGTTTATTTAGAAAAAAAAAACAAAAAAACAGTGTAAAGATAAAATCAGAGGTGTAGTGCCTCCCTCTTGTGGACATAGGGAGCACTACACCATTTTGCAGATGTGCACATACACTTGGTCTTCACGCACAGGGATATGTGTCAACAGTTAAAAACAGTCATTGCTTTGTATATCACTATGTACATAACTGAGCATCAACTGGCTACTTTTATTGATGCTTGCGTGCATTAATGACAGACAAAATCTATATTTTGCAGCCAAAGATGGAGACTATTGGCGCCTACTGGCTCCAGGAAACTACAAAGTGGCAGCCTCTGCCCCAGGATACCTGACTGTCATCAAGAAGGTGGCTGTTCCCTACAGTCCTGCAACCAGGGTGAGAAATACTTACATACAAGCAGATTATCTTGTTTGTGGCACATTGTGAAAGCTGTGAAACAGGGAAGTGTTTGGTTGCTATATTGCTCTTTTCTTACCTCACATTTGTCCATGTTGTCCTTTGCTGTGTTTATTCCAGGTGGACTTTGAGCTGGAGTCTTTGATGGAGAGGAAGGAAGAGGAGAGGGAGGAGCTGATGGACTGGTGGAAGATGATGTCGGAGACTCTTAACTTCTAAAAGTGTTGGTCTCATTGATGATTGGCTCCTCCACACATCGATGTAGTATACTCATTCTGTGTGCCCATCCACTCTTAAGAGAATATACTGTCTCTTTTTGATTATTTTTCCATTAATCTTTTAATTGGTTACGTTATTTGCCTCATAACTCCTGTAGAGTATTTGAAGATCCTGCACACAGTGAAAGACTAATGGGAAATACACAGGTGGTTTGGTGGCAGTGAAACCGGTGTTGACGTATGTGGTATTGTGTTCTTTATCGTACATGTGATTGGTAGCCATGGCACCCATCTATATAACCAATGAATGACTGATCAATTGTTCATGTAGAAGAGCAGTTTACATCATCATCACATGGCTCTGTCTTTAAGAAGTCATATTTTCTTCCTGTTTTAAATGTCTCTGTTTCTCCAGGCTTTAGTACATACACACAAACACTCAACGCCAGCGTAGACAAAAACACACCCCTTTTGAATTCCCAGAGACGGTAAAGACACGTTCTGGGACAAATTCATTCTGTTTCTGTCCTGTAATATATAAAACAACACAACACTATGGTTCTGAGATAATCAGGGACATTAAAAACACTGTAAAATCACTGTAAACATTTTTATTGTAAACAAACTATACAGGCGAGCTCATATCCCTGTATGTTAGTGATGTTTAGATTTTTTTTTTTAAACTGCAGCACAGCTTTGATTTTAGCACAAAATGAATGGCTATAATATATACTGTATTTATGAACTAGGTATAGCAAGAAATGTGTGGGTTTTTTTTCTTTACTAAAAAATAAATAAATAAAAATAAACTCTTATAAATCTTTAAATGCCAGTCTACTCAAAGCCAATCCTTTGTATGTATATTACACAGGAATTACTGTAATTCATAAAGAGCGATGGAAGATGTTTTAAATAAATAACACTAATCTTTTGAGTGGCCATGAAAGTTATCTGACTGTATGGATGTAATTAATCCAAATTAAGACCACAGAAAGATTTATTGAATGTACAGCTGTAGAAACGTGAGGAATCTAAAAAGAATGACTTGATCAATAAAATACCCTTCTTTATGTTGTCAAATTTCAAGTCTTATTGCCTTTTTTTTCACTTAATTCAAGTGAAAATGGGGAATTGGCAGAAAATTGAACATGTAATCTTCTTCCTATAACAATCTTTAAGTTTGTTATTACATGGTAAGGAGTGGAAAGTTTTGTTAGGAGCCAAATTAAGAAGTAAAGGAGTTTGAGTGAGAACATAAACAAGAAAATGACAATTAGTGTTAGCACAGGCGGTGATGGTGCTATGTTAAAATAAATAGCTAATTTTAGCCTCTGTCAGGACTCTAACAAAACTCCTACTTCATCTATTGACAATTTTGTAAGCAAACATTGGTAGTCAACCTATGCAGGCCTCTGTGAGCAGATGGAGAGTCCTGTACAAACAGTCCTTTTTAAATGCTTTTTGAACACATACAAAATTAAAATGGCCTTGGTTTGTCTGGGGGACCCTCTGCACACTATCACAAATTATATTTCTGAATCTGGTCAGAGGCCTAAAACAATAATATATTTTGATGTAGCTCTGTTCTGCTAACATTAATTGCCATTTTTCTGAAAAAAAAAACCAAAAAAACTCTAAACTGTTTTTGTTTGCTTAGTTGTGGTCCCAAACAAAAATGTACACTTTTTTTTTTACCATCTAATGGTGGACCTATAGGGTCATTTTAACTTCTGGATGTTCCTTTAAAAAGGCTTTATTAAGCCCATTGAACTTTAGTTAAAGCATGTAAGGTCCCCTGATTTTTGAAATGCTCCTATTTGTCTCTTTCGAAACTTTAGAAGTACTTGCAAGAAAGTAACAGTAGTGGTTTGAATTGGCCTGCCTTTTGCTTTTAGTTTTCCTGTAGTTGCTGTTGGTTACCTAAGGTGTGGTCACTATTTACATTCATCTGAGCATAGACATCATTTTCATTATTAGTGGATCAAAATCAGGATAATCAGTAACTGAACATTCAAAATTACCACAAATTCTGATAATTAAAAATCTGAATTAACCAATCAATTAATTAACCAAATTTTACCATTCCTAAATACAGAATCTGTTCCTTGGTAGAAATGTTAAAGTTGAACGCTCTTTACTGAAAGACTGTTTAGTTTCTGACCGCTAGGTGGCAGAAAAGCCTTGATCCAAGCCAACAAATTGGCCATAGTTTTCTATCACAGTTTAATCAAATTAAAGCTTATTCTCTTGCAAGGAAATGCCTATTTATACATCAGAAAGGATATAATTCCAGCATTACACCTTATTAATGCATTAGGTTGTTGACATCCTGGCTCGTTTAAGTAGGAAATTAAAAACAACAACAACAACAACAAACAAACCAAAACAAACAAACAAAAAAAAAACAACAACTCCTGCTTCCACTTGTTGTCCTAATATCCCACATTATGAAAGCCCTGGAGAGAGACTGTTATTGTCCCACAGAAATAGGTAAGCAAATAACTTCCAGAACTAACACAGTGTTCTTATTGTCATGTGGATAGAGTTGAAAATGCCATCCCACACCTGTGTCTGCAAACCCACTGTAAATGTGGAAAATGCAGAGAGCACTGTTAGGATCACGTGCTTTGATTTCTCCAGTGTGTTTGATACAATACAATATGTCCTGCGCTACTCCATGAGATAAACCCTCCACAAGCACCGGGGTTACTGTCTACCTGACAAACAGACTCGTGAGGCTGGAGGGTAATGTGTCTGAGGTGTAAAGTCTGAGTGAGCAATCAGCAGCACAGGAGCACCACAGGGAATTGTACTTTCACCTTTGAACAGGTGCACCACTTTGTGATATGGTGTGAGAGCAATCACTGCATGATAATGATTGTAGATTTAGGAGGACCAAGAATGAGCTGAGCTATTTCCATTCTGGGAGGAGAGATGGAGATGCTGGAGGACTGCAGATACGTGGATGTTTACCCAGATAACAGACTGAACTGGAAAAAAAAATGCAACAGTGAGGCTATTTACAAGAAAGAGCAACACAGACTTCTTTAGGAAGCTTAGGTCCTTCAGTATTTGAAGCAAGATGTTAGCTGCGTAACAGAGCATAATTTTGTCCAACAGCATCAGAACTAGTAACTCAAAGAACTGTACAAAACCAAGAAGAACAACATGAACTGAACAAAGAAGGATCTATGTGCTGGGAACTCCTCTGCAGCCTCTTGAGCTGACAAAGAATGACGCAGAAGTTGCAAAACATAATCAACAAAACAGCACAAGACCACAGCTGCTGACAGATGATCACAAGGACACACTGACAGCTTTGATCATCTATGATTGATCTTGATAGTGAGTTTATAATAATAACACTGTAGACATATCATTTCCTTTTGAAGATTAAAAATATATGATTAAATTGAAATAATTTTGTTTTGTTTCATTTCATTAAAGAGCCTAAGGCAGTTAAAAGTGCATAAAGTGAAGCCCTCGCTACAATATATTAAAATTTAAATAAAAAGTCATTTTAATGATATGTCTTGTAAAGTTTAATTTTTTTCTTCCATAGGGACTTTATATTAAGATGTGTGCCAAAACACCAAAATGTGCACCATAATTGTTCACTGTTGTTGATAGGTATTATTACAGGTAAAGTAATCAAATCACAATGGTAAGACAAGAATAAGGTGGGGTTTTTTTTTAAATCAAATGAGAAAAATGTCATCTTGTAGCATTGTATATTAAATGACAGGAGCTGAGACTGCCCCACCCCCACACCATGTGTTCTTCATTTCCAGCTGTTCCTCCTACTGATGGGTAAGACAGCCATGCCAAGAAAAAAAAATTAAAATCCGAAGTCTAAATGTTAAATAATTGTGCAATCAGCAATAAAAAAGTAGCTAATTTGAACATAATCAAATCCCAGTGTGGAATTCCTTTAAGGACTGTCCTCGCTAAATGTCGTTCTGGTAAAGGAAAACTTCCAAATGAAAAATACAACAATTTATCACTGCACATTAGTGTAAATACTGACAGATTTTGTGGCAGATGCTCATCATCATTAAATGTGGTCCTTTGTCATATTCATATTAAATCTGTCATGTGTACATAAATCAGGGGAACATGGAACCCTAGCATGATAAAACTGACTGTCATAATGACACCAATGCAGTGAATTCAAAGCTGAGCGTGTCAAAATATTTTAATTTTGACACTCTGAGCCATCACTTTGACTCTTCATTTTGCAGAAGAAAACATATTTCTCATGCTCACCAACACATAGCTGAGGAACTTTATATAATTCCTCTTATAGCTTCAAGCTGAGTAAAGGTTTAACAAGACGGGTAAAGTGAAAACACCTGTCAGAGTGTGTATAACCTTTAAACAAGCTTGAACACAAACAGCTGTGAGAAATCAGTAATGAAAGGGAGGGTGGAATTTTATAAAGTCCCTAAGTTATCAGCTGCAGATGGATGAGTGACATCTTAATAAAGAACAGGACAAAAAAAAAAATCATTTATCAATTTGTTGATTTTCTGTATATGGCCTATTACCTACACATGATCCTCCGGAGCATAAAAATAAATGCCTGATGGTGTGTGGGACATGTATATATATATATATATATATATGTGTGTGTGTGTGTGTGTGTTTGGTACATTTAGACCATGTACATCATCCATCTGTCAGCTGTATCTGATTCGTCCTTTTCAGGGTCTTGAGGGTCTGCTCAAAATTATCTCAGTTGTCCTTGGGAGAAAAACATGAAGTACACTCTCGACAGGTCGCCAGTCCAACAAAGGATGACTTGTATTAAATTACTTGTATCACAAATTACTGTAGTGTGCATGTGAACATGGTTATTGTCACATGCAGAAAGGACTGGTACTGTGCTTCTACTAATGCAAACATTTGCTGAGCAGAGACTAACTCTTGACAGGCATAAACAAATCAACTTGTTTTCCTTTATCTTTTTTAAAAAAAATTTAATTAGAATTCTGACTGTATACTTTGTATTGTAAACACAGAGTGTGTATTTTTGTGTCCTTTGGCCTTCAACAGAAAGGTGGTGTTACTTAACTCACTTCTCTGCGCACACACACGCACACACACACACCAAGCAAGGGTGGCACTTTTTGACCAACTATGCGGTTGAATCAGCTGTTTTAGCTTCAGATGCTAAGTCTGCAGATCAATGGAAACCTTGGTCTATTATTCATACCGGCCCTATTAGCATCTGCTATTTGCATCTTCTCATCAATACCATTGATCAAACTGCTCTGGCCTCGGGGTGCACAGAGGAGATCCACTGAGAGAAAGAAGAGGACATTAATTTGATCAGACAGTCAACATTAGCCAAATTTTATGTTAAACAACAACAGGTGATGTTTCTCAGATCAACAAATTACAAGTCTGCAGCAGTCTTAGAAGACAAATGAGGGACTTGTGGCAATTAGAAGCCACAGAAACAAGGGCTGGCTCTGCAAATGGTCATTGCCTATGCAGAATCCTTTTAACTTCAGATAGACTCTACAAAGTACTTTAAAACATGTTTCTCATACTTTCACATAAACTTTTGTGAAGTGGTTTATAGTCTCACGCTCAGACACTGATGTGTCTGAGCGATCCCTCTGATCTATGATTGTTGTCACCTGAGTGACATTCACTTTACTCTGTTTATATCTCTAAAGATCATTTTTCAAGTTACTGCTTGTTGCAGAGGCAAAACAAAACATCTGCATAACTTTCTGCTCAACAAGACACTGATAGGTATCTACTAATTTTTTGACACTTTATTGTTCAAATTCAATTCAATTCAAAAATAAAAAAGGACTCCTTGAGTAAATTGGGACATTTCTAGATTAAAGGATCTTTTAGAAAATTGCAACCTCATAGAACTGAACACATTAGCAGGTATGTCACTTTTGTTTTTCAAACATAAACGTCTGTGGGAGGCAAATTAGGTGGCAGCAATGCTTCAGCATTTGGAAAGTTGTGTTTTTGCACGATACCAAATCCTATATTGACACCCTCAATGTGCTTATTATGGTATATATGGAACAAAAAAAACCCCCACAACAAAACAAACAAACAAACAAAAAAACAAATACTACGGCTAAAGGAAAAAACACATATTTAAGGCCTTTGTAGAATATGTTCAAAGACCCATAGAGAATTTAAATGATTTGAATCAAACTTGGGTGTCAAATCCAAATGGCATAGGAAAGGGACATGTAAGTCCAAATAAAGTAAAAAGGATGTCAGCTGTGCTTGTGTGAGCCTTCATGATGCTGCTCATTAATCTGATGTCTGTGTAATCCATAAAAAAAAACCAAAAAAAAAAACCCATTGCAGTCTGAGATCAAACCAAGTCAGACCAACGGCCAGCGTGACAGACAGCAGTCCATATTTGTCGTTGCTTCTTACAGCCTGCAGATGACAGTAGTGTGCTGATGAGCGGATAGGGCATTTCAGTGCACTGTACTGACGTGTCAGCAGACCTTTGTAAGGGTCAAGTACTGTATTTGTATGTGGCAGGAAGTGGTTCCTGTCAGCTGTGGACTGTGTGACTTGGTGTTTCTGATTAGAGATAGGTTTAATTATCGCGGTCTACTGACTCTCAGAAGTACAAAATGGTTGAAATAGAAAGATGTACAGTATTCTTTTCACCTTATTTATGAAGAAGGACACATGGATCATCACTGGCTCTCAGAGTATTGAAAACCATTTAAAATTACGTTTCCCTTTTTTAAAAACTTTTTTTTTTCAGTTGTGGATGAAGTACGTCCACACATCTACAAGCCAAACTGCTAGTGTATAAATTTACAAATGCTGCAAGTCATCCAACCAAAAGTCAAAAAGTTGGAAGCTACACACAAGAAGCTGTAATCTAGAGATTCATTTTCAGAAGATGTTAAACAACTTAGCCTGTAACAACCACACCATCTGTAATTAGTTATTAATAGATGCTTTTTAATGTTTTTGTATTAATCATAATAAAAAAGTAATACTCAGTATGAGTAATTTAAAAAAAAAACACTTCATAATGACAATTTTGTTAGGCTCTGAAATGACTAACTTTTTTGGTAAACCACCAAAGTAATGTTTTATCTTTGTTTTATTGCAGATGCATGATACAAACCTGTTTTGGACATACTTGACTGGATACGTTTTAAATCAGCGAGGGACTGGAGGACAATAAATAAACTGCAATCCATCTCTGACAAACAGTCCCACCCTCATCATGACACACTCCAGAGGCAGCAGAGATATTTCTACAAAATAATTATTCAGCAATTATACTACTGCAAACTATATAAGTGAGATATTATGGTCTCCTGATATCTAGGACACCTTGAGTAGCAACCATGATAACAGTTGGTCAAGTGCTCTAAAATATTAAAGATGGGAGCTTTACTGCTTTAGGTATTATTTCCTTCAGAACAGCAAGAATTGAAACATCCTTTGTGAAAAAAAGGAGATAATTCTATATCCCAATTCTACTTCCCTACAGGTGTATTAAATGGAATTTATATAAACAAATATGAGGATAGAAAGGTGAGTGTGTGCAGTAAAGATAATTAGGCTGTTACATCTTTCAACTGTGTGACTTTTCTTTCTTTCTTTCTTTTTAAGTGGATGATGTAGATAATGAAGTCATACATTTTTTATTTTGTTATGCATATAAAGCAAACAGCAGCCAAAAAATATCAATTCATTTTTTGGAAATAACTTGTTTTCTACAGTAATATGGAATAAAATTTGATCTGATCTTAATCTAAGAAACGGTGAAAAGCAAGTGCAATGTATTTATAACACACAAACTGAAACCACAGAGTAATTACTTCAATTAGAGTTAACTGAAGTCAGTAGTTTGCACATCTTGAGTCAATTTAAGGAAATTAGTTTGGGAATGAGGTTTGATTGATGAAAGACAATCATTTTAGGTTTACTGTTCAAAAGAGGTATCTGATGGGAACTATGCCTTGAAAAAACAAGATATCTGAGGAAATATGATCAAGAGTGGCTGATCTGCATGAGGATAGAAAGGGATACAAGGTAATCTCAGTTACTCCTGTAGCAGACAAACTGATTTAAGATAAAACAGTTTAGTACGATGGCAACAGCACTAAACTTCCTGCAAGTGGGAGCCCGGGTAAGGTGACTATGAAGTTCACCACCCAGAGACTTCAGAAAATCAATAAAAAACCCACAAGTTACTGGAAAACACTGATGACATCGCTGAAGCTGGCAAACATCTCTGTTCATGAGTCAGCCACATGTAGGTCATTGGACTGACTGGTGTCCATGGCAGACTCCTACAGGAAGAACTCACTTCTTCAAAAGTCTTCAAAGAAAACTTTTCTGTCTATCTAAGGTCTGCTAAAGACAACCTTGGAAAGCCACAAAACTACTGGGAAATTGATTTGTGGATTGATAACATAAAAGGCCTCAGCTGGCGGACATCAAGACATCATCCCAGCGGTGAAATATGGCGGAGCATCCTGGTTTGAGCTTGCTGGGCCACCTGCAATCATCAAGGAAAATGAATTCCTAAGTTTGCTCAAATATTGTACAGGGCAAAGAGAGGCTATCTGCCAGCTGAAGGTTATTAGAGGATTGATGATGCAGCAAGACAGTTGGCCCAGACATTAAAGTAAATCCACAAATTGACTTCAGAAAAGGAAACCCACCCTTTGGCCCAGTTAGAACTTAGAACTGAACTAAGCGATGCAATGGACTGACCTCATGAGAGCCATTCACACCAGACATCCTATAAATGTGTCTGAGGTGAAGTAGTTCAGTAAAGGAGAATGATTAAAAATTCTTGCTCAAACACTTTGTCTTCTTGTTCTGAAACTGTTTCAAAGTTCAATAAATGCAAAAGAATTATACAGATGTTACTCTGTATCCACCTGAACTTTGTATTTGTTCTTTTCTAGATAAAGATAAGATCTTCTCTCATATTTAGCTTCTCTTCAATGGTTACTTGTCAAATCCAGGGAGCCAATGTGAAGCACTGACAGGGATCGTATTGTATGCGTCATTCATTTAGTCTTTTTCTTTTGCCTCTGTAGCACCTTTATTAACTTGTGTTGTGCACCTGTGTGAATAGCACAAAGGTGAAGTAGCGCAACATTTCGTTCCATTGCTGTTTGTCCTTGGGAGGCAGCAACAAAGGCATAACAAATACAAAGCGAGTGCTGTATGAAACATGTGGAAAGATGTAACAAGGCTGTAATGATGGATGTAAATGCCGCACAGAAGATGAAATCAGACTGCAACAGAAATGGTGCAAGATAACAGAGGTGTTCAGGCTGCCAACTGATGAGCAAGCTTAAGATACGAAAAAATAATATTTTTTTGACCATAGAGGACTGAGAAACAGGGACTTTCTGGACTGGCCATATTATTAACTTTTATTGTCACTCAACTTGAGGCACTAGTTTCACCCTGTTGCTGCCTTTAGTAACCTGGTGTAGCCTCCATCAACTTAAGCTGGGTCATCTTCCTTCTGTTGAAACCAGCCAGCATGTCTTTCCTAAAGCTGTAGCAGTACTGCAAACACCAGCAGCGACTGGGAAACTGAAACCAGGACTACTGTGTATGCCCCACAGGAACAGCCAGGTCGAAACTTGAACTTTTTTTTGGAAGTGTTTATTCCGCACTGACTGAATAAATCAACCACTAACCAAAGACATAAGGGGCGTTTGCTGACTATGGACCACAAAGCAGAGGAAAGATCGCAGAATGCTGTAATGCTCTGTGAAAACATGACTGGGGAGGGAATATTACTCCTTTGAGGATCACTGTGAAAGCACAACTGGACAGTGCAGGCAGAATGAAGAGGGGATCTACAGTGCGTCCTTATACTGCAATCTCTGTATGAAAATGGCTTTAAAAATCTTTTTGTCCATATTATTTTTACAGAGCACTAAGCTCATATATAGCAGGCTGATGGGATTTTTTTAACATCAGCAAACTTTGCAGTTATACTGGTTGGCAAGATAGAGATGGACACCAACTGCTAGAGGGTGAAACTGAATGAGCCATGTAGGATGTATAAACACAAACACATTTTCAGCATGAACGAGTTGAAGAGTCATCAGAGTTCTTTTCCGCCCAACAATTAGGTGTCACCTTTCCTTTTTTGGCCGAAAACAGTCTTATTACTTCTGTTTGTATGTGTGTGCTGTTTGAGTACTACTACTACTCAAAAACTATTCTTGCTGCATGCATAATTGGTGATAAAAGAAATGTCTCCGACAGCATATCTGCTGGGAGCAGAGGCCAAAGCACACGCAAACACACAGCTGTATTTCTAACATTTCAGAGAACTTTACATTGACTTGCATAAAATTTGACACGACAAAGCTTACCTCAAACATAGCCTTAAACCTAAACAAAGACTTTTCCCAATAATTTAATTATTTACTTCAGAGAGAGACAGGCTTTTTTTTTTGCCTGTGAAAAGATTGAGTCCTATAATGTCACTATAAACAGATGTATGTCCCCATGAGATGAGCGATAGAGGTACAGGAACAAACACTGGCACCTGCACACACACGTACGAAAATGTCAAGTTCCTAAAGAAGTGCTCTGTCAGCAAGAGGCCACTATTTACATTTACACACACACACACTTTCAACATCTTCAGCTTATAAAGTAGTGAGTTGGTGATACTGGGAGGATTTAGTCTCTTCAAAAGTCATCGCTCACTCGATGCACTTCTTTCTCTGTCACTTTTCAGTTCTGCAAAATTTCTCAACTCAGCATCTTTGCGCTTTTATACAACTGTCTCTCTCTTTTAGCAGCAATAAAGAGAAATGTCCAGATCATCAAATAACTTTTGTATTCAACCCTTAGAAACCTGAAAGTGGTCAAATTTGTTCATTTGGGTCCAAAGAAAGCAGGCTTCACAAAAAGTACATTTTGTGTGAACATGTGGATGCCACACAATAAGACACATTTAATGTTGTATCTTATGTATGCAAAGATTCAAAATGTGGCATGCAGAGTTGGGATCAATCTTTAGCCCTCTATACTTGTTCAGTTATAGTTTGGAGTTTTCCAACTTACAGTAAAATAAAATAAGATGGCTGCTTACCTTCTTCCCTCACTTATTATAACGCATCAGTTTGGAATATCTAACCCTGGAGTTATTAAGCTGGGTGGGTGGACTTCTGTGCCAATCCCCATGTTTGAAAGGGTGTTCAGAAGTACATAGATAAACATCATGGTGCTTTACAATATAAGGAGTACAGAAGACTTGCATGATTTCATTTAGGGCAGCATGGTGGCTTAATGATTAGCACTGTTGCCTCAGAACAAGAAGTTTTCCGGTTTGACTCCTGGCAGTGGTCTTTATGTGTGGAGTTTGTATGTTCTCCCAGTGTTTGTAGGGGTTTTCTCCACTTCTCTCTCATGGTTCATAAACATGTGTGGTTAATTGGGGATTTTAACTTAGCCCTCGGAGTGAATGTGTGTGTGGTGGAATGATGGATTGGTGACCTGTCCTGGGTGTACCCTCGTTTTTAGCCTGAAGAGAGCTGGGATAGGCTCCAGCAGATCCCTGTGACCCTGAATAGGAATAAGTGGGTATAGATGATGGATGGATTTCATCTAACCTTACAAAGTGTTTATTGGACACAGCAGTAGCAGAAAGATTTGATTCAGTAGCATGCACTCAGATATTAGTGATGCTGCAGTGTCTTCACTTTCTCTTTCACCTTCTCTTGGGTTTTTCCATTTCAGCTCCAGCCATCGCAATCTTTTAACAAAAGCATGCATCCTGCTTTCATTCTTCTCCTTCCATAGAAAAATTCTTCTGGCACAAAAACAAAAGGACTCTGTGTCATCTTTCTTAACATGCAACCAGTATTATGAATGTGGGCCACAAACTGGCATGTGCACGCCCACACAGTCACGCTCACATGGAACACACTCGAGGCAGTGAAGGATAAGGCGCAGAATCAAAGCCATGAGAGGTGCACGAAAGAGGAAATAAGAACTGCGGGGAAAGAATGGCACTCGCGGCTTGGCATTTAAGCAGAGGATTTCCTCTCTGTGTCTTGTCTTCCCTCCGCTTTTTCTGTTTACAGAAGGAGAGACTACTTCACATAGCTTAAACATGTGTATTGTATGTGAGTGGGTTTTGGCATCTGTATGAGTGCTCTGTCCGATAACGATCATCCCTGACTTCGCAGCCTGACCTGAAGGGTAAAACCTTAAACTTCCCACTGGGGTCTGTCCTAGGTTGATTGGATGCATCATTCTGTGATTGTTTCAAAAAGTGTCAGTATTCTCCTGCCTGCAATTATAACTATTCTCCTTTCCACCTTACACTCTATAAGATAAGATCAGATTTACGCAGCAAAAGCGATGAGGAAATTAAATAGCAAGGACATTTTGCTGGAACGACTGAACAGTATCCAAGCATTATCATCCTCCCTTTTGCGCTGTTGTGGTGTCAGCAGACTGTCTTCCTGTAGCATTTCATCCAAAAAGTGATGGATGTCTGAGGCCACATATTTGCTCCCTCCAGAGGAAGTTCATGAAACACTTAAGACACTATCACAGTCAGCAGCCCTAAAAGAAAACATGTTTTTTCTTACCTTTGGTATACTTATCATTTTAGTTGTTCTCAGTCTCCGTCCTTTGCCTACTCTTACCTTTTTGTTGATGTTGTTTATCAACTGTTTTCTAAAAATATTTTTCTTTGTTGCCTTCAAATTTCAGAAGTTTTGATTCATGACATTCTCATATATTTATATAGCCCCTTTTTAAAGTGTTGTAAAACCTAGCAAATTACATATTAATGCTAGAGATGCTGCTGCTTTTTATTTTTGTAGCCTTGTAATGACTCAAATGTTGCAGAACTGTTACTGTATTTTTTGGGCTTCACTTTTTAAGCCTCTCTAAAATTAAGGCTTATTTCATGTTTCAAGTCTGAAAGGTCAGTTCTAAATTATGGTGAGTCCCCATGAAGGAGTAATGTGCTAATATGTCACATCTCCAAATCCACACCAATTCTCAGTAATCCAAATATTAACTCAAATTAGAACTATCTATCCCAGTCATGGGGTCTGTTCCCTGTTTTGGTTACCTGGAGATGCTGCATGTGATGTCATCAGCTCAAAGTCATTGCCAGGCTGCAAATCCAACGCCCCGATGCATTCAGGGTAGAATCTGTAGTCATGCCTGTGCAACAATTCAAGCTTTACAAGAGTTTGTTAATAGGTTTTTATCTTATTGTGTTTTTTGTGTATTTATGTACAACAATGATACAATTTAATTATAATACAATTATTTTTATTCAGTAAAAAAAAAAAAAAACACTTTTGGTGTGCAGTGCCTAGCTGTTGCTGCCTTTGTATGCAAATATGCAAATAGATGAACACAAATTAAGCATGTATTCATGTATTTGTATATTTGAATACATACCTTTTAGGTACATACCTTTTAATTCAATTCAATTCAATTAATTCAGTTCAGTTCAATTCAGTTCAATTCAATTCAATTCAATTCAATTCAATTCAATTCAATTCAATTCAATTCAATTCAATTCAAT
>JAOWBL010000001.1:10270392-10294831 GCA_028564865.1 Zenarchopterus dispar
AATTCAATTCAATTCAATTCAATTCAATTCAATTCAATTCAATTCAATTCAATTCAATTCAATTCAATTCAATTCAGCTCTTATTATTTCACTTGATTGATTTCCAAAAGGAATCTGCATTGCTACACTCAGACATTATAAAGTCACAATTAAATAAGAAAATAATTTTCTTTTAAATAGCACTTTTCATAAACAAAAATCACAAAGTGCTTTGGAACAAGATACAAATTCTCTGGGATCTTCCTTTCTGTCTGAGGGAAATATCTGTTTCTTGAACTGAAAGCGGAACAACTAAATTGAAGATGCTAAAACAACAATGTTTAAGGGGGACTTCAGGGTTGGAAAATAGGACATTATTTTGTTATAATTTTACTCAGAAAGCTTGACTGATCCAATTTCGTACCAATTGATTAATTTCATTACCTGGCTGATGCAGTCATGGAAAAATTGAAACTGAAATAAAATGTTTTGTGAAATTGTGAAATTAATTACCATGGACTGGATTTGGATACAGCTGCAGCTAATCCCGAGATAGACAGAAACATTTATCACCCCAGTCTGATAACTCAGAAGTAAAGTGCAACTTTGGTGAAGTGCGGAAGAGCTGCATATAGATTTAATAAGTAAGTGTATTTAAGAGAAACAAAGTTAATAACATTACTCTGGTAGTGAAAGAGACCAGCATTTGACAAAGTCTCAAAAGGCTGGAGCTCAGTTTGAGGGTTTCTTATTATGTTTGTGTGCACGTTTGGCAATGAGAGTGTGTGGTTTCAGAGAGGAGTGGTGCTGGTGGTGAGTGTGCTGGGTCAGAATGCTGGCGAGGTACTTTCACAGAGTTTCAGAAACTCACTAATCAATAAATGCTTTAAATAGGGACACAAATACCTTCACACAGCACCTACTTCAATAGCTGGATCCTATCTGAGAAAGGAAACATTTTGCTGAATAGACTGGCTGGATGGTACACAAACAGAAGTGCTGTAAGTGGCTGCAGAATGCCACTCATTGCCCTCCACAGTGTTAATTAGCAATTTATCTCCAGAGAAATCCAAATCAAACCCACAGAGAAACACATGCACATACACAAAGTACTGTAATGTATGCTTTCTGTTTGTTTGCTTGTTTGTTACACAAAATGCCTCAAGCTTGGTTTACTTATTTTTAGATAACTACTACACAGAAGCTAAGTTAAAGAAGTGACTTACTGTGCTGCTGTTTTGCCAGCTGTGAAACATTTATTAATAAATGGCTATATTGTACAGAGGATGTTTTGACCACATCTGCTTTTGAATGCAACATTTCCTCCTCCAACCTCCTTGAAGCTGTCTTCTTAATTTCCCTCAAAGTGACAGATTTTGTCAAGCTGAAGGCGAAGCATTGCCTTTTCAGTATTGTTGCACCCCTGTATGCAGCAGGGAGCGGGGGGCAGAAAAACAGATATAATGTCAGGGCATTTGGCAACATTTTTCCTCTGTGACTAAAAGATTTGAATATTGCCGCCAAGTTTTTTTTTTAAATATCAAAGTTCCTGTTTGAAAGAGCAACCTAATTACTTTTAACTTGAACTGTAAAATGAATGTGTTATTTACCATATTGTAAAATACCAAAATGAGTAAATGAATAATATCATTCCAATAACAAGTTCATATGTAACATCTTGACCCCAACATAACATACTGAAACAACAAAAGGAATGCTTACACATGAACAAATATGAGGGCATAAATATAGATTTTGTTAGAAGTGAAATTTTATTTCTTCGATACAAAGAATTAGTCAGGCTCCTCTGGATTCAACTTGAACCTCCAGGTCCAGTAACAATGGACACAGAAGTAGAACTTTCTTGAAAAACATTTTTTCATGACTTAAAGGAAAGTTCTGGAGTTTAAACAGCCCTAGGTTTGTCATTAGATGGTAAAGAATGTTAACTTTCAGTAGGGGCCAAAATGATGTGAATCAAATACATTTGTAGCAAAGAGGCCAATAATGTTAGTGATAAAACAGCCTTTCAGTGTTAGAAGAAATTGCAATTTTAAGCCTCTGAAAGACTCAAAAATATCACTCCATTGGTGATAGTGTAGATAGGGTCCCTATAGACTTATCAAAGTTATTTGTACTTTGTGTGAGCACAAAATGTGTTTCAAAAAGACAGTTTGTCTGGAACTCTATGCCTGACTGCAGCTACATTGTCATAAGTTTATACAAGTTGACTACTAATGTTGCTTAAAGTACTGCTAGCAGACACTTCTGCTTGAGATACTTGCCCATTTTGTCATAAATATACAAACACAGATCTAGTTCTGTGAACACTTCTCTTTTTGCATCTCTTGAAAATTGCTTGTGTGGATTGGTAGTCAACTTCTGCACACTTATGACAGTTTGAGAATTGAATACACTTTTTGTACACATACAAAGTAAAAAGAACCTTTGTCTTTTGAGTTCCTAAGAATATTATTTAAGTGGAATAATTACATTTTTGAGTCTTCTCAGAGGCTTGCTATCAATTTATTCTATCATTGATATTTTGATTGTTATCTGCATTGACAATTCCTATTTTGCTGCAAATATATATTTTGTTCTAACTCAAAACTGTCTTGATTCATGTCATTCTGGACCTTAACAAAGTTTGAACTCATTAAAATCTAGGAATAGACCAAGTTGTTTTAACTATATAATATTAATTAATTACAGATCTGTTTATGTCACTCATTTGGTAGCGATCTTTGACATCTGATGAAACATTATTTTTAGTTATTTGTCTTCTTTTTCTACCAATGTTAGCAGTATGGCTTTCTCTATCAGAAAAACCTCAATATGTATCAAATTAATTTTCATTCAATTTTGCACAAACATTTATGATTACCAGACAATAGACTAGTGTTTTATTTTTTGAACAAATTCTCAATAAAACCACTGTCCCATCATGTCTAGATTTTTTAAAATCTAAAGTTAATGTTCAGATGCTAACATACGGACATGTTAATCTTGGGGTGGTACACACACTGTTGCACATAAAGTTGGAATTAAACATTTGTTACAGCTTCTCATGAAACGATTGGTAATTGGACATAGTAATAAAATTTAAAAAAAACAAACAAACAAAATTATTCCAACTTTATGGTCAACAGTGTATTATACAAAGCTAGCATGAGTGTGACACAGATGAACATTTGGGCTGGAACTGCTGATTGTCTGACTTCTATAGATGTAGTTTTGCATTGAAACTAATTTTGGTTTGCAGTAAACCCACACTTGAAATCAACTCATCTTTTTCTTGTTGTTTTTGTTTTCTTTAACAGTAATTGGCCATTTTTGCTGAGCCAGCAGTAGAGCTTCAGCACACCCTGCCGGTGATGCTGTTTACAGTTAGCCTACATTCAGACTTTCTTTTCCTATTTTTACTT
This sequence comes from Zenarchopterus dispar, assembly GCA_028564865.1. Taxonomy (NCBI): domain Eukaryota; kingdom Metazoa; phylum Chordata; class Actinopteri; order Beloniformes; family Zenarchopteridae; genus Zenarchopterus; species Zenarchopterus dispar. The sequence continues at coordinate 10,273,797 of JAOWBL010000001.1, forward strand.
TGGCTTGCATCCCCAAAACTACATGTGCCAGCACAAAAGGTTTTGCATCAGACATCACTTCAAAAAATTTCTGAGTAATTCCACCCACATTTTTGCAGTTGGTAATTGTTTGATCCTTCTGATTGCTGTTTATTTCTCTGTTAATTTGCAATTGTGTTTAGAGCGTTCAGATTGTCGACTATTAGAGGATAAAAGTCAGCTGTGTGTTGGCCTACACGAAATTAACTCCGCCTATGTGTGTGTATGTGTGTGTGTGTGTGTATGCGCGCGCGTGTGTTTGTTTGTGTGTTGTCTCAAGGGGATTTATGTGCATGCCCTGGGGCGTGTATTACGGACAGCTTGCGGCTGGATTGATAGCGTGACGTCAGCACGCCGCTACCTCTCCCCAAGGGCAGGATTAGTCGGGAGCCATAGACACAGCGGTCCCGTAATCTTCCGGGGGATACGGGGCACGTTCGGAACCACCGGTACCGAGTGACACACAGACCCCCCCGCCCAATGAAAGTCCCAGCACGTGACCCACGATGGGTGGCTTCTTGACGCCGGAGCAAATCGACCCGCAGACAGGTAAAGGCAGGTAAGTGGCGGAGACGCAGGGCGATGAGTAGTTACCTCTCAGAGGAGGATTTACCTTGGCAAGGTGTTCGCCGGCTGCACCGCTAGTCTGTCAACAACTGCTGCTGTTTCCAGGCTATTTTTACTCCTACTGTTATGAGTGAGTTTTGTGTCGAGGTGGACTTGGAAGAGTGTTGACAACTTTTTAGTCTATGCAGAATTGGGAGTGGGGGACTTCTATAAACATTGTTTACATTTTAAACGTCATCCTTTGATGTGGCTTCATGCAGTCACTCACACAGCGGGACTTGTGTGTCTGTGTGTCCGCGCGCGCGCGTGTGTTGGGGTCTCTCTCTCTCTCTCTCTCTCTCTTTGTGTGTGTATGTATGTGCGCGTGTGTCAGGGATGCAATGGATGATTATGAACCAACGTGAAGTCATTAGTGTGTTGTTGACTGACAAAAACTATTTGTGGAAAATGCTATCTATCTATCTATCTATCTATCTATCTATCTATCTATCTATCTATCTATCTATCTATCTATCTATCTATCTATCTATTAGCCACTTTACATCCCCTCTTGTATCACTATCTGTCCTCTTGATTTGGCCGGAGTTGCCCTCTTTTTACGCACAGCGCTTTGCCTTGCACTAATGCACCTAACCATTTTTCTCTCTCTCTTCCTATGACAAAAAGGAGAAAGAGGGGCACTACGCTGACTTCCTGTCCCTCTGGGCATTTATGGTTATAGCTGTCACCTACTTGGCACTTGCCTCTAAATAACCAGACAACAGCCACTGAAACCCACAGGCACATTTGTGGTTGCCCTGTTACTTTTACCGCTACCGGGCGTACGGTTTCTCTGTATTGTACGGATCTCTGGGAATAACGGTCCAATAACCTGTAATAATCCGAGTGCGCTTCCTCCGCTGCCGCTGAGATCAGAGGGAAGCTTCAGGCGTTTATTTTCTTGGCGAAATCCAGCTGCAACGGTGAGCGAGTGATGACAATAGGCGACAAAGAAGTGTGGCTTCTCCACCACTTTAATGGGTGGAAATGCGCAGGTATGTGGCGGTGTGTGTGTGTGTGTGTGTGTTCGCGCGTGAGGGCGGTGCGCTGATAGGGGCTAAGGGAGACAGTAGACACGACAGAGAGAGAGAGAGAGGGAGGGAGAGAAACTACAAGGGAGAGACATCAGTGCTGGCTGTTCCTTGTGTGAGCAGCAGAGACACCGCCGTGCGTCTTTACGCATACAGCGACCACCCGGTCCCGATCCACTCACCTCCTCTCCCTTATTTGTCCCACTGCAGCCTCACCTGCGAAGCCACAGCGGAGACTTTGCTGACTGACACACACGGGGACGGACACAGGTACCTCAGTACACTATGAAGAAGACCCGGGCAGAGTAATCCAACGCAGTCCACAGCAGCTATCCACGACCAGAGCGTCAGAGAGAAGACAGCAACCTTCACCATGACCCGATAAATTGCCGCCGCTTCCTTTGGAGAGAGACAGAGCATCTCCTAACAACGGAGGAAACGAGCACAAATAGCCTTTAGTTTTTTTTTTTAAGCCCTTCAATGGACCGAGTACCCTCGGCACTGCCCGCTAAGATGCGCTGGATCACGCTGGTGCTTGCGGGCTTGACTTTCTGGGGCAAAGTTACAATTTCCAAGTGTTTCGACTACGAGGAGTCAGACTTTGATTATTATGAAGAGGAGAGAGCGGAGACCATTGACTACAAGGACCCGTGTAAAGCTGGTGAGTCCCCTTTTTAACTTTGCTTTTGTTCCCAGCCACAAACTGCCAGAGGAATATTGCTTTTGCGTGATCCTCTCCGACATCTGGCTCTGATGAAGCACGTGTACGCGTGTATGAGCGGTGACAGTGTGGTGTGCGTGTGTAGTGATACAGACGCGCCCCTCTCTCTCCCCAGCCTTCACGACTGATAAGTCAGTGTTGATGGTGATCCTGCAGATGGATGCCACGTGCTGGCCGGTGACGGTCCCGCTAATCCGCGTTTCCCCATCGACATGCACTTTTCTTAATTGCATCTCACCTGTGGGTTCAAATGTTTGGTTAAGAGATCGGAGAGAATATCAATCATGGTATGAGAAGGCTGATTGAGTGTGTTTGTGCGTGTGGGGAGCTACTAAATCAACCATCACTGGAGATGGAAAAACAGCTGGAATCAGTTGTAACGTCACAGGCAGTGATGCACCCCAATACACACACATTGGAAGACTTTTAATGACTGACTGGGAGACTATAATGACAGATGCACCATGTTTGATCTAATACCACATGAAGCACTCTTCCTTATACTGCCTTACATAAAAGTCCATGTAAACCACATAAGATTTTATGTTTAAAGATGTGTTAATGAGGAGAATAAGTCACACTTTGTAACAAGATTTTTACACAGTAAAGAAGAAAAATCATCCCAGTCCAGATTTTAAACTGAGCTCTTCAGTATTTGTTGGGGTCCAGGGGAAAAAATAAATGTTTTTATGGAGCTGTAATAAAAGTTTTGGAATCTGTGTGAAACCTGAGTTTTAGTAATGAGTGGGAAAGTATTGGATTAGTGCCTCATCATCCACAGTTAATCTTTAAAACGTTAAACACAACAACTGTTCTTTTGAACATTTTAACGGTAAAGCAAGTGCTGCTTTTCAGTGCAGTTGTGTCATATGTTTGAACATAAATAGACATGCAGTATATGGAATAAATGCTATGATTTAGTTGTTATTTTCAAAATTTTGTAATTGCATCATGAAAGAGTAAACTAGGCAAAAAGTCGATCTTATTTTCAGTACTGGCCAGTTCCTTACCTGCAGAACAACCTATAATGTTTTTCCTTTAATTGCCTGAAGGTAATTATTTAAGTTGGCTATGACTTTTCTTAATCTTTAAAATGGTTTCCAATCAACTGGATGAAACTCACAGATATGCCATATTTCCATCACAGTCTTCTCGTTATTTCAGAACTGACTTGTTCTCTTCTGTTTTTGTCCGCTAACCAGATCTTATTTTGCTATTTTACTTTATTGGCAGCTGAGTGAAGAATAGGTTCAACCAATTATTTTATGAACAAACTTAATTTCTACCTTTTGACTGATGTATTTCAAAGCGTCTATAAATATTAAAGTAACAGATTTTATGGCAAGTCAATGTTTTGCAGTGTCATGGGGATCCACTGAAGCATTTTTTTCTAAATCCAAAGGATCTTTAATACTTGTAAGAGGCATTTTTTTTTCTTTTTTAAGTTTGTACTAAAACAGTGAAGTCAGAGTCCACAAGTACTCACAAACCAACCAGAGCCACTATTCCTTCCATCTTGTTCCTGTTTTCTGATATTTATTGTTAAATTTTGTTGCTTTTGCGTCTTAAGGTCTTATTAATCTTTAATTAGGTTTATGACAGTTGCAGAAAAAATGAGTATGAAATGATGCTTAAATTAGTTAGTTGCAGTAATCTGCATGAAAAGTATTTGTCACTAAAATTTACTTTCTGAGTTTTAATCTGTCAATCCCCGTATCCTCAGAGATATTGATACACTATAAGAACAACAGACATTGTAAATTCTACATGTTTGTCTGGTTATCCTGCATATGTGTTTGTGTATTCATGCGCTAGTGCATTTTTCAGTGGTTCCTGATGTTGTTTCAAATGACACGTCCGACTGATAAAAACTCCACCCAGAGCAGTGGGAGCACTGGCTGTCCACAAGTTGACTGACACACATTCCTCACATACCAAATATACAGACTTGACAACCCTGCACACTGTGGGCAGTGTGTGTGTGTGCATATGTAAGTATTCTGATCTTCATATGTAATCTCAGGAAGCTTTACAGACACTACAAGTCTAATCAAGTTGCATTACACTGGGTCAGACCCCATTTTAAATTCAGACCTCCCTTAATTCTTCATGGCATTGAATCAACAAGGAGTTATGAACATTCTTCAGAGATGCTTCCCCATATTGATATGATAGTATTACGCACAAATTTAATCACCACATTCCAAACAGCGATCTGCTGACTGTGAGTACAGTGGTCTCACTGTCTTTAAAACAAAAACAAAAAAAACAAAAACACAAAAAAAAATCCCCAAAACAGATATTTACGACAAGATGCCTTTTCCTAATGGAGGTACCCATCAAAAGATGGGTACGCTGTAGTCATAAAGGGATGGGCATGTCAGCAAAAATAATCAGATAGGTTGTGGGTTTAAATGAGGCTCAAGTGGTAATATGGGGACTAAAGTTAAAGTGCCACAAGTAAATATCCTCCACACCATTAAAGAAGCACCTGCAGCTTTAGTGCCCTGTTCTTATCTGACATGAGTAGCATCTGCAGTTGTTTCTCATTTTTTTCACAGTTCAACATGTTGTTCTTTGGTCTTTTGCAGACCTTTGCTGTAACAAAGGGTTATTTGAATTACTTTTGCCTCTTCTCATTCTGAACCATTCTGGCTATTGCCATTTGACCTTTGGCATCAACAATGCATTTTTGCCCACGGAACTGCCGCTCACTGCATATTTTCTCTTTTTCAGACAATTCTCTGTAAACCCTGGACATAGCTGTGTGTGAAAATGTCAGTAGATCAGCAGTTTCTGAAACACTCTGACCAGCCTGTCTGGCACCAGCAATCATGCTACATTCAATCACTTAACCTTTCTTCGCCTTTCTTCTCCACTCTGATGCCTGTTTGAACTTCAGCAAGTCATATTGATCATGCCTACATGTCAGATGACACTGAGCTAGAACTGTGTGATTGGCTGATTAAATATTTGTGTCAAGGAAATTGGACCAGACACACCTAAAAATTGGCCAATGAGTGTAAGATTCAATATGTATATAAGCTAAAACCTGTTTTCATCCACATATAATCCAGTTAATTTTCAGATCATACCAGTTGCATTTATTTAGTCACAGTAGTCCAATCTTTAAGCAAAAATGCTTGGACTAACTTTTCTATGATTGTGGCAATAGGACAGGGTTGAAAATAAATCTAAAAAACTTTTATTTTTATTTTATGTGAGAATTGAAAGATGTACCGTAGTCAAGACTTACTTTGATGTCCCTCAAAGCAGTTTTAAAGTAGATAAAAGTAGTTTAAAGCAGTTTTTAGGGGAGGTGGTAGCATAGTGGTTACAGAGGTGGGCTTGGGCATGGAGGACCCAGGTTTAGTCCCCCGGGTTAACAGAGGTGAACCACTGTGGGCCCCTGAGCAAGGCCCTTAACCCCCAACTGCTCCTTGTTCAGCAGCTGCTCACTGCTCCTAGTGTAACTTGTGATGGGTTAAAAGCGGAGAACAAATTTCCCCACTGTGGGACTAAGGGTTTCTAAAAAAAGAAAAAAATATCAAAGTGGTGACATCTAGAGTAGCTACATTGCTAGGAAGTCTGTTCCTGACCTACTCAGGTCCAAGGACAATTTCACTCAGCATCGACCTTATCTGAATTTAGTAACAGGAAATTACAAGTCACCCAGGCTTTTACGTCAGTGAGGCATCATTGTAGTACAGCCAACTGACTCAGCCTCATCTGGCTTCACAAATAGGCAGTAATGGCTAAATATCATCTTAAGAGCAGCAAAATTTATATGCTCAATAATAGTCGCTGAGGGAACCAAAAGTTTTGGTTCAAGCACAGAACCTTGTGGAACACTAAAAAACAACTGATACATGAGGAAGACTCCTCTTTTGCTTGAACCAACTGGAATGTATCAGACAAACTTAAATCAGGCAAATGCAGTCCCTTTAATCCTTATAACACATTCAAGCCTCTGTAATAAAATGATGTGATGGATCATATCAAATGATGCACAGTCTATCAAATGTAGTACTTGTCTTAAAAACAAGCACACATGTACACATAAATTCCTTTGTTTCAGGCAATGAGGAGATTATTGGTCATTTTCACTTGTGCAATTTTTGTGCTATAACGTGATCTAAATCATGACTGAATTTCTTCAAAAACGTTTTGTTCAAAAGTGACCAGTTGCACAAAAAATACTGGGTGATTTGCAACATTTTTCTTGGAACAGCAGGAATGAAGGAGAACGTTGGAAAAGCAGCATCTCTTAGCTTTTGTTTTTCTGAGAAATACAAATGCACACTGGTCCTTCTTCATAAAATAGTCCCATGTGAGATGAGGCAAACAAAAAAACAAAAGAAAGAAAGAAAAAGAAAAAAATGCATTCATTCAGTTGCTGAGCCAGAAAAAAACTGCATCCACTGAACCATGGTCTTCCAGCTTTCCCTCACAACCAAAACACTTTTCTTTTTTTTTTTGGATTCATGTTGAAAACAAAAGCTAAATGCTTAGTTAGTGCTAGCAGATCCACCAGGATGGAAAATGTATTTAATCCTCTCTGCAGTGTTGTAAAGGTTTAAACATACTAACTCCAGAATATGACCATACAAGGAAATTCCACTCTTGATGATGTCACAGAGAACCAAGTAAGGTGAAAGCGTTCTGAGCACAGGAAAACTGTGTATTTTGGGCAAAGGTGCAGCATATGTACGACATAGTTTTTGGCCCTCCGGTCATGTCTCAGATTATAATTCAACATGATTAGATGGAAAACATAAAATAGGCTCTTTAAGTTTTGTAATTAGAAGTAACCTTAAAAGCTTGAGCCACATACCCTGTTGATAAGGGTCATTTGTTCATATCCGTTATGGAAGAATTAATCAAGGAAAAAGATATCCTTGAACAGTTGGTTTAGGATTGGATCCAAAAGACAAGTTAATGGTTCAGACAAAGCTATTGTTGTTTACACTTAAGAGAGCTCAACAGGACAGAAACAGTTCGTACAAATTAAATTTCAGAGTCTCCTCTGAAGGGGGTATACTTGACGACACAACAACGATAGTATGGGAAGGATGCCATGAATTTTTCAGTAATAACTTTTATTTGTGATGAAGTGATGAAGTCATCTCTGGTGAGAGTTGAAGGCTCAAGAGACCTATGTATGAGAGAAAACCCCAAAAAACCTGGGGTTGCCTGTTCTTCTCAATTAAGCATGAATACTAAGGAGTACTAGTTTTGCAAAAGGCTTTCTTGCATGTTACTAGGCTATCTTTCCTGACTAAGTGAGATTTTTCAAAATAAGTTTAATGTCACTTCTTTTCCATCTTGCCTGAAATCTGCTTGAAGGTACAAAACGCAATTAAATGAGCAATCTCACTGATTACCCTCTTCATCAGGGTTAACTTTGTTGAGTTTTATACACTCGCTAGTACTCCCACAACTCTGTGGCTTTTAGCTATACTAACATACTCTGTGTGTGTGTCTGTGTGCGCTTGCGTATGTGTGTGTGTATTTGGATGGAAGCCCAAAAGGTTCAGCAGGTTACAAGGAGGCAGTCAGTCTATTTAGACTTAACCACCAGAGCGAGCTCTGTAGGTTGAAATAACTGAATGAAAAAAGATGGCAATGTTTTAGATATATATTTGCTTTTGCTGGAAATGTATGTGTACATAAAGAATGTGTTATACTCAGGTGCAAAGCCTTGCTGCAGCATATTGCACAAAAACACACACTCATACAGGTATTGCATTTTCTAAATAAAAACAAATAGTTGTGTTATCTATTAACATCAGTCATGCACATTTTTAATAAGAGAAAGACTCCGAGCAGGAGTCTTTCTGTGTGGAGTTTGCATGTTCTCCCTGTGCTTGCGTGGGTTTTCTTTGGGTACTCCGGTTTCCTCCAACAGTCCAAAAACATGTATGTTAGGTTGATTGAGAACTCTAAATTGCCTGTAGGTGTGAGTGTGTGTGGTTGTTCGTCTGTATATGTGGCCTTGTGAGGGACTGGTGACCTGTCCAGGGTGTACCCCTGCCTCTCGCCTGCAATGGGCTGGGATTGGCTCCAGCAGACCCCCGTGACCCAGTCATTGGATTCAGCGAGTCTATAAAATGAATGCATGGATAATTTTATCCTAAACAAAGCTCACTTTGTTATGACAATGGCCTAACCTATTATAGTTTTGGTCTTCTGACGTCAAGAAATTCTGTAGATACAAATGAAAGGATGAATTTTAATGCCAGATTCCCATTTTGTTGTGGGACTGGATAGCAACAGGTCAGTATAATTACTCCATACTCTTTTCTGCTGATTTGTATGTTGCTCTTCACCCGCTTGCCTACATAGTGTGGTAATTCTATGTATTTATTGATAATACCACAAAAACAATTATCAAGCAGCTTCTTCTATTATTCTCAACACGCTGTAAACGAAACACAGCTTTTTATCTGGTAGCCTACACTTTTATTGTTTTTTTTTCCCACGTCCCCCTATGATCCTCTAAAATGCCACTCTGGAGTATCTTATGCTGTGACACAACATCTGCAGATAATCTTTGGTTGTAAAGTGCTTATGTGTACAGCAAATGCATAAAAAGTGCATAAAAATTCCCCACACATTAAACAGATGTTTGTCTTTGAAAAATCTCTCAGTAGTGAGCAAACATAAAAAGTTCTTTGCTTTGGCTAACTCAAATACATTTTTTAAAATCTTTTTCAGACTTACAATCTGAGATGTAATGGCAATTGGATTTAGTAACTTTTACCAGTAAAGTAAAGGACTTCAGTCGACAGAATACCCCTTCTTCACATAAAAATCAGTGCCTCTTAAAACAGAAAAATGAGATATGTAAGATTTGGAAACCTTCTGCAGAACCAGAGCACTAATGTGGAAACTTGTCAGTATGCGTATCTTAAAAGCCAAAGCCAGATTTTACAGATTCAGACTGTTTGAATCCCCCTCCCCCAATACAATTTTTAATCATTCAACCTCTGGGAAGGCGTGCACAAAGAAATTAATTAGCCTGAACCTATGTAAATACATGTATGCACAGGACTTTCTGAATTTGTAGCTTCTGCTGATAAATTACTGAATTTAAAGCTTCTTTCTTGCACGCCTGAATTGAATTTTCTGTATTGATTCTGTATTGATTCATCAACAGTTTTTTTCATTACTACTTTATTGCTGCAGTATGAAGAGTTGATAGTTGTGTACTTCTGTGTGCAACTTGTAAGACCTGGAAGCGCGACTCATTCCAGGCCTGACCCTGTGGCATCGGTCTGAGTGGTTGGTATTCCGCCTCCTGTTTTTGCTGGGAAAACACAAGGGGAATATTTGGCTGTCTGCTTATCTCCTCCGAGTCCCGCGCTGGCAGACAGGGGAACACACACTTCCAGGCCTTTGTGAAGTGATTTCCCCACGCGAACATACAAATGCATGCATACTCACACACTTGACGCACACACATGCAAAGCTCCCTCCATTCACCCTCGCTTATCTCTTCCTGGTTGTCTGCATCCTGCTGCTCAGCTGGAGATGACACACACACGAGCATGCAAACACACACATGTGCACGTGGACGCGCTCCTACGCTCTTACGCTCACTCAAGAGTCATTCATGCTTCCTTCCAAATCACTGTTCTCATAAAATCCTCACACACACGAAGCGAAAGCTAAACAAACTTGAGTGTCCAAAAGCTGCAGGTCGTTTCTATTGCATGTGCTGCAGTTGTACTGCATCACAGAGAGCAACGACTGTGTGTGCAATACTTAAAAGGGAACATATTATAACCTTTTTTCCATAAGTTTAAGCAAGTTTATGGGGTCTTGTCTGTAAGATGCATTTGTCAAAATCCCACAGGATCTACTACATCACTCTCACAGCCTTTGTTTACAGCTCTGTTTGTAGCAGCTAGGTTGGAGGTATGGAGTGAGCTGATCCACTATGCTTCACTCCACACCTCTCTTCCATGTGATATGCTTCTTATATGATCAGATTTACAGTTTTGTGGTACTACGCAAATGTAAATTTTCTTGTTGTCCTCAGTCAGAAAACTTAAATTATAACTTCTGACCTTTAAAAAAACTGCCTTCCCGATAAGTCTAGTGGACTCTCATTCATTAGCACATTGGGGGAAAAACAGGCGATGTGGGTTAGAACAGGGCTGGTAGTCTATAAGAACAAGTATGACCTTCGAAGAAATGTCGGTGGTGGTGGTGGTGGTGGTGGTTGTCTGGACCGCAGACATACCAGAAAAGGGACATCTCCAAGCATAAATTACTATGTTCCCCACTGGCTATGTTTATGTGCAGTTTCCCAAATATGAACTTTAAATAAGAGAAGCATTCAAATTATGATGCTTATATGACTTATATATAAGATATATTGCATCCAGTGACTATGAAGACCAATATTTGTTACGATAACTCAAAAGTAACCATTCTATCATGGTGCACTGGTTGCAAATAAACCAAAATAAAAAAGAAGCTTCTTTTAGTAATCACTGGAAATATTGCTTTGGAGATGTCCTGGTAAATGCTTGTACACCGAAGCACCAGAGAGTATACTTCTGGCCATTTCCAGAAAATTGTTGTCAGAAGGTGGCCATCTGGGAGTCCAGTGCTCAACTCACGGTCATCTCAACTCGGTGGTCGGAAGATCCTGCGGCTTTCAGCACATTTTGGCCAGGTATATAGGTGGTGGCTGTCAAATATCTCCATTCACCTGTGTCTTGATTGTTTCATATGCTGGAATATTCGTGGAAACATTTGTGTTTTTCTAGATGATAATGATAATGAGAAGACCACAGTTGCATCTTCTACAGGAAGAAGAAGATCTAGGGGTTGTAGCCGCTGCTTTTATTTGACTATGGCTGAGCGGTGCACCTATAACGTACTTCCACCTTGTGACATACTTCCAGAAGTACGCACGGTTCGGTTTGAAAGCCGTTCATCTGAACGCTGCAGGGTTCCCCAAGAACAACCTAATGTGCTCTTCTATCACACTTACACGATAGTGTGTTATTCTCTTTGATTGTTCCTAAGGTATTCTGTCAGCCCTCCAACGCAGCTTTTTGTTGAATCAGAATCACTTTATTGCCAGTAAAACAGGTTCACAGACCAGGATATTGCTCTAAATACATGAGAAGAAACAAAATAAATCAAAATAAAATAAAATGAAAATGACGAATAATAATATTGAAAATAAAATACTAGGAATAGGTTTACAAAAAAAAAAAAAACCTACAACACATGCATGTGCAAATCTTGGCCATTGACATGACCACGAACTTAGAAATGGGCTACGAATACTGGATTCATAAAAAGCTGCCTCAAAGAGGCTGTAGGAAATGGTCCAAAATCATTGTTAGAGTGTTTGCAGCCATTGGGACGGTCATTGTGACCGAGGCTTTACCCCCAGATGTCAATGTCAAAAACAGGGTTCTGTTTTTCCCTCACTCCAAAAGTGTTTCTTCTTTTTTTTCTGCAGCCATTGTTTTATATAGGTTAGTACATGGAGTTTGCTTGAGTTTAGGGCACACATGGCAACCCAGAAGAGTGTTTCGCAAAATACTGTAAAAAGCCAGGGAGGATGCCTTCATATTTTTCATATTTTAGATGTTCTTCTGCTCAAACATACCTGATTGTATCCCCCTCAGCTCATCCTCGACCTCTAGAGAAGTCTATCAATGACCCACTAGTTTGAGCCAGGTGTGACTGAGCAAGGAAACATCTCAAAAGCACCTTGGCAGTGGATCCTGACGGTCAGGATTAAAGACCTGAATCCTTCACTTTTTTTTAAAAATTATTGCTTACTTTCAACATGACCTTATGCAGTATAAGGAGATCAAAAATTTGATTCCTGACCTTGCAGTCCTTATGTCAAAGTGTCCTAGGTCAAGTCACTGAATATCACATTTCCTCTCATTAGTTCATCAGTGCTGGATTTTGTGTATGGCAGAAAAAGCAGTGCCTATATTTGATAGAAAGAAATTTTTGATAATCTCTGTGGACTAAGAGAGTGATGTGTGAATAAGTGAATGTGGGTTGTACTGTAAGGGTTCAAGTGGTCAGCAATTCAAGAGAAAAAAACCAGACTATTTACATGGGTAACATAATTAGTTACATAGTTTAGATGGTTATAGTAAATTTGTCAAGTGGTGATTCTTTTTTCAAGAGTAAGGATGGATATTGATATAGTTTTATGCTTGAATCTAAATATGAAATGTTATGACTTAATTTATCAGAAGGTACATGATGAAAAGCAGAGTTTTGGGCTCCTTAGTTGCCATGCTAGGAGGTTTAATGTTCAGATACACTGTAGTGCCTCTTTGTTTAACATTTGATGGCTAAAATTAAGCATGTGGTCATGGCGGTAAACAAATCCTTTAGCAGACTTTGCTGTATGTATTTGTGTAAAGTCCCAGTTTTGTTTGAAATGTGATTTTCTCTTTGTTTGTATGCATCTCTTTACATGTTTTTTTTAGAGAATATTTGCAATCTCAAGCCCTTTTCTTGTTTATCCTCTTGTTTTCCTCTTATGTAGTGCTAGAATGAGCTTAAGGTTTTCTGCTTATGCCACGCTGTTTTTGTGTGTGTGTGTGTTTGTATGTTTGTTTTCGCCATCGTCTGGACTGGTTCCATAACTTCCTCATAACATTCTTACAGTTCAGGCTAAAATGATTACATTAGGTTTTATACGACATACAGTATGGTATGTCAAATATGTGTCCATCAGCTGCAGTTACTGTTCACCTCTTCCTCCATCCCTCAGTAGCAAGGAAACTAAAGCTTTGTGTGTGTGTGTGTGTTATGACACTGTGGCTGTTTGGTGTGTATTGCGTTGTGAGGGAGCAGCTGGTCTCACTCACTTTATACTAAACAGGATTTTCCCAGGCAGAGCGCTCCTGCCAGTGAGCTTCCAAAGTCTTCCTCGAGATCGCCGCCCCAAACCCAGATGCAGGGACCGTGTCGAGAGCCGGCAGCTTGTTCTGGAGCATCATTGTTGCGGAGCTGCAGAAGCCATGAGTCAGCACTGCCGGCACTCCGCCCACCTGCCACGATTTGCTTAATTATTAAATATCTCAGTGCTTTTGTCACCTGGCTTTTCCTGGTGGTATTTATAGCAACAGAAAATCCTTCACATGAACCCGTTTAAGGCCGAGGAAAAGCTACTTTCTGACTGAAGTCAACAGTTTCTCATTTTTAAGGCTATTTCATGTAGGAAAAGTAGCCTCAAATAGCTCCATTCACTCACCGAGACCTGTAAAGACAGAAGTTTTATGAAGATTTACAAAGATAAAGATTTGAACCACAGGTTGATGGTTGATGCAGGTGTACTTTTCCAGATGAGCAAAATGCCACCAGACTTGAATATTTACTACACCATAATTCACTGTGAGTTTAGTAAACAATGTCATTCTATTGCTTTTTCATTTCCTTCCGGCTGGATTTTCTCCTCCACATGTTGAGTTGTTTACCCTCTTGAAAAGGGATTGACAGAAGTTTTTCCCCCTTTTCATCATACAATTAGACAACTGTATGTTGATGTAGTGGACAAAGCTTAATGTCATGACTTTGTGACTCTTTGTTTACTGCTAACAAAGAGTGAGATGCCATATTACACATTATGGTAGTGGGCACTGTTTTATTGTCCTGAATGTTATGTGGATAAATAAAAGCAAATCGCGTCTTGCCATTTTCAAAATTTTATCAGAAGAAGCAAATTGTCCAATGACCAAATGTTGACATTTATGCATAGATTTTATATGCATCATCACCATCAAGATCATTTATATTTACTTGCTCCTCATTAGTTGGTCTGAAAAATACCGATTTTGAATGAAACTGTTCTGATAATATATCGCTTGGGTGAAATATTTAAATCTGAGACTATGGAACGAAAAATAATGTTGGTCAGAATGTGTGATAATGTTCACTTTCTCTATTGGACTTATGTGACTTTTGACCTGCTAATCTCCTTTTATTTAGTCTTTAGTTAAAAATCACCTATGCAAACACACACGCGTATGCACACCCACACACACACACACACACACACACACACACACACGTTACGGATATAGAACAATCCAATAGACCATCTCATTAATGAATTATCTCTGCTTTTAGTTTAACTAAAATACCCAGTGAAAGGTTTGTATTGTTTTGATGCAGTGTTTTAATTAGCTCACAAGCTAATTAGCTTCTTCTTCTTCTTTTTTTTGAAACTTGAGATACAAACACTCATAAGAGGTGAGCATTGGCTTCAGATTTAACTGTAACAAGCCTTTAATGAGTGGATTAGATCCACCAGAGTGTCAGGAAACTGCTGCTACAATGAATGGAAGCTTGAAGTAAAATGGTCAGAGTTAAGAAAATGAATCTGTGTTGAAATGAAATGAAAATGTTTCTAATTTTCAAATGTTTAAATTATTTTCATCTTGACCTGAAATTATGGCATAGTTTTATGTGACGTCTGACAATAGATGTAGTAGTACACATTTTGTGTAACAGAGCACGAGTTAAACGTGAGAATGCTAATCTAACCCTGCATATGTTTTTTGTGAATGTAATGTCATAATTTATTGATTAAAACTGTCCTTATCTTATTACTGTGAAAAATGTTAATGAGAGCTCATTGTGCTCATTCATGGTCTGAGTGACCATCATCACCCGAGATCAGGGATGAAGCATTATTTTCTGATGGTGTTTGGAAGTGTTACGACAGGAAACACAAGGTTATGATTTCAACTGAGTCATGTCTGATTTATATGTCGTTGCTTCAGTTTCAGGGTCTTCGTTTTTTTCCTGCTGGCTCACTCACACAATCTGAACACGTAAACTGAAAGCTGCAGTTTTTAGTGCATCTACAGTATATCATTTTGAATGAGAGATGGGCTATGTGACTCACAAAAGCAGAGACTGCAGTATGAGGAGGCAGTGGAGATCCCCTCTTTAGTCCGTCTCTGCTCTCCAGCTGTGCAGTCATAATGGTCCCACAAATGTACAGTAATGCCTCCAATGTGTGTGCTTTCTCAAACCTCACAACAATCCCTTTCCTCGGCATCCTCATCTGCCGTGAGTTCCTCTACTGGAACAGCTCCCTTGTTCCAGTGGGGGAACACACAGAAGTGCTGGCCTCAGTTTAACTGTCGCTGTTGCTGTTAGCAGTATTTCCACTGCTGCAGGAGGGAGATGTCAGGTTGGCCTCAGCAGATTCAGTTCAATTCAATTTTATTTTTATAGCATCTATTACAATACAAGTAGTCTCTAGGCACTTTCCAGAGGTACAGAGCATGACCCTTGAGCAATTATTAAGTTAACAATGGCAGGTAAAAACTCCCCTAGTGGGAGAAAAACCTTAAGCCAAACAGTGGCAAGGAAAAACTCCCCTTTAAGAGGGAAGAAACCTTTAGCAAGACCTGGATCACAAGGGCGGACTCTCCAGCTGAAGGCCAGCTGTTGGCTCCTCCAGGTTCCTAAGCAAGGTAACAGAGTTTGTTAAGTGGCTAGTCCAGCTGACCTCTACTTCTTTGATCAGTTTTTTTTTTCTGTAATGTGTCTTTAACTAGCTTGCTTATCACTTACATGTTGACTGTGTTGGAAATGGCATTATTATATGAGTACAGTCAAACATGGTACAGTAGGTATACAGTGTGTTCACATGAGCATAAATATAAGTTGTGCCCTTACTGGAAGTGATGAGCTCATATGTTCTACTTGGTCACTTTATCTGAGTTACCTCCATGATACCGCCAGAAGTTAACTTTTCATTTCGAAATGAGCATCTCACCACTTCTGTTACATCAGCACGATAGCAATGATTAAGTGTGTGAGATGTACAGTGTTGCACATTTAGTTTTATGGTTCTTGTGTTGTACTTCATGAGCAGGGCTTGACATTAAAATTTTCGACAAGGACGAGGAGATGTCATGGTCTCTGTTTCTGTAGCACTTGATCAGCACTTTAATATTAATGACAGTTTGAGTCTGCTCATTTTGTGATTGTTCACAGTTATATGCCCAATCTTCAGTAGTTGATCGGTATGGACTTAAGATGATGAAAAAAAAAATGTATACACACAAAGTTAAAATGAATTATTTTTATTTGTAGGGACACAATCCACACTATCACTGAAGTTGAATGACATTTTAGGGTCTTGTTAGAGGCTTAAAATAACAATTATTTAAACATTTGTTGTTTAAAGGGCTCCATCAATGGTCATTATGCTGTAAACATATATTCCATTCTCAGTCAGAACTTCTTTTGGATTCACGTTGTTTTGGTCTCTAATGAGCGTGTACACTCCTTACTGTCTAATATTAGACTGAGTGTTGATTTAACTGCAGAATGTTCCTTTAAACTTCATAATCTCACGTGACAGTCTCATTTAGGGACCTTCAATAAATTATCAACTTCTGTACAAAGAGGTGTGTCTCGTTGTCTTTTGGAGTTTTACAGTTTGATTAAGATTTGGAGTTACTTTACCGTGTGGTGTGAAATTTATTGAAAAACACTTTATGAAGATCACCAATAACATTTTTTTCATATAAAATTAATTTAAACTCAAAAAGTTATTGAGTGCAAGATAAAGAGGTGTGTTTTATTTGTGTGTTGAGTATGACAATTTCCTTTAGTTTGGAGTCATATGGTTATGTGATGTGAAAATAAACTACAAGAAAATCAACAACAGTCAACTTTTTCCACATAGCCATCGACATGAAACAAAAGATGCCATCAAATTTAATACAAAGACCTGGGTCTTTTTTCTACTTGAGTAGTAGCATATACAAATCAAATTAAACAGTTTTAACTGTCTCACACAGCAGAGGTGGCACTGACTGTATTAATGTGGTTAATATGATTCACATCCAAGTAAAGTGCAGTACAAGCTGTTTTTGCTGAGTGTGTGATTT
Source organism: Zenarchopterus dispar (assembly GCA_028564865.1). Taxonomy (NCBI): domain Eukaryota; kingdom Metazoa; phylum Chordata; class Actinopteri; order Beloniformes; family Zenarchopteridae; genus Zenarchopterus; species Zenarchopterus dispar. The sequence continues at coordinate 10,291,088 of JAOWBL010000001.1, forward strand.
TCTTTCCCCATAATGCTTCTTTTCACCAAAATTTCAGCACCGAGAAGAAGGAACTTGGGAATATTTCTATTTGAGAACTAATGGACCGCTCTTGTTAAAGGGATTTGTGCGTGTTCAGTCAGGGCTATGTTTTCGGGTCGTTTCAGTCATCCAGTTGTGTGTGCCTGTAGCACTGCCATCTGCTCTTTTGATTTATTTATTTATTTAGCTGTGTTTAAGCGTGGACAAACTGTGTGTATTCCAGTCTGTGGACGAACTCACAAACAAGCACACACACACACACATACACACACACAGACACCACACATAATGTAGTAAACAGTGATGTGACAGTGAAGACGCATGTAGCTGTGTCTGGGAATGTGTTTAAGTTTCTAAAAATATGTGAGTGTGTTTTGAGTGGATTGATCATGTCAAAGAGTCAAATCTGGCTTGTCTGTGTTTACTGGCGACATTTATAATTATCATAGCTTCAGCTCAGTTTTCTCACTCACTCACACGAAAGCAAACATATTTTTTTCATCTCAATTTGCAGATGTTCAAATTATTTCCTGATCTCTCTCTGTGTCTTCCTTACATATACACACATGCTTGCACATGATCTCTTTTTGGTCTTTACTAAGTGTTTTTTTTTTTGACTAGTGATGATGGAAACTCTAATATTTCTATTATTTTTGTATCCATCTCACACTTTTTCCATTGTCGTGCTCAAAGAAAAATTGATAGTTCTGCTTATAGTTTGAATTTGCACCACATTTTTCATTTTTCATGGGAGCTATGAATAGTTTGATTTCATAACCGTTCCTTTGGGTTTCATTGATGATAAAAGCTCCCCTCCAACTTGGTGGCAGCCTATTACCACAAATACATCCCTCTTCTGGAAGCTGTCCATGTTACATCTAATGTTCACTTCAAAGAGAGGAAATAACACATGTTCTCAGACCTACGATCGCCTTTTATCTTATTTTCCAAACTTACCCCAATGTTGTAGTCGCTTAGCAACATATACTCAAACATAACATTATTTTTCCTTGAGCAGGTCCTAGTTGGAGTTTAAAATTTTGTACAAAGAAAAATGAAAAACATTCTTAATAATGCTCCTTTTTTGTAGTTATTGGTATGTATTATAATTCTACACATGTGGTATGTTACTGTTATGGCTTTTTAGAAAGACAATATAAATAGCTCCCATCTGAATCTTTGGCCCTGCTGGTGTATCCTTGTTCAACAAACAAGTTGAGTGGACATCTGCTATGAGTTTAGCCTCACGCACATATCAAATAAACAAAGATGTAAAGGGAGAGTAGGACTGGTGGTTCGGTAATACCCTACCAAGGTTATGTCAAGGCTCGTATTTTGTTTTATAGCGGAAATAGAAGTTTGAGTGATGTGTCCTGGAACCAAAAAGTGAATGGATATAAGGTGGGTTCATCAGACAAAATAAATGAATCAAATGAGAAGAATTTGATTGGTTGGACAGGACTGCCCACACACGTGACACACACAAAGGCTGAGATTCTTTTTTGTCTTTTGTTTTTTTTTTAGTTGATTTAGAAAACACGACTGTTTGGAGCACACTGTCCAATAAATGCTGTAGAGGCTTTGATGGTTGTTCCAATACTTTATTTCCAAACTTGTTGCACAAGCTGCGAGCTGACCACAACCTCTGTTCATTTTACAGACTCCTCTCCATCAGAAAGGGTTGAGTGTCTCATGGTGAAAAATTCTTGGGTGGAGGATCAACTTAATGGCCCATTCAGCTGGAAAGTAGGCTGTAAAAAACAAAGGTTTTAGGGCCCACATTTTTGGTATCTTGCCTCATCATTGTTTTCAACGCTGTTGCGGTATGGTGAGCTTCAATGAGGAGCACCTGACATTGCTCCCAAAGGGTTAATGTGGATCAGGCGGCTTGCTCCGTGATTACTTTTGGAGGAAATCCTCAAGCAGATCCGAGATAATCTCTTTTTGATATTACAGTACTCTCAAAGCCACAGCTTTATATACAATGTGAGAAACTCACAAAGTGAGATGGCTTATATCCATGCACATGTTCATGCACATGCAAAGGCGTATTAGCCCACCTACGGTGTAACCTCATATTTGCTTAATGAGGAGCTTAGAGAAGCATATGTGTGCATGTGTGTTTGTGTTAGATGCACCCCAGAGAATACAGCATGAGTGCATCACCCTACAGTGCGTTAATCTTTACTGTATTGCACTGTGTGAGTTTGTGAAATGTCATCTCCTATCTCTTTTTATGGGAACTCTCGTGACATTATTGTACATTAATTAAAAAAAGGGAAAAACTGAGATAATAATGGCATTAGGAAGACACAGAAAATGCACATATTTTCTAAGTGAGATTTGTCAAGGAGGTGAGAAACATATATCACCGTGACTGTGATAGAAATATGAAGAAAACCAAGCAGCACTAATTATGACATTAATCGTGATTCATTGCAGTTAATTATGTTGCACAATGGTCAAATGCAGAGAAAAGATTATACAGTATTTGCGTATCTAAAATTCACACAGGCAACGTGTGTTGGACATAAAGCATTGTGGCTCATTACTTTTGTATGTGATTGTGTCCCTACATGTTGGTGAGTGTGTGCGCTTGTGGGTTTGTGAGTGTGTTTACTGCAGTACCCCAGCTGAAGGGCGAACAGCAAGGCCCTGGTCAGCATGATGCAGGTCTCCTGGGATTTCCTCGGGTTTTTTGATCGATACCTTTTCTCCTGCATCTCCCTGTCTCACTGTCCTTCCCCCTTCCTCAACCCCTGGCTTGACTTTGGGCTATTTATGGTATCTCTGTGGATTAACAGACCCCAATCAATGGGCCAAACTTATCATCCCTGTAGTCCCTCTCCTCTTCTCACTTTGCATATCTGCTTGTGTCAGCTCCATTTTCCTGGAAAAGTCTTAGTCTTTATACTGTAGTTCCCCTTGTTGTCCTGAAACACCACAAAAACAACTACAAGTGTAGTCTGACTCACTGTATTGTTTTTTTTTCTTTTAATTCAAATCCAAGTGCGTATGTTTATGTGGGAATTCACACAGTACACTTTAGCTGGTGAAATGGCAACTTCTTTGTGTGTAGGTGGATTATGTTTACATTATTTATTATTCGTGTTGCTATGGTTATAACCTTACCAGAGTCAGTAGAAGTTGTGTCGCCCGTGCTGCAATTAGGTCCCAGAAATAACAGCCATAACAGGCCTGTATTTTTTCTTTAACCACATCTTAACTAAGGGCTGGAGTCTGTGTTATTTGCATTAATTTATTTGCCAAAGTCACACCCTCAACAGCCTCCCCAGAATCTCATAAACCTCTTTTATATAGAGAATCACTTTTTTTTTTATTACTGTTTGACAACTAATTTGCTGCAGAATTTTATAGAAAACCTCTTAAACTAAAAAGAAAAAAAAACAAACAGAAAATTACATTTCTTTTAAGTACTGAAATGTTTTACATTCATTTTTGAGCTAATCATCAATGAGGCAAAGATGATAAATCAATCAAGACCATAAAAGTAAAGTGACGTTTCTAAACCAAAACTGCTGATAGATGTCCTTAAACAAACTCTGCTAGTTGTTCACCTGCTCAGTGAAAAATAAAAGCTTGTTGGTCGTCTGCAAGTAGATCTACAAGTACATGACCTACAAATATAGATATATATATATGTATAACATATATATATATATATATATATATATATATATATATATATATATATATATATAT
>JAOWBL010000001.1:10295720-10345687 GCA_028564865.1 Zenarchopterus dispar
AGGAGACGTTGATGGGCCCTCCCAGTCTCGAGGCCCGGGACAACAAAACCGGTTGCCCCCCCCTGTCGACGGGCTTGGATATAAGTTACACATAGGTTCAAAGCACATTACCCATATGTTAGAAATAAGTTCTGGGTATGCTAGACATTGTCTTTACAAATTTTGACATATGAGTAATTTACAAGTAACATCAACAATCTCATAATTTATGGCCCACGTATGCGAGATGTATGAGCAGCACGCCCACATAAAGCAAAAAGTTTGTGCACGCATGAAAAAAATGTCCATCACAAATTTTTTTGGTGACCTCGTCTTACTACAATATGTGCTGATTTATGCCAGCATATTCACAAAAATTTTTCCATGTTGGCATACGTTGGCTAAATTCTCGAAGTGTGACAGGGCCTTAAGTGTTCTAAGTGTAGAAAAGAGCTATATAAATGCAGTTATTGTACCTTATTTATCTAAAAATAATACCAATAATACCAACTATTGAAGATCTCAGACCAGTCTCAGAACAAATTGGACAGACAATAATATATCTGCAACATCTCACAATCCTTCAGGATCAGTAGAATGTAAACATAAAAAAGATCTGCCCATGATTAATCATAGAGTTATTGTAGGTTCAAATAAAAATACCATCAGATGTTCTTTCTAAGCATGACATGACTCAAAGGTGAATAGGTGGGTTGTTTTATCTTGATAAAAATGGGAGCCTAACTGGTCTCTTTATACAACAAAAGGTGAGGCATCACCAACAACTCCAAAGTTCAGCCAAACTGTTTCAAAGCACAAAACTACTTAACTGATCCAGACAGCAGTTGTTGTGACTTCTAGGTTCTGACGAATGGAAATACAGTTTGTTATGGCTTTGAAGAAACATCACTAGGGCTCTTGGATGGTCAGATAACATAGTTAAAACAATATAGCATGGACTTAAACTGTGGATGTGCATATTCTCTCTATGCCTGCACAGGTTTTCTGCAGATATTCCAGCTCTCATTTCTCTCACAGTTTAAAACGATGGATGTTATGTAGGTTAGAAAAGTTGAATGTTTTGGAGTAAGTGTATACATGCACACTCGAATGTCCTATTTGTAATGGCCCTATGACAGATGCACCCCAACTCCAACCCAATAACAGCTGGGATGCCATCAGTAATGAAGAACTGGTTTAAAGAGAGTACAGAGGATGGATGGATGGACCCTTTCCTTGTGGCGATTGTTGGAGTTGTGTGTTTTTCCAATCAAGAATAATGACAAGACACTATTTCCCTTTAGGTAATTATTTAGATATGATATAGAAATGTTTCTTTTAAGCTTTTGGTGTTTTCATAGACAGCATGCTTTAATTAATCAAGGTGGACTGAAGATGAAAACACACAAAAGTGAATCATGGAGTGTTTTGCACTCTGCAGTCTGATGTGTAGTATGTTCTCGTGAATCATCATCGTCTTTTAGGGGGCATGATACCTTTTAATTCTGCAAGTTTGCAAGAGGCAGCAAGGTAATGACACATTCATAAGGTTCTGTGTGGCCACTCGTGTAGACTGGTCATTAATGGGCGTGAAACCTTCTCAAAATGGCTTACACGTGACCTGATATCAAACCATTGTAAGACCACGGGGAGCTGGTGGCCTTCTGTGTGTGTGTGTGTGTGTGTGTCTGTGTGTGTGTGTGTTGGAGTGAAGTGGTGACTGGCAGACAAAGCAGCTCTGATCTCCGGCGGCTATCCAGCACAAGTTTCTAAATGTTAACATGAATAAGGCATTGAAACTGTTGACTATTGCATGGATGCTCTGTGACTAGCAGAAGAAGAAGTGAATGTGGTAACTTTACAATCACACGACATCATTAGTCAACTTCTTGGTAGGTTTTATTTCGTAATAATGAGTGAGAGTTCATAAATTTTTCTGAAGTCAAGTTTAGTGGCCGTTTCTCTACTTTGGGTTACTCCCAGACACAGAAACAAGTGGCATGTTTTGTCTACAGGAGGTATCTCCACAATCGTTTTTGAGAGATTCAATTTTCAAAGCCCCAAGCTATCTATATGAAGTGAAAACTCTGACAAGTTTGGACCAATAACCTAAACTGGCAACTACAGGCAGCTTTTAGTGCGTCAAGACTCAACAACGGCAGCTGCTGTTTACTGACTAGGTCTGCTGGCAGATGATTCTGTTGACCTGATGGGTAGAAGATTGTTTTGAAATTGACATTAATTGATTTTTCCTCAAATCAGCTCCTAAGGCTTTTTTTGAAAGTGGTCACTCTTTTCCAGCAAGGCCAAGGGACCATGTGGATGGTCCTTTGCAACAAGCTGAGTGGCGCATTGCGTTTCCTGGGGCCTGTAACAAAAAAAGTTGGCTTCTGAAATCCAGACTGGATCAGATCGTCTTCTAAAACTGTATACCATCCATGCAAGTGCATCACTGCACCATCATTTCCACGTTTGGGTTTTCATGGTTTTTTTATGAGAATGAGAAATGTCACAACAAAGATGGCATTGCTTTGATAATTATTATGATTTATTTTCTTACTTCCAGCTGTATTTTGGGGCGACATCGCTTTAGATGAGGAGGATCTGCGCATGTTCCAGATTGACAGAACAATAGACCTGGCGCAGCACACGCGTGCACACTCCCGACAAGGGCACACATCTGGTGAGTGGTTGCAACGAGTGACTCGCACTCTTTAATCGTCCTGCACTGCTTTTTCTCATGTTTCCTCATCGGCTCCAGCAGAGCAGCTGAAATAGGAAGCAAGTAGACAGGAAGTCACTTGAGGAAATCAGAATTTATTATGTACTGTTTTTGTTTTGACATTGTGGGCCCTCATGTGTGCTAGGTGGAATGGGAGAACATGAAACTGTCAAAAAAGGATCATTATACCTACTGCTGGAAAGAATACGAAGATTTGGTTTTGGTAAGCAGTTTAAAATTTGAAAAATCACACGTTTTTATTGTTTTTATCCATGACTGTTGATTCTCTGGGACTTTAAATTGACTAAATGGTGTTAACCATTTTCTGAAGCATTTTATCGTCCAGAGTAGCAAATCCTGTGTATTTCATTAACACACATTGCCCCCATGCAACTGTAAAAACAGTAAAACCCATAATTGGTGGTTAACATGTACTTACACTGTAATGGACGACAGTTTCATGCTCACCTCGTCGCTTCTCTATTAGACTATCTCCCCAAGAATGAAAGCAAAGGAGCCACCAGTCAAAACAGCCAAACTGGGAAAGAGGGCAATGCTGGTAAAATGATTAAGAGTCGTATTCCTCGAGCAGCCACATCCCGAGCTGAGAGAATATGGCCCGGGGGAGTCATTCCCTACGTCATCGGAGGAAACTTTACTGGTAAGCAACTCCACTGGACCGCTGCCGCTTACCACTCAGCAATAAAATACACACCGATGTGTGATTGCGTGAAAGCAGGATGTGAAATGTGCACGTTTCAGGTAGTCAGAGGGCCATGTTCAAACAGGCCATGCGTCACTGGGAGAAGCAAACATGCGTAACCTTTATTGAGAAGACGGACGAAGAAAGCTACATAGTCTTCACCTACAGACCCTGCGGGTGAGTGTGGAAGACTTTTCTTTGTATATCTTGGATTTTGTTCACATGTGTGTGATTGTGCCTGTACCTAGAGTTCACTGATGACCTTGTCACAGTGAGAGACGATACGGTCACTCAACAATGACTCCGCTTTCCTTCCTGTCCTGCTCCTGTTTCCCCACCCCACCAATCACGCCGCTCCGTTTAAGTGTTTGTACATTCGTGCAGTTCTTTTGTCCGTCCTCTGCAAAAGTGCATTGTTCTGTCGAGTGGCGGCACGGTGGGGTCAGAGTGTGTTTGTACAGTGGTGACACTTAACTTACTGGTTGTTTTAAGTGATGAGGCTTCAGAGTGACTGAGATGAGGACATTTGGGTTTATCGCTCCAAGACAACGTTGTGCACACGGTTGAAGGAATACATAGCATGTTTAGCTTTGGGATAAGTTCCCATAAAAAAATCGGTTATTGGAAATGGAAATTTCTTAATATATTGACCATTTTCCCAAGAGTCATTATGTTTTCCAGGGTTTATACTGTACATGTATATTGCACTGTGTGCATCAGGAGTGTCACATGTAATCCAATAAGAACAGAATTATATTAATCCGGTCCCACCCCCATGTTACTGGCCCGCAGCGTTACAAATCAGGAAGAAGATATTATAGATCCAGGTGACATAACTCATGACAGATAAGCTAACAACATACACAACAGTGTCCTTCCTGATAATATACGACAGACTACACCTTTCATTGTTCAGTGAACAACAACAATGCTTTATCCTGCAGCAAATCAAACGTAGTCTTCCACTCACTTGATATTTTAAGTGCCGTTAATATCTTTGCATGACTGCAACTCCTAACTGTACTAGGGTGTCCTCGCGGCTTCATAAACGGTAATTTGCTTTTCATGTTTGAACCAACGCTGCAGAAAAAAGGAGGTACAGAAAGACGGCATTCTAACATTATATCGGCTGGGTTCTTATTTCCACTTTGGAGACACTGAAGACAACGCACAACATTTCTATCACAGTCATCTGAGAAGCAGCTGGAGACTTGATGGCTGATTATGAGAAATTTAATCACTTTTGTCCTCATTCATTTCCCTTCCTTTTCTCTGCTACTTCTCTTATTCAAAAGGGCACTCTCTTAAAACAGGCTTTGGTGGTTAATGTAAATGTCTACATCAGATTAAGCATGGTGTAATCGCCTCACAGAAGCTAAGCTATTACTAAATAAGAGTCGTGTCCATACTGTTTAGAATCAAATTGGCAAAAACTCACATTGCCAAGGAAATAGTTAAACCTTGATGCACAAAGTGGCTCATCTGCTGGAGCAGGTGCACCAAAACTAGAGGCTGCAGCCAGCTCAGATTTGAATCCCAGGCTCTGGCTGTTTGAACTTCAGTTTACAAGGCAGTAATTCAGAATGTTACACTCTGATTCTTTGGTCACATGATAGTTAAATGTCTAATTCTGAATCACATTTTATATTAAGTAATTTTTTTTGAATCCCTGTAGGAGAGAAAAATTATTTTCATCTTAACTGGTTGTGTTTTATTTTTTTTATTTTTTATTTTTCCATACTCTGTGATGGATGGCTGCATTAGACAATTTGATTGGATGCATAAACATCTTACAGCTTGGATGTTCAGTATGCATGAAAGAGAAAAATATGCGTGTCTCTGTTGTGTACATGTGTTTGTTACCTTAGTAGGTAAGTTTAATCTCTGACCTTGCTGGGGCCAGTACTCCTTGTGGGGATCAAAGCTTGGTCCTAAAAAGGAAGAATTCCATTTATGGGTTCTTGTTAGGGTTAGAACTATGGTGTGAATTTAAAGTATTGTTAAGTTTAGGGTTAGGCATGAATTGATTATGGTTCAGCTTAAGTGTCTTGGTTAGGCTGTACTAATTGAATGGAACTAAATATCTTCATAAGAACGGCTGTGTGTGTGTTTATGGTATGTAGGAGAAATTACTGGTGTTGTTATTGCAAATTCTACAAGAAGAAAGACCATCTACTTGGCTGACTCCTGATCCTTATACTGCAATCAGCTCACTGGATAAGTTTAATCAGATTTGTTAGCCTGGCACCAATGTCTCTGCTTACCAGAGCAGAGAATGACTGTGTGTATGTGTCTGTGTGTGCGTGCTCAGTGTGATACGTGAATTATCACAGCTTATTCTCTCTGGGTTATAAAACTGGAGCATTACTGGAGTGTTGTATGTGAAAAATTCCTACCTCTGTTCCTGTGGTGCGAGTAGTACAAGGCAGGAAATCCTGGAAAGAGTGTATGTTCTCGTGTGCATGTGTGTGTTTGTGTGTTGTTAATGAAATACAACACTGCTGGTTCTTTTTTCCACTGCCAAATTTGTAGTAAATATCATCCGGTTCTCTCCCTCACACCATCTTCCCACTAATCCTTATTAGGTGTTGTTCCTATGTGGGCCGCCGTGGCAACGGACCCCAGGCCATCTCCATAGGAAAGAACTGTGACAAATTTGGCATTGTCGTGCACGAGCTCGGCCATGTCATAGGCTTCTGGCATGAACACACGCGACCTGATCGTGACGATCACGTGACCATAATCCGGGATAACATCCAACCAGGTGAGGCTCATTACTCAAGAGGCACCTGGGTCTCTGTTAGAATCCTTCCTCTGTAGACAGGAGATGAGACTTCCGTATTCCCACTCATGTCTGGGTTTGAGTGAGTGTGAATGAGCCTTTTAATGACTGTGAAGTCTCTTCAGACCTACTTCTCTGCGCTGCAATCCAATCTGACATGTGTTACATCAAATTATAAAGCAGTGTCTCAGAGCTGACCCAAGGTTTTATTTAGAAGCTTTCAACTTCTTCTGTTTTGATAAATGCCCTTAAGGTAGACTTAATCATTTAAAAGCTAATTTTGGCGTTCTGTGTTTGAAAAGATTTTTATGTGCACATTCGAAAAGACAGTTAATGATTGCACTCTTCAGATACGTAATGAAAATAAAGCCTAAGATGCTGCTATGTGTGCTCGAGTGATGAATCTCTGTGCATGTTGTTCAAACCAGGTCAGGAGTACAACTTCCTGAAGATGGAGCCAGGAGAGGTGAACTCTCTCGGGGAACCTTATGATTTTGATAGCATCATGCACTACGCCAGAAACACCTTCTCACGGTAATCTGAGGCAACATCTTGTATGCTGAATTTACAGGATTAAAAGTACAGCCTGCTCTGTAATTTCTGGAAACATTGACTCTGATGTTGTGTTTTATTGGTGGTTGTCTGTGTTGGTGCTTGGATTTATTGTTTGTGGTTGGAACTGCTGGGGAGAGCTACCACTGACTTTCATCACCCTTTTTTTAATCACCCATGCTGAAAATGATTTCACAGAGGACTGCCATCTTGTATTTTCCATGGCAAGTGTTTTTAACAACACATTTTAATTACTCTTTTATAGTAATAGTCTAATAACACTCTAACAAAAGTGTAAAATTGAGTGGGTCTTTATCGCCAAGAGACAATGAGGTTTCAGCAGACTTGCAAAACCATAAGTGGTGACGCTGGTAGACTTAGCAGACTGTGCAAGACTTCGATACGTGAAGAAATGCTGAGATTCTCTGTCACTCGGATAACTGGTTATTATGATGGCTTTATTTTTTTGGACTGTAATTTTGACCTTTTTTAGCCTTGAAGATGATATGCAACAAAGGGCTCGTGTTGAATTTGAGTTGTGGGTCGTGTACTAAACAAGCTGAGCTACAGGGGTGGGTCTTAAAAAATGTGTGCAAATAAACTTTCTTACAAGTTCTATAAAAGCCAAATATCAGATGAAAGTCTAATCATTATTTTCATCTTCTGAGCAGCTAAATTTACCTTTCTGACTTATGCTCATGTTGACTTTTCCAGTTGTAGCACATCTGCTGCTGCAGAAACTGGAAGTGATCACGCGATGCTGTAAAATGGATGGGATGGTTATAGCATTAAGGAATCTTTTTCTGTTTTCTTTTATGCATCTACACACCCGCCACTATGAATTTAGAAAAAGAGAATAGTGACTGAGTCATTTTACATGCTTTCAACATTTTGGTGCTTTTTGTTTTTGTTTTGTTTTTATCAGTGCCATACCCACTTTCATAAGACATTTCACAGTCAACTCAAACATGCAGAAAATAACAAACCACCGGGGTGAACAGAGTTCGCCTGGAGGCTGTTACTTTTTGAAAGAAGAGATTGTTCTTTGATTGTAATGAGTTTTGATGACACATTTATGTGCTGTAATGCCATATTTAATGTCTGCTCTCTCCCTTGAAGCGGCATGTTCCTCGACACCATCCTTCCATCCAGAGATGAAAACGGGGTCAGGCCTGCTATTGGCCAGCGGACGAGGCTCAGCAAAGGAGACATTGCACAGGCAAGGAAGCTGTATAGATGTCCAGGTACTGATATACTTACTATGATGCCATAATTCTTGTGATGGAGAGTGTGTGTGCATTTTTACAAGATAAAAAAGTGACCAATATTTATTTGCTTGTATTTTTGCCATAAAATTGGTCCATTCTGTCCACCTTCAAAGGGACAGAGATGAAGTTAAGTCATTTGTTTTTCCATGTGAAGTTTCTTCAATATTTTTCAGTCTCACTCATGTCTCGCTCCCTTTCTCTTTCTCTCACACACACATATAAGGACAAAAACACATTCCTCGACACAATTCTTGTGCACACCCGTGTTGTTCTGACGTTCCTCTGGTCCCCTGCGAGCCGTTCTGACGTGATCTGGATCTGCTCTCACTGAGCTGTGCAGTAATGTCAGAAAGGTTTATGATCGCAAATGGTGCCATTGATTAGCGGCCCACACACACACACACACACACACACACTGTTACAAGCCAAAGACCAAGAGATGATATGAGGCAAGCAAATTAAGTAATATCTTCTTGTCGTCATACATAAGCTTTACATATCAGAAAAACAACAAAGAAAAATCATTTGAGACCTATACCAGGCCTTGATACTGTGAAAAGACAACTTCAGATGAAAATCAGTGCACAATATATTAGAGTTTGTCAAGAATAAAAATGAAGCCAAAATTCAAAAGCAGCGTATGAAAAACGTAAATACACTCCTACTTCTTCCAGAGAAAGCAGTCAGGTGTGACCACCTTTATAGATGCAGAGATTTTGTCAATTTTCTCATCTGGACCATTCAGATGTGTGATCTGCCAAGGAGGAAAGACATCAAGAAAGATATTAGAGAAGAAATTGTTTCTGCTCATCAATCTGGGAAGAGTTATAAAGCCCTTTCTGAACAATTTGGACTCATCACAGTTAGGAAAGACTGAACAAGAATGTTTGTAAGGATTACCAAGAAAAGCTTCTTCTCCCCGTTGGGCGCATGGCAGCACACATTCACTCTGCAAGATGTCTCTGAAAACATAAAACTTCTGGAAAAAATAACATCCTTTAGACAGATGAGACCAAAGTGGAGATGTTGCTCAGAACTCACAGTATTTCTGCATACACATTTAAAACCAGTCAAACAAAGTAGTGGAAGGGTGATGATTTGGACTTGGGTTGCAGTCACTGAGTTTACCACAAATTTTACATTACTGTAGAGAGAAAAGGCCTCTTATTTGACTCGTGTCAAATGTGAAGCCATCCATCAAGCAGCTGAAGCTCGGCTGAAACGGAAAGCTAACAGGACGATAATCACAATAACTGTGGCAGGACCTGAAGAGAGCTGTGCATTATATCAATGCCATTAAACCTCCTTGGACTGAAGCACTGTTGTGAAGAAGAACGGGCTAAAATTCCTCTATAATGGTGCAAGAGATTGATACTTTTAAATAGAAAACAGCTACTTCAAGTTACTGCTTCTAAATGTGGCTCTACAAGGTCATGAGTCAAAGGATGTGCTCAGTTTTCACACTCCACGTCTTCATTTTCACTTCGTATTGGAGAAAGATATAGTGACGTTATGTTATTGGTTACGCATTGTTTTCCATCTGAGGTTGTATTTATCTAATTTTAAGACCCAGCAAAGACCAGGTGATGTATTTATGGGTGTTATCATTATTTAATGATAACTAAAATCTTAAAATTAAAAGAGGGTGTGTGCTTCATTGTTCACACAACCACATAAAGTGTCTCTTTATATCATTAAATAGTTTTTTCTAAATCAGTTTGAAATGGGGAATGACCAAAACTGTGTTAGCTATTCCCAGCTGGACATAGATACAGCTTCAACCGTATAAGGTCATATTTAAGCAATACCATACTCGCTGACAGATGAACAGAGCCCCCAGGGCATTGTGGGGGAAATCAGCATGCATGATGGGATAGGAGGGGCACATTTGGCTAACCTCCTTTTGTGTGTGTGTGAGAGAGAGAGAATGAAGGAGAACGAGTGTGATATTGTCTCACAGTTATCCATGAATGCTCATTAAGCTGATGAGATATATCTTTCTGACATTTATATATGTTTCCAAAGACATGACTCTACTATTGGGTAATTGGTGACAGAGCACACTGAAAAACAAGCATGCACAATGTAGCTCCTTTCATGCAAAACTGAAAGAAGCCAAAAGCAACATGAAGCACAAATTTATTTTGCAGGATAATTATAAATGATTTGCTAGTTTCTGAATTAGAAATACATGTGTGTCAGTTTCTGCATTGAAACAAAAGTCTATGTTCTAGTAAATATACAGCTAGAAAATAAAATGATTTCCTTCAGATTGAGAACAGTAATAGACAGATAACCATGAATTAATTACTAACTTATAAATGACTTGCCATTAGTGCTCAGCTTCAAGACTTATCACATGCATGTTTGTGTGTATTTCAGCATGTGGGGAAACACTCCAAGAGTCGACCGGCAACTTCTCATCTCCCGGTTACCCCAATGGATACCCTTCATACACGCACTGTGTCTGGAGAATATCTGTTACACCTGGAGAAAAGGTACACACACAGTCGGCAGCACCCTGAAGTGAAGTGAATGTGCACACATAGCCAATAAAAATAAGAGGCTGCTGACAGAGAGACTGTGTATTGATAAAGTCTTATACTGTACCACTGTCTTCCTTTTCTCTGCCTCCCCCAAAGGTGCTCTCACAAGTTCAGAGCCCTGTACTAAAAGTATTAAATATCTTTTTTTTCTCTCTGCTTTATTTATTTATAAATTTTTCTCCAGATTGTTCTCAACTTCACCACTATGGATCTGTATAAAAGCAGTCTGTGCTGGTATGACTACATTGAGGTCCGGGATGGATACTGGAGGAAAGCTTCGCTTCTTGGTAAGATCAAGACACCTACGATGTGGACAGGTCGGCCCTGGTTACTGTTCGCCTTCAGCCTATTTTTATTAGCTTTTATTATATTAAACATTTATTGCAAACTTTAACACTCATTCTTTTAGCTGGAGAGGAGTCAAGATTTTCTCTGTCCCTAGATACACTCTTAAGACAAATTTGGATTTAAATGGCAATAAAATACTTTCTGATGTCATCCAAACATACTGAAATATGCTCCACCACAACCTGAAGAGGAAAAGGAGGTATTGATGGATGGATATTAGCAATGTTGGCAGGTACCATAAGGCTGTGTTAAGGTTGGCAATTAATAAGTATATATATGTAAAAATAACAAATGTTAGTGAGAAGATCAAGTCTAAGCCAGCAAATACATGTGCTGGCTTTGACTGCAGGTGAAGGCTGATGAGACTCAAATCCACTCCACAGCTGTTTGTACTCCACTGAGGGAGAATTTTATAGCTCAAAAATTGCTTAAGATGAAATGATCTCATCTCTTTTGACTTACTGATTACATGGTAAATAGTGGTATTCTAACACATATTTTTAGGTTTTCTAAGTTTTATGTTTTCACTTTGTGTCATGTGGAGTATGAAAAGTAGGCCAAAAGACTTTGCTTTGCAAAATAACTCGTAGTAGGATCACTTCTTTGCCACCTTCAGTGATCAAACAGATGTTTCGTTGTTTGACTCGTGGTGATTGGTGTACACTGACTCTCGAGTGGGAGTAGTGATATTACATTTCCACTGTTGTGTCACATCATGTTTCAAACACAGCGTTTCCCCTTTTGTCAGCATGATTTACTTCATTTGCGTGTGTGCGTGTGTGTGTGTTTTGCAGGCAGGTTTTGTGGAGACAAAATTCCTGAGGTTTTGATTTCGACTGATAGCAGAATGTGGATCGAGTTCCGCAGCAGCAGCAACTGGGTGGGGAAAGGCTTCGCTGCTGTTTACGAAGGTAACGTCTCCAATCACTGATCAATATATATTAATAAAAAAAAGTAAAAAGTGCACAAATACATAATACTCTAGTGGTTTTAAAGTCACTCTATGGTCACAAAGCAGAATTTGATAACCTTGTGACTTTTGCAAGAAGTTTTCTTGGTCGCTTTTATTATTCATGGTGTACACAGAATGTGTTTCAGGTGCGTCTGTGGTCAGTGCAGTTGATGCTAATTCATCCTGTCTCTGTCTGGTGTCTCACTCTGCTCTTCTCTTGTGCAGCAATCTGTGGAGGGGAAATCACCAAGGACTCTGGCCAGATTCAGTCTCCCAACTACCCCGATGACTACAGACCCTCCAAAGAGTGTGTGTGGAGGATCACTGTGACGGAGGGATACAACGTCGGGCTCAGCTTCCAGGCCTTTGAGGTGACACACCCACCCTATCCACCCCACCCCACCCTTTGTGTCTGGGTGTGTTAGTGTGTCTCCCCCTTTTGCACATAGCTTAGGAATGTCTGGGTCAAATTTCATGCTTGTGTAGTTGATAGAAAGTTAATAAAAGTAGTGATGCGTGTATGTGTATGTGTGTGTGTGTGTGTGTGTGTGTGTGTGTGTGTGTGTGTGTGTGTGGTTGTGTGGTTGTGTGGTTGCACAGAGGTATAAAGCCTGTAGCTGAGGTTTCTGTAATTACAATGTTGAAACACTGTTACACCACTAAATGAATCTGGCTGTCATATATACAAAATTAACATTTTGAGAATCACATTCTATTCACTTGTATTCTATTCTATTCTATTCTATTCTAGTCTATTCTACTTTTCTTTGTTTGGTTCTGTATCCACGGCTGTTTAGGATTTGAGAACAGGATACTGTGCAACAATTCATACTTGTTCCCAGGGGTGTAATGCCATTTGTTAAAGCACCTGAACACACCCAAAACACTCGGCATGCATTCATAAAAGTGCACCAGTCGTCAGCTTTGTCACACCATTATCTAAGCCCTTATTGTTCATATGATAATCTGATCTACTGCAGTTCATCTGAGGATCTACATGGTGCTTCAATACCTTGCAGACAACAATAGTTGATTATCATCTCATTACCTGTCCTGCAATCTATAGACCAAAGAAATCTATGAGCAAAAGAAACTTACAAAGTTGTATTAACTATTTAAAAGGGTTCCCTTTCTTCTTGTGTGTGGACAATAGGAGATACAGCTTCATAGAACTGTTTTTATGAGGTCTTTTTAGCTCCTGCTTCAGAGTAGGAGCTTAACTGGAGTGAAGGGAACCATCTGCGTTGCAACTGCAGGTTGATTGTCAATTGTACAGTAATTTGTCCAGACTACTTAGGTGTACAGTCATACACTGGAAAAAAGAGTCAATATCTATAAAAGGTAGGTATGTAAACCACAACTATAGTTCTTAGTGTTATTCTGATGTTAAAAAAACAAACAAAAAAAAACTAAAGGAAGCACTGAGGAATGGCCCAGCCATGAAGCCAATACTTTGTTGAGCTGAGACGGAGGAATTAAAATGAGATTTTCACTCTCCAGCTGGCTATTGTGTCACTTCAGAGTTCCTATGTTCAGAGAACTCCCCCTCTTCCCCTTACCCAAGATTATGTTGTAATTTGGGGAGCCCCGGTCCTTACAACCCTCAGAGAGCCCTTAGACATGTTTTACCAGAATGTGCCTTAGAAAATGACATAAGTGTCTATGATGAACAACAGTGCCTGTGCATGAATTATTATTGATCCAACTAAACATGGCTTAAAAATAATAATAAAAATAATTTTCAATATATTACATTTTTCCATATTTTACTAATTATTGAACTTTAAAAATTAAAGGAATCTTGTCCCTAATAGTGTACACCTGTAGGAAAAATCCATGCATGTAATGATTTATTGATCACTACTGTAGATAAAATGGTTAACTAAAATCATGAAACAGAAACATCCACACAGCTGTGATGGAGTGAAGGACTCTGAGGACAGCTGCTGCGTAACAAATGATGCAAGTGTAAAACTGTCTGGACAGCCCACTGGTCTTTGGGGAACCGTACAGACTGTTAGCTGATATTATGACTGCAATAGTCCTCTCTCTTTGGGGGATAAGTCTGAGTAGGTGTAGATATCGCTGCTGTTGTATCCAATACATAAATGTGCTCACCATCATTCCTTTGGAGATGCTCATGAGTCTTGGTGTTTGTAACTTCATGAGGAAGGAAAGACCTGTTAGCGTTGAAACTCCACCTTTTGATAACATCTCATTAAACCTGCATTGCAGCCAGTATTTCTCCCTTTAATGGCTACACTGAAAAGTCTTACCTCAGATATCTTAAGCAAACACAGTGTTTTTTAACCTAATGGTTTGACAGACTCCACGAAGAAAATTAGGACAGAGCAATTTTCAAAACTACACACCGTCATGTGCTTCTTTCCATGTTTTGGACATTAATCACAAAGCACTGCCGATCATAAATTTAAGGTAGAAAGTGCTACACTTAAAGGCAGGATAAGTGATTTCTGGATGACGTCATTTGTGTTTATTTGAAACAAAACATCAACAAAACATGGAGGACTACCTCACTTCTTTTTTTCTCCACTTCCCTCCAAGAAAGAACGACACATCCTGGACTTGTCCGAGCTTCTCCCTTTCCCCCCTTTTCATGTACTCAACCTCAACTCTTCCCCCTTTCAGTGATTGGAGCTGTGTATGGTTTGACAGCAGTCCTCTCTCACACTTGTCCCAATTTACTATGCAAGGGCTGGTTATGAAGACAATTTTTCTTATTTATTTATTTATTTATTTTACAACATGCTTACATGATGGACAGTTAGTGGATAGTGAGGATATACTTACTGAATGACAAAAAGTGGTCCAGGTTAGAAACTGCATACTCTACCTTTAATAGGAAATAAGTATAACCTTCTAAAAACTGCACCTAAAACCAACTAAACAACCAACTTCAAATAATTGCTGTTAAAGGTAGATCTACAAGTTATTGATCATGTGGTATTTAATATTGGTCATATGATTTATATGTCAGGACATCTTAGAGAAATCATCTGGTTTTTATTTGGTCTCTTAGTAAAGTAAATACAACCTCAGATGATCACCAACACGACATATTACACAATCTCACTATTTGTCTTGCAAAAATTATGTCAGTTCTGTGAAACTAGCTGTGAGTTTGCATCTTTCATGACTGTTGCTGTAGATCGAGAGACATGACAGCTGTGCATACGACTACCTGGAGGTCCGGGATGGCCCGCTCGAAACAAGCCCTCTGATTGGTCGATTCTGTGGCTACGACAAACCTGAGGATGTGCGCTCAACTTCACACACTCTGTGGATGAAGTTCGTCTCAGATGGGACAGTGAACAAGGCGGGCTTCGCTGCCAACTTTTTTAAAGGTCTGTCAGTCTGTCAGTTGTTTGTTTCTTTTCTCTTTTTTTACACGCCTTTTCAACAAAGCATTTTTCATGTGCTCTTTTACTGGTGTTTTTCAGAGGAAGATGAGTGTGCCAAGCCAGACAATGGTGGATGTGAACAGAGGTGTGTAAACACTCTTGGCAGCTTCAAGTGTGCCTGTGATCCTGGATACGAGCTGGCCCCTGACAAGAAGAGCTGTGAAGGTAACAGTGAGTGTGCATGCCTGTCTCTGTGTATGTTTCTATTAGCATTCCTGTGTGAGGTGTTTTGTGTTTCTGTAGGATGTGAGTAACTCAAAAGAGGAAAAAAAAAAAAAAGATCCGAACTGCCTTCATCAACAGGAAAAAACACACAAAGCACAAAGCCACATGCCTTGTTGTTCCAATGCCACACATGCCGTTAAGGTCCTGTAATCCCACAAAATAGATTGACTTTGTGTAATGACCCACATACTGAAGCAAATGAACAAACCACTTCTGAGGTAGATAGAGAGAAAGCTGTGCTGGTAAAATGTCTGAATTCTGGGTTTTATTAAGAGGCACACTGAAAACACATTCAGAAAAAGTTGTGGGAAATTTAAGTACAAAATTGATTTATTAGCAAAAACAAACAAACATAAATCTTTATATGCAATTACTCTTCAAAAACATGAAATATTCATGGAATTTACATATGTAAAAAGGATGAAACAAAGTAAAACACAATTTTAAAAAATGGAGCTTTCACTGGTACTTTCGTATGAAAGAGTTGTAAGAGGCTAGAGGAAGTTCAGAGACAGACAGACAGGTATTGTCTGTAAATATTATACATTATGTAACATTGCTTTTTTCCCATTGAAACAACAGCCATTAGACGCAGTGAAACGACGGCAGGCTTTTAAAAATGAGGGTATTCACATTCAAACTGTAGCACGGATTATGGAATTATAATGCTTTAATATGTGACACACATTTTTTTAAGAGGCCCTTGTATTAAAATGTTCATTTTTAATACTTTGTGAAACACTCTTTGTACAGACATGTCCACAAGTCAGTACCCTGCCTTTCAATCCAATTCCATGTTCTTTTGTTTGGTTTTGTTTTGGTTTGTGTGTGTGTGTATGTGTGTAAAAACACACTAAAAAAATAATCTAATCATAGTGGATTTTAGTATTCGGAAGATCAAGTTTCAGACAGACAGAAACTTACATCTTTTTTTTTTTTAACTGCACCACTAATATAACAAAAATGAAGCCAAAAAGAAAAATGATCTGATAATACTCATTTCCAGTATGATTTTATCAGTCTTTCATATGGTCCATTCTTCTTGACAACACTGAGGTTTTAAGCATCTGCTTGTGCATCACTTTTTAGTTGGGTTGAGGCTTGACCTTTTACTAGGTTATTCTAAAACCCTGATTATTATTTTTTTTTTAAACTTCCTGTTCTGCTTTAGATCTTCGTCCTGATGCATGACCCAACATGGGCCAAGCTTTAACTGTAGGACAAATCCTCACATCTGCTTCTCTGGTATACAACGGACTTCATGGTCCACTCAGTAACTGCTGCGTGCCAAAGTCCTGTGGCTGCAAAACAACCCAAAATCATTGCTCCTCCTTTGGCATGTTTGACAGTGGGTATGAGGTGTCTCTGTTGAAATGCTGTGTTTGAGTTTTGCCAAACATGGCGGCAGGCGTTGAGGTCAGACAACTCCAGTTTGCTCTCATCTCTTCATTGGACATTGTTCCAGAAGTCTTGTGGTTTGTTCAGATGCAGCTTTGCAAACCTCAATCATGCTTTCGGGTTCTTTCTTTCTTCTTCTTCTTTTTTTAATGCAGAAGAACCCTGGCAACCCTTCCAAACAAATACTTCTCATTCAGTCTTCTCCTGTTTGTCCTGTCATCGACTTTAATGCCCAGCATGCTCAGTGAGGCCTTTGGGGTCGGAAATGGAGCTTTTTTTAAAAATATTTCTCTGAGAGTTGCACAGACTGACCTTGGAGTAAATTTTCTGGGGTGTCTAAATGGTTTTATAGCCCTTTCCAGACTGATGAGCAGCAACAGTTACTTTTCTAGAACCTGATTTATACTTCTATGCCAGGTGTGAACCAGATGGCGCAGGGATAGTCGCGTCGATGCCGGCCACAAGAAATATCATAGGTCCACTTGGTAGCATTGTGCTTCCCTCTACGTGTTTCCGGCTACTTCACCACTGTTTTCAGAACAGACAGCGAGAGAAAAGGAGCAGATTGAAGAGCAACTTATTAAAGAAGTCTGAAAGTATATGTAGTTATTCCATAAATCGGCTCCACAATACAGAGATAGCCGGATGCTTCTTAGTTTTTGGAGGGAAATTGTAACAAACTTTGGTCTGGACGTCACAGACAATAAGAAGTGGAAAAATACAAGAAACAAATACGTTCACCTCAGGAAAAAGAAAAGTTCAACAGGGCTTATCATCATTATAATTAATTTTGATGAAAGGAATTCCTTTGTAATTGCACCGCCAACCTGGAGCTGGCAGGGTGGATTCTTTTGTGCAATAAGAGGCTTTCTTTCGTTTCCTTTTTCATAACTGACTTAAACTGCTTTTTTTTGAGTCAGTTATAGTTGAACACCTCTACACTGAATGCCAGGGTTCAAAAGATGTTATACCTACGTGTATATGCTGCCCTTGTCCAATTTTCACCCTGAAACTTCCATATAACACCAGTTCCCTCAGTTTGTGTCAGCTGTCAGATATTTTATGCATTTGTTTTGGATTTTTTTGCAGCGGCATGTGGTGGTCTCCTGTCCAAGTTAAATGGGACCATCAGCACTCCTGGCTGGCCCAAAGAATATCCACCCAACAAGAACTGCGTGTGGCAGGTGGTCGCTCCCACTCATTATCGCATCTCCATGCAGTTTGAGGCCTTTGAGCTGGAGGGCAATGAGGTGAGCATGTCCGTGTGCTTGGCTCCCACGTTTGTATGTTACTAAACATGGCAGCCACCTTTTTGGGTGTGTGTTGCAAGAGCCTTATGAGTATTTGTGTGTTTAGGTGTGTAAATACGATTATGTGGAGGTACGAAGCGGCCTCTCATCTGACTCTAAGCTCCATGGTAAATACTGCGGAACTGAGGTCCCCGAGGTCATCACCTCACAGTACAACAACATGAGGATCGAGTTCAAGTCGGACAACACTGTCTCCAAGAAGGGCTTCAAAGCTCATTTCTTCTCAGGTAAAGAGTCTTGTGCCACATACGTGTCTTATTCTCAGAGCAATGCAGACTCACTGTCTTTTAACCAAATTGTGGACACCCAGAGAGTACAGACAGACATGTGAGAGGTGAAATATGGTGCAGGAGTGGTTTGTGGTTTTTGACTCTTGATACCACTGGAATTCATTGAAACAGCCAGAACCTCAAGCTGAGCTCAGCACCTATCCTCCTCTGAACTTTGCAACTTTTGAAGCTTAATGGGTTTTGAGTGTTTATATTTATCAGACACATTTTTTCAGAGTATCAGCCTCAATATGTGATTCATACACAGAAAACACAGCTAGTATTTCTCAGATTTGCAAAAGCATTTGTATTTGTTTATTCAGAATATTGCCCAATCTAATGCATTTTTAGAAGTGAATTTTGGCATATTTAATCATAATAATTTGATTTTTAGCTTCCTGTCATTAAAGGATATTAAGGTTTAATGGGAACCTATATTATCAAAGTCCTTAAGTTGTGATTGACCCTCACAGCTACCTACTGCTTTGTTATTGAATATTAATAATATCTATAGCAAAGAAAACATTTTCTTTGGTTAAAGATTGTGAAAACAGGGACTTGTAAGAATATTACCAATCCCACAAGCCTGAATGCATGGATCTCTAAGGGTGACTGCTTGATGCTTTAGTATTTGGAGAAATATGAATATGTATGTGTAGGTGTTTGAACATTTGTCTTATCTGTCATGCTGTGTCTCTTGAGCCTCCACCCGTGCTGCGTTCTCCTGCACCCATCCTTCGCTCTGCCCTCTCTCCCTCAGACAGACTGGCACTGTGTCAGGAGCGTATGTTTGTGTTTGAGTCATGCCAGGATATAAAGCGCGGCTGTTCTCGGAGGTGTGGCCTCATCAACAACAGGCTGACAACCTCGTCAAAGGTCAGAGGTAACATGGCCTCGCAATCGGGTCACCGATTGGCTCTGTTCCACCATGTAATATGAGGAAAATGGATGGATCTTGTTGCAGCAGTATGGATCCTCGTGTAATCCATTCTCCTCCAATGGGAAACGTCACCCATTCTTACTTATGCTACTAAATATCAATCAAGCTTGAGCGATAACTCAAAAGTCTTGTTACTCTGGAATCACAGTGTGATTGGATGATGTTGCCATGGCATCATTCCAACTGTTTCTGCCATCTGAATGAATGATTCCATGCAAGCTAAAAGTACAAAAACAACAACAATAAATTTTATTTTTGCATTGTGTAGTGGAAAAGCAGGCTCTTTTAATGCAAAATTCAAAAATCTGTGTTTAAAATGTGATCTTTATTACTCTTATTGAGTTTTAAATACCTGAAAAATTCAGTAATGTAATTATTCGGCTTAATTTTGTTTTGTTTACGTCCATTTGCCAAGTATCACCTTTCTTCTACTCAACATCTTGAGAAAAAAATAAAAAAATTCAAAATTTGACGGCATCAGCACTTCTTGAAAAAGTTGGGACAGGTTGATGTTTGCATTTAGAAACAGTCCAAATATATCTGGGAACTGAAGAGACCATTAGAAAAGACAGTTGTCTCATTCTTGTCTGATAAAGGATTTAAACTGCTGAACAGTTCTTGGTCTTCTTTTTTTGTATTCTCCATTTAAAGATTTGCCAAAAGTTTTTAATTGGTGAAAAGTCTGGACTGCAGGCGGTCCAGCACCTAGACTCCTCTATTAGCTATGCTGTTGTAGTCCATGCAGCGTGCAGCTTTGATTTTTCTTATTTCTCTTGTCAAAGGAGCACATGGTGTTACATGATATGGTTCAAAATTTAGAACTTTGTTAACCCTAAAACCTGTACATACCTTTGATGTTTCCTTTCTAGATATGAAAACAGTCCATTTCATAAGGATTAATGTGCCTCCATACCATCACAGATGCTGGCTTTTGAAGTCAGCACTAACAACAAGCTGGATGATTGAGAAGACAAAACAAAACATCTCTGGCTTCCAAAAAGGATTTAAAATTTAGATTTGTCTTAGACCTAGTGGTTAGCAGAGCAAGTGATCTTCACAGCAATAAAGTTCCTGGTTTAACTCTCAGGCATTTGCATGTTCTCCTTGTACTTGCAAGGGTTTTCTCCCCGCTATCCGGCCTCCTCCTCCCACACTCCAAAACCATGTTGACTGATGAATCTAAATTGCCCGTAGTATGTCGATGGTTATTTGTCTATATGTGGCCCTGCGATGGACTGGCGACCTGTCTTGGCTCTACCCCTTTTGCCTGTACTGAGCTGGGATAGGCTCCAGCAGACCCCTGTGACCCTGCATAAGATTAAGCGGGTATAGAAAATGAATGAAAGAAGGATTTGTCTGACCACAGGACAGTTTTCCACTTTGACTCAGACTATTTTAAATTAGTTTTGGACCACAGAAGACAGTGGCATATCTGTTCACATGGCTTCTTGCTTTCATGATAGACCTTCAACCTGCTTTCACCTAAGTAGTGATTTTAATGACAGAAACATGTCAGTTTTTAATGCACTGCCTCCGGCAGGACTGAAGATCATGGGAATACATTACTGATTTTCTGAATCTTTTGATGACATTATGTACGGTAGATAGTGCAACATTCAAAGTATTTAGAATTTTATACTACAAAACATAATTTCTCAGTTTGTACACATTGGTTTTTGCAGATTAGTGAGTTTTTGATTCTTTAAGATACTCTTTTTATATCCAGTAATGATTCTGACCGGTTGGAAAGTAGCCTAATTAGCTGCAAGATGTTCCTACAATTGTCTCTTTTTAGCCACACTGACTTTTTCAGCCTTTTGTTGCCCATGTCCCAGCTGATTTGAGATGTGTTACTCCAATTAAATTGAAAATAAGCCAATATTTTTAAAGAAATTTTAAAATGTCTCACTTTCAACACTTAATACATTTTCTTTGTTCTATTGGGAATAAAATATTGGTTTAATAGATTTGCAAATGATTGCATTCCAGCTTTTTTTCCTCTTTTTTTTTTTTTGGGAACTGGGGTTACAGACAAACCGTTAAAATTTAGCTACCTGCAGAGCACCTGTATCTCCCAGCTCAGTGGAGCGTGGTTCCTCGGGGGAGTGACTCAGATACCGATAATGTCTGCTCATCTGTATCTGTTCAAAGTTGGTGTGTGTCTCAGCTGTTGTCAGAAGCTTCCAGGGATAGCTTTTGGTTGGCAAAAAGCCAGCAGCTTTAGGGAGGTTCCTCCAGCCTCCCACATACTACTAATCCATGTGAATCCGTGCATGTGCTTGTGAGTGTGTGTGGACATTTTGTGCTTGACCTGAAGACGGCTACAATGAACACTGCGCAGCATCCACCGCAAAGCTTCTTAGCCAGTGATAGGGTGAGACTGAGCCTACAATAGCACTGTAATACGACATCAGACACACACACACACACACACACACATGCACACGCACAGATAAAGAGAGACAGAAGAGGACTTAGAAGTTTCATTAAATTGCGCTCTAGCTGTGTTGAGGTGAAAGTCAGCGTCTGTGTCTAATCTCACACCTCTTTACAGGAATCTGGATCTCCCTCCCAGGCAAAAACACATTAAGACACTCTGCTGTCTCCCCCACACTGGATCGCCTGTTTTCCTGTGTGGTCACTGTTCCCTCCCGAGCTCTTTTTATCTATCAACGTGGCATCCCCACACGGTGTGATCCTTCCCTGCTCCTTCCACCTCCACCCCAGCTTTTAGAGGTGAAGCCCAGCGGTCAGAAGAAGACATAAATTAGAGGATGAGGGAGACAAAATTATTGAGTGGAGAGACACAAACACTCTGTCTATTGCTATTTTAAGATTTTGTTTTTAACACTTCACTGCTCCATCAATCAAAAAAAAAAAAGAAAAAGAAAATATAATTTACCAACTATGTCAGTCTAAATTTTAAAGGTACGTGAATACAATGTTTATATAGACCTGTAGGTTGTTAAAATATAAGATAGTTCTGAACTCATTCAACATTGCATTTACATGCATGCAGTACAATTGCACTGATATAAAAAGCAATGTGAAACCACATTTTACTTACACCCCAAAGACATTGCTGTGGAAGAAGAACGTACTGGTATTGGACTGTTTGATGCTGTTTCTGGGCATAAAAATTAAGCCAATGCAGGTGTCAGTTTTATTGTGAAGACAGGACTGAGACTCAAGTCAGATTTTGCGGTTTCTCCTCAGTTGTTTGAATGAACGTGTTCACCTGATCCAGCAGTGGTACCCTTATCTACGGTGAGCACAGCTGATCTGAAATCAGTTGTTACCATCACAGATATTTCAGTGTTAACACACAGGTGCTATGATTTATACTTCTTCTTTGTCTATTCATACAACCCTTTGCTTCATGAATAGACTTATATTTACATGCATTATGCTTTCTTTATCTGCAGTCTTAAATTATTTAGATGTTACTCTGGTAACATCTGAAGTTTTGAAAGCTCAGATGAATTTGTTTTTTCTGACCATCCTGTAGGGCTTCAACTCTCAGCCTAACGACAAAAAGTTTAACTTGACAGCTGAACAATGTTCTGTCTGAGCATGTTAATGTTTTCACCACTTCTGCCACTTTCCCTCACTTCACTGACCTGTCGAGTTGAATTTTCTCCCCATCACATCCCCTTGTTTTGGGCCTCTTTCTGTTCGTCTCTCTTTCTCTTCCCTCCCTCCACCTCCTGTCTGATGTTTCCACGTAAGTGATGTGTTGCATGTGTATCTCTCACAGACAAAGATGAGTGCAGCAAGGACAACGGCGCCTGCCAGCACGAGTGCATCAACACAGTGGGCTCTTACGTTTGTCAGTGTCGCCATGGCTTTGTACTGCATGAGAACAAACATGACTGTAAGGAAGGTGGGTTCCACATGCAGTCACATCCCCCCACACACACAGACTGGAGTAAAAGCACCGAAGTGCATCTGCATGTTGTTAAATCAACCATGCAAGCTCTTCATAACAACTGTTACTGTCAATTCTTGCAGGTCATATCTCATGTATCCACATTGTCATGAACACAGGATGGTCATTTATGACTGAAGGAAGCTTTCTTTTTTAATACGTATTTGTACATTTAAAGTCTGCAATTAGAGCTGTCGACCTGAGGCTTAAAACTAAGACATAGGGAGACTAAGACCTAGTCCCAATTTCCCACCTTGGCCCTATCATTCGTCTGCTTTATTTATTTTTTGGGAGCGATCAAAAGTCACTGATCATCTAAGTGTCCAAATGCTTCTTTTATGGGCCAAATGGAAGAATTTGGACCCATATTACATGGAACTACATTAGACCTAGCTTGAACTTTTTCTGATGGACCCTGCTTCCTGCCTAATGTGGTAATTGTTGCTGGGCACCATAATTTTGGACATAGACTCATTCTGTACAACAGTCTGCATGTTTTAGATGTGTCTCTGCTTCACCACACTCAACTCAAAGGAATGGCTCACCCTCAGCTTGTCATCAATGTCTGCAGCTAGAGATGAATTTTAATCAGGCATGTTTGAGCAAGGAAACATTAAAATATGCATCACAGTGGTTATTGAAGACCTAGACTGGGAAACACTGCTATATGACTTCAAAATACCTTGTAGAACTACTTTGGACCCATCTAGGATGAGTCTTTTAGAAAGTACTTACTTTTATAGGCACACTGTGCAACCATACCAATCCAGATCAAATATGGGCAGTATAAGACAAGAAACTTGATGTCTCAGCCCCTGAGGTAAGATTCAGCGCTGCTCCACTCGGAACATTTCATGTTCACAACAGTGAATGTAGAAATGCAGTGCAGTGACACTGCTGTGGAAAAACTTGCACTGTAACTTTTGTATAAATATTAGCAAACATTAACAACAATAATTAAGCCTACTTACCAAAGTAAAACAAAGCATTGCCAGTGCTGCATCATAATTTATTCCTTCATTTGCCAACGCCAATGTTGAACCTCATTTTGCTTCTCCTTTTAAATTGCCCCCCCTGTTTGACTCCAGGTGTGTTTTTCTATGGTTGCATGTTCAGAACATGAATGAAAAAAGAAAAAAAAACAAACAATGAAAATGGGTAAAAGAATGGATTGTTTTGTAATTAAAGTAGATACCAGCTCCAATTGAGCTATGGCTTGTTGTGTTTCATTGAAAGCTTAGAACGTCTCCTCTTTTCTCTGCGGGATTCCCGTCCTCATGGTGACGCCAGCCACTTCTTTGCTCAGTCTGTTGTGATTGTAGCTCTAATGGGGATTCCTCCAATGGCCCCAGATATTTTGCATTACTAAGACAACGATTAGCAGTCATTGGTGAGCTCCTATGAGTTGACTGCTTTAACAATCGAGTGCTCATACTGGCTGACGACTTGCTGATTTCCCTGAGCCACTTTAAGCTTGACCCAAATGGTCCATCTGGGTGGTACTCTCAACATGATTGACATGTGAGTAGCATACCCTCTTAGCTAGACTAATTCCCTTTTCTTCATATGTGTAGGGAGGCATTTTAAAGTGTAAAGATTGAAGGTCTTGAATGAACTTTGGAAAACTTAAGAATATGGCTGTTATTTTAGACTTGTGCCAGACAACCTGAGCTTTAATGTCTGTGACTTATGGCTTGATCTGCTCTTGTCTTAAGTGATTGGTTCATGGTCATGATAGTTGTGTGCTCTACAGTCAAGCCTGTACTTTGGTACCCATAGGAAATTGAAACTACATTTGACAAATTCTGTTTTTCATTCATTTTTGCCTCAAAGATGCAACACAAACAGGAAGCACCAGGTTTAAGCGAATCAAAACAAAAATATATTTTAAAATTTATAACACTAATAAAATGTAGGGTTTGGGACTCATTTTGAACTTGTCTCAGTCAGATAACCTGACACTCTACTTAAGCCCACCCCAACAGACAGCCTGGTAGTCACTAAACCCACTCATCGTGATGTCTGTGTGTTTAAAGCGGACACACACACACACACACACAAACACAAAGTGAAAAAGGTTATAGGTTGACAGAAAACACAATTTATTAAAAACTGCTTGCACATTCCCACACACATACAAATACACACAAGTGTTGAACTGATGTATCATGCTGATCTCTTTGAAGTTGAACTTTTGAACACACACACACACACACACACACAAATACCACATCAATACTCACATGTACACTTCACTAAAGGCACCCTGTGCTGCTCATAAAAAGACTCATGTTTCAAACATCTGGGTCCTTGAAAGCTTTGCATGTCGTGCTTACTTCCTGTGTGTGTGTGTGTGTGTGTGTGTGTGTGTGTGTGTGTGTGTGTGTGTGTGTGTGTGTGTGTGTGTGTGTGTGTTGACATGCAAGAGTCATTCAAATCCATATTCCCATCACAAGGCCTGTATCCTTTTATGTACATAGATACATTGAGAATATGTGTGTGAATTTTATCATGTAGATCATTCTGTGCTATGCAGGTATTCATGATATCATGAATACTTGCATACCATTTGCTATTTGTGCTGTTTTAGTTAAAGGCATGTTCAACACTTTAGGAATATTGTAGTGGAAAGCAGGTACATTGATTTTAATTGTGGGTTATATATTTAATTACTTACGACATGATGATACTATGGCACTCAGAGTTTGTTTTCGTCGTAATATCAGAAACAGCTGGCAGAGCAGAATGGTACACAGTGTGAATATTTTATCTTTTGTGTCAGAACAAAACTGGAAGGATTTTATGTAACCACGATAAATGTGAGAGACATCTCTGTCTTAATCTACTGGCTAAATGGGAAAGGAATACAGACAACATTCAAGAGTTAACATATAATATAAAATAACTTTTTTTTGACATCTTGCTCACATTCAGTGTCAATTCAGAAAAAGTTAAGATGGTATAGAAAATGTGGAAAAAAGGCTTTTATGTTTTTAAATTTACTTGTAATTTTATTTCATGTCAGACAGTAAGAACCCAAGATATTTTGTTTGTCCCTTTCATTCCATCTGTTAATATGCATCTATCCCTTCATTATGAGTGGTTTCAACACATTACAAAAAAATTTGGAAAATTCACCTTTGTAGTGTGTAATGGAAAATCCCCATTTCAAATAAAAAAAAATCCAAAGTTGTCAGAGAATCCTTTGTATATGCTGACACCACCACTATATCAAATCTGGTGCTGTCCAGGAGAGTTCAGCAAGCCTCAACTGAGGATGAGATGCCAAGACTGAAGTGAAAGTAAATTTGACACCCTCTGAGAAAACCCCTAAGATGCATCAGGAGACAAAGCCTTAGACTGGAATCCACAAGGAAAAAGAAGCAGAAGAAGACCAGAGAAAACCTAATAGTGAGATACAGTAGCAGAGGTGAGATGATCTGGGTACAGCTGGAAGAATACAGAGAAAAAGGCCAAAAACAAACAAAGATGGAAAAGATTACTTGATGACCTATATACCCCTAGGTATTAAAAAGGTGAGGAAAATGAAAAAAAAAAACAAAAACAATAATAGTGTTGTTGCAGACTGGCAGTGTCAACTAGTAACTGGACTGGTAAAAACTGCAAGTCTTTAAAGCGAAAAAATGGCTTATGGACCTTGAATTTTCTTAACAAATGTGTGAAAAAATAATTTAAATCTTTAGAAATAGAATCCGTCTGTCCATCCGTACTTCCATCCATCCATCCATCCATCCATCCATCCATCCATCCATCCATCCATCCATCCATCCATCCATCCATCCATCCAGGGTCATGAGGGCAACAACAAAGATTAGCAGTCCTCCCTCTCAGTAGCAACATGATCCAGTTTTTCCAGAGGTCCCCCACATGTTCCCATGAGGCATAATCTCTTCAACTGGTCCTGGATCTACTCCATGATCTCCTCCCAGTGTCCAAAACACTTTCCCTGCGAGGCAACTTGATACTGACCCAAACCACTTGAACTTGCTTCTTTTGATGCAGACTCTCTTTCAGATGAGTGAGCTTCTTAACCCCTCCTTTAGGGTGAGCCTAGCCATTTTATGGAGGGAGTTCATTTAGGCAACCTTTATTCAAAGCCTTATTCTTTTGGTCGCTACCCACAGCTTGTGACTTTAGGTGAGAGCTGGAATGTAGGTTGACTGCTAAATTACTACTTTTGTCTTTTGGCTATGTTCTCTCTTTACCGTGACAGACTGTTGCATCATGTGCATAACTACCTACTCGGTCTCTCAGTCCTCCTAATCTTCTGTTCCACCCTCATCCATGAAGATGTCTCCAAGATGCTTAAAGTTCTCCACTTGAGCCAACAACCTATTATTAACTTTACAGTTCACTGTATCAGTAAATAATCAAAATATCTGGAGGAATGTAAGTGTATTATGGGTCAGGTTCCAGGATGTAGGGTTCTTCGGCCCCTCATAAAACATTTCATTAAAATCCATCATTAGTCAGTTATCAACAGCTGATACAACCATATGGGCAAGATGCTTCTCTGATAAACTTTAGTCAAGTGTGACAATAGACATGTAATTTGGGGGAAAAAAGGAACCTTTTTCTAATTTTGACCATAGTTGGCCTCTGGGATGGTCCATCACACAGTAAAGACATGTACTGTGTTCACAGCAATCCAGATCCTCCATCCATCCTTCCATCCATTCATCCCTCCATCCTTCCATCCATCACTTATCCAGGGTCCATCCATTCATCCATCCTTCCATCTATCACTTATCTAGGGTCCATTCATTCATCCATCCTTCCATCCATCACTAATCCAGGATCAGGTCGCGGAGAAGTAGCCCTAACTTCCCTCTCCTCAGCCACTTCGTCCAGCTCATCTAGGGAGACCCCAAGGTGTTCCCAGGCCAGCTGAGAGACATAGCTCTTCCAGCGTACCCTGAGTCTTCACCTGTGTTTCCTCCCAGTGGGACGTTTACAAAAAACATCACCAGGGAGGCATCCCAGAGGCATTCTGACCAAATGCAGGAGCCACCTCATCCAGCTTCTCTTGATGTGATTTTCTGGAAAAAATAGATGAGGTTTTCTTTGATCCAAAGTTAAACAGAACCATCTGCATTATTATCAACGACAAACTGAAAAGCAGGGGACTGTGACTGTATCTATCACTGTGTTGCAGCGTGAGATTTTAAAGCAACCTATGCTGCCTTCAAGACCACATCTATTCCAGGAACATCTATTTTCAACAAGACAATGAAAAACCACTTTCGACATTCATTACAAAGGCATGACTGAGAAAGAGAAGGATATTGGTACTGGACTGGGACCTGTACATTTAGAGTGTGGGACATTTGAGTTTTGAAACATAAAGTGCGACAACAATGATGTTCTGCAGTGCAATAAGTAAAAGTAAATGTAAGAGTCACCTTCTTTTTAAATTACTTGCATTTTTATATTTTAGAATATATGTCCTTGTCTCATAATTACTATTTGTACATACTGACTCATGTAGGTTTAGCATTTCCAACTTCTGGGGCTGTTTTAAATTTTCTTCTATTTACTTTTTGTAGAAAAGGCAGGATCGTGTACTAATCTGAACATTGTTTACCCTGTCAGTGGTTAAATCTTTGACAGTTCCTGTAAAACATCGTTTATAAATCAAATATATGTTCATGCTCATGTTTAGACATTGTCAGTGCAAGGCAGTTCCAGATTTTGAGGTTTTTTGTTGTTTGCTTTTGTATTTCATTAACACAAAAATACACTACAAATATACCGTGCAGATGTTCTAGTCTAGCAGAGGCCTTTTGCCCCACATGCGTGCATGCTTCAATGTGAAATTCAAACTGAACTTCTAACCAGGATGTGTTTCTTTTAAATCCTTTCTCTGTCCTTTGGTTCTCTTGTTTCTCATCTTCCTGTTCCCTTTCCATTTCCTGATCTTTTCCTGTACAGTCACGATATTAACATCCTTCCGATGTGTGTGCTTTTGTGCTTCTGTGTGTGTGTGTGTGTGTGCTCAGCTGAGTGTGAGCATAAGATCCACAGCCCCAGTGGGACCCTGAGCAGCCCTAACTGGCCAGACAAGTATCCCAGCCGTAAGGAGTGCACCTGGGACATCACAGCCACGCCGGGACACAGAGTTAAGATTGTAAGTGTGCAACCAAATGAAGCAGGTTGGACATTCCTGGTCGGCCCGCTTTCCCTTATAACAATGCACTGCTCTGTCTGCAGGGACATACTGCACGTAAAAGCCTCAGGCTCCTCACCCCCCCCACACTTTTTACTCGATGGTCTCTCTTTTCCTGTGCCACTTATGAAACCTAAATGTGAATGGGGGAGAAAGTGCATGTTTGGGTATTCAGTTTAACTGCGAGCGTGTGCTCATGCGTTAGTAAGAGGCCTTGGGCAGTGGCCATCTGGGTCCTTGTGTTTATTTGTCTGTGTGTTGTGTGTCTTCTGCAAGCACACATACAGTTTGTTGTCTCCACATTTTCTAGGTGACAGCGCATCCCTGATTTGGCACTTTGTTCCCAATCCCTGCTTCATCTCCTGATTCATCTACTTGGCCAGCCTGACCACAACAGCTCACGCAGCGCTGTTTACCTCAGCCACTTACTGAAGCGGGCGTGAATAGCTGAATTAAAGACTGTGTTCACAGATAGCAACAGATATCCCAGATATTCCAAACACTAAATTTCAGCAGAAATACCTCATACCCACTGCCAAGCACGTTGGGGGAGGGATAATGATTTAGGGTTGTTTTGCAGTCGCTACACCTGAGCACATTGCGGTCATTGAGTTGAACATGACGTCCTGTATTCTAGAGGCAAATGAGAGGTGATCTCTTTGACAGCAAACGCTTGGTTACAGGACACCACACACCAAGTTAAATGTATAAACACCTGAAGAGAGCCGAGCATTATCAAGCACTCAAAAGAAACTGATTAAACCATACATCAGCTGACTAGTTCAAGTTATTGCTACTAAAGGTGGAACTACAAGCTGTTTAATCAAGTAGGTCTATAGCACTACCCAAATTATTTACTTTCATTTTGGCTTCATTTTTGTCAAAAAAAAAAAAAGATTGTGACACATAGTGATGTCACTGTTTGTCTGAGGTTGTATTTACCTACTACTAAGACAAACTGCTCACGTAAAGAACTATTGTTAATATGTCTAAGATTTGACCAATAATTACACATTTTAGTTCTAATAGCAGGTTCTGGTAATGCATCCAAATGTTCAGACAAACACTTTAGCCTTACATTGTCCGAGTCAGTCACCTTACAGTTGCATCACGGATGGTTCCCTTTAAATTAGCCCCCTGATATATGAAATAATACACACAAAAATCATTTCTTTTATTTGCAGTTTATTATATATTGAAATTAAATGCATATCCCAAGTGTATCTTTAATAGATTTCTAATTAGCATTTTTGCATTTCTGTGAATACACAGTAATTTTATTTATTTTTAGATTTTTTTGTATAAAGTGAGTTTTTACTATGGGAGTGCTGCAGAGGTCTCAGAAAATGTATGTATCAAACATAATTTATCTACTAATGCACAGTTTTTGGTCCAATACAATAAAGATTCCTACGGTTTAAAACCACCCAGTAAACTATCAGAAAATATCACAAAATATAATGTTAACTGCCACCATTGGTTAAAGTTTGCATTTTAAGTTTCATGAAGAACTATGAAGGACAAAAACGCAGCTGTCAGTTGACAAAATAATTCAAAATAAAACTTAGTATCTCAAGTGCTTGTCCACTTTGGTCCTCAGAAAGATACAACTACAGAAGGTCACACAAATACATTGATACAAACATGCACGTCCTCCTAAATTCCAGAAATGCTTTGACGTAAGGAGTGCAACACCTACAAACAACTCAGTGTACACTCTTGATCCAACATTCTTGATCCAACTCTAACACTACTGTCTGAAATGTGGAAAAATGAAGGCATTGGCTCCTTACCTCACTTCCACTCTGCACCCACATGTATGTTCTGGTGCATGTTATCAAAATTGACATCAACCGTCATTTAGTTTTTATAATCTCTCATCACTGCTTATGTAAGCGGAAAGACATTATGTCATCGGCTGTGATAAGACAGTTGCAGGTTTATGCACCTGCTTTTGGCGAGTGACTCCATGAGACTTAGTCCTGATTTACTGTTGTGTTTTCCCTCTTAACTTTTTGTTAACTGCTCTAAATGTGCATGCATTTATGTGGAGATGGATTTAGACTTGAGGAGTGAGAACATACTGGAGGCTGAAGGAGTTAAGAGGACGTGTTTAGTTAGGTCGTGGCCCTGGAATGAGTTATGAACATGAGAGTCCTCACAAAGGTAGGACTGTAGGAGGTGTGTGTGAGATAAGTAGGGGCAGAAATGACATCACAGCGGGATAAATTTAATACCAGAAATCTGAACCCGGACAAGAAGGTCACTCTGTCATTGCTTCATAGGCCGCTATCTCATACGCAGAGCCAAATACACAACGTTGTCTCGGGTGTAGTAAACAGGAGCACAAACAGAAAAGCCTCTCACCCAGGCTGCAGAAACACCAGGAAGCCTTTGACATCCTGAAATGAAACACCTCTCTTCTCTGGAGTGACATCCTGACATCAGCTCACCTTCATCCTCTTTTCAGCTACCACCTGCCTGAGACGGCTGTGGTGATATGTAGTAAAGTAAGAGAAGCCTCGATTTGATTTTAAATCGCATGTTACATCTGAACGTCAATATATAAGGCATGTAGTTACAAAAAGAGCCTTGCGAAATAAAATCCAACTGTTTATATTAAAAAAATACCAAAATGCTGTCATGAATTTTTAGATCTAATTGTCAAGTTAGAGGGAAAGGAAGTTCAGAGGTGTGCACTGAAACATCTTTTGTGTGTTAGACAGTTGGTTGGGCCCAGTTGCGGAGTTACACAAATAAACAGTTTTTCATAGATTTCCCCTTTCGCATATCTGGGACAGGTCAAAAATCCTGACTCCGTGATGCGGAGGAGTAAGCCGAATCTGCCCCCATCAACGTATGATTACAAATAGGCCGACTAACATGCTCGAAGCCTTTGACAGCTCAACAATGCCATCTACCTGTGCATCACATAACTAACCAGATTGCTTCTCTGCTTTTATCTTAGAAAATAAAACTCAGGCTGTATCCTTATACTGAAGAGAAAGACTGAAACAAAGAATAATATAATATTTTATGAAGAGGGACGGTCTTGGCTAGGTGGGTTTGACAAAAGCACAGAAAATCATTAATGTCCCGTCTGTGGTTTCTTACGACATATGTGAATGGAGTTAATTAATGGTTTTTGAAACACACAAATCACTGTGATTCCTCTTTAGCTACCAATTAAATGTACAACTGACGTGATTTTAGATGAAATGTATATCTGAAAACATAAAGTTACCTGCAAAACTCTTTTTAAGTACTCTTTGGCGCTGATGATCTGTCACAAGTTTGTTCTTTACTGAAGTCCTCTTACAAAATAATCAGGATATCATCAAATAATGGTGACATATACAAAAGGATTATTAAAAATTTTTCCTCAAAATCTTTTGAAACAGAGTGGTGGATTTTCATTTTTTTAAACCCCTCTACTCAAAATTCTTAATGAGGTCTGGTGAATATTGCATGTGTCCTTCATTGTTTACAGACATCGTTATCAGTTTAGTTTTTGTCACCATTATCATTCTTAGTGTGGAGGGATCTGAACAAAAGAGTTTAGGAAGTCAAAACTCAGACAGAAAATCCTTGTTATTCAGTTTACTTGCAAAGTTCTTTTGCCGGGTTGATTTATTTCAACAGTGATTGGGAGTGAGCAGATATTTTGATCAGTTTCATCTTTTAGAAGTTCAGCTAGACTTGAGAATGAAGAATACTGTCCCGCAATTTGGGAAGACTTTTAAAGTCCTTTTTAATAAATAAAGTGCCTGAAACTAAAGCTGCTCTCTTATTAATCAACTATTTCAATAAATTTAGTGTTTATTCATTTATGCCCAGAGATTTATATGTAGAGCTAACCACCTGTGAGGAACCATGAAGCGTGAGGCCCTGTGTGGTCAAAACCTTGAAACATTTTTCATTCATGCAGCAGTTGTGTTCGCAGTCACAGACACCTGCTTCATTTTTCATCTGGCAGGATTACAGTCTTTCACCTCAGACTAAATGAATAAACTTCTGCTACTGCTACTTTAGCCTGATTGACCTTTTGACTCTCCTGCTTGTGGACTTTTATGTCTGGCCTTGTTTAAATAATAATGGAGATACACTATATTTATATATATTCCAATAGGTATATAAAATCAAGCACCTGGGCATGCAGACTGTTTTTACAACTATTTATGAAAGAACGGATGGCTCTCAGGAGCTCAGTGGATTCCAGCGTGGAACTGTGATAGGATGCCACCTGTGCAACAAATTCAGTTGTGAAATTTCCTCGCTCCTAAATATTCCACAGTCAGCTGTATTATAAGAACATGGACGTGTTTGGGAACGACAGCAACTCAGCCACGAAGCGGCAGGCCACGTAAACTGACGGAGCGGGGTCAGCAGAGACTGAGGTGCATAGTGCAAAGAGGTCACCAACTTTCTGCGGAGTCAGTCACTACAGACCTCCAAACTTCATGTGGCCTTCAGATTAGCTCAAGAACAGTGCACGGAGAGCTTCATGGAATGGGTTTCCATGGCCGAGCAGCTGCATCCAAGCCAGACATCACCAAGTGCAATGCAAAGCGTTGGATGCAGTGGTGTAAAGCACATCGCCACTGGACTCTAGACCAGTGGAGACACGTTCTCTGGAGTGACGAATTGTGCTTCTCCATCTGGCAATCTGATGGATGAGTCTGGGTTTGGCAGTTGCCAGGAGAACGGTACTTGTCTGACTGCATTGTGCCAAGTGTAAAGTTTGGTGGAGGGGGGATTATGGTGCGGGGTTGTTTTTCAGGAGCTGGGCTCTGCGCCTTAGTTCTAGTGAAAGGAACTCTGAATGCTTCAGCATACCAAGACATTTTGGACAATTCCATGCTCCCAACTTTGTGGGAACAGTTTGGAGATGGACCCTTCCTCTTCTAACTTGACTGTGCACCAGTGCACAAAGCAAGATCCATAAAGACATGGATGACAGAGTCTGGTGTGGATGAACTTTACTGGCCTGCACAGAGTCCTGACCTCAACCTGATAGAACACCTTTGGGATGAATTAGAGCAGAGACTGAGAGCCAGGCCTTCTCGTCCAACATCAGTGTGTGACCTCACAAATGCGCTTCTGGAAGAATGGTCAAAAACTCCCAGAAACACACTCCTAAAACTTGTGGACAGCCTCTCCAGAAGAGTTGAAGCTGTTATAGCTGCAAAGGGTGAACTGATGTCATATTGAACCCGATGGATTAGGAATGGGATGTCACTTAAGTTCATATGCGAGCCAAGGCAGGTGAGCGAATACCTTTGGCCATACAGCATATATTAAAAAAGACTTAGAGATGTAGTGATATTAATCCACACAGGTGGGAACTAGTTTACATATTCATTGTTTCCATAGTGAATTTTTAATTTCACATTAAAGCAGTTTGGTTCAATTGAATGCTCTAGCTTTGTTTTTTAATTCTACGCCTCTAACTTTTGTCGTGGCTTGTATGTATTCAGAATACATGTAATGCGTACATGTTGTACTGTTTCATGGACAAAAAGAGTAGTTTGCATATATGCAAGCTTGACAAACTGAGTTGGATGTTCCCATTGTGCATCATACACAGATTTGCTTTGCTATACAAAAGCGACTTTGCTGATAAAGCAAAAGTGCAGCAGCTGGATGAATAAGTGTGATAGAAAAACTACTTAAACAAGCTTTTTTTTTCCCTCCTCAAACAAACTGCTTCTAAAAACAATGTGAGGATATTCAGAGTTTGTTACCAGGTTCATGTATTAAAAATGAACATACCCTGCTGAAAAAATGGTAAAAGTGTGTAAAAATGATTTTTAAAAATTCAATAGATTATATAAATAAACAATCTTTCTCTCACTAATGTCTTATTAGAAGACCTCAGATGATATGAATATTTATGGAAATAGCTGTAAATGTGGAGCTGATAAAAATTCAGGGGAAATATTTTCTGTCAAAGAATATGGGTCATATTCATAAAACATTTGAACTGGAAAACTATTTGTTTCTCTCAAGAGCTTAGAAATGTGTTAAACTTAAAAGTTAGGAACCTGAACTCCAATTTCAGAGGACTCCAAGTGGTAAATGCTTATGACTGTGGCTCACTCTCACTCCTTATCTCTTCCTCCTCCTTTGTAGACCTTCAACGAGTTTGAGATCGAGCAGCATCAGGAGTGTGCTTACGACCATCTGGAGGCCTTCGACGGCGAAACTGACACAGCAGCCATCTTGGGCCGACTGTGTGGCAATAAGATCCCAGAGCTGCTGGTCTCCACTGGCAACAAGATGTACCTCCGCTTCATCTCTGATGCCTCGGTACAAAGGAAAGGTTTCCAAGCCACACACTCCACAGGTGTGTATCAGTGTTGAAGTATATCTGAGCTTTTACGCTGTTGTAAAAATATTTTCAACCAGTATTTGCAATACAGTGTGAATTTGTGTTCTTTTTTTAAAGAAGTATCACTTATTACCACCAGCTTAGAGTCTGTGTAAATTCAAGAAGAAAGTCTGATTAGTTAGGGATTTTTTTGAGTAATATCTCCCTCTAGTGGATCTTTGAAGCACATGTTTCATAAAAGTCATTAATAAACTAATTCAGATTCTCATGAAATCCAAAAGTATGTGCAAAATTGTAACGTCAATTTTGGCATCACAGTAACATTTCCTTAATCTGCATCCTTTTTAGAGTGTGGAGGTCGTCTGAAAGCAGAGGCTCATCAGAAGAACCTTTACTCGCACGCCCAGTTTGGTGACAACAATTATCCGGGTCACACCGACTGCGAGTGGCTGCTGACCTCAGAGGAAGGCTACGGGATCGAGCTCAGCTTTATAACGTTTGAGGTGGAAGAGGAGGCTGATTGTGGTTATGACTACATCGAGCTGTATAACGGATATAATCCCGATTCACACCGCCTCGGTCGCTTCTGCGGTTCAGGGGTAAGCCTTTCTGTGCTCATATGAATGAATGAATTAAAATTCTTTGAGGAGGGTTGAACACATTTTGCTTTTCCCATCTTTGTGAACAATGTTAAACACTGTCTTATAATTTTTGAATATATGAGACCAATTTCATAATTCACACTGATACATGCATTGTTCCTGGTGGCCATTCAGTTTTTATGAATTATTTTTCTATTTCCCCCCTAAAGGGTTGTTACAGGTTTAGGCTTACATTTTTATGTCAGATGACCTTCCAGATCAACCCTCGCCATTTATCTTTGGCTCAGGCCTGGTACTATGGGTGTGTGGGATAATGGGGGCTCTGTGTTTTATCCAGGGACACTTTGGCACATGATGGGAGTTTGAATTGATTGATTCTGTATCTCAACCTGTCTCAGTTACCTCAGTAAAAGCCCCCTCAAAAATGGTGCTTCAGCTACCTTGTGACCTTGTCCTTTAATAACACATGAGGACAAGATGAAAGCAAAACAACTCTGCTGCAATTTAATATAGGCTATATTTAAGAAAAAAAGAATAATCTCTTTGTAAATGTGAGTGGTGCAGATGACCCAGGTCTTTCTGGAGATATAGCCTCTGCTATTAGTTTGAGAAGACATTAATATCACCCTGGAAAAGCTGGGGGCTGATGCTTGAGAGGGGGAAGTCTGCAGATTTCTGTTCAGCCTGGTACAGCATAGGCAAAGAAATGGATGGATGGATGGATGGATGGATGGATGGATGGACGGACGGATGGACGGATGGATGGATCAGTGGATGATAATCACCTCAGCGGGGGTAAAAGCTATTTGTTTTATTTGAAAACAAATACCTTCCTCAGCTCCACCTGACGTGACCTTCTAGGAATCAGGAAGCCTTGTGGATAGAAGGTGAAATGTCTTCAAGAACCAAAAAAACCAAATCAGTTTGCCTCCAAACCTTTGAGAAGTAGAATAAAGGTTCTCAGTGGGGAGTGTTGTGTCGGGAAGGCTATCTGACAAAAATCTTTCTCAAATCGAAATCTAGAACATAGTGGCAACCACTTAAAAGAGGAACACAAACAGAAGTTGCTTTGTTGTGTTGAACATTCATTGGACTACAAAGGTTTAGAAGATATGTAGGTTTTTGTAATGAAGACACGTCATGACACAGTGATACTATGAGCTAACATTAACATAGCCATGATTTTAGTTCATTCTGTTTGCCAATCTCCAAGGGATCTCCAAGTTCATTAAAATTAATTCTTAATAAAAGACTTGAAAGATTTCACTCTAAACCATTTTTAGGGGAAATCAAAACCTTCATCAGAGTGTGTGATATGAATTACGTTTGATAAAACATACAAAATCCACTGATATCCTACGTGTTTTCTTGTGTCTTCCCGTCTTCAGCCCAGAGAGGAGATTTACTCACCTGGAGATGTTATGCTGATCCGTTTCCATAGTGACGACACAATCAGCAAAAAGGGCTTTCACATCCGTTACACAAGCACCAAGTTCCAGGAGAATCTTCATGCCAGGAAATGACTGTCGACCCATCCCATGACATCAGACCTCTGTGCAGCCTCAGCCACTGTTACCCTGACCGTCACCACGGCAATAAAAGTAGAGATCATCCCGGCTTCTCTGAGCCTCAGACAGACACAGATGTTGGCCTGCCACCAGGGGTAGGACAGTTTCTAATGTGAATATTTGTCTCCCTCTATGGCTCCACACTGGTCATCACATTCTGAGACGAGACACTAAAGACGACGAGAGAGGAACTTGGCTGAAGTTTGCATGAGCCATTTTCACGTGAGGGACGGGTTTGATGACAGCGTATCAAGTTTCACTGTGGAGAAGCTGCAAGAAATCCACATCAGTTATGGAGATGGTTGCACAAATGAAAGCAAAAGACGCAAACACACAAAGTCCAAACTCATATCCCCAATTACAAACTATGGATGCCACAGAAACTAAACGATGCATCCAAAAAAGGGAGTTCAGAGCCTTTTGTGACTCCTCGATCCTTGAACGGTGCAACTTACTGTTATCAGACAGCTGCTTCACACCTACAGTAACTCAAAAGAAACTGCTGACAGACATTTTCATTGCCTTTGACGGCTGGGCACTTCAGCCCAGCTCAGAACGGCTGCAAATTATTTTATTTCTTTATATTGTAAAACCCATTGTGTTTACTGTATGTGTGTGTTTGTGTGTGTGGAGAAAAGAACAAGCAAAAGGCTCAAGCCTGTCCTTTGCTATTTTTTTTCTTGCTTAAAGCGTATGCAGACAACCATTGTGAAATGGGAAGAAAATAAAAAAATAAAAATGCAGACTTTCTAAATAATCTGTGATGTTGATGTTAAGCCTTGGATTTTTTGTTTCTTTTTTTTTTTTTTTGAGTTTGCACCAACTTGTAATGAACTGATATTTCTTGTTTGTCTTCCTCCCCAGTAAAGTTTTTTTTTGTTTGTTTTCTTTCTTAGTGGATATGAGAAGGGAGTATTTTTCACAACTGTCTCTTGCAAGAGAGTGATAGAGGAAGAGACGAACATGGTGCTAAACTAAAACTGAATGAAGGTTTCCAAATGGAGATGCAGCCAGCGTGTGAGCAGCACGCTGCATCACAGCTCTAGTCCTATGGAACTACAATAATGCCTTAGAACCAAATGTATGCTTTCACAGGCTGCTCCTGTGCTCTTGCACAGGTGTCCTGTTGTATCAACAAAGTGTTATAAAGGTTTTATGGCTGAATATTTCCTTTGTTTAGAGATACTGAATGGTTTTATTGTGAAAAGAAAAAACTTGGGAAGTGTAGTATGTGTGTGAGGAAGTGTGTCTAACAGTGCATGTGTGTTTGTGTCATTTTTGTAGCTGCTCTCAGATATACACACTTGCACACACGCTCACGTGACCTCCTTGTGTCCTTTGTGTAATCTCCTGTCCGTGTTTGAACATCTGAATATTGTGTATTTGGAGTATGAAGAGGAAGAAACGGACAAAACGCGAAGGACTGTCAGCTGCACTGTTTCTGTGTTGACTTTCAAGGTGTAAGTGTGTGTTGTGGCTGATTACAGGGAAATATGCGTGTGTGTGTGTGTGTGTGCATGTGTGTATGTAAGTTCTCCTTGTACAAGTTGAATCTTTCATTGCTGTACGTGCCAAGCTCCAGGTGACCCTGATCTACTCTAGTTTTTGTTTTATCTCCTCCACCTCCGTGTCTGTAGCTCAGAGACTCTGACGCCATGTCCTCTGCATCATTCATTAAAATAGACACAGATTCAAACCTCTTGTTTGCTTCAGATTTTATTGACTCTATTTTACCTTTGATTATAAATGTACAATTAAATACACAAACCATTTCTTCAAATTTGGCCTCCACACCACCACAATGGATTTGAACCCGGTAAAACATATCATGTTGACTTATTTATAAATATAAGGAATACTTTTATTACTTAATATAAGTCTTTCCAAAAATCTGCAATCTAAGGACATCAATGGAGTTTCGTCTCTTGAGAGCCTCCATGAGACCCTCACTTCAGCTGCTTTCAGTTGCTGCTTATTTTTCACTTTTTGTCCTGAGTTTTGTTTTGAAATGTATGTTACACTGAAAATTCATTTCTGATTAAGAAAAAAACAACTTGTTCAAAAAAACTGAAGACAGTTAAAGACTGTTTTGCTAGATGTAAGAATTCTAGTCAAGAAAAATGCTCCCACCTGAATAGGCAAAGATATTTTTTTGCTTAAAATAAGATGATTTTGACTAGATTTATGGAATAATATTTTGAGATACGCTGTTTTTGCAGTGTAAGTTGTCATCTGACTGACTACTCCTTTTAAAAGCATTTCATTTATTTAAGTAAAGGCTTTCTTGGCTTTCCTCAGCAAGATCTGACTGGATCTGAGAAGAAAGTAGTTTACAACTCCGCCCACTTCAGCCAATATTCAATAAACTCTGATAACTCAGTTTAATTGGTTGCCATGGAATCATCATACTGCTTCCACAACATCTGAGAGAGATGACACAGTGTGCTTTTATTGCTGTACAACTTCATTTTGGTTTGATCTCTCCAAAGAGACATGGTCCAGAATTTTCTCCAAAATGGCTTTAACTTCTAAGTAGTTAGATCAGTATTTTAGTTGAAACCCCTTGAGGTGGAAACTAAAAGTCTAAACTTCAGTGTTTTCTTATTACTTCAGCTTCAATATACTTGAACGAACTGTATGGGTGGCATTTTCCACCTTAAATTGTCTTTATTATTCTTTACTTGTTTAGATGGGTCCATCACAACTAGAAGAATTGTAAATCAAATACTAGCATTTTTTTTCTCTTGGTTTTATGAGGGTTTATGTTTATCCAGATGATAAAATGTGGGAAACCACAGTTTACAGAGGATAAAAGTTCATACACTGATCCATTATCCATACCTGCTTCTTTGTAATTGGTGTCACAAGGGCCTGCCGGAGCTGTCTTTAGACAAAGGTCACCTGTCCATGGCAGACACACATACAGACAAGCAACTGCACATGATCACTCCTTTTATCAGCTTCGTATCATCGGTTAAGCAAGCACACCTAACTGTGGGATGAAACATCCAAATCCAGACCGACGGACTGGTGATGACTAATCAACCAGACATTGTGGCTGTCGACAAACTCAGAAGAAAGCATTAGTGGCAGATGCAACAATCCCAAGCTACAGCAACCTCAAGAAGGAAAAAAGGTAAGAAGTTAGAAAGATACAAAAGGGTTAAAGAAAGAAACAGAAAAGATCTGGATGGTGAAGGTAACAGTAATGCCAATG
The DNA here is from genome assembly GCA_028564865.1 of Zenarchopterus dispar. NCBI lineage: Eukaryota > Metazoa > Chordata > Actinopteri > Beloniformes > Zenarchopteridae > Zenarchopterus > Zenarchopterus dispar. Next base: position 10,336,970 of record JAOWBL010000001.1, read on the forward strand.
GTCACTGGGGCTCTCAGAGCTGTGACCCTTATACTGGGAGTGAGGCTCCATCAGATCCCAGGAACAACATCAGAGATTTTAATCTGGAATATACAGTCCATAGGAACAGCAAAAATACTGTGTAGAATCCTCAAGCTCTGAGCCCTCTGGTAGAGGACGTATACCTCACCTACACACACACACACACACACACACACACACACGATAACATCACAAGGCACATAACACCAGGACCCCTCGCAAGAAGGCTCCTGCAGAGATTTGAAGACGAAACATCTAAAGATGTTGCTGCTCTCTAAAGCAAAGATTGTGAATATTATAAATAATTACAGTCACTTTGGAGATGTTGAAAGAGTTGAAAATGTGAATTTTTAAAAGGACAACAAGCCTTTAAGTCATGAGCTGAGGCTATCTCTGGTTCCTGAATATAATCCAGCTTGGGGAACATGGGGAACAGCAAGTATCGTGATCACCAGATGTGGTCCAGTGGTCCAACAATGATTCAGAATGGGTTCAGATTTGACCTCAACTGTCCATGGTTAGTTGAGGCTAAATCTGAGCTAAAGGGAACTACAGATGTTTGGGCCAAGCTTTTATTGCGATCTGGGGATGTTCTCCGTCTTTGAGAAAAGTGCCACCATTTATTTATTTATTTATTTATTGTTTGTTTGTTTGTTCTGGATTTACGGTTTTCCATTGCTTTTATAATTTTTGATTTTTTTCTTTAATTTACTTTTTATTTTTTGTATGACCTATTACATATATCTTTTTTTTCAGCTCTTCCATCAAGCATGGTTATTTTCAATTTAGGTCACAGCGTAATATCCGTTCAACACACACAAATCCTGCCACAGGTCTGTCCATCATGTAACAGCTGTCTAATCAGATCTTAGATTTTCTGTTGATATTTGCAATATAAATTTACATAGTCATTTATAATCATTTTTGAAAATGTATATAATTTTGTGATTGTTGGTTGTAAAAAAAAAACAAAAAAAAAAAAAACAGCGGCAACACAGTATAACAAATTACAGAAATATATGGTTTTATTATGATCAGCTCCTACACATGAGCTTGTGGATGTTTTATTTTCCATATTTCGGCTCCCTCTGCTAACATAGCTTGTCAAATTTTAAACACAGCACCAATTGGCACATAAGGAAAGCCCTTTATGTTTATAGGATCATTTTGTGAGGCTTTAGTCGTCGCACATTTTAGAATAACAAACGCTAGTTTGCTGCTGTTGTTGTGCCCCATTTCAGCCACTAGAGGGCGCCAAGTTTGAGCTTTTAAAAGATCAGTGCTTCGTGGCTCTTTACAAAAAAGTCTACCCTGTAACAAACAAAAAAACTTCTAACAATTAAAAATATTCAGGGGTTTATCAGAGATGATTGCTGACGACTCACCTGAACGTTTACAGCATTATTAAAAACGTATCTAAAAATAAAGTGATGGTATTCTTTAAGGTTTTATAATGAGAGCAGCACTTTTTATTCATGTTATCTAAAATGTTTTGAACTCTCCATCCCCATATTGCACATACTGTGAGACTGGGTTAGTTTGCATAGGCCTCACATGCTGGCATGCTGGTTTCTCGATGTTGCAACGTTGTTGCAGCAGTGTGTGAAAGCCCAAACATGTCTCCATGTCTCCGCCTAGAGCTCATCCAGGGAACTGCAGCCAGACTGACGTCACCACCATGTCCTGTTTAAGGGACGCTCAACCGACCTACCACAGTCTAATCATGTAAACCATTTTTAGCTGAATTAGATGAGAATTTTAGTCCCTAAAGATGCACCTTCCTCTATGAATAGAAATCATTTAATAGCTCCAAAAATACTGAGAAGGAGGTGCACAAAAAGCAACTTTGTGGGCTCATTTATATATTGTTAGAATAATATGAAAAGAATAATTCAAAAGCACCTTTACTGAAAAAAAAGACTCATTCTTTAGTTGTTAAATTGACCAATTAATAACTCACGTAGTTAACACAAGGTATGCTCTGACACGCAAGCAGAAGTTTCCTGTTTTGTTAGAAAACTTCTTCCCTTCAGGGAACAGCCAAGGATGCACAAAGTTGTCTTTTCAAAAATTTTGAATTCCTGCAGCTAATAGTACCGGTCAGTGTTGGTACATATGAAAATGATTAAACTATTATATATGTGTATATATATATATCTTTACAGTTAGGCTCTGAGCCCCAGCTGACATATTCAAACACCAATTTAGTTTGGATTCAAAACTCATTAGATCATTAATTTATAACACTATATTCAGGAAAAACTGCCACTATTAGCTGTGATGTGTTTCTGCAGCAGTAAAACTCAGTATGTTTTTAAACTTTCTTTAAAAAAGTGCTTTCAGTATTTCACTTAATCCGTTCTTATGAAGTAATTTCACAGAAGCTTCATTATATCACACTGGTAAAAGAAAACAAAATATAATCTGTTGCTTTACTATAAGAGTTGATAAATCAAAATTGTGAAGAAGAAAAAAAAAGCAAAAAAGGAAAGATGTTGTTACCACAGTCTCCTTATACTCGTCTACCTTCTTTCCTGCATTTATTTACACCAATCAGTTAGAAAATAATCAATCTTGACTTTATTTCCTCCAGTTTCTTGGACCAGACAAAAGGAAGCTCTGTAGTTCCTTTTCTTGATATGTTGGAGAATTCATACAGCTTTTGTTATGGCTGCTGATTTAATTTTTCTGGGTCATTATTCTCAGTTAAGACCCTTCCCAGAGAAAAACCATATTAATATCTTGTTTTTTGGTCTCTGTCTGCAAACAAGGAGTGAAGGTTTTTGTGATAGAAAATAAAGTAAACTTGACCAATGTATTAAGTAAAAATTAATGATTAAAAACAGTTGTTTAATTGTATATTAGGTTTTATCAGCCATTATATGTAGCAATAGCCCTTCTGACCACATTCCCCATGTGGTCAGAAATAGTTTTGCTACATAGGGTGGCTTTAAACATTTTTGAACATCACAGACTGCTGCACTTGTAATTACTCCAGTAACACAGTCTTGTACTTCTGTCTACAGTTCCCACAATGCTCTATGTCCAGACTTATCAACAGAGAAACCTTTGATATGAACATCACCTTTGAAATATATTTTAGTTTAGATTTGAATTCTCTCAAAATAGTCTAAAGGACTAAAATATCAATTTAAGGTAAGCAAACTGGGCAGATTTATTATATCAGAACCCACTCCACTTGCCAAGAAAAGTCACATGATAGGACTGACAGCTTAGGAAGTGTTGTTAATTAATTTCCTAAAACTCATTTTACCAAATTTCCACAACATCAATTTCCATTTCCACATTAAGAATGAACTCTAAGTCTTTTGTTTTCTGACTATGTGGATATAACACTCTCAAAGTGTGACAGAAAAAATGGGAAATTTGAACAACTGCCAACAAAGAGCATGTGATTTGACCAAAATCCCTTGATCAGATGATAAACAGAGCCTGTGGTCTGTCTTGTGCCCGTGCTGGTAGTGAGGTGCAGCTCATTTCATTCAAACATCATTTTGGTCACATAGCATCTTTAATACCACCATTATAATAATTAGGATATCAAAAGTATTGAGTATACATACATAATTTGCATTGCGGTACACAAATCTGAGCGGATTTATGTTTTTTCTATCTTTCATTCATAGCTCTCAGGATCAATTTTTATTATCTTGACATTGTGCTGATACATTAAATCGTCCTGAAGAACTCAACGCTATTTCAGGAAGGAGAACATTTAATTGGACATGTATTGTTAAGCAATATAAAAAGTTTTTTTTATATTTCCAAATGTAACTTGAAACCTATTGTCTACTACTTTCCAATACCAATAATCAAGAATCTTGATATAAGCCAAACTAGAGTCCATGTCACCAAAATCAAAGTCCTTCAAGTAGGGTTCTGCACCTACTGCGGCCTTGATATTCTGTTCTTCTCTTTTTTGCAGTTAAGTTCTTGATGCTGTAGGAACAGTCTCTTGAAGCCATGTCTGTTTTTAATAACAGTCCCAGGAAATGGATCCTCAGGAGTCTGAAGATGTGTGTGTTTGCATGTGTGAGAGTGTTTTATGTATGTTTTGTCTGAGGAAAGTGAGTTTAAAAAGGGTGAAACGCCTCACTTCCTCTCTCCTCCACCACCTTCACCGTCTCAGTCTGCGCTGCCTGTCAGACGCTGGTGATGGAGGCCAGGCAGTTCGAAGACTTCTGGAGTTTCTCAGGCTGCGTGGTGGGCGGTTCTGGGATGGCGCGAAAGCTGAATGGCAGTCCAATACTGCTGGTGCCAATGTGGCCTGGGCTCAGCGCTGGATTCTGCCGTCTATTGCTTTCCACAATGCTGGATGTGTTGGATGCAAGGCTTTCACGTGTTCTGCACAACACAGACAACAACAAGTGACTAGTCTGAAAACACAGTATGAACTGCTGTGAAGCATCAGACAATGATTACAACTCACACTCAGTGTGCAATTCTATCAGTCCTATGAATATGAAGTTATAAAACCACTTTAAAGCACATTTTGTTGATTGACAAAAGAAATAAAACCACTGAAAATTACTGGTTTTAAAAAGGTTTAGAGATCATTTTTAAGGCCATTCTCATCACTTGCAGAACAGCTTTTTTATTGGTCTATTTTTACAATGTGTTAAAACAGGTCATAAAAATTAGGAACTTTATAGTTCAAAGTTTTATGTCCATGAGTTGTTAAAATAATACAAAATAGCACATGCTAAATATGTTACATAACTGGCAATGGTTTATTTCCAGTATTTCTAAGGCCATTATTTTCTACTCCAGGGAACAAATACAATATCTCAGAGGCTTTAGATACTGAATGTACAAATGCATATTTTTAGAAAATGAACTAAAATATATTACATCAATCTTAAACATGAAAAAAAGACTGAAACCAGCTGTAACATTCAAAATACACTCTTGTTCTCTTTTTAGTAACATTTAGAGAAACTGGATGTTGTAACTAAAAAGGGAAGGAAATTTCAAAGACAAGTTCTTGAAACAGGTACAAAGGTCTATTAATGGATGCTTCTGCAGTGCATTATAGGAAGTGCAGGATAAAGCATGTTTTTGGAGATTGAGACAAAGTGGGCTGTATAACATCTAGTTTCCATTTGATTCCTTTAACTCATACAAAAAAAGAAAAGAAAAAAAAAATCAGAATTCCACTCATTCCTAAGGGAAACTTTGTGGTCTTTAATCTTTTCTCAATAGTAAATTTACCAAGTTTGGAATAGTATACTAGGTAGTTTATAGCTGGAAATTATGACCTGGGAAAAGTACTTTGAAGGGAGGGAGATGCTTTTTTAATTTATTGCTACTGGAACAGCAGTTTACTTGATCCCAGCTCATCTCGCAGGCTAACACATTTCTACAGTTTAATTGAACAGTTACGAAAAAAAAACTTGCACACAAAACACAAGGTTTAGAACTCAAAATGGACCATGAACCGTGTAATCTTATATTGTGAGCTTTCTCCTCTGGCTTTACTTTCACTCATTCACTCATTAGCTGTTCATTCATGCAAAATGCTTTGCCATCACAAGTGTACACAAGACTCTACTGGGTGCATCCTTGTTAAAATGGGCAGAGTTTGAACACATTTTGGGATTTAGACTGTACTTGGCTAGGATATGGACTTTGAATGGGAACAGTACCTCAGCTGTGACTGTTGGAGTTTCACAAGAAAGTGCCAACAATCTAACTTCAACACCGAGGCCAATGCAGAAGTAACAAAAACTGCAGTTCATCGAGTGGCCTACAGGGGGCTGGCTCCAAAAGTGAGTCAATCTCAGGATGAAGGAGGGGGGCTGGACTTGTTACTTTACTTTTTTTTTTAGAAAAATAAAAGTTAATTTATAGTTCTAAACGTATCTAGGGTGTATTTTACCCTCTTTTGTCTCTCTCAAGACTTTTTTTTTCTCTCCTACAGCATCCATTACAACATATAAATGACCAGTTATGCAAATTAGATTATGAAAATCTTTACCAACTTTCAGGCAACCAATAGCCACTTTCCTTACTGAGGAGTTTACAATACTGCTTTTGAACGATAGTCAGCTTATACAATAATTAGATATTATTAGTTCCTCATCACTCGTCAATATACTATGAAGCTTAGTAAAGCAATCAGCAGTCTGTACTAACTCAGCTTTGCCTAAACACAGCAGTTACTTCGCCACCAAAATGACATCTGGAAGAAGATGTTCTGCTGCAAATGTTTGCCAGGACATCTGCACCTCCTCTGATGTGGATGAACCATTAGGTCATGTGACCCACTGGTTTCTGAAGACAAGTTTTGAAGCCCGTTTTTCTCCTTGTGGGGTGCAGCCATGTTGCTTATGAAGCCGACAGGAACACGCCCCTGCATGTGAATCAAAGTTAGCTTTGCTCACAGCTCCTTCAGCCTCACTCCACTGAAATATCTACAGAGGTCCTGTCAGATGTTTACAGCAGGATATATAGTTTAATATGTTGACTCAACGGTGAAATCAAAAATGGCCACTGCATTTCGCTGATCCTGGGTTAGTACAAATGAGGTGGTTGCCTCGTTAAGAGCGGTAGCATGACGATTCCGGATGAGGAAATGCTCATGGCTCACCATTGGCTGAGCTGAAAGTTAATCAGTCACATTCAAAAATGTATTGCTTTGTATCAGTCCTCTTAGTACAAAAAAAAAAAAAAATCACTCCACTCAGAGTTGTCGTGTCTGAAATCAAACAGTTGAAACCAAAACTGTTTTTGAACCAGGCTGTAAATATGTTTATTTCTGCTCTAAAGTTGGCCATTTTAACATGGAGGTCAATGGAGACTGATTCGCTTTTACGGCCAGCCTCTAGTGGCCGGTCGAGGAACTGCAACAGATCTTATTCCGCATGAGCCTCAACCTGGAAGTTAGATGGTTGGCGCTTGTCGTGGCTCAGTGGATATATTGAAGAAGGAGCTGGTAGCCATGGCTAACTTTGATTGACACACAGTGGGAGTGTTCCATTCGGCTTCAGGGGCCTGTTTGTTCCATCCATTTGCAACATGGCTTAGTTACAAAAGTCGTAACCTGCCTTGTGTGCGTTCAAAAATGTGAACTTTGATTTTGGAAGAGAATGCATGTGCTATGCTAGCTGGCATTGGAAAACCAAATACCAGCATGCGATCTAGTTGGAAAAACAAACCTCTTTCAGTGTTTTTTTTACTATGCAGCTGAATTGTATAGACTGCAAGTGCATTGAGCACTGACCACTTAGGGCATATTGTGAATTTCATGTCAGTTTATGGAGAACATATGAAAATTAGCTGTTCTGGTGCCTAACAAACCACAACTTCATCAAAGTGCATAACTAAAATAGTGAAATCTAGCTGAAATGATCTTCAAAATACTCAGACATTTTCCACCTTTACCACTATTAAGCCAAAGCCTAGTGTATTGATCCTGAGCCAGACCAGCTGCTTCACTGTTGTCACTTCCAGTGCTTAACAGAGCCAATCCAGGCCACCCTGGTCCCTGACTCTGGCCTCATTTGTCTGAGCGGCCAAACAGAGTTTAATAGAGGCTGGAGGTGGTGTGAAGGTAAATGGAAAATTTTACAATTCAGCATTTCTTCAGTTTATTTTAAGACTCTATCAACTATGCCGATGATAGGCTTGACTAGATTACAATAGCTGTTAACATTGTTGTCACAGATTCAGTTTTAGATTAACTCCAGTTACCATTTGTATTATATCTTTGTGGCGGTTGGAGTTGGCAATGGGCACTGCCTTTCTTTTCAGTAAACAGAATCATGAGAATCTGTTCTTTAAAAATATTTGTTCAGTGAATCGTTTGATTGGAGCTCTTACTGTATCAGACTCACTGAACTGAAATACAGCTGAACAGTTCGGCTTTCGACTCATGATTCTCACCTTCCAGCTGTGCTATTGCTTTCAAAAATACACCAAAAACGTTGGCATTATAGGAGTTTTTTCACCGAGTATTAGAAATGAACACTGGTTGTAGATTATTTTTAAGTTTAGCATTGTTCTTGGAATTGTTAAACCTGATTCTGGCAGTTTAAACCCCTGATTTTTACTGAAAACTTACATTCACTGATGATTTTAGTACATTCAGTTATGTACTTCTTTAGTACAATTAGTAGAATGTAGCACTGATTCTATACAGCTGCAGTTTGAGAAAGTCTAGGTGTCATCTTGCATGAAGTCCTGTCCGCTACATCATATGGATACTGATCCACCAAAGTCACTAGTTTGCTGAGAAACAATCAAGTTTGTTTAGTCTCATACATTCTTTGTTTGCTGCCTTATTCACAACTGAGCTCAGCTGAACTGTGAAGTGAAAGGATCGTTTCAGTAAGCGATTCGGTTCGGTCCATTCTCAAAAGATTTTCATCACTTGTGACCCTCCACACTACAAGTGTCCCTGCAAATGGGCGATGTGAGGCTTCCACCACGACGCGACATCATGGACGGTTCAGAGGGGTGGTACAGCAGGGCTATCAGCGCAGAACTGGGAACAGGAATGACTTTTTTTTTCTGTGTTAGACTGAAGCCACAGGTGATCTTCTAAGCCTCAGCCCCACCTGGCTTGAAAGTAGGAGAACAACTATTGACTCACAACTAATTCACAGACACTAAAGTAAGCTTATGCTTTGCTCAAGAAGAAGAAAACCCTCAAGACATCAGCAGGTGTTTAGAACT